>OY740782.1:39677151-40277151 GCA_963514005.1 Raja brachyura
CCCCCCCTCTCCCTTCCCCCCTCTCCCTCGCCCCCCCTCTCCCTCCCCCCCCCCCTCTCCCTTCCCCCCCTCTCCCTTCCCCCCCCTCTCCCTCCCCCCCCCTCTCCCTTCCCCCCCTCCCACCCCCCCCTCTCCCACCCCCCCCTCTCCCTCCCCCCCTCCCCCCCATCTCCCCCCCCCCTCTCCCTTCCCCCCTCTCCCTTCCCCCCCTCTCCCTTCCCCCCCTCTCCCTTCCCCCCCCTCCTCCCTCCCCCCCTCTCCCTTCCCCCCCTCTCCCTTCCCCCCCTCTCCCTCCCCCCTCCCACCCCCCCCTCTCCCACCCCCCCCCCTCTCCCACCCCCCCCTCTCCCTCCCCCCCTCTCCCTCCCCCCCCTCTCCCTCCCCCCTCTCCCTTCCCCCCCTCTCCCTTCCCCCCCCTCTCCCTTCCCCCCCCTCCCTCCCCCCCCCCTCTCCCTTCCCCCCCCTCTCCCTTTCCCCCCCCCTCTCCCTTCCCCCCCCCTCCCTTCCCCCCCCTCTCCCTCCCCCCCCCCTCTCCCTCCCCCCCCCCTCTCCCTCCCCCCCCCTCTCCCTTCCCCCCCCCTCTCCCTTCCCCCCCCTCTCCCTTCCCCCCCCTCTCCCTTCCCCCCCTCTCCCTTCCCCCCCTCTCCCTTCCCCCCCCCTCTCCCTTCCCCCCCCCTCTCCCTTCCCCCCCTCTCCCTTCCCCCCCCCTCTCCCTTCCCCCCCCTCTCCCTTCCCCCCCCTCTCCCTTCCCCCCCCTCTCCCTTCCCCCCCCTCTCCCTTCCCCCCCCTCTCCCTCCCCCCCCCTCTCCCTCCCCCCCCCTCTCCCTCCCCCCCCTCATCCCCCCTCTCCCCCCCCCTCTCTTTTCCTCCCCCCCTCTCTTTTCCTCCCCATCTCTCTTTTCCTCCCCATCTCTTCCCCCCTCTCTTTACCTCCACCCCCCTCTTTTCCCCTCCTGTCGCTTCCCATGCAGTACTTTGTTAAATTCATTTTCAAATTAATTTGCAGCGGCTACCAGGATCTGCTTTAACGCAGCAAAAGAAAATAATTTAGGGCTTCCGCTGCAGACAGGTACTGATTTTCTCTGTTGTAAACCACATGATTTGCCTGCTTTTCTATTTAAGGAATGATGTTATGTCACCCATAACAACAGTGGTACTACATCAAGGATACGCTCTCAAACAAGGATCTACAGCATTGCCAGTGCTTGTGTTGGCTTTGGGGCTCTGTTAACACCGGAACTACTTCTGCAAATAATGCGAAATGAGTTCGCCATATACTCTCCAGCATAGGGAATTGCACTCAATAGCAAAGTAGAATCAGAGTGGCAGTAGAAGTGCTACCTGCAAATAAACTTTACAACATTAGAGCGTAAACAGGAGATCCGATGAGTCGTGTGTGCATAGTTGTACTGGAGGAGGTGGACGATGATTCTCCCATTGTTGCTTCTAAAAAGCTTCAGGAAAAGTACGAGGATGTGCCACTACTATCCCTGTCAAAATCATTTTTACTTCAAGAGGAAAGGGTGAGAACATTTTGGCTTGTCTACATCTATCTGTATCCTTCCCCCGCAAAAAAAAACAGTACAATCTGTCCGTGAAATCTGATATTTTGATAGAAAATGCGAACTTGTTAAGGAAGGTTTTCAAAAACGCATTAATTAATCAATAACAACTTCGGAAGTGTTGTTTGAAGATAATTGGCTGGATAAATTATGTTTATATTTCTAATTAATTTGTTTGTCACCAATATCTAATTTCATATGAGAAAATTTGCATTGTGTATTACATCTCATTGCCATTTGGGTATTCAACAATCAAGTATGTAGTCCATTTTTATTTAATCACTCAGATGGCGAGTTATTTTTGCATGTGTCTAATTGTGACAGATGTCTTTCAATGTTGCAGCCACCACTGGTTCAAGCTATTTTCAATGGAGACCCAGATGAAGTCCGCAGCCTAATTTTCAAAAAAGAGGATGTAAATGTGCAGGTAAGACATGGTTTTCTCGAAGTGATTTTAGTGATTTTTTTTTCTGTTTGTACATGACTCTTAATTATACCCAGAATTTATTTTGTGTGTCCATCAGCAAAACTGTGACAATCTGCAGCTGATTAACGGAGATATTGTTTCTTAGCACTTACAGTATTTTAATCTGAAATTGCCACTTTTCACTTCCTGTTTACTTTTTTCATTACATTCATTTGGACTAATCTGGAAAGTTGTTGGTGAATATTGTTGATTTCTTTAAGCAGTTTGTGATCTTGATCGAATATAGCCAGACAGCCTATCTTTCTCTCTCAGTTCCTCCTTACTCTGGCTAGATAAGAAAACTTGCATGCTAGGTCACATGGAATTGCTTTCAAGAACCTTGCTGTTACTTGATAAAGGATTCCTGCGTTTCCTAAGAATTAGGATATAATATAGTAGGGCCAAATAACAAACAAAAAGGACTAATGGCTCAAGTAATCTCCATGGTGCTGTAGTGATTCTGTGATTTTTATCATGAAAAGCAGTAACATTAAGTGATTTTTTTGTTTTGTATCTTGTGTATATATTTTTTGAAAAATGCATATAGAAATATATGACTTTAAAGACTATTTGAGAACAAAAATTACCCTGTTCATTTTCTGTTGCTCACTTTGTTTTGAGAGGAGTTGATTGTTCTTTGGTTCCTGTTAGCTACCTTGTATTGTTTGTGAGGAAACTTTTAAAAATAAAATGTTTTACTAAAAAAATAGTGATTGCGCAAGTTTTGGAAGTTAATCCACGTTATGTGCCCAACCATGAAGACAGTTATGACATAGGCATTTTTGCATGCTTGGCTGTAAATAATGTTTTGTGTTTTGAGGCAATGGTATATTTTATTGCAAGTAACCACACTTTAATATTCATGCAGTTTTTACAGTACTTGTGCTCAGAACAGTTTTTATTCTTTAAGATCATATGGTTAGATCTGTTTTAAAAGCATTATATAGAAAAATTGATGAAACTAAACTCCAAATAATTCCCAAGGTCCTGATCCTACATCTCAGAGTTTTGAAAGAGGTGGCTGTAGAGATGGTGAATCTTTGGTTATCACCATGCAAAATGTTTTAGATTCTGGAATAAAGTGTAGCCAACTTGATCCCACTATTAAGAAAAGCAGAGGAAAACAGGGAACTACAACCTGAAAATAGAAAATGCGGGAAACATTAAGCAGATCAGGCAGATTTTAATATTTTAGGTTGAAGATTTTTTTAAATCAGAACTACTGTCCTGCTTATCATTAGTTGGGAAAATGCTGGAATGCACAATGAAGGATCCAATTGCAATTTACAAGGGCTGAGCAAAGTCAGCATATGTTTATGAAAGGGAAATCATGTTTGGGGTTGTGACCAGTATAATAGATAAGGGGAAAGTAGTAGGTGTGGTGTATTTTGACTTTCAGCTGGCTATTGATAAGGTTTCTCTCCAGTTTGTCAACAAGGTTTGAGCACGTTGCAGATGATATCCTGACATGGACTGAGAATTAGTTATTAGACAGAAAGCAAAGGACATAAATAAATGGACTTTCTCATGTTGACACACTGGAATAACATGGGTTGGGATTCAGCTATTTATAATCTACATTAAGGATTAAGACGAGAGACTAAATGTCATATTTTCAAGATAATTAAAAAGTAGGTGGGATTGTGCAGGAGGAAAAGATTAGAATCTTCAAGGGGCATGGACAAGCTGGGTAGAGTGGGCAGAAAGATACCCGAGGCAATATAGTGTGAAAAATGTGAAATGATCCTCCTCAGTGTCCTTTGAGATTCGATACAGTTGATGTCAACATGAAGGTACGACAGGTAATTAGGGAGACAAAATGAAAATTTGTGCACAACAATTAAAACATTGACATGATCCTGGAGTATATTTTGTATAGTTTTTATTTCCTTATCTTTTAAAAAAAAAGCGCTCACCTTGCCTTGGAGAAAGTATAGTAAAGATTTAATATACCGGTTCTCAGGATGTCGGGTTTTCTGCACGAGAAGACATTGTGTGTGTATATGTGTATATATAGGTCCATATTTTGTACGGTTTAAGAGAATGATAAGGGATCTTATTGAAGCTACAAAATGCTTGCAGGGCTTGACAGACTGGATCAAGGAGGATGTTTTTATCAGCTGAGTAGCCTGGAACCAAGCATTACAGTTTTGGAATAAGGGTTAGGTAATTTTGATATAAGCCAGTTCGGTATTCCGACTGCGCATGCACAGGTCATAGGTCGCTCGGGCTAAACACTCGTGGTGGCCGTGCCGCTGCATGGGTGCAGACCTGCGTCTCGTCTCGTCCCTATCCATCCGCCGCTGGGCCACCACCGTTCCTTCCCGAGTGTTCCATCTGGGGCGGCCCGGCCAGCGGGAGCCGGACGTGAGCGGAGGAGGGAAGGAGGCGGTGCCGGCTCCAGATCGGCTCTGCTTGTCCCGTCGCAACGGTGGCACAGGCCCACAGGCGGCGCAGAAAATAAGCACCAACTCCAGCTCAACCCCGCCCTTCCCACCAGCGGGACAGGCAGAGTCGAGCTGGCTGCGGTCCTGGGCCGAAACTCTCGTCCACGGACCTCTGGATAGAAGAACTTCCTTCATATTAGACTTTTGCAACGTGTTTGGGATGGATGGGACGGGGATTTCCACGGGCGCATCGAGCAAATGACCTAAAGTTTGCGTTGAGTGAACTGAGTGTTCTTACCGTCCTTGTCGTGCATCGGAGTTTTGTGAAAGTGGTTGGATCCCATCTAGCAGCTCAGCTAATGTCGGTCACGTTATCCGGACAGGCGGCGGGGGATCAGGAGCTTACGTGAGGCATTGGCAATGCTCTGGAATCAGCGAGGTCGAGGAGGCAGCGCGGGGAGTAGAGGTGACAGTTCTTCCAGCGGCGAGTGGAGAGGCACCAGCTACCGCGGGCCGCTCACCTGTCGGGCGCTGACTCCTCGATCCCGGGATCCAAACACGGTGTACGATGAGGACGGTAAGAACACTCAGTTCAAACTTAAGGTCATTTGTTCCTTCTCCACGGAAATCTCCAGCACGGTTGAGACGAGGGGGTTCTGAAGTTGCAGTCTCTCGATTGAGGATATTTTCTCAACTCTCCTAGAAGCAACGAGCCATGCACTTACCAGTGGTTGTCTGTCTAACTGAAACCTCTCTTCCTCCACCTCTCACCGTCTCTCCCTGTCTCCTACTCGCATCGACCTCCTCTCTCTCTCTCGCTGTTACACTCCGCTCTCCCCCGCTAGCAAGCACCCCATTCGCTTCTTTTATTCTTGAATGACCTTGGATAATCCCATGATTCCTTGCGTTTTTCAGGATACTAAACTGGCTTATTGTTTATCATTGTCACATGTACCAAGATTCAATGATAAACATTAAAAAAAAAATTATTAAAAAAAAAAAAATTATTTAAAAAAATATATTTTTTTATTAGAAGCAATGCATATTGCCAACAATAGAACAGTTTTTCAAATACACATTTAACTTGTTTAAAAAATTAATACAAATATTACGAAATGATTTATATAAGCTTCTATTTTTCTATTGTTCAATTCAGGCAGAACAACACCAGGTAGTACAAGGTAGTCCAAATAAGTGGAAAATAATTTAATGTTACAGCTAAAAGCAAAATGCTGCAAAGAGGTTGGTTGAAGAAATAACCAAGATCAAGAATTCATTTAAGAATGAGAGAACTGTTCAAGAGTCTGATAAGAGCAGAAAAAAAGTTGTTCTTGAGTCTCGTTGTACGGGCATTCAAACCCTTTGTATCTTTTGCCTGATGGGAGGGAGGAGATGAAAGTATGATTGGGTTGGGATAGGTACTTGATTATGTTGGCTGCTTTCGTCAGGGAGCTGGAATTGTAGATTAAATCAACGGAGGGGTCTGCTTACTGGACTGGGCAGCCTTTAGAAATTCTCTGCAATTTCTTGCGGTCTAGAGCAGAGCAATTGCCATTACTAAGATGTGATGCATTCAGATAGGATGCTTCCTATGTTGCATCTTTAAAGGTTTATAAGAGTTACAGAGGACGTGCCAATTTTCGACAGCCTTCTGAGAAAGTAGAGATGTTGGTGTGCATTCTTGACCATAGCATTAACGTGGTTGTACCAGGAAAAGTTTTTGGTAATGTTTATACTCAGGGACTTGAAGCATTTTATCCTCTCCCTGCTCAGCACCACTGATATTGTTAAAGGCATGCACTCCACTCGGCTTCCTGAAGTTGATGACAAGCTCCTTCATTTTGCTGACATTGGGGGAGAGATGTTGTCTTGACACTGTGCTACCAAGTTCTCGATCCACTTCTTGTTCTCGCCTTGTCATTGTTTGAAATCTGTTCTGATACTCTGGTGTCACCTGCTAGCTTGTAGATGGAGTTGGAGCAGCGTCTGGCCGCACAGTTATAAGTGTACAGGAGTCTAGTAAGGGGCTGAGTACACTGCCTTATGGGGTACCAGTGTTGAGGATTATCAATGAGGAGGTGTTGTTGCTTAACCTTACTGATTGTAGAGTGCAGTTCTAGAAGTCAAGGATCCAGTTGCAGAGGTAGGTACTAAGTTCTAGATTCCGGAGTTTGAAGATGAGTTCAGGACTGATGTGGAAGAAATCTTTTTTCAAGCCAAATCTTTCTACAATATAAATGTATTTCACCTTGGTGTCCATATTGATAAATCTTTGCACCATAAAAAGGTAACCAGCAGAAAGACTGATCCTGAGAATTTTGTCTGATTTACCATTTCTAGGAATTAGTCGGATAAGCTAAATAATTTTGCATAGGGAGCGAATATACCATTCATTTCAACCATTTTGAATGGTGCTTTGAAATATCAAGAAATTGAATTAATTGCTGAATATGGGATACATTGACCTTTATTCATGAGTGGCGGGTACATTTATGAATTAAGATAGGAATTACTGTTTTGGCAGGGAATATGAATTGTGGCTTGGTTGTTGGAAGTAGTCTTTGTCTTTGATCTTGTTCTCACTCAAATTTTAGAGGTTTTTCTGTCATCTCAACCACTACGATTGGGCAAGGTGAAAGTCATGGAAGGTTGACTTTGATGTGACATGTCGAAAACGACAGATCCGAAAAGCATAGTTTTACGAGTCTAGTCTGAAGTTGGCTGAGACAACCTGGAAGTGTTCCAAGGTATTTTTCTGCTGTGTGCTAAAGGTGGCTTTTAACCTTGGTTGTTAATGCTACATAACTGTTGTTACCAAGAAGACTACTTCAGCATCATAATATTGCCTGCCTGAACTCATCTGCTGCCGAAGCCTCTCCCTTGCCAGTGGTTCCCTGGATTTTAGATGTTGTTTAGCACTCTTGTCAGTTTCACTTTTATGTAGTAGCTTCAGGTTCTGCAGAGACAAAATACAAATCTCAGCTCACATTTAAATAAGAAGAGGACAGCTAAGGTAAATGTATAGCCTCTTGAGAGTGAGGCCAGTGAATTAATAATAGCAAACAAAGAAATTGCAGATACGTTGAACAATTTTGTTTTGGATCAATCTTCACTGTGGAAGATATTGCTAAAATCCCTTACATATGGCAGGCAATACTGTCGGAAAGCAAATAAGTAATCATTTTGGAAAACTGAATATAATTAAACCACTAGTTTTAATAAAGATAATTTGCATTTGACAAATTTGCTCATATCCTTTGAGAATGTAACAGAAAAAGTCAATAAAGGATATTCTGAAAATGTATATTTAGATTTCCAGAAGGCATTTGACCAAATATCACATAGGAGGCTGCTGCATAAATTGAAAGCCCATGGTATCTGAGTGAGTTAGCATAGATTGAAAATTGGCTGTCTCAATGAAAACAGAGATGGAATAAAAGGGTCCTTTTCAGACTGGTAGGAGGTAACAAGCGGAATAGCACCGGAATTGGTACTTAGAAGCATAGAAATTAGGTGCAGGAGTAGGCCATTCGGCCCTTTGAGCCTGCATCGCCATTCAATATGATCATGGCTGATCATCCAACTCGGTATCCTGTAACTACCTTCTCTCCATACCCCCTGATCCCTTTAGCCACAAGGGCCACATCTAACTCCCTCTTAAATATAGCCAATGAACTGGCCTCAACTACCTTCTGTGGCAGATAATTCCAGAGACTCACCACTCTCTGTGTGAAAAATGTTTTCCTCATCTCCGTCCTAAAGGAATTCCCCCTTATCCTTAGACTGTGATCCCTTGTTCTGGACCTCCCCAACATCGGGAACAATCTTCCTGCATCTAGCCTATCCAACTCCTTAAGAATTTTGTAAGTTTCTAAAAGATCCCCCCTCAGTCTTCTAAATTCTAGCGAGTACAAGCCAAGTCTATCCAGTCTTTCCTCATATGAAAGTTCTGACATCCCCGGAATTGGTCTCTGCAATTGTTCTCTGTTTAAAGTAATGACCTGGAAGAAGAAAAGGTATAAAAAGTTTCCAGATTTACCAATGATACTAAAATAAGTGGAAGGGCATAAGGATACTGTGCTTCTGTAAGGGGATATAGATTGAATGAGTGGGCAAAAGACTGGCAAATGGGGTTTAATGTTGAAAGCACTACAGAGGCAGTACTGAGGTAATTCACTGGGCTAATTTCTGGGATGAGAGGGTTGTGCTACTGAGAGAGACAAAATAGTATGGGCCTATATTCCTTAGAGATTAGAAGAATGAGGGGTGAACATATTCAAACATATAAGATTCGAACAGGGCTTCACAGGGTAGATATTGGGATGCCCTCACCATTGGGAGAGTCTCAAACAAAAGTATTTAACTGCAATGGAACAGTCAATTTAAAACTGAAATAGGTAGAAATGTGTCTCACACAGAGGATGGTGAATCTCTGGAATTCTCTGCCTTGGTGAGTGATGGAAAGTGGATTATTAGAAGTTTTTAGAGTGGTGATGGATAAAGACTTAATTCATCAAAGAATAGAGGGGTATGAGGGAAAAGCATAGAAAGGGAGTTGAGGCCAACATCAATCAGCCATAATCACATTAAAGCATAAGAAATTATGTCTGGAGACTGCGTCAGGAATGTTGTATGTAGTTCTGGTCATTAGACCATAGGAAGGCTGTGATCAAGCTGGAGTGAGGGTTGAGGCGAAGAATCTGATTTGATGCTGTATAACACTGTGACTTTGTAAATGGTGAAGCAGGTGGAAGAACCTGATATTCCTGCTATTTTCATACGATGTTCATGTGACATCCATCTTGCATGTTTGGAACGGTTATCTTTTAATTGGGACACTAGGTCATTAGAGGTAGACAAAAGAGAGATGCAAACAACTGCAGATGCTGGAATCGGGAGCAAAAAAATAAACAGGTAAAAGAACTCAGCAGGTCAAGCAGCAGCTGCGAAGGCAAAGGGATAATCGACATTTTGGGTCGAGACCCTGCATCAGAATTGAGAGCGCAGAGAGAGGGTTGGCAGTTTATAGAAGTGAGAGCATGGATGAGTGAAAGGCTGGTTGGCAATAACTGGAAATATAAGTGAAGAAGAAGATAAATAAACAGGTGGGAGAGAGGAAGGGGAATATAGAACTAGGGGCTCATGGGTAGTAGGTAGACCCAGATAATGTGGGATGATGTACAGATGGAACCAGATTGGGGAGGGGAATCAAAGGAGAAGAAACCCAGGGTAAATAGTTATGTGAGTGATGGGCAGATAGAACCGGGAGGGGAGGTAGATGAATACAAGGGGGGTGGGGAAAGGAGGGATGTGGAAGAGGTGAAGAAAGAGAAAGAAAACCTGGGAAGATTGGTCGTAGTGGGAAAGGAAAACTGAGCAAGTGGGTTCCCTGAAATTGGAAAATTGAACATTTATGCCATGTA
This sequence comes from Raja brachyura, assembly GCA_963514005.1. The sequence goes on from OY740782.1 coordinate 39,686,990, forward strand.
GGTTAACCAAGCGGAATCTGAGCTGCGTTTGTCTGCTTTCACCGTGGCAGTGGAGAGGGCTATATCAGATAGGTTCGGTTTGAGAAGGAGAAAGGGAATACAATGACATGCAACTAGTTGGGGACCCACTCAAGTACCCATTCCCACGCCAATCTGTCTGTCCTACAACTTCTGCACTTCCATAATGAAGCCAAATGCAGACTAGAAATGACTTGCTCCATTTGGGTATCCTAGAGCCCAGCAGCATGTTCATACTTTGTGGCTAAATCTGGCAACACATCCTTAGCAAAAACCAGGACTTCCACACAAGAATAAACAACGTCCCAACCGGCATCCATGGTTACTTGCTGAGAATGAGATGTTACCTCGAATATTGCAGAGGCGTTTACAATAAGCATAGTTTTATTTGGTCATTTTCAATGTATTTACAGTAGTTTTTCACTTCAGATCTCGTATTTTGTAAATATGTTGATATGAAATGCGAGCTGCTATCCCTGATAACCAGAACTAATGGTTTGGTTTTGTGACAAGTCTTTATATCTATTTTTCCCCATATTTCCATTGAACTTTATTAACAAAAGCCACTTGGGATTGAAAATGCAGCGGATAACCAGATCTAATGACTTTGAAGTCTCTTTTTTGTTTATTTGTCTAATGGGCTAGCTCAACTGCAAAATTACTAAAACCATATGCCAGTGAAGGAGACATTCTTTGCAAACATCAGTGCCCATTGGATTTTGTCCAGGCATTTTATGAGTCTGACTCACGCAGTAACGTTCATGCTTGCATTAATATGTCTTCACGTGATATTGATTTTCACCTTTTTATTTACTGCACACTCTTACAGTTTCAAACTGCAAACAACATTACAGACACGTTCAAGAGATAATTTATGAATTAGGAAGCGTATTTCCAGTGTTAGATGATTTAAAAAAAAAAGAATTAATTTACATAGGAAAATAGGTAGAAGATCATTTCCCTCCTTGAATATGTGATCCATCTTAAACTGGATCACAGTTTATAAAGTTTAAGCTGTGATCCAGTTTAAGATAGGTCACATCTTCGACTCGATAAATTTCAAGAATGCTGTTAAAAATCCCTGTAATTATCCAATTGAAAGAGTCCCAAAGTCCAATTTTTCCTCGCTACCAGCTTCCTATTGCAGTATCCTAGTGATGTTGTATGTATTTAATGTTCTTTTTGTGATTGGATGCTCAAATTCAAACATGAACCCCAAATGACCTAATAAATGTATGCAAAGCTTGGTTCTAAACTTCATAATGCTTGTTTTAATTAGTTGTGCTGCCACTTTCATGTAATTATGTATTTATCCAGTTGGTTCTTTCAATTTATTTTCACATTGTGTTGAATAAGCAAGTTCGGTATCTCGATAAACGCAAGGAATCATGGGGTATGTCAAAGGTCATTCAGGATTTATTTTTTAAAGCGAGCGCAGCGCTGTATAAACTGTGTATAAATTGTTAACTATTCAACCAAGCAATTAATCTAGAATTCTGTCAACTCAATAACTTCCTTTCTTGTTCTGCTGTTTACACACTTGCACAGTCCCAGTTCTAGTTCAGTTCATTAATCTGCAATTATGGGATATTCAAAAGGCTAAAGAATTTTTATTTTCATTTAATCCTAAATGTGTTACTAAAATAAGAAAATATTACTTGTATTTGAAACATTTTCTTATATTTATTCATAATATGTCTAAAAATATATTTAATCTGAGGCAGGCAGCGACTGTATCAGTGTGATGTGGGCTGATGCTTTACCAACAGGTGGTGTGAATGTACTGTTATGGCAAAGGTTTTTCTCTGATGAAAACCGAGTACAGGTTTGGCCCTGTGAAGAAGCCGCCAATCTGATATAAGACATTTAACCGCGAAATGTCTGCCCTTTAGTATTGGATAGATTTAGTGGACTTCCAAGTTTGAGTGCTGCTCCAAGTTTGCGGTGGTTGCGGTGCGTTTCCCCCAGTAATCTCGCCCAGTGCACGTTGACCAGCACAGTTCGCCAGCCCTTGCTATCTTTGTGCAGGTGTTACCTGAAGTCCAAAGGTTTTGTGGAGGTTCTGCGTTAGGATCGGGCACGCAGCGAGCTAGCGAGAGGGCTGTCAGATCAAAGGAGCCCTGGTAGCCGAGTTGCCGAAGGGCGGATTTTAATGGGTCGTCTGTGCAGCATCGCAGGGTCTCTCCCAGATCTCCCACCCCAACTGTTGACAAAGTCTGACTGAGAAAATGCTCCCACTCGTATTACAGGTTTGCTCCGCGTTTGCCCACTTGCTGGGGCGGGCGGCGCCTCCTTCAAAGAGAGTGAGAACAGGTCCTGTCAGCTGGGGAGTTGTGACCTACTCCTGAGTGAAGCCTCTAGTTTGGTTGCGGTTTAAATGACTGCAAATTCTCATAATTATCACCGCCAAGTCAACCGGACCCGGCTCCCAACTGTTTGCCCTGACAGACTGGAACCAACCCCAGAGGTTAAAGCGACAGCATCTTTATTTAAGCCAACTCAGCTCGAAAACCTGTTCGAATCCAATCTGAACTTTCCAACTTACCCCCCACACAGCAAGTTCTCCTCGTTTCCTTCGATCCAGGAAGGTTGTTCAGATAGGAATGTAAGGACTGTCTCAAATTGGTTGACCACACAACTTGTAATTCGTGTGAATCAATATCGAATTTGAATGGCTGTGACTCAGGCTAATGCAGGGGATTTAATAATTGACAGGTTTGTTCCAGGCATTCTTGCGTTTTCAAGGCTGGTGCTGTATTGAGTCAATAATTTAAATAGATACAATTGTGGATTTGTGCAGCCTGCAGTACGCTGTAGTCTACTGCTGACATATTTGACAGATACATCTATACATACATACCTAAAACTCTCATCTTGTTATCTTCTGGATCAGTTGTTTTTACATTTGCGCAAAAACGGTATACGATAGTGCTACGAATTTTCACCACCTTACTCTCCATTCTCCTGTGCTGCAGTTTTGTTCCGATTGGTGGTATATTTAAAAAGTTATTAAGGTTTAAAAATCTTAAAAACAGCACGTGCGCAGATTGGTCTCCTCTCCTGTCAGTCACCTCCGGGATGGCAACGCCTCTTCCTGCGCCATCACCGCACTGATTGGCCGCGTTCGCTGTCAGTCACAGCGGCGCCCACCTCTGCCCGTCGTTGCCCGGCGCGGCCTCTGGTCAGAGGAGCGGCAACCTTGAGATCCTGGGGAGGTGAGGAGGGGGTGTGGGGGAATTCAGGTAGAGGTGGGGGTAGGGAGGGAGAGGGGGGAAAGTGGGGGAGGTGAGGAAGGAGACTGGGGGGATTGAGGGAGAGGAGGGGGTAGGGAGGGAAAGGGGGAAAGGTGAGGGAGACTGGGGGGGGGATTGAGGGAGGGAGGGGAAAGTGGGGGAGGTGAGGAAGGAGAATGGGAGAGGAGGGGGGACAGAAGAGGGAGGGTGAAGAGGAGGGGGAGAGAGTGCTGGGGATTAGGGGAAATGAGCCTGCGCAGTTGGGGGCTATGGGTGAGTGGTGGAATATTGCGTTGGGGGAAACGGGTTGCGATGGGGGACCAGGCCTCCCGTGTAACAGGGCCCCAACTGGTCCCACTTAGTCTAGTTTATTTATAAATCTCGTTGAAATGAGTATGCAGGTCCGCGCGCGCGTGTACACACGCACACACCATTTTGTTTTTTTTTGATCGCTAGGTTCCAACTTCTTAGGCACTTTGCTTACATCATCTCACTGAACATTAAACATTTTAAAGCAGTCTCAACTTATTTTGCTAGAGCTAGACTATTTTATATTTATTTTGGAGCTTGTAAAGTAGTTGAAGCAATGAAAAAGGAGGCACACATCAGATTAGGCAGTCGGGCCAAACACATCCCTATGAGCGTGTAAGTATAGGAGTACACTTTAGAGGAGATATGATGGATAATCCCCAATGCCTGCTCCTTGTGGGAAGCTAGGAAGGAAATTGTAGAGGCCCTGGGAGAGATATTTGCATCGGGTAAATTCCAGGAAGACTAGAGTGTAAGCCAGTCAGCTTGACATCAGGTGGTGGGAAAGTTGTTGGAGGAGATTCCAATGGACAGGATCCATCAGCATTTGGATAGGCATGGACTGATTAAAGTTCGTCACCTTGGCTTTGGTAAATTTATTCACATCCCTAATAGAGTTTTTTGAAAGGGTCACCAAAAGGGTTAATGAGGTCAGGGCAATGGGCCTTGTCTAAATGACATTAGTAAGGTCCCACATGGCAGGTTAGTGCGGAAGGCAAGGGAGCATGGAATCCAGTGTGAGCTTACAAATGGGATTCAAATTTGGCTTGGAGGAAAGAAGTGAAAGATAGTTGTCAAGGATTATTTTTCTGATAGGAAGCCTGTGACCAGTAGATTGCTGCAAGAGTCTGTGCTGGGACCACTGTTGTTTGTTATATTAGCTAATTACCTGGATGGCAATGTAGTTAAGATTGTTACCACACTTGCAGACAACACCAAAATTGATGGTACAATAAAGGGCCTGTCCCACTGCGGCGACCTAATTTGCGAGTTTAGAAGAATTTTCCCTCGACTCGTACACACAGCATAGTCGACAGGAGGTCTTTGTAACTCTCCTTCATGTTTGAGTGTAGTCCCTGCTAACTCGAGGCCTCAGCTAGGTTGCTGCGTTTTTTTCAACATGCTCAAAATGCCGGCAAAACTTTATTAAAAGTTGTCTGGCTTCTTAAAAGTGTCTACACTCCTTCCCCTTCTCTCCCCTTCTCACCCCCCCCCCCCCCCCCCCCCCCGCTCTCTAAAGGACTTAAAGCCCTGTCCCACTGTATGAGTTCATTCAAAGAGTTCTCCTGAGTTTACCCTGATTCGAACTCGGAGATTTACGGTAACGGCCGCTTGCAAGTCTTCCCGAGCTTACCGCGTTTCGCGAGTATCCTGCTGTTAGCGTTACGAGCCGCTAAGAGACGTCACCGGGCTCTGACGTACCCACTACATTCATTCGACGTGCTTACCACGAGTTTGATTTTTTGTTTAAACTCAGGAGAGCACTTGAATGAACTTGTACAGTGGGACAGGGCCATTACCGTTACTGTGCCAGCCGTCTTTTACCTTCTGTTCATCGCAGTTGTGAATTTCAGACAGCGCTCACCCGCTTTCCCTGGTGCCCGCCTTTGTGATGTGTGTGTGTGTGTGTGTTCAGACAGTCGATCCGGCTCGCGGTTTCATCGCTGACTGTCGATCCTGCTCGAGGTTTTTCAGTCGTGTGCTCTTGAGCTTGAAGGTCGAAGACAGTCATTGAAAAGTCACGTTAGTGGGACAGGCCCTTGAGAAGGATATTATGTTTACAACTGGATCTCGATTATTTGGTGGGCCAAGGAATGGCAAATGGAATTTAACACTGACAAGGTTTATGTGTTGCATTTTGGTATGTCAAATCAGGGTAAGACCTAGATCGTATCTTATCGTAAATCAGGGCAAGACCTACACGTTAAATGGTAGAGCCTTGAGAGTATTACAGGACAGATATATCTGAGAATGCAGGGGCATTGTTCCTACAAAGTTGGAATTCCAATGGACAATGTAGTGAAGAAAGCATTTAGCAAATTTGCCTTCAATGGGAATGGTATCACGTCCAAATGTTGGGACATCATCATGCAATTTGTTTGCAGAAAGGTCCGGACCCGAAACGTCACTTGTCTACGTGACACCTGACAGGTGAAATGTCACCTGTCACTAGATTTTTCTACAGAGATGCTGCTTGATCCGCTGAGTTACTCCAGGATCTTTTGTATAAACGAGCATCTGCAGTTCCTTGTTTCTGCATGATGCATTGTTTGTAGGTTAATTGGAATTTATTGCCTCTATTATGTAGTAATGGATGCAAAAGTGGGATAACGTGGAACTAATTTGAATAGGTGATTGATGGTTGGCATGGACTCAGTGGGCTGAAAGACATATTTCCATAAGGTTTCTTTCAATCAGTCTTTCAACTTTTTCAATCAGAGGGTAGTTTGTATCTGGAGGGAGCTACCAGGAGAACCTATGGAACCAGATACTATTACGAAAATATATTTGGATACATATATACATAGGAGGGGTTTAGAGGGCTATAGACCAAGTGCAGGCAAATGGGACTAGCTCAGAACACCAACTTGGTTGGCATGGGCAAGGTAGGATGAAGCACCTGTTCTGTGCTGTGCAGCTCAATGACTAGAGATCAGGTGACACCAAGCTTGGGGTTTAAAGTAATGAAAATGTTTAAGTTATTAAGAATCAGATTTTAAATAAATAGTTTACATTATTTGAATCTCAGAATGAAAATAGTTAATTAGGATATTGCAAAGGTAGGGATCAAATAAAGGATTCAGAAACTTAGGCTTTTTATGATCTCAGAATTGCAGAGAGAATTTAATAGACTCTCAAGAAATAGAAATATCAATCACTGCATAAGACCAAGTTATCAAGAGTTTAACATTGCTTTGAATTGAGTTTGTATGGCCGGGCACTTTGGAGGTAGCAAATACAATGTTTTCCTCATCAGTAACTGACAATGTGGTTGCATCCCTTAAAATGCAGTAGCCACTGAATCTAGCATGTGCAATTGCGTTAAAAAATAGCTGTGGCAGTGGACATCCTGATTCACTGATACATATCTTCAACCATCATTGATGTTGCACATAGACACCAAATGCTGGAATAACAGCGGGATAGGCAGCATCTCTGGAAAGAAGGAATGGGTGACATTTCAGGTCGAGACCCTTCTTCAGACTGATGTCAGGGGATAGGGAGAGATAAAATGTAGTCGGAGACAGTAAGACTGATAGGAGAACTGGGAAGGGGGAGGGGATGGTGAGAGAGGGAAAGCAAGGGCTACTTGAAGTTAGAGAAGTCAATGTTCATACCGCTGAGGTGTAAGCTACCCAAGCGAAATATGAGGTGCTGTTCCTCCAATTTGCACTGGGCCTCATTCTGACAAAAAAAGAGGTACAGGACAGAAAGGACAGTGTGGGAATGGGAGGGGGAGTTAAAGTGTTGAGCAACTGGGAGATAACTTCTGCCACTCCTTGGGTCCCTTTTTTTTTAATTCCATTTGCTAACCTGTGCCTTACTCTCTCCCTCTCCTGTGTGACATCTGCTTAAGGACTACGATGAAACAGCTCTGCTGCTTTGGCTTGGTTCATGTTATCATATCCTAATGAAGAAAGACAATGTGTCAGTCATTTTATATACATCCCATATCACAGGACTGCAATACGATGATGATCAAGTCATTTGTTTGAACAATGGTGATTGAAGGCCCGGCTGCCATAATCTCATTTTCCTTCAGATGATGCAGTTGCCTCCATCTTCACTTTAATATCTGAGTTGATCAAATTTTAAAAAAAGTTGACAATTTGTTCTTTGACTGGAGTGAAAAATCATCTTGTGAATTTAAATATTTGCGTCATACCATTTGAAGATGTAAAATCTTTTGGTTGTAGTCCGTGAGCCAGAGGGGCCTGCCGTGCCTATCATGGTCCTATTTCTTGGGTGTCATTTTGTTCATTGGTATCTCTTCTGTCGGAAAAATGATATTAGCAAGAAAAAAACTTATTTGGACTATGTTTTTTACCCCTTATTTCAATCTATGTCAAGATTGTGTTTTTTCACACTTTGCCTTCTTCCATCATCCAATGTCAACCGGAAAGCAAATCCAGATTTTCGTGTGCAGCACTGGAAGCATGATGATGGGGATGAAGCATTCAAACAGTGTACAAGAAACGATCTGGCATGGATGCTTTCCCGGAGAGCAAGTAGTGAGAAAGGTCCAGAGCTTCCAGCTTGAGCTGGATTTGTCTCCGCAACAGGTGAGGTGCCTTCAAATGTGACCACAATTGACTACTGTCCCGTGATCAATCATCCCATCACAGAATTTAGTACAGTTCATGAGTGTTTACGAGCTTCTGAAGAAGCAAGTCATGCGGTTGGCCAAGAATATGTCATTACAACATTCGACTTAGGTGTCATGAAGGCATATCGTCTCGTGTGGAGTCATCCTGCAAAGTACAAGAAACATATTGTGTTGATTGGCACATTTCATGTCATTTGTGCATACTTCAAAATGCTTGGAAATAAAATAGAAGGATCCGAACTTCAGGATGTCCTCATGGAATCGGGACTCATGTCTACTGGTTCTATGACAGGTGTTATGACAGGAAAGAACTACGACAGAAGTCTGCACTGCCACAAGATGATGGTGGAGTGCTTTGAGACGCTCCTTCTTGATGAATTCCTGTCTATGGATGGAAAAGATGCAGTGCTGTCCGGTATACCAGAGGAATCAAAGGGCATCTTTCAAGAGCTAATCCGATCGTCAACAAAGCAGGCACTTGCTGAAGTCACGGCCAATGCAGATCTTAACACATTGATGGAGTCGTATGAGAGCTTCATAGCTGATGTTCGAAAAGGATCTCTCGGGAAGACTGCACAATTTTGGTTGTCGTACATGGATTCTGTGTGGATTGCTCTCTCATTGATTGGTCTGTGAAAGAGAACAACTTTCCGTTGTACTTGCACTGTCTGTTTCTTATGCCCGATCTCTTCTCTACCTTTACTCCCGCTATCTGACCTATCTTGCTGTTTTCTTGGCAAACATCGAAGAATCACATCCTGATGCCCTGGTTTTCCTCGAAAGAGGTGCCATCAGTGTCTCTCGGTCGTTCATACCAGGAAACCGATGTGCTGCTGACAAAGCGATTGAGGAGACGATCCTGAAACATGACAAATCTCGAGGTGGTGCTAGTTCTGTTGCACTCTCTGACATCTTGGAGAATCACAGTGCTTATCAGAGATGGAATCGAACTTCAACAGAAAGGGCACAATTTCTCTCTGCAACTCTCAGCCTCGCAGACTTGACTTCAGGTACCAATCACTGAAGCAAATGCAGAGATCAACAACCAACTGAGATAAGGAAAAGTGAGGCATGTGTAAAGAAAGTCATTGATGTTGTAAAGAGCTTCATGAATCATTTTGCCGTAGATGACAAGACTGGGTTGTAAGTACTCCCTTCTGGTGCACGTGTTCTGGCTGAAGTTGAGAAAGATGTCATAAAGGTACTTACCACAGGGAAAGAACAGAAAGAGGTTCATCAGAGAGCAATGAGAAAAAGACAGCATCCTCCGAACCCATCAAGAATCTGAAACTCAAAACCATGGCAAAAACAAAGAAAAGAGTGAAGCTGAAAACATCTGAACAAAAGGTAGAGTTCAAGCCACAAGGAGATATTGCTTTTCAACTGATGGTCAAAGTTCTGGCAGTCAACTCAATCTGCGGGAAATTATGAAGTACTCTCTCTGACCCCTGTACCCTACTCCATTGGTACATCAGGCAACTTATTTGCAAAGACTGATAAATCCAAGGGCCTACACTACCTATTGGAAGATGTATACAACTCACAACCTCTTGCCAGTAAAAAGACATTAGTGGAAGATGGCAATGCTGCATTCTACTATCTCAAAGAGATTCTTGCAAACTTCAAGAGAAGAGAATAATCAATGGAGGAAATACCAAAAAAACAAGAGATTGGAAGCAGTTCTTGACCAATGATGAGAACAAGAAACAGCTCATTGAACTTCTTCATGATGTGTGTAGTGAGCGTGACATGGCAAAGAGGCTGCATGGAAGGAAGGTGATCTTCATTAAGGAAGGAGAGGCCACACTTCTTACTTCTCAGAATGAGTAAGAGACTCTGCAATCTGAGATTCAATCCCTGAAGTCAAACCAAAAAGAAACGGACTCGCGAGTCATCCTATACTGCAACTATGGCAAAGAGCAAGGATATGACCATGTACAAGTCAAAAGCCCAGACAGCAATTTTTTTTTCATATTGCTTCACAATGCAAACAACATTCAAGACACCACAGTGTTCTTTGACACAGGGAGAGGCAACAGGCAAAGGCTAATAGATGTCACCCAATTTGCAAAGCAGTCCGCCTCAGAATACTGCTCAGCATTACTTGGACTGCATGCGTTCTCAGGCTGTGGCTCAACAAGTGCCTTCAAAGGAATCGGCAAAGTCAAGCCAATCAAACTGATGCAACAGCATAACAAATTTGTGAAACCTCTGGCAGAGCTTGGAGATTTTCATAGAGTTGAAGATGATATGGTCCTAAAGTGGATTTTTAATGTATCTTTACTAAGAAATAGACTCAATTGCAAGTACCAAATCACAGACCCCAGGAAAGAGGGCAAAGTGTGAAAAAACACAATTTTTGACATATATTCAAATAAGGGTTAACAAAAAACATGGTCCAAATGTTTTTTTTTCTTGGGAACATCATTTTTCCGACAGAAGAGATACCAATGAACAAAATTACACCCAAGAAGTAGGATCATAGGGAGGATGCACGGTAGGACCCTCTGGCCCATGGACTATTGTGTTTCACAAATGGAGCTAACTGTGCTGGAGATAATGAATGTGGTTTTAAATACTTCACCGAAATTGTGCTCTTTTTGTTCTGCGTTCTGAAAGACAGTGTTTTTGTGAGTATGGAAAGTTCTGTGATGGCAGAACAGTAAGCTGTTTTTGTGCAAGCAGTATATCTTGAGTTAGTATTGTATTCAAGGCAGGCTATAAACCTAAATTTAGTCACTGATTTGTTTTGTAATGCTTACCCTTAGATCAGCTGGATGAAGATGCAATTACCTAGTGGGGTTGAGAAGTTAGTATATTCTTATTCCGCATTTTATTAGTACAAATTGAATTATGTAATTGAATAATAATAATTCACAAACAATTGAATCAAAAAATCTAGCACTCTAATCTGTTTAAAAAAGAACTGCAAATGCTGGAAAATCAAATGTAGACAGAAATACTGGAGAAACTCAGCGGGTGAGGCAGCATCTATGGAGCGAAGGAAATAGGCAACGTTTTGGGTCAAACCCCTTCTTCAGACTGTTTCGACCCGAAACGTTGCCTATTTCCTTCGCTCCATAGATGCTGCCTCACCCGCTGAGTTTCTCCAGTATTTTTGTCTACCATTCTAATCTTATAAGATTTAGGCCAAAACATTGGGGGGGGGAGAGAGAGATGTAATACCATTGATAAGAAATATATTTAAATTTTGATTTATTCTTCTGTAGTCAGTTGAAGGCACAGAAATTGCCTTTAGTGTGCATGCAAGCCATTACACTTATCTATACCAATTCCACTTACCTGCATTTGAATTATAAGTCTTATAAGCCTGAGTGATTTGCATGCTTGCCCAGATGCTTCTTAAATGCGGTTGAGAGGACCTGCCTTCATCACCTCAATAGCGCATGACGATTACAACCACGTGTGTGTAGTGGCAGGGCAAAATACTCCTCTTTTTTAAACAGATTAGATCTCCTTATACTTCTTCCTTTGTACCTATCCTCTCTTTTAGACTCCCGCATCAAGGGAAAAAGATTCTCACTATCTACCTTATCAATGTCCCATATAATTTGATATACCTCTATCAGGTCATCCCTCTGGCTCATCTGGTTCAGGGCCCAGCCTATAAAAGTGTCCTGTTATAACTGATTATAACTGGAATAACAACTTGACTTTTTGTGGTCGGAAAGGAAAGTTTTTGATACATTAGCCTTCAACATTCAGGGTATCGAGTACAGAGGTTGGGACATTATGTTACAATTATACAAGACATGGGTGAGGCTATACTTGGATAATTGTGTTCAGTTTTGGTCACCCTGCTATAGGAAGGATGTCTGAAAAGTGTGCATAAAACATTTATGAGGATGTTCCAATGTTGGGCCTTAGACAAATGTAGGCACAGCTCCAGCCATATGCACCGAGGGCAAAGGATTATTGATGTATAAGAATATGGAAAATAAGGTTTCCAACACTGTACTAAGAATATATGGGACACATTATGGGAGGGGCTCATGGACATGCATCCGCTTCTTCAGCTGTGGCTAGAGATGTCTTTAATAAGGTGACCCAGAAACATGTTAAGATACAGCCCATTTTTATTAAAGCACTTGCAGCATAGGATCTGCAGTACGTTACAGCTCCGAGCTGCTACATCTACTACCTGACGTAGGCGAGTTCTTAATATTATAAAGCACGTATTAGGCGGGGCTACTACTAACAAGCACTATGATTGGCTAGCATGCAATAGCCAATCTACATCTCTTCTTGTAGAAATAAAGAAGCATCGGTGGCTAAGCAATATAGAGGGAATGTTAAGAACATACTAGCAAAGTTACACAAAATCGCCTACAAACTCGTCCGGCACTCGTGCGGTAAGAGGTTTTGATGCCAAGTTCACCATTAAACAGGTCTTTGTACTGAGAGAATAGTTACTGAGTGGGCTCATCAGCGAGGCACAGTTTGTGGACAGCGCATCCAAAGTACACCAGGCCTAGATTATGGCATACGTTGATACCAAGCAAAGTCCGAATTTGCTTTAACAATGTAAAACTGCAAGGTACGGGTCTGTTCATCTCCAGTACATTTCAAATCAGCGTTTCCAAGTGTGTGCAGGATCTCTCACCCGTAAGCCCGAAGCTGTTATCAGCACTGTCTGAGCACAGTGTGGGGAACGACAACTCGGGCTCTTGAGAGTCAGTATAAGAGAACTCCTGTTGAAGCAGGTGTAAGCTGTCCTTGAAGCACTTGAAGTCCCATGGGAACGACGACATCGAGCAAAGTGGTTTAACCATATAACCATATAAAAATTACAGCACAAAAACAGGCCATCTCGGCCCTTCTAGTCCGTGCCGAACACTTACTCTCACCTAGTCCCATCTACCTGCACTGGGATCATAACCCTCCATTCCATTCCTGTCCATATACCTATCCAATTTATTTTTAAACAATAAAATCAAACCTGCCTCCACCACTTCCACTGGACGCTCATTCCACACAGCTACCACTCTCTGAGTAAAGACGTTCCCCCTCATGTTACCCCTAAACTTTTGTCCCTTAATTCTTAAATCATGTCCTCTTGTTTGAATCTTTCCTACTCTCAATGGAAAAAGCTTATCCACGTCAACTCCGTCTATCCCTCTCATAATTTAAAAAACCTCTATCAAGTCCCCCCTTAACCTTCTGCGCGCCAAAGAATAAAGACCTATCTTGTTCAACCTTTCTCTGTAACTTGGGTGCTGAAACCCAGGCAACATTCTAGTAAATCTCCTCTGTACTCTCTCTATTTTGTTGACATCTTTCCTATAAGTTGGCGACCAGAATTGTACACCATATTTCAGAATTGGCCTCACCAATGACTTGTACAATTTTAACATTACATCCCAACTTCTATACTCAATGCTCTGATTTATAAAGGCTAGCACACCAAAAGCTTTCTTTACCACCCTATCTACATGAGATTCCACCTTCAGGGAACTATGCACAGCTATTCCTAGATCCCTCTGTTCTACTGCATTCCTCAATTCGCTACCATTTACCATGTATGTCCTATTTTGATTTGTGCTACCAAGATGTAGCACCTTATACTTATCAGCATTAAACTCCATCTGCCATCTTTCAGCCCACTCTTCCAATTGGCCTTAATTTCTCTGTAGACTTTGAAAATCTACTTCATTATCCACAACATTACCTATCTTAGTATCATCTGCATACTTACTAATCCAGTTTACCACACCATCATCCAGATCATTTATGTATATGACAAACAACAGTGGACCCAACACAGATCCCTGAGGCACCCCACTAGAAATTGCAGGCTTTTCCGTAAGCAACACAAAACTGACGACCCTTTGCATGAAAATAGTTACAATTCTGACAGCGAGTAGCAAGCACGTTAGAAGTTTTGCGAGAGGAGAAGTCTGTAAGATTAACGCTATGTTGCTGGCAAGGACTGGAGGAGGCAGGATCAGCATGTGGAGAGGTAATCTCTGAAATACGGCATGAGTGGATAGCCTAGTCGAGGGTCAGCTCATTGTTGCGAAGCAGCTCAGCTCTCAGCTTGCTATCAATCATGCCCCCTACCAGCTTGTCCCGAACAAGTTATTCCTGTAACTCACCAAAGTGACAGCACGCAGCCATGTGTTTCAGGTCACTGATAAATCATTCAATATGCTCACCGACCTGCTGTAAACAAGCATAGAACTTTGTCCTTTCAATTATCTGGTTGGAAGGCAGATCACGCAGTTCTCTGAATTTTCTTAGCAGAACAATAGGGTCATCCATAGTTTCGGCAGGAGCTAGGACCTGGCCGTTGTCATCCAAAACAGAGGGAGCAAAAACGAAGTTGTCAGCTCGATGCATTGCCTCAGGTCTCGCAAGATTGAGCACAGCAGACGCACGAACTTCAGGAGGGTCATTACGATGAACGATATGAGCATAATGAGTGAAGTCATGCTCGAAGAGACGCCATCGCTCAGCAATGTCAAAGATCAGAGGGCTCGGTGGGCGACATGAATTAACCATAACGGAGATAACAGAGGCACAAACAAATTAATTAAAATAAAACCCGATAAACGATGTGGAGTGCGTCCGAGTCAGTTTCTGACACCATGTAACAAGGTGACCCAAATACACGTTAAGAATTTTATTAATGCACTTACATTATAGGATCTGCAGTACGTTACAGCTATGAGCTCTTAATATTATAAAGCACGTATTAGGCGGGGCTACTACTAACAAGCACTATGATTTGCTAGCATGCAATAGCCAATCTACAATGTCAACTGGGATTTTTCGGATGTCATTGATAAGTGAACTGTATTATCAGCGAATTGCTAAATCCTAAATCCGTGTGAGATGTCTTTGCATCAGAACTTGATATGCAAGACTTGTACCCACATCAGGAAAACAACATTGGTAAAGAACTGTCCAATTCTAGAAATTTAAAGGCGAATTTCCCATTTAATGCAAATTATCCCTTCAAATATGGAACTGTGCAATCCACTTTCATTTGCCACCGTCCCGTAGCACCAACACAGGACAGCTAATTACACTGAAAGTGCCAAACATGGGACTGTTAAAAACCTACCAACTAATGAAAGCTATCCATTCTATCAAGAGATACATGACTGAACATTGTGAAGCACAGCAACAAAGTACAAGCATCTATATGTTCAACAGCATTACCTCATGTAAAGCAAGATATCAATTTTCGAAGCCTGAAATTTTCATCAAGGATGCTTGTTCTTTCCTGTTAAATAAACATTTTTGTCCACGGTCATCCTTCATTAATAAGTGTATTTCCTGCCTCCTGTACCGACTTCAATGGTTTTTGTATTTTTCTATTTAAGTTCCATCGAACAAAATACAAACTCATCAAAACGCATCTGGGTATATGGAATGAGCTGCCTGAGGAGGTAGTTGAGGCAGAACTATAGCAACATTTAAAAGACATTTGGACAAGTACATGGACAAGAGAGGTGTAGAGGGATATGGCCAAACACAGGCAGGTTGGATTAGTGGAGATGGGGCACCTTGGTTGGTATGAGTAAACTGGGCCAAAGAGTCTGTTTCTGTGTGGTACAACTCTATGACTATCTTGTGTTGGAAAGAACTGCAGATGCTGGTTTAAATCGAAGGTTTAAATGCTGTAGTAACTCAGCGGGACAGGCAGCATCTCAGGAGAGAAGGAATGGGTGACATTTAGGGTCGAGACCCTTCTCCAGTATTTTGTGTCTACCTTCTATGACTATCTTATTATCTCCCCATTTTGCAGTAGGTTGCTGTTCAGCAAAATTGTCCCTGTTTTTAAACGCATATCTCCATCACATTTTTCCCACTTCATCGTCCCAATCTTTGTCATATCTTGCATTACTGTCCCCCTCATTTATAGACTAATCACAATTACAACTTCATGGCACCGCCTATAAACATACTGGCAGTGCATCAGAGACTCAGACGGCACAGAAATAGACCCTGTCAGCCTGTTTCATCCACACTGGCCACGTTTGCTTTCTATGCTAATCCCATTTGCCTGTATTAGGCCTGTATCCCTTTTCCTTTCTCCTTGTGCCTTTTCAATGTTGTAATTGTATCCGTGTCTGCAAACTCCTCTTTTTCCAGGTAACCGTCCTGCAATTATTATTTCCAAACTCCTGCCTTGCCATTATTTCTAGTGCATATCCTGATTTCACTTGCCTCTTGTCAAATGTTTCATCAAATTGCTTTTCTTGTCATCAAAGATCACACCCTCATTTATGATTGGAAGCCACTGCCCAAAAGTAGGTTGTTGCCCAATAAATTGAAAGTAAAATCACTTGCATTCGTGAATATCTCTATTTTAAAATGCTACATCAGAATAGACGCAATATTAAGCTACTCTGTTCGTTGTTTTAAATCCTTCTGCGCAGTACCCTGCATCATCCTTCTTGGGATTCAGTTATTTTCTGTCTGTGACTCATTATGGTTTTCCTGTGTGCTTTTGTCTTTTGACCATGAGTCACTTTATAATCCACAAAAATCTCCCCTAGAGTGCTGGTAATAATCATTGAATGAAGCATTTTGGCTCCTTGTGAGTGAGCTCTGCCCCACTGCCCCCTCCCCCCTCTCATTTGGAGTTGCATAAAAAGCACAATCACAAACAACTTATCAATCATTCAAAATAAACAAGGAACTGCAGATGCTAGTTTATAGAATTTCTGGAGAACATGCGCACACACACAGCCACACACAGCCACACACCCCCCCCCCCCCACACCCACCCACACCCCCCCCCCCCCCCCCCCCAGAATAACACCCTTCACTAAGCCAATTCTGAATCAAGCCGACCCAGTTACTGCAAATCCTATGTATATTAATCTTCTGGATCAGTCTATCATATTGGACTTTTTCAAATGCCTTTGTAAAATCCATGCAGATAGATGCTAGAGTAATACAGCGGGTCAGGTAGCATCTGCTGAGAAAATGGACTGAAGAAGGGTCCTGTCCCTCGTCTATTTTCTCCAGAGATGTTGCCTGACCCATTGAGCTACTGAAACATTTTGTGTCTATCTTTGGTATAAACCAGCATCTGTGGTGCCTTGTTATTACATATCCACTGCTCTACCCTCATTGATCACTTTTATCACCTCCTCAAAATACTAATTCTTTAGTAAGACATGACCTGCTGTTACAAAGCCATGCTAGCGAACCCTAATTCCAGTCTCTTCCAAATACTTAGAAATCCTATCCTGAAAAGTGCAAAATCTTCCCCACCACTGACGCGAGGCTTACCACCCTCTAATTTCCTGCATCCTTTATACTTCCATTCATAAACAAAGGAACAACATTGGCTCCTCTTCTGTGCTGTGGAACCTCACCTGTAGCTAGAGAAAATAGAAAGACCTTCATCAAGGTCCCTGCATTTCCCTCTCTTGCCTCCCATTAACCTGGGATAGATCCAATCAGACTATGGAGATTTATCCACTTAATCCTCTTCAAGAGCCCCCAACACTTCCTCCTTCATTTAGTTTAGAGATACAGCGCGGAAACTGGCCCTTCGGCCCACCGAGTCCGCGCCGACCAGCAATCCTCTTACACTAGCACTATTCTACAAACTAGGGACAATTTACAATTTTTACTGAAGCTAATTAACCTACAAACCTGTATGTCTTTGGAATGTGTGCGGTAACCGGAGCACCTAGAGAAAACCCATGTGGTCACGGGGAGAACGTACAAACTCTATACACAACAACACACGTAGGTTGTATACTGCAGTTTCGAACCAGGGTCTCTTGCGCTGTAAGGCAGCAACTCTATCACTCTGTCACCGTGCTGCCCTCCTTCTTGATCTCAGACTGCCCTTGCAGTCTGTATCCCGTAGATGTCCTTCTCCTTGGTGAATATAGATGCAAAGTACTTGTTTAGTACCTTGTCTACATCCTCTGACCAAGCATACATTTCTGCCTTTACTCTTGAGCAGTCCTACCTTCTCCCTTGTTGCCCTCATGTTGTTAGGATATGTGTAAAAAGCCCTGGGATTTTCTTTAAACCGACTTGCCAATGACATTTTATGGTCCTTTTAAGTTCTTTCCTGCTTGCTTTATATTCCTCAAAGATCCAGTCAGATTTAATCTTTCTACACCTTGTATACCCTTCCTTTTAACCAAATTTACAACCTCTATGGTCATCAAGATTCCTTTACCTTGACATCCTTATCATTCCTCCTTAGTGGAACATGCCAATCCTGATGTGGACTTAATCATGTCTGATGTGGACTTAATCAATAACAATTGCTCCCAAATTACTCTCCAGAGCTCCTGCTTTATAATGCTGTGATCTACCTTACCCCAATTTGTTACCTTCCCCCAATGTCCTACACATATTTTTGTTCATAACTATCTTAAAACTTATGAAGTTGCGATCACTGTTGCCAAAGTACTGTTCCACTGAAACACGAGTCACCTGGCCTGGCTCCTTTCCCAGTACATGGTCCAGTATAGTCCCTCCCCGAGTTGGACAATGCATGTACTATTTCAGGAAACCCTCTTGGATACACCTATCAAAATCTGCCCTGTCTTACTAAGCCTTTGCGCTGAGTAAGCCCCAGTCAATATTGGGGAAGTTAAAGTTACCCACCATGACAGCCCTGTTACTTTTATATTTTCCGTAATCCTTTACATACCTGTTACTCCATATCCTGCTAGTTTTTTGGGGGCTTATGATATGATCCCACTAGAATGTGATTGCATCTTTCTTATTTTTGAGCTCTAACCTAGCAGAAAGATCTCTATCATGCACTTGGTTGCTGCTTGGAAGCAAGTTGGGTGTTTCCAAAGATGGTGGACTAAATGACAATGGGAAGAGCAATATAGAAAATACAGATAGCATAGCTGACTGATTTAAAAAAAAATTGTTATGAACTTGCCTTTGTAAATGTTAGTGTACAAGGCAGTGGTGATTCCAACGCTCCTGTATACATCAGAAACCTGGCCAACATACCAACGCCATCTGAAAACACTTGAAAAGTTCCATCAACGATGTCTTCGAAGCAGCTTAGATATCAGCTGGGCAGACAGAAGAACCAACGCCAGCGTGCTGAATGAAGCAAAAACATCTAGCATCGAAGCCTTCGTCATCAAGACCCAACTAAGATGGATCAGTCATGTTGTTCAGATAGAAGACGAGCGTCTACCAAACCAAACCTCCTACTGTCAGCTTAAAGGAGGCAAATGTAAAAGAGGTGGACAAAAGAAGAGATTCAAAGACGCCTTAAAAGGCAGCATGAAAAAATGTGAAATCGACATAGACAATTGGGAAACCAATGCCAAGGACAGGAAATTCTGGCGAACCATCATCCAAGAAGGAGTAGCGACCTTTGAAGCCAAGAGATGCACAGAATTAGAAGGAAAGAGAAGAAAACCGAAAGAGAGGCAACAGCAACCAAAGTGTGATCTGCCATCTGGAATTACCAGTCCTGAATGCCGAAGAACTTTCAAAGCCAGGATTGGACACATAAGCCACCTGAGAGTCCATAAAAATAACAGAACGTAGACCATCATCCTCGACCTCGAGGGATAGCCACGACGAATTGCAAACCTGGATGCTGTGTTCAAATGGACAATAATCCAGTCTGGATTTGTTGAATTGTGTGACATGGAGCTTCAACAGACATTGGGACAACTTCCCATTCGGAGTTTTTTTTAAAGCATATTTTGTTAAAGTGTTCAAGTGAATACTATTGGGCGGGAAAAGAATCATGGTGTTTGCAATTGTCCATATGCTGCTATATCAATTATGTTGTTTCTGTGAGATCTGATAAATCTACCTCTGCCGTTTCTGTTGCTGATTGAACTATAATTTGCCGTTTTTTTCCCCCTTATGATAGAATTTAATACAGTGAGATGTGAGGTGTGGCATTTTTGGAAGTCTAACATGGGCAGGACCTGCACAGTTGGCTCTGGAGAGTGTTATAGAGCAGAGGGATCTAGGAGTGCAGGTAAATAGTTACTTGATAGTGGCGTCACTGGTAGATAGGGTAGTCAAAAAGGCCTTTGGCACATTGGCCTTCATCATTCAGAGTATTGTGTCTTGAAGTTGGGAGGTCATGTTGCAGTTATACAAGATGCTGGTGAGGCCGCATTTAGAGTAATCTGCTCAGTTCTGGGCACCATATCATTGGAAAGATGTCGTCAGCTGGAAAGGTTGCAGATAAGATTTGAGGATGTTACCAGCTCTTGAGGGCCTGAGCTGTAGGGAGAGGTTGAGCAGGCTAAGACTATTCCTTAAAGTGCAGGAGGATGAGGAGTGATTTTATCACTGATGATTTTATATAGGTGTACAAAATCATGAGAGGAATAGATGGTGTGGATGCACAGAGTCTCTTGTGCAGAGTTGGAGAACCGGGAACCAAAGGGCATAGGTTTAATATTTCTTAAACATCGCAATGTTTAAGAAATATTTGGACAGGTACATGGGATATTGGCCAATTGCAGGCAGGTGGGACTAGTGTAATTGGGTCAGGTTGGTTGGAGTAGGCCTGTTTCCATGCTGTATGACTGTGATATTCTAAATGGATTTGCATTGAGAGAATGATCACAACATCTGTAGAACTATTCTTTTTAACAGATTTTTACCTAGAACTTTCCATGGCCTTTAAATTGCTGGGATTTTCTGAACTCATTAAAGTAAAATATCCTGATCTAATCTTGAAGTCACAAGAGATGATAGATGCTGGAATCTTGAGTTAAAAAAAATGCAGGAGAAGTAAGGAACAGCTTCTGTGGAAGCAAAGGGCTATCAAAAGGGAGAACTGTTGGAGTAGAAATCGCACTCTTGTTGAAGAGAAAAGGAAAACCTCTTAAGTGTTTATTCTCCTGCCCCCTCCTGCTGGTCCCCTGCCCCCCCTCCATCATTTGGTTCCATCTGTCCACCAGCCCACCTTTATCTAATTCTGTTCCTACCCTTCCCCCTCCCTTGCCACACTTGTTTCTATTTTTTTTTCTTTGCCATTCTTATGCTTCCACCTATCTCCTACTAGCCTCTTCCCTACCATGTTATCTGCATTTCATTTATCTTCCTTCCCCTACCCTCCCTATCATCGGTTCCACTTTTTGCCTCCCAGCTTCAGCATCGGCCCTCCCAATCTATATCTTGGGTATCCTCCTCCTACGCTCTGTCCTAATGCAGGGTCTCAATCCATGACGTCAACTGTCCTTTTTCCTCCACAGATTATTTGACCAATTGAGTTCCAACAGCCATTTAGTTTTTGTGCTTGAATCTTACCTTTGCTGGAACCAGTAACTAATTTTATGGATGCAGTTCTAGACTTCATATCCTGGCATTGTATAGAAATGATATGCATTGCCATCAGGCGGGCTGAGGAAAAGATTCAAGGATGTGCTCAAAACCTCCTTGGAAAAATGCAATATCCCTACTGATTTCTGGGAATATCTTGCCCATCACAGCTCAAAACGGAGCAGGTTCATTCTGGAAAAATCTGAGTATCTCAAGGGAGCATAACAGAAGGAACAAATTACCTCACAAATTATCTGCCTGTCCTGTCAGCCACTGCCTCTCCTGCCCATGGAAGACTGTGCAGTTTTTGTATTGACTCACTGACTACGTTAGAATCCACAAAACCAAAAAATGGAAGTAAATCATCCATGAGGGAAAGACATGATGTAAAATGTCTCCCAAAAAGAACAGGGTGAATAAGATAACCTGCCCATTCCAACTGCAAAAGGAAATAAAAACCTATTAACAATTATTATATGTACTATTTTCCTGCTTCTCGTGAGACATTAAGTTGTTAACTTGCTTTCCTAAGCACCAGATAAATAAATGTATCCCTAAGGCCAAACAATAGAAGCATTCAAGTCTATATTCTATCTATATAATTTGCCCTGAGAATGCAGGGAAGAGTGCCCTCTAATTCACATTATGTAAAAAAAATAGTAGCAGCGGTAGGTCACGTTGCTTCACAAGTGTGCTCTGCCATTCAGTAACTATAGGCTGATCTGATCTTGGGCTGCAGCTTACTTTACCCATAACCTTTGCTTCTCCTATAAACCAAAAATCTGTCTATCAATATATTAATTGAATATGCCTGATCTTTCTGGGGTGCAGATATGTGTCTTCAGAGAGAAGAGTTTCTCCATGTCTTTGTTACGGTGCGACTCTGGAAGGAGAAAGCTGAGGATACACACCACACCTGTCTCCATGGGTCAACGGTGGAGAGAGTCAATAGCTTCAAGTTCTTGTGTATGCATATTTCTGAAGATCTGTCCTGGACCTAGCACATTGATGCAATCATACAGAAAACCCAACAATGCCTCTACTTCCTTAGAAGGTTGAGGAGATTTGCTATGTTGATTAATAATACCCCAATTTCAACAATTGTGCAGTAGAGCATATTCACTAGTTGCATCACAGCCAGGTTCGGCTACACAAACGCCCAGGAATGAATTGGATTACAAAAAATGATGGACACTGTCTTGTTCATTGACGTGCTGACCATCCCATCAAAGGGGTCTATAGGAGGCGCTTCCTTCAAAAGGCAGCTAGTTTAATCAAAGACAAAGTCCTGGCCACATTCCCATTTCATTCCTTCCATCCGGGGAAGAAAATATAGGACTCATGAAAACTGTGACCACCAGGTTCAAGAATAGCTTCTTACCCACAACCTTCAGACTGTTGAATGCTGCACAACACTAACCTCAACTATGTAATCAAACAATATTCCTCGTTCTACATCCCCAACTGTAGGACTGCATCCTCTCAGAATTTAACCCGTCAAACCTCAGAATATGATTTAATTTGGCATAATTCCTTCTGTTGCATCTACACTCATGTGTACGGGCTAAACCTGCTCAATCTTTTCTGATAATTCAACTCCTTTATCTAATTTATCTCAATTATTAAACCTCCTTAACTCCAAGGCAAGCATGTCCACCTTGGTTTAAAAAAAACTTCCTCACAAAATGCTCAGCCACCTTAGTCATTCCTTGATACTACCGAGTTTCTGTGTGGTTTCAAAATATGTATTTTACATGTCTATTATTTTGGGAATCTTTGTATATATATATATTATAGTTTTTGGGACATATACCAGGTTTACTTCATAGCAGAGTGTTCAAGGATTGCATTATAGTTCTACATTATGATGATATTAAGTGTGGAAGATCAATGTTATGATCAAGACAATATTTGTGAAATAACAAAGTAGATTGATATACTGAAGCAAAATGTGACAAAAAGGAAGAGATGTTGGAGACATGATCAATACTATCATGAGAAAAGTTTATCAATTTTGTTCAAATTTTGGTTTTAACTGGGGTTTAACTAGGGACACGATACAGAACAACAATAGTTAAAATCAAAAGTTTGTTTTATTCAGATTGTCTTCAATTATTTTTCCCTGATGGTAACTTTGGTCTTTGTTGCAACATCCTGGGAGTATATTCGGTAGTGAGTCAAAAGGCTGCTGGTGCTTGAGTGCAGTGCTACGGTGAAAATATAAAAGTTTGAATGTAAATGAAATATTAAATGGAGGTATCATCCTCCTTGTCAGATGAGTTTCTCATTTATATTTTTCTGCACTCCCTTTATCTTTTGAATCATCATGAAAATTCCTTGAACGTGTAGAATATTTTTACATGGGTAAATGTTGCCGTTTTTAAATGGGTATATACAGTGCAGCCAGTTTGCATAATGCAAGATCTCCACAGTTAACACAATTGATCAAAGAACTTTTATGTACAGAACAATATTAGTCTGAATACCCAGTGAAGAAACATAGAAACATAGAAAATAGGTGCAGGAGTAGGCCATTCGGCCCTTCGAGCCTGCACCGCCATTCAATGTGATCATGGCTGATCATCCAACTCAGTATCCCGTACCTGTCTTCTCTCCATACCCCCTGATCCCTTTAGCCACAAGTGCCACATCTAACGTCCTCTTAAATATAGCCAATGAACTGGCCTCAACTACCTTCTGTGGCAGAGAATTCCAGAGACTCACCACTCTCTGTGTAAAGAATGTTTTCCTCATTTCGGTCCTAAAGGAATTCCCCCTTATCCTTAGAAAAGAACTTGCAATTAAAAAAAAAGCACAACCTCAATATCACATCTGATAAACAATTCCTTCAATGCTGCATCACCTGATTAAAATAAGTGAATACTCAAGGCCAAGGTGAAGATCTTAATTCTGTTGCTGTCCAGTATATCAGTTTCGTCTTTATAGGATAGGAAAGGTTTAAAGCGATATTGGTCAAATGGGACTCGCCTAGTATGCCAATTTAGTATTTGGCACTGAATCCTTGTTTCTATATGTTGTGTTACAAGGGGAATCTTTATATTTTTCCTGCTGCTATGCAAGTCGCCTAAAGTCAGCTAATTGCTGTGATATTAAGTTGATTGATGAGTGCCAACTGTACTGTGGAAAAATTCAAGCAGAACCAGCTACAATGAAGTATTTTGATTGAATAAGTAAAATAAAACTGTTTCCACTGGCAGGAGGAATAAAAACCACAGGAGAAAGACTTGAGGCAATTGGCAAAGGCTTCGGGGAAAGTTTGGAAGTTTTTGGAAATGGGAAGGATTGATTTGGAATGCTTGCCTGTCTGATTTAGTAATTTTCAAACACACATTTTTGAAATTCAACGTTTGCAAGTGTAGGGGGGAGAATAGAGGAATTTTAAAAACAGGAATTTATTGCATAGTTAGTTCTTCCAGAGTTACCGCAAGCACAGTGGACAAAATGGCCTTTAGTGCTGTAAAAATCTGCAAATTGTGCAGAGGACTTGGGAATTGGAATAGAATACTGCATACTGCAATTTTTGGAAGACATCAGTGTTTCTCTTTAAACAGTGAGTGATGTGGTAAAAACTATTTTGTAACGTCACCAAGATACAATAGACTTTTCTTAAAATTATTTTTCCTCTCATTTTAGGATGCAGAGAAGAGAACTCCTTTGCATGCTGCTGCTTATCTAGGAGATGCTGAAATTATTGAACTACTTATTTTATCAGGTATTTTTGGACTTTACCATTTATTCCAGTGTTTTAAGATAATTTACTGATATTGCAGCAGGAGAACTTAAGAGCTTCAGAAGATGCTCTTTAGAATTTGGATTTTGAACAGTTAGTCGATGGAGCCTCCAGTTCTAAAGAGTCATTTTCTAGTTAAGTAAGATCACCGACCCTCTGAGCTTGAAATCTGCAGACCGTGGCATCTTAAAAGGTTATCTATGAATTTCATGCCAGGTCTGAGCTGGCTCAAGACTCATTGAGGCCTTAAAGGATTTTTATGGGCAAAATTCCTAGCTAGACTGGAAACTACACATCTGCCAATGGAGAATGTTGGTTGGGGATGCAGATAAATATATGATCTGATTCTAAAGTTTGTTCGAAACTGGAAAATGGTTCTCTGAGCAAGAGGGTAGAATCTTGGGTTCAACCAATTTTTAATTTGTGAATCGTGCTACATTATGGACTCTAATTGGCACTTGGTACTAAAATATTGCTGACTGGTTACTAAGTGAAACATGTTTTTATCTATAGCTTCTTGATAATTTTTTGCATTTCAAAGTTTGCGATGCTAAATATTCTTCAAGGTATATGTATAGTGTTTTTTCAACTGTTTATCAAAAGGGGAATGAGGTTTCTGACTTTTAAGTAGGCCTATCAACAACTGCACTGGTATCCTGCTTTGTCATGGAGGCCAGGAGAAATGTATTTTTAGTTTTAAATAAAGGTAGAGAACAAATCATCTCACTTACTAGACTGCCAACTTGTCAGGTTGCTAGCAAAATGCAACCACATGCTTTAGGTTCATTTAGACAAAGGGCACATTAGTGCTTACCCAAGTAGAGCATAGTACATAACAACCTCTTTTAGAGCTGATTCACTTAGTACTTTAATTTCTAACAAAGCATCCTGAGTTCTTGGTGTTTCCTCTTCTTGTTAGCTATGTAATTGTTCACTGCTTTTCACAAAAGGGTGTGTGTGTCAGGACTGAAGGGCTTTAATCTAATCCATTTTTTGTAGGATTGCTTACATTGAACTGTTGAGATATTTTGGGTATTTAGTATTGCATGAATCCCTGTACTGTGAATTTGACAATTTGGCACCATGCTTATGGTACACTAGACAATACACCCACCTTGCTCTTCTCCATTCAATGAACCATGGTACGTCCCCTGGCTTGACATTAGTGGTAGGATGAGAATTTTGTCAAGCCTCTGGATTAAGGGTTGTCGTGGGATACAGTTTTGCTGTTACTAATGACCCATACCACATGTATTTCCACTACTAGGCTTGTTCAGAATCTTTTTTATTAAACACAGTGATGATGAATACGATGGGTATCGATGATGAAGGTTATCCCTTTTTTGAAGATGGATTTTGACCCCACAGATACTATGCAGTGGTCGCTTCCACATATGCTGCAGCAGATGAATACTTCTGATGCAAATTCAGAGTGTGGCAGCTATATTCAGGCTAATGTTTCACTTGTTTCCCAGGACATAGTGATTTCAAGGTGCAGGCCATCCCTGAGTTATGGACACCCGGACATACAAAAAAACTCCCATAATATTAAATTTAGAAGTTCAATTTACACACATACATTCATTCCTCCAAGCGGCAGAACTAGTTTCTTCTCTTTCTCTCAGCTTTTAGTAATCGTTCTTTCTTGTCAGCTTATGCATTTGATGCTATTCATTACCATACAATGGAGGAATGGTTATCATATCGACTGATATTAGTGTATTTTTTGATTCGCTGACAAAATCGACTAATGAATGTATAAAAACTAAGCCCTTTAACTACACTGGGAGCGGCCTGTTTTCTTGAGGAGAAGCCAGATCTACCACGAAAGAATCTGGTTTTGATGTGTTTAAATATGGTGTCAGCAGTTTCCATCTTTGAACGGTAGTAGTTACCCCAGTAGTTTGCAATTTTATTGATGCCCTGAGATTCTAGCTTTCTTTGAAATTCCAGATCAACCTCTGTGGGGAAAGATGGATTTTGAATGCAGTTCCCAGATAATTAGTCTTATTTTGTTTACTGCATTTTTATTTCATCATGGATTATCCAGAGAATTCAATCGTAAGAATCCTTGCAGTTTGGAATTGCTGGGAAGTTCTCCGCAGACCATTGTTAGTTATTACTTATAATTTTGTACTTTTAGGCGCTAGAGTTAATGCCAAAGACAACAAATGGTTGACTCCCCTACATCGTGCTGTCGCCTCGTGCAGTGAGGTAAGTACACATAGCATTTCTCTTATTTATTAGAATTAAAGATTGTCTTGAGGTCCATGTGAACTTTTACTACCGACCCAACAACTTTTTGTATATTTACTCGGGTTACCAGAACGCAGAAAATATGAGCAGGATTAGGCCACTTAGCCCCTCAAGACAACCCCATTTCAATATGTTCATGATTGTTCTTTGCTGGTCTCAACATGGGGTTGTATGCCAGTACCCCATGACCCATGACCTTTTATTCCTCAAGCTTTAAAGTATTTATATCTCAACCTTAAACATATCTAAGGGATAAGATATATATGCATTTGGATAGACTGGGGCTGATGAAAGATGGTCAGCATGGTTTTGTATGTGGGAGATCGTTTCTTACGAATTTGATTTTTGAAGAACGATGGCCGACGAGAGCAAGGCCGTAGTCTGGACTTCAGCAGGAATTTGATAAGGTACGGCTTGGCAGGCTCCTTTGGAAGGTTGGATCGTATGGGATACGAGGAGAGCCAGCTAACTGGGTACAGAATTAGCATAATGGAAGGAAGCAGAGGGTGTGATGTAAGGCTGTTTTTTACAGTGGAGGCCTGTGATAATTGGGGTGCCTCGGGGATCACTGCTGGGCCCATTGCTGTTTGACGATTGTATCAATGAGTATGTATGAAGCATGATTAGTAAGTTTGCAGATAACACCAAAAGCAGGTAGTATTGGAGATAGTGATGATAACAGCAGGATCTTGTTCAGCTAGGGAAGTCGGCTGAGGAATGGCTAATGGAGTTTAATACAGATAAGTGCAAGGTGTATTTTGGGAAGTCAAACCAAGGTACGACCTTCACAGTGAATGGCAGGGCTGTGGGGAGTATTGTACTGCAGAGGGATCTAGGAGTACAGATACATATTTCCCTTTAAAGTGGCGTCACATAGATAAGCTAGTAAAGAAGGCTTTTGGTACATGGGGTTTCATCAGTCAGGGCATTGAGTATAGAAATTGGGTCATAATGTTACAGTTGTGCAAGACGTTGGTGAGACTATTTGCAGCATTGTGTTCTGTTTTGGTGACCCTCCTAATGGAAGGATTTCATTAATCTGGAAAGAGTGTAGAAAAGATTTATGATGAAAAAAAATGTTCATCAATCTACACCCAATACCTCAGAATGAAGAAGCGAAAACAGGTGTTTAGAAATTTTTGCAAAGTAATTAAAAATAAATAACTGAAATATCACATTTACATAAGTATTCAGACTCTTTGCTATGACAATTAAAATTGAGCTTACATTCATCCTGTTTCCATTGATTATCCTTGAGATGTTTCTACAACTTGATTGGACTCCACCAGTGGTAAATTAAATTGATTGGACATGATTTGGAAAGGCACACACCTGTCTATATCAGGTCCCACAGTTGACAGTGCATGTCAGAACAAAAGCCAAGCCATGAAGACGAAGGAATTGTCTATGGACCTTCGAGACAGGATTGTGTCGAGCACAGATCTGGGGAAGGGTATAAAACAATTTCTGCAGCATTGTAGGTCCCGAAGAGCACAGTGGCCTCCGTCATTCTTAAATGGAAGAACTTTGGAACCACGACTCTTCTTCATAGAGCTGGCCGCCCGACCAGACTGAGCAATCGGGGAGGAAGGCCTTGGTCAGGGAAGTGAGATAATTGAGGTTTGTGGTATAACCAGCATTTAAAAGACACTTGGACAGGTAAACTGCAAGGTTTTGAAGGGTATTGGCCAAATTAAGGTAAATGGGACAAGCTTAGATAGGCTTCTCGGTCAGCGTGGTTGCAGTGGGTCGAATGACCTGTTTCTGTGCTGTATGATTCTGTGACTCTATTTAATGATCTGGCCTCCACCACTGAATTCCAGAGATTCACTGGCCTCTGAGTGAAAAAAATGCTTTACACCTTGGTTTTAAATGACCAGCTCCTTATTTTGTTTGCAGGTTCCCTTCTTCGTGACTTTCCCACTAGTGTAAACATCTCAACCGTAACCTTGTCAAGCCCTCTTAGTACATCATATGTTTGAATAATGTCACCCCTCGTTCTTTTAAACTCCAAGGAATACAAACCCAAACTATTTATCTATGTCCCTTTGCAGATTCACCTATTTTCCACCTATTTGGGTATCATTGGCAAACTTGGAAACCTTATTTTGCTTCTTTCTCCAGGTCATTGGTCTAAATAATAGATAAACAATGAAGCAATTATGGCATGAATCCTTCCTTGTGATACTCAATCAGTCAGTTACATTCCTCCAGTCTGAAAAGGACCCATTTATCCCAACTATTTTTCATGTGACAGCCACTTTCTAATCCATTCTAATACATTTTCTTTAAATACCCTGGACATTAAATGT
The DNA here is from genome assembly GCA_963514005.1 of Raja brachyura. Next base: position 39,716,468 of record OY740782.1, read on the forward strand.
ATGCACCAGCCTCTTTTGTGGCAAATTGTCAAATACATTTTGAAAATTGAAAAACACAATATCAATAGTTTCCCCTCTATCAACTCTCTCCGTCATATTCATGAAGAGAAGTTGAGTGAATTTCTCAAACATGATTCAGCTTTCATAAAACTATGTTGACACGGTTTGATTATTTCCAGCTTTGCAAAATGATTGGTATCTTTTGATACCCTACCTGAATTCTGAAACTTTCAATGAGTCCACTATCTCTACAGCCACATCTTTAAAACCCCTTTGCAAGCCATCGGATAACAGCAATTTGTCTGCCTTTAACCTCATAATTTTCTCAAAATATTTTATCCCTTGTGATTGGAATTTTTACATGTTCCTTCCTGTTATTTGAAATAAGCCCATCTCTATCTTAGGAATATGGTGAAGTCTGATGCAATCACTTGATTTAACATATCTGCATCTGCATTGTTTCCTTTTAATTTACTCTTACTGTTTGTTTTGATACCACACATTATTTTGCTCAAAATCAATTTTCTCCCCTTTTATAGTTTTTCAGTCTTTCACTGCTGAATCCTAAAAAATTCCCAGTCCTCTGGTTTACTGTTAGCCTTTGCCACTTTGTATGCCTTTTAATTCTATTTGAATTGATCTATCATGCTTGGAGTAACATTTAATTGAAGATTAGCTCAGTGGTTCTTGGTGGTGCAGAGTTGTAAGCATGGATTGTCTTTGAAGAAAATAAAAGTCCCACTTTTATTATGCTAAAGCCTTGAGAGCATCACATTAAGGTGAAAGGAGAAAGTTTAAAGGAGATGTGCAAGGAAAGTTTTGTTTTACAGAGTGATGGATGCTTGGAACATGCTGCCAGGGGTGGTGGTGAAAGCCTGTAACCTAAGAAGCTTTTAACTAGGCGCATGGATACATAGGGAATTGAGCAATATGGATCATGTGCAGGCAGGTGTGATTAGTTAATCCTGACATCGTGTTCGGCATAGACATTGTGGACAGAAGGGCCTATTTCTGTGCTGCACTTTTCTATGTTCTGTGTTCTAATAGACCAAGATTTTATGCATTGGGCAGCCATTGTGAGTTAGGTATAAGTTATTCTATTGATAAATGCACAATTGATGAGAAGCTCTCAGTAGTGACTGTAGCTGAATGGAAATTGTCTTATTTTTACTGTTGCTTTCATTTCGGTGCAATGTCATTTAGTCTATTTTTCACATCGGGTTTCCTCAGCATTTATGTTTTCTGTTTGGCAGCCCTAAATTGCTTCCAGATCAAACTTAAGTAATGATTCATTCCCCAATTGAAGCCATTAAAGATATAATGATGTGCATTTGAAATGTTCATATGCATTTCTGTCATTATATGTGGAAGTGCTTAATTAATACAGGCAAGAAGACAAGGTCAAATAGTGTTTGCAAAATGATGTGTCATTTCGAGTTGATTATTTTATGTATTTGGCCATACATAAATGTCTAAATTACAATTCCTTTAGTCTGAAATTTCATTCGTAGAACTGGCTGATATAAAATAGACTGTGAGTAGTGCAAATTACTTAAAAATGAAGATCATTTTCCATTGTTGAATCATGGGGTAGTGCAGAAGGAAGTTGACAAAATAAGTTTGTCATATTTTTGTAGCTTATTCAAAAGCATGTAGGCCAAAATCCTTTGAGGGGAGTGAGCTTGTGTTTTTGTCTGTTGCCTGAAAAAGGCAAAATTAATTGTTTGCTACATATGTTCTGGGATGGTGAATTTGTAGAAGTGGCATATTGTTGTACATAATGGAACTGCAGTAAGCCTGATGCTGACTTGTTATTTGCTTTGCAACTGGGACCAGTTGATAAATGATATAAACAAAACATTCCTGCAATCATATTCTATGGGAAGCTCATTCTTCCATTACTGCATTACCCCCACATAGGATGTAGGTCACACCTATAATCCAGGTTCATGTTTTTGAATTGAAAACGGAATCATTTGGTTTTGTATGGAATTCTTGTGGAACTATTGACGTCAAGGTTACAGGCATTTGCTATTATTATTCAAAGAAACTGAAGGCAGTTTTGGGATCCTTGCACAGTAAGAGTTCAAATGGAGAATTCTAGTGGTTGATGTTAGGAAATTGGCCTGAGTCACTGTGCCTATCTGCAATATTGAACTCAATGCAGAATTTACAAACTTGAGTTACTTGCATGAGACTTCGAACAAGAACTCTCACAAAGATCCTGTGCTAAATCTGAAGAGCTGCAAGAATTATTTACTTATTGATTTTAATGGCACGGAATGGCGACAAGGGGCATGAAATATCAACAAAATCTTTTCAAAGTATATTTTATTTTTATTAGCTTGTTAATTTGGATTTTTGTAAGGAGTTTAATTTTTGCAACGTTGAAAAATGTTATGTCTGCAATAATGAAAAATATATGAAATTGAGACTGCACAAAGTTGAAAGGAAGACATTTGCAGGTGCTAATTATCAACCTTATTGTTGGGATTTGGAAAATTTAGCTGGTGGGAACATGTTTAGCAGTTTCTTTGTGTGCAGTTGACGCAATTTCCATTAAACTTAGATATGTTCAAACTTCTGTTATTTCTGAACAACAATGCCCATGTGCAGACCATCTCAACATAGCAAAAAGAGGGTCCCAAGAGGGTACATTAGGACAGACGATCAGTGGCTTAGTCCTCTTCAGAAATATATTTTTTTGAATACCTAAAGGAGTCTCAGCAGCCGAGGAAATCAGTCATCATGCTGTGGTGTTTCAATTCAGGAATTAATCCAGAATAGCAGAATTCCTAGAGAGTTATGGGACTGGGAAAGTTTAACTGGAAGCCATTACCATCAACAAGCATATAAGTGGACGGTAAATGGGGCTTGGTGAAATTTAGGACAGAGTGACAGAATTTTGGACAATCTCAACTTTATTGAGTGTCAATGAGAAAGACCAGCGGACGTTTATTTTAATAATTGCGTCTGAAGGTTATAAAGATGTGGATGGATTTTTCAGTAAGAAGTAAACTGAGGCAAAGCTGGAGTCAGGAAATGCCGCTGAGATGGATGTGTGGTCTGAAACTACACCAGGAATCAAATTATCCTGCAATCAAAAATGATATTGAGCTAGTCAATGGATTGGCTCAGTTTAAGGCAGGTGCTACTGAGATGGATGGATAGATTTGGTGGTTTGACAAGATAATTGGCTTTTCTTTTCCTAATATTTAGAGAGTCAGGATACTATAGCACAGAAACAGGCCCTTCATCCACACATGCATGCTGACCATTTTTCCCATCCATATTAATTCAATTTTTCACCAGTCTGTCTGTATCCTTCTATACTTGTCTATTCAGCTACCAGTCTGAATGCGTTTTAAACATTGTCGATTACGTCCAACTCCACAACCTCCTCTGGCAGCATGTTCCAGATATCAGTCACTCTGTAAAATAAAGTATTTCCATGGGATCCTCTTTAGAACTTCCCCCGTCACATTAAACATGTCCCCTCTTGATTTTGCCACTCTTACCAGAGAGAGAATATTCTCCCTATTCTTTAAAAGCCACGTAATTTTATGTACCCCTTTCAGGTCGCCCCATGGCCTACTCTGCTCCAGGGAAAACAAACCCAGTCTATCAATGGCTCCCCATACCTAAAGCCCTCCAACCCAGGCAATGTCCTGGTGAATCTCCTCTGTACTCTACAATGCAATCATTTCCAACCAATTTTAGGGCGACCAGAACCGCGCACAATACACCAAGTATGGTGTACACACATTTTACTGTGCCAACTGGCACATGTAACAAATAAATGTGTCTTCTATCTTGTAAGTATAGCCTGACCATTGTTTTGTAAAGTTGACATCCTAGCTCTTATATTCTATGCTCAAGAGTTGAGAGTCAAGAGCTTTATCGTCAAAAGAAGTTCCGGTGGGCAACGCGACTATCGTTGCAGCGGCCTCTGCAGTCCGTCTGTCTTTTTTAATTTTATTGTCCCGTTTGAGTGTAGTTAGTGTTTTTTTTAGCTGGATATATGTGGGGGTGGGGGGGCGTGGTGGGGGAAACTTTTAAAATCTTTTCCCTGTACGGAGGACCCGACCTTTCCTCTGTCGGGTCTCCGTTGTCGTTGGGGCCTAGCACCATGAAGCGGCCTCCAACCGGACCTGGGGCTCCAGTCGCAGAGCATGCAGACTACTCACCATCGTGGAGCTGACCGAGGTAGGAACGGGAGGAGCTGTGGTGGTGTGCTGCTGCTGCCCGACCCCGGAGATTCGGAGGCTCCAGTTGCAGGCCGGTGGACGGTGACACCGGGAGCTCGCGGGTCCCTGGTGGGAGACCGCTTTTCGGAGCTTCCGCGGCGGTAACTTCTCCCGCCCGAGATGCGGGGTTGAAAATGACCTGGAGCGGGGCCTTGCATCGCCTGGCGCGGCCTTAATGGCCGTGGGACTTATTTACCATCGCCCGCTGGGGGCTTTGACTCTGACATCAGGAGAAGAATGGGGAGTGCAGGGGAGAGGTAAGTCTTTGCCTTCCATCACAGTGAGGAGGAGATTCACTGTGATGTACGTTTTTGTCAATTGTGTTGTGTCTTGGTTCTTTTCTTGTTTGTATGACTGCAGAAACTAAATTTCGTTTGAACCTCAATGAGGTTTAAATGACAATAATTGGTATTGTATTGTAAATGTCCCAAAACAGAACAATAAGATTATAACTTGAAGTAGCACAACAGTTTGTAGACACAGTATTCAGTAGATCAACAATGAAAAGAAGTTTAATAAATTATAAAGTGCAAAACAAAAACTGAGCTCGAAGTCCCTAGTGCAGCCAAGACAGTACGTTGTTTAGAGAACCCTTCGATGGTGGGGTCCAGGACAGCTCCTAAGAGAGATGCATGCCCATGAATTGGAAGTTATTGACTCTCCACTACTGACTTGTCAATGAAGACATGTTTGTGGATCGTAGACCTTCCTCTTCTAAATCAACAATCATTTCCTTGGTTTTACTGACATTGAGAGCAAAGTTGTTGTTCAGATGATTGATCTCTCTCCTATGCTCCGACATCATTATCTGAAATCCATCCAACAATGGTGGTGTTATGGTGAATTTAAAGAAGGAACTGTGTCCAGTTACGCAGTCATGCTTATAGAGTCAGTAGACCTGTGCCCTTGAGATACCCCCCTCTGCTGATGGTTATCGAGGAGGAAATATTGTTGCCTATTTGTACCAATTGTGTTCTGTTGATGAGGAAGTCAAGGACCTAATCGCAAGAGGATTTGTAGAGACCCAGGTCACCTGACTTGGTAACACGTTTAGGAGGGAATGATGGTGATGAACATCGAGATGTAGTCTACGAACAACAACCGGACATATGTGTTTTTATTGTCCAAAGGGTCCAGTGCAGAGTGGGAAGCCAGCGAGCATGCGTCCTCTGTTGATCTATTGTGGCAGTAGGCAAATTATAGTGAGTCCTGGATCTTGCTGAGGTCGGAGTTGAAATGCGCCACAACAAATCCTTCAAAACACTTAATCGCCACGGACAGTTAGGGCAACACGGTGGCGTAGCGGTAGAGCTATTGCCTTGCAGCGCCAGAGACCCAGGTTCGATCCTGATTACGGGTGCTTGTCTGCATGGAGTTTGTACGTTCTCCACGTGACCTGCGTGGATTTTCTCTGAGATCTTCGGTTTCCTCCCAAAAAACGTAGAGGTCTGTAGGTTAATTGGCTTGGTATAAATATAAAATTGTACCTAGTGTGTGTAGGGTAGTATTCATGTGCGGGGATCACTGGTCGGTGCGGATTCTGTGGGCCGAAGGGCCTGTTTTCGCGCTGTCTAAACTAAATTAGTGCCTCCGAATGGTAGTCATTGAGGCATGTCATGTTATTCTTCTTGAGCACCGATGACATTGATGTCATTTTGAAGCAGGTGGGAACCTCAGACCTCAGTAATGAGAGGTTGAAGATGTCTGCAAAAACTCCAGCCAGTTGGTCCATGCAGGTTTTGAGAATGTGACCAAGTACACAGAGCCAACAAGCATGCCATATGCCTTCTTCACATATGCATGTGTTGCCATTTTAAGGAAACTATGAATTTTGAAACCCAATTTATCTCTGTTCACTGATATTCCTTAGGGCCTTAACATTTACAATACACATCCTGCCTTATTTAACTTCCCAAAATGCATCACATCACATTTGTCGGGATAAACTTCCATTGGCCAATGCTCCACCCAACTTTCCATCCGATCTATATTATGCTTGCTGTCTAATCACCTACAATTTCCATGTCATCCCCGAACTCATTAATTGCACCTGCACTTGAATGCTGAATGACAATTTAGAGAGACAGATCATCAAGAGATGTAATAATATGGATGCAGCTCGAAAGCCATTACCAATGATTCTGTGACTGAGACTAAATGAATAAAAATGGATCGATGACAGTTTAGCGATACAGCGCGGAAACAGGCCCTTCAGCCCACCGAGTCGGCACCGAACAGCAATCCCCGCGCATTAACACTATCCAATACACACTAGGGACAATTTACATTTATACCAAACCTACAAACCTGTACGTCTTTGGAATGTGGGAGAAAACCTAAGATCTCGGAGGAAACCCACACGGTCACGGGGAGAATGTACAAACTCCTTGCAGACAGCACCCGTAGCCGGGATCGAACCCGGGCCTCTGGCTCAGCAAATGCTGTAAGGCAGCAGCTCTACCGTTGCGCCACCGTGCTGCCCCAAGTATGCAGAAATTCATGTATCTTTTCACTATATATCGGTGCACATGCCAATAATATACCAATACCAATATCAAACTTAGTGTTTCAAGCAGTACAGGATAGGTTTAATCGGATTGCCCATCAGCTACTATTTGTGGGAAACTTCCTTCCTCTTACTTGAAGTGACTCAATGAATATTTTTAGAAATCTGTTTGTTTCCTGTCTGATCTAGTTGGAATATTAATTTTAAAGCTCCATTCCAGGCTGTTTTTGTCCGCTGGGACATCTGTTTCTGCGAAATAAATTGTGTACTTTGATTACTGGAGAGAAATAAATTATGTTTACATAAGTTCCTTAAATTCAGTCCAGATGGCCAGTGCGTGTTTTACTGTTTATTCAACTTATGATGTATTATAACTTATCCAACTGTTTATTTCAATGTAGGATGCAGTTCAGGTGCTTTTGAAACATTCTGCTGATGTGAATGCTCGTGACAAAAACTGGCAGACTCCCTTACATATTGCTGCTGCAAACAAGGCTGTGAAATGTGCAGAAGCTCTTGTTCCTCTTTTAAGTAACGTAAATGTCTCCGACCGAGCTGGGAGAACAGCTTTACACCATGCTGCCTTCAGTGGACATGTAGAGGTATTCTATTTTAAAATCGTGTAACATTGAAGATTTTGGAATACAATGTTTTAATTAAAGGCAACTTTTTTGTATGACTTGGAGAGTGAACAGTTATCAAATTTTGCTTTTCTAACTTTTGCACACCTTTTAATGTTTTATAATTTGCATCCCAACTGCTTGGATGAGATAGCATCTGAAGGAATAAATGTTTAGAAAGAGAAAGATCCTATATATTGGTTCTGCAAGAACAACAACAGTTTAAATATGATTGAAAACACGTTTTGCATTCCCAACTATTGAATCCATAACCTAATATGATATGATAAAATACTATGATTTTAGTACCAGTTTCCCCAAAAAATAACTAATCATTTAAATTAATAATTATACTTGTCTACTTTAAGAAATAAATTCATTTCCCCACCTCCATTAATTTAGAAACTTCTTTGAAATTAACTTCATAACAAAACAAAATTATCACCGAGATGAATTGATAATCTCTGCTTTCACAACTTTAATAAGTGAATTGCATTCAACTTTTTATGCCCAATTTAAATTTGAGGACACGGGAAAATGCAGAAGCCAGTTTACAAAAAAAGACATAAAGTGCTGGAATAACCCAGTGGGCCATGCAGCATCTCTGAAGAACATTGATACGAGACTGAAGAAGGATGCCAATTAGACACATCATCTATCCATGTTATCCAGAGATTCTACCTGCCCTGCTGAGGTGTTCCAACACTGTTGCAATTTAATTTTGGTTGCTTTATACAACATCATAATTGTTTATCCTTACTGTGAATATTAACATTTTTCTGGAAGAATCATCAGCATCTTTATTTACAGAAGTAATGTTTAATCATGGAATACAAGTACAATGTAATCCTAAACTGAATTAAGTTAAACTTTTTTTTCCAGATGGTTAGTTTGCTTCTATCCAGAGGTGCTAACATCAATGCCTTTGATAAGAAGGACCGACGAGCTATTCACTGGGCTGCCTACATGGGTATGTTGTTACAAAGATTCTTCAATTCTTGTGCTTTAAATTTTGACAAGAAGTCTTGGGGTGGGTTTAAAAAAAATTAAATCAGGCATAAAATGGAATGGTGAGCTGAAAGGTGTGCACAGTTTCATTAGGAGTGTGTGCCTTAGTTGATGTAAGGCAAGAGGGAAACCAGCTAAGATGGCAATTAAGCCCTTTTGCAGAATATGTTCTATATTAAATGCAATTTGGGGAATCCAAACTGCGTGTTAAACTTTCAGTTTATTTGCACATTTAATTTTTAAAAACAATGGTTTCAGTGTATTATGATGTAGTTGTTCCTTTGTGTTTTAACTGTAATTGCGTAAAAGTCACTGTACAGAAGCAGCCAATTCAGCAGGCTGGACAATGCTGTGTTTTATGTTCTTCATGAATATTCTGCCACCGTCCACTGCCATCCAATTTCATCTTGCTCTTTAAAAACATTCTTTCCTATCTCATGGATATGTCGGGTTCTGCAAAAAGTCTACTTGCCTAGGCATTTCCTTATGGTAGAGTATTCCAGATGTAACTACTTCAGGGTTACCAGGTTGCACCAGAATTCCTTATTAGATTTACTGATGTTGATTTATTATTTGGCTCTCGTTCTGGATTTGTGCAAGTGGAATTCTTTCTGTTACCCCTTCATTCTCCTTCATGTGTACATATGAATTACAAATAAAAATCAGCCATTTTGTCCTGGTCTGTTGTTTAATGAGATTGGTTGATTTGATTGTAACTTCATCTCTGCATTTTTAACATCTTCACCTTTCATCAGAAGTCTTATCTACTTCTGCGTTAAACATAGGCAAAGACTTTGAACCACACTTTAAAGGCTGGTGGCCCGTGAGGCTACAAAGAGTCCCGATACCATTTTTAGTTCCATTATTTCTGTTATAAATGGTCAATCCTTTATGTGAAAACAGTCACTCCTTATTTTTACATTCCCTCACAAGAGAAAGCATTCTCTCCATATCTACCCAGTTAAGAACCCTCAGTCATGTACTTTTCAATGAAATGCCCCATCTCTCTTAACCCCTTCTCCTAGCCTGTCCGACCTTTCCCCAAAAGACAACTCGCCCGTTACGGATTAGGGGGAAGTCTTTTAGGACCGAGATGAGAAGATCTTTTTTCACCCAGAGAGTGGCGAGTCTGTGGAATTCTCTGCCACAGAAGGTAGTTGAGGCCAGTTCATTGGCTATATTTAAGAGGGAGCTAGATGTGGCCCTTGTGGCTAAAGTGATTAGGGGGTATGGAAAAAAGGCAGGTACAGGATACTGAGTTGGATGATCAGCCATGATCATATTGAATGGCTGTGCAGGCTCGAAGGGCCGAATGGTCTACTCCTGCACCTATTTTCTATGATTCTATGATTACTGCTATTAGTTTAAATAGACCTGTTGAGTTCCTTCTGACATATTTCCTTACAGGAGAATAATGCCATAAACTGTACTCGGGATGTGATTTCACCAATAGTCCATATTAATAACGCATAATTCTTCTGGCAATAAAAAAGAATGTTCTGTCAGCATTCCTAACTGCTCTCTGCACCTATATACAATACTTCTGTAAATAATTCTCAAGCATAACCAGATCCCTGTCCAGTTTAGGGATCTACAATCTCTCAGCAATTTCTCAAAAGTTTCTTTTTTTAATTTTGCTTGTTGGATATTTTCACATTTTCCTGCATTAAACTCCATTTGCCTGGTTTTACGTATGCACAACCTATTCCTAATCAATTGTGGATTTCTCATGTCCTTGCCTATCTTTATTTTAATTTAGCAAGCATTGAACAGATATTTGTGAAAGATCATCAGCGTCGAGTGTTAACTGTGTTTCTCTTTCCATAGCTGCTGCCTGACTTCTAGTGTGTTTTCAGCATTTTGTTATTTTCAATTTCCTGCCCTTTTTTTTGAAAAAGGAGTTGTATTTGTAATTTTTGAATCTAATGGAACCTTGCCAAAAGCTAGGGAAATTTAGAAAACTAAAAGCAATTTGTCTGCTATCTAACTAAACACTTTTAAGACCCTTAGATGATGTCCACCAACACTCGGAGATTTGTCTGATAGGTGCAATAATTTGTTCAGTACCAATTTCTTTGGGGTTAGACGAATATATGGGCAAAACATATGCAAGTGGGACTAGTTTAGATGGGAAATGTTGGTCGGTGAGGGCAAATTGGGCCAAAGGGCCTGTTTATAAACTACGAGTCTATGACTAATAGACAATAGGTGCAGTAGTAGGCCATTCGGCCCTTCGAGCCAGCACCTCCATTTACTGTGATCATGGCTGATCATCCACAATCAGTACCCCTTCTCCTGCCTTCTCCCCATATCCCTTGACTCCACTATCTTTAAGAGCTCCATCTAACTCTCTCTTATAAGCATCCAGAGAATCGGCCTCTGCCTTCTGAGGCAGAGAATTCCACAGATTTACAACTCTGGGTGAAAAGGTTTTTCCTCATCTCTGTTCTAAATGGCCGACCCCTTATTCTTAAACACTGGCCCTCGGTTCTGGACTCCCCCAACCTTGGGAACATGTTTCCTGCCTCTAGCATGTCCAATCCCTTCATAATCTTGTGTTTCAATCAGAATCCCTCTCATCCTTCTAAATTCCAGTGTATACAAGCCCAGTCGCTCCATTCTTTCAACATATGACAATCCCGCCATCCCAGGAATTAACCTCGTGAGCCTACGCTGCACTCCCTCAATGGCAAGAATGTCCTTCCTCAAAGCTGAAGACCAAAACTGCACACAATACTCCAGGTGTGGTCTCACCAGGACCCTGTACAACTGCAGAAGGCCTCTTTGCTCCTATACTCAACTCTTGTTATGAAGGCCAACATGCCATTAGCTTTCTTCACTGCCTGCTGTACCTGCATGCTTCTGAAATGTTACACGTGTCTTCTATGATGCAAAATTGCTGTTTAATTCATTTACCTAATCATTATTTTTCATTATTAATTCCCCAGACCTACCTACCTTCATTTTGTTAACTATTTTACAAATTATTTTGTAACTATACTAAATCTTGAATGGTTGCTTTCTGCTTGACTCCAGAATCTTTACATTTATTTAACATAAATTCCTCATCCAATCTTCCTTTGCCCAACAGATATTTACAGGCTAAATGTAGATTGAAATCTGCCATGATTATTGGCCTCCTTTGAAGCTTTTCTATGTGTTATGCCGTACAATATGAATGCTTTAAAGATTATCTGGTGGACAAATAGATAGAAAGAAAGAACAATACTGCACAGGAACAGGCACTTTGATCCTTGATGCCTGTGCTAATCATGATGCCAAATTAAACTAATCAGCATGCATGTGATCCATATAACTAAATTTCTTGCGCTTCTTACACAAAGGATGGTTAGTATATGGAACGAGCTGCCTGAGGGGATAGTTGAGGCAGGTTCTATCATAAAGACGTTTGGACAGGTACATGGATAGGATAGATTTAGAAAGATATGAACCAAAAGCAGGCAGGTGGGACTAGTGCAAACGGGGCATGTTGGTTGGTGTGTGCAGGTTGGGCTGAAGGGCCTGTTTCCACACTGTGTAACTTTATGACAATCTCCCCAATCTGCCTCCTCTAATTATATTGATTTATTAATATTAATACTGCAACGCGTCTATCTCCCTTCCACCACAGTTTTTTTTTAAATGTTCAAAGAAGCAGTGCAGTGATTTGCTTTGTATTATCAGCATATAATAAATAACCTAGTATCGTTAGCGAGATTGAGCATAGCCTTTCAAATTGTATTTTGCACTTGACAGAGCTCGTGAAATTTCATTGCCAAATAGCTATTGGGATGAAGCTACAGTTTTAAGAGATTAGTTGCATCAAAATGCATTTGGTCGAAATTACAAGTATTTTGTAATGTCAATGCCTGCATATCTTTTTTTTTTCTGTTTTAATAGGTCACATTGAAGTGATTAAGCTGTTGGTAGCACATGGAGCTGAAGTAACATGTAAGGATAAGAAAGCTTATACTCCACTTCATGCTGCTGCTTCCAGTGGAATGCTCAGTGTAGTCAAGTACCTGCTGGACCTTGGAGTTGATGTAAGTTAATATATTTCTACCTATTCTATTGAATGTGACAATAATTCAGCCACTTTATTTATCTATGTAACTTAGAGGTAGTAATTTGTTATGATGGGCAAATGTCACCATATTTGTACCACACTTTCAAAGTTTTTTCTTCAACGTACAGATTTTAAAACATTTTAAGTGACACGTGATGCTACGTGCTAACTCTAGTTTGTAGCTTTTGCATGTTTTATAACACGTTACAATATAAATGCTATCAATTACTATTTAAATTCTTGCAATGAAATGTAGTAATGCATGTATAATTATATTCTTATTGAAGTTCCACCTCAGTAGTGCCAGCTTGATAAATAACAGCAAAATATTAGTTCTAATGTATCTTTGAAATAAAGATGTCGATTTCCACAGCATGTTCTTATCCCATGTGAGCAATGACGCAATTAATACACTCAAGAACATCAACAAATCTTGCAAATAGTAACAGTGAAAATCAAAATTAATTGAATGCTGAAAACAGTATCCAGTAAATTGGGAAGCATCTGTAAAGTTGATAGTTTTGTTATTTTTTCGCGCTCTGGAGATGATTCCAAAGTCAGGTAATTGCAGATACAAGGACCTGCGGATGCAGTTTTTAGTTGCTATTATAATTATAATAAATACTTTTGATACTAATAAACATATATGTGAACCAATGCTTTGGATGGTTACATTTCAGTTGTTATTTAAAATGAGAGCAATTTTGCATCTTCAGCCTCTCCTCGCTGAAAATTTTCAACTCTGATACATTCATATTTTGCTCTCATTAATTCATAAGATTCTGCACAACCTCCAACTAGCACTATCATCTTATTTGCAATTCATTTCCAATTGCTGTAGTAATTTAGTTTAAAATAGGTAACAAAATCATTGATAATGCAACAAAACAAAATATTAAATGAGAAAAATTTTGAAAAGGAAAGCATTTCATGAGTCAACACATTTGAATTGCATCATTTGCTGAAGACATGGAATGTTGACATTTTAAAACTCGGCATGTTCCTTGGTTTTGAGACTTGTGGAATTCTTGAATTTTGTGAACAATGCAAGGTTTTTTGTGTGAAGTGCTGTGACCATTTACTGTTACATACTTCAACAGATTAATGAACCAAATGCATATGGAAATACCCCTCTTCATGTGGCCTGTTATAATGGCCAGGATGTAGTTGTGAATGAGCTCATTGACTGTGGAGCAAATGTCAACCAAGTGAATGAGAAGGGCTTCACCCCATTGCATTTTGCTGCTGCTTCAACACATGGTGCATTGTGTTTAGAACTATTGGTCAGTAATGGGGCAGAAGTGAATATCAAGGTAAGGAATACTACAGGTCTCTTGTCAGTACATGGAAATTAAATTCTTCACATTTGCTATGCTTAAGAACTAGGTTGAAGTTGAGTGATTTTATTCTTGGTGTCGGTAGCTGCACATGAAATGTAGGTTTTTATTTTTTATTTTCATGTAATGGTGATTTCCCTTGCAAATTGGATGTCCTAACTAAACTATCAGCTTCCATAAACCAGGGTAAACAAGTGCATAAATTAACTACATGTTTGGAACTCTGTTTTGGCTAAGATTTTGGCAGTTGAAAGATTATTTCTTACAATTCCCATTCAAAAATAATCTTTACTTTTTTTGTTCACGATATAAATCATGCTTCATTTATGCACTCAGCAGTAGATTGCCTTAAAATTGAATCATATTTTCTGGTCTTCTATTTTCTTTACGTTCTTTTTTTACGGCCTGTGCCCCTTTTCCTTTATATGGTCTTAAACATACTTGCATCACCCAATTCGAACAACTTGTCCACTTCTATCAAAAACATGCACTTTAATCGCTCCAAAGTGGGTTTTATCCTACCTTTTTGATGGCATTGGCCCCAGCTGCCATTACACCAGCAATAATTGCAGAATATCCTCTCTTCATTTTGATAGCTCTTGGCATAATGGCTATTCTATCCTATCCTTCCCTTTACTAAAACTGAATCCAACCACTTTGACAGTTAACTAATCTTGAAAACTGATATGCAGTCTATCATCTGTTGTCCATTTCTAAGATAATCTAGTTGCATTACAGCCATAGCTGTGTCAAGACCGAAATTTAGTATAGCAAATTCAAATTTTGTTCTTTCAATTCTTCTGCAGATCTTGCATCTTAACGGAAAGTTATTCCATCTCTCCTGTCTATCATTAATTCCACTTCACTATCATCTACCTGGATAATTGTGTGAGAAGTTTCCAGTTTACTGGTTATGTTTCAATTTGAAAATGCTGCACTTTGCTAAAGTTAATAGCCATTTCAGTGAAGGTCGTGCATGTTTTAGGAAATGCAGTATTTTATTCAATTTTAGCGATAATGGTGTGTTGAATGGTTGTGGTGAAGATGTGATTATGCCAAAAAATGTTTTTTCTGCCTTAGAAGTTTCTATACTCGAACCTTGAAAGACACCTTTATGCCGTCAGTATAATTTCTTTTTTGCCGATTAGCAAAACCTGCACTTAGAGTCATAGTCACATCATCGAAACGGGCCCTTCGGCCCAATTTACCCATGCTGACCAACATGTCCCATCTACACTGTTTCCACCTGCCTGTGTTTGCCCCATGTCCCTATAAATCTAATCAATCCATGTACCTATCTAAATGTTTTTAAATGTTATGATGGTACTTGCCTCAACTGCCTCCTCTCGCTGCTCGTTCCACATACCTATTACCCTTGGTGGGTAAAAAAAATAAGTTGGCCCTCTGGTTCTTATTAAATCTTACCCCATCCTCACCTTAAATCTATGTCCTCTGGTTCTTGATTCCCCCACTTTGGGTAAAATAAAGCATTTACCCTATTTATTCCTCTCATGATCTTAGCTCCATTAGATCACCCCTTATCCTTCTGCGCTCCAAGGAATAAAGTCCTAGCCTGTTCAATCTGTCCCTATAGCTCATACCCTCGAGGCTCTGAGGCACAGCTGAAAAGTCAGGCAAAGCCATAGTGACAGGAGACTTGGTAGCTAGTGGGGACAGACAGGAGATTCTGTGGCTGATGATGTATTACCTCCCAAGTGCCATCATCCAGGGTGTCTCCGAGCAGCTGCAGAACATTCTCAAGGTGGAGAGCAGCCAGAAGTGATTATGTACATTGACACAAATGACATGGGTAGGAAAAGGGATGAGGTCCTGCTAAATTAATATAGGAAGTTAGACAGAAGTTTTAAAAGTGGGACCCCGAGGGTAGCAATCTCTGAATTACTCCTGGTGCCACATCCTATGAGATGAATGCGTGGTTCAGGAATTGGTGCAGGGACAGGGATTCAGATTTTTAGACCATTGGAGCAAGGTGACCTGTACAAGAGAGACTGGTTGCATCTGTTCAGCAAGGGGACCAATAACCATGCAAACAGGTTTACTAGTGCTACCTTGGAGGGTTTATACAAGAAAGGTAAGGAGGCGGGTACCAGAGTGCTGGGTCAGAAATTGGAAGGAGTGGTGAGAAGCTAGAGGTTAGGACCAGCAAATCTCAAACTGAGGACAGGCAGGGAGAGGTGAAGGGGCAGGGTGATGGGCTGAAATGTGTTTATTTCAATGCAAGGAGTATTGTGAAGAAAGCTTGGGACTATGATGTTGTGATCATTGCGGGAACTTGTTTGTGAGAGGGGCACAACTAGTCACCTCAATATTCTGGTGTTTCAGATGTGACCAAGAGAGAAGCAAAAGAGGTGGACGAATTGCATTACTAATCAGCGAGACTGTCACAGCAGCACTCAGAGAGGACATTCTGGAGGGTTCGTCCTCTGAGACGATATGGGTAGAGCTTAGAAATAAGAAAGTTGCAGGCACTCTGTTGGAATTGTGCTATAGGCTCTCAGTAGCAAGCGGGAGGAATCGATTTATGGACAAATTTCCGAAGGATGCAGAGCAATCAAGTTGCCTTCATGGGTGACTTTAACTTCCCCAATGTTAACTAGGATTTGCTCAGTGCCAAAGGCTGAGACAGGGCAGAATTTGCTAGGTGTATTCAAAGGTTTCTTGAAACGGTATGTGGATAGTCCAACCTGAAAAGGGAACATACTGGACCTTGTGTTGGGAAATGAGCTTGATGAGTGGTGTTTCAGCGGAAAAGCATTTTGGGGATATGATCACAATTCCATAAGTTTTAAGATTGTTTTGAAAAGGGAGAAAGCCGGCCCTCGTGGGAAGGTACTAAATTGGAGTAAGGCATACTCTAATGTTATCAGGCAAGAGCATGTGGTGAGGGACGTTCTACTAAGAACAGTTGTTATTGGGCAAGTGCACATCTGGCATAGAAACATAGAAAATAGGTGCAGGAGGAGGCTATTCGGCCCCTCGAGCCAGCACCGCCATTCATTGCGATCATGGCTGATCGTCCCCAATCAATATCCCTTGCCTGCCTTCTCCCCATATCCCTTGATTCCACTAGCCCCTAGAGCTCTATCTAACTCTCTCTTAAATCCATCCAGTGATTTGGCCTCCACTGCCCTTTGTGGCAGGGAATTCCACAAATTCACAACTCTCTGGGTGTAAAAGTTTTTTCTCACCTCAGTCTTAAATGGCCTCCTCTTTATTCTAAGACTGTGCCCCCTGGTTCTGGACTCACCCAACATTGGGAACATTTTTCCTGCATCTAACTTGTCCAGTCCTTTTATAATTTTATATTCTATAAGGTATCCCCTCATCCTTCTAAACTCCAGTGAATACAAGCCTAGTCTTTTCAATCTTTCCTCATATGACAGTCCCACCATCCCAGGGATCAATCTTGTGAACCTACGCTGCACTGCCTCAATCACAAGGATGTCCTTCCTCAAATTAGGAGACTAAAACTGTACGCAATACTCCAGATGTGGTCTCACCAGAGCCCTATACAACTGCAGAAGAACCTCTCTACTCCTATACTGAAATCCTCTTGTTATGAAGGCCAACATTCCATTAGCTTTCTTCACTGCCTTCTGTACCTGCACGCCAACCTTCAGTACAAGGACACCAAGATCCCACTGTATCTCCCCCTTGCCTAACCTAACCCCATTGAGATAATAATCTGCCCCCTTGTTTTTGCCACCAAAGTGGATAGCCACACATTTATCAATGTGGGTGTCATTTAAAGGCTAGTTTTTCTGTGTTCCTATAGGGAGGAGGGTTAAGGATGGCAAAATAAAGGAACCTTGGATGACCAAAGAGGTTGTAAATTTGATCAAAAAGAAAAAGGAAGTGCATGTAAGGTCCAGATGATTAAGATGCACAGGATTAACAGTGATTTGGTCATATGTATTCAGAACGGCCTTACTGATAGAGAGCAAAGGGTTCTTCTTCTTGCGTGTGGTATGCACAGCTTAAAGTTGTAGGATAACTTGTTCTATTTGATCTTATTTGATTGTGCACGCCAGGTTGATTGCATTCGTTGAAACAGGGTGGACCACGTAAAGGTTGCAATCTTCCACCCCGGCAAAGGGTTGTGGTGGAAGGACAAAATTCAGTCTGTCGCCAGAGATATACAGGATGTGTTCTATGAGTGCTGGGACTGCTGCTGTTCATAAGTTATAGCAGCAGAATTAGCTGATTTTCTATGTCAAAAAGCTTTCTTAGCAAACTTCAACAATGTTCAGCAGCATGGTTCATAAATTCATGTCATAGGAGAAGAATTTAGGCCATTCGGCCTGTCGAGTTTACTTTGCCATTCATTCTATCATGCCTTCTCCCCATAACCTCTGACACCTGCACTAATCAAGAATCTATCCACAGACTTCTGTGGCAATTAATTTCACAGATTCATCACCTGCTGTTTGTGATATATATATATATATATTAATAATTAAATGACTTGGACGTAAACATAGACAGGTTGGTTAATAAATTTGCAGGTGACACCTACATTGCTGCATTTGTGCACTATGGGGACGGCTGTCGAGGTATAGAGCTGGATATGGATCAGCTACTGAAATGGACGGAGAAATGCCAGATGGAATTTAATCTGAGCACGTGTGAGGTATTGCTAGTTGGAAGGACAAATATATGGGGAAGATATAATGGTGTGACCCTTAACAGTATAGATGGAGAAGGAACTTGGGATCTGTCCATCACTGCCTGAAAGTGGCAAAACAAGTAGAGTAGTAAAGAAGTCAAGAGTGTTTTATTGTCATGTATCCCAGATAGAACAATGATATTCTTACTTGCTACAGCTCAACAGAAAATGTTAACATAAACTGTAAACAATATGATAAACGAGAGAGAGAAAAAAAAGTTCAGTGTGTATGTGTGTATATATAGTACATAATATACCCACGCTATATATATATATATATATATATATATATATATATATATCTATAGCCACATATTGTTATATATATATACACATACACACACATACACACACATACACACACATACACACACATACACACACATACACACACACATACACACACACACACACACACACACACACACACACACACACACACACACACACACACACACACACACACACACACACACTCAAAAAACAATCAATAGTAGTGCAATAATAATTATAATAGACGATTGAAGGTCAGAGCTTATTTGAGGTTGTAGTGTTTAATAGCCTGATGGTTGTTGGGAAGAAGCTGTCCCAGAACCTGGACATTAGCATTTTCAGGCTCCTGGATATTCTTTCCGATGGCAGGTGTGAAATTAGTGTGTGGCCAGGATGGTGTGGATCTCTGATTATGCTGGTTGCCTTTTTTGAGACAGCGACTCCTATAAATCCCTCCAATGGTGGGGAGGTCAGAGCCGGCGATGGACTGGGCAGCGTGCACAACTTTCTGCAGTCTTTTCCGCTCCCGAGCATTCACGTTGCTAGACCAGGCCAGGATGCAACCTGTCAATGTGCTCTCATCTGTCCACCTGTAGAAGTTCAAGAGAATCCTCTCTGACATGCTGAATCTCCTTCATCTTCTCCGAAAGTAGAGGCGTTGATGTGCTTTATTTATAATTGCACCAGTGCGCTGGGTCCAGGAAAGATCTTCGGAAATATGCACGCCCAGGAATTTGAAGTTTTTGACTCTCTCCACCATCATCCCATTGATATAAACGGGATTGTGGGTCCTCATCTTTCCTCTTCCAAAGTCCACAATCAGTTCATTGGTTTTACTGATATTGAGAGCCAGGTTGTTGTGCTGGCACCATTTGGTCAAATGGTCGATCTCACTTCTATACTCTGACTCATCACCATCTGTAATTCGTTCAACAACGGTGGTGCCGTCAGAGAACTTGAAGATGGCGTTCGTACTGTGTCTGGCTACACAGTCATGAGTATAGAGTGGGTAGAGCAGGGGGCTGAGCACGCAGCTTTGAGGTGCTCCCGTACTGATTGTTAATGAGGAAGAAGTATTTCTGCCAATTCAAACAGACTGTGGTCAATGGATGAGGAAGTCGAGGATCCAATTGCAGAGGGATGTGCAGCGACCCAGTACCGTGAGCTTGGTAACCAGCGTTTTAAAATTTATTTTATTTTTTTACATCAAAAAAATTATTCAATTATTAAAAATAATATTTACAATACAATAAAACAAAACAGAACCCACCACCATATTACAAGACAATCAAATATACAAAATAAACGACTATACAACTATGTTACAATCCTTGTCAAGGATGCATTCAACTCCCCCGCGGTGCCCAGCCGTCCCAGAAATCCCCCAGGGTGCCCGTGGACAGCGCATATTACCCTCTCTCTAACACACGGATGTAACCCTGGAAAAGGGGCAGGTTCTTGTTGAGGTAGCAGTTGATATACACCATAACCAACCTCTCCAAGCACTTCATCACCACGGACCTTAGTGCCACTGGTCGATATTCGTTGAGGCACGTCGCCTTACTCTTCTTGGGCACCCGTATTATTGATGCCCTATTAAAGCAGGTGGGAACATCAGACCTCAATAATGAGAGGTTCAAAATGTCCGCAAAAACTCAGCCAGGTGGTCTCCACAGGTTTTGAAAACTCGACCGGGTATACCCAGGTCCAGGCGCTTCCAGGTCCAGGTTCACCCCCTTAAAAGATCTTCTGACGTTAGCCTCTGTGACGACCATCGGGTGTATGGGGGTCTGGAAAGGCACATCAGTGTTTTCCCTAATAAAGCGTGCGTAGAACGCATTGAGCTTGTCAGGGAGTGATGCTTCACTGTCACTTGAGCTGCCTCCTGATTTCGCCTTGTAGGAGGTGATGGCATTCAAGCCCTGCCACAGTTGCATCTGGTATGCTTGCTTTCACAGGTCGAGGCCATGTGTATAAGCGTCATGCAGTCATGGTGCAGCTTAATAGAACTTTAGTTAGGCATACAATTCTGGTTGCCCCATTACAGGAAGGATGTGTAAGCTTTGGAAAGTGCACAGAGGTGGTTTACAGAATTATGACTGGATTAGGGAGTGTTGGTCACAGGCAGAGGTTGGACAGACTTGGATTGTTCTCTCTGGAATACCGGAGGTTGTGGCGAGATCAGTTAGAAGTACATAAAATTATAAGCAGTATAGATAGGGTAGATAGTCAGACTCTTTGCCCAGAATGAAAAAATCAAATACTAGAGATTTTGAGGTGAGAAGAGCAAAGTTTAAAGATATGCAGGGCAAATTCTTTTATACAGAGGATGGTGAGTGCCTGGAACGTGCAGTTGAGAATGGTGGTTGAGGCATGTACTGTAATGACATTTAAGAGACTTTTGTATAGGCATATGGAAATGCGGGGATATGGATTATGTGCACGAAGATAACAGAGGGTCTTGGAATCATGTTGCCCACAGACCTTGTGGGCCCAATAGCCTGTTCCTGTGCCGTTTTATGTTCTAAACGCTTTTGTTTGCATGCTATCCAGTCAAATCAAATCATGCCATTTAGGAGTACAATCAACCCATACACAAGAACACCAGGTAGTCCAAAGGGAAAAAATACCAGAGTAGCAGAATATAGTTTAAAGCTTTGTAGTATCACAGTTACAGAAGAAAATGTCATTTGCAATGAGGTAAATTGGAAATTTACTTGTGGGTGGACTGTTCAGTATGACAACAAAAGAGAAGAGGCTGTTTTTAAATCTGATGGAAGGTTTTCATGTTTTTCGACTTCTGCCCAACTGGAGAGGGGAGTAAAGGAATGGTCATGGTTGAAAAAATATTCCTGATTATGTTAGCTGCTTTCCCTTGGCAGCATGAAGTGTAGATGGAATGAATATGTGGGGCACCCAGATAACTGAAGGACTGGGCTACATATACAACTCTGCTGTTTCTTGCGGTCTGAGGCAGACTTGTTTGGAAACCAAGCTGCGATACAACCCAAAAGTATGCTTTCTGCAGTGCATATTGGTAAGAGTTGTTAGAGACATCCTAAACTTCCTTAGTCTCCTGAAGAAATAAAAGCGTTGGTGTGCCTTTTTGGCCAGCTGCAATGTGGATGTTCCAGAACAAATTGTTGGTGATGTTTACACTTAAGAACTTGAAACTCGCAACCATTTCTACCTTAGCACCATTGATATTGTTTGGGGATATACAGTGCCCTCCATAATATTTGGGACAAAGATCTATCATTTATTTATTTGCCTGTGTACTCCACAATTTGAGATTTGTAATAGAAAAAAATCACATGTGGTTAAAGTGCACATTGTCAGATTTTATTAAAGGGTATTTCTATACATTTTAGTTTCACCATGTAGAAATTATAGCAGTGTTTATACATAGTGTCCCCATTTCAAGGCACCGTTATGTTTGGGACACGGGCATGAGATGGGGGTTGCCGGTTTGGCATGATGAGCGGAATTTATTGTAAAACTATTTCTGAAAAGTTTTATTTTAGCATGTGCACTTAAAAACATAAATCAAGAAAACTGGAAATTCTACAACTATGTTCAAAGTGTATGATTAACAATTATCTTTGTATATTTAGTCAGATTCCATTTATAAAGTGTACCCCCCTCTTCAACAGTAAAGATTTTATCTGTAATTTGTCTTTCTGCATCACAATTACTTGAATTATTTCATCATTGATTGCATTATTAATTTTATCAAAATCAGTCTGTTCAGTGTACTGTTTTGTTCTGAGTTTACATGAGTGAACATTTTGACTTGCAAGAAATCTGGAATATGCACTGCAAATGGATTGTGAGATTCCAACATTGTATTCAAAATAAAACTGCAGATACAAAGGAGAAATTGTATATTTTTACAATTGTAGAACCACGAGTAAAGGACAAGAGAATGGATTGAATAGTGATCTGTAGCACAGAGCAGGCATAAGAACAATGTGTGAATGGCGTCCTTCAAGGCAATATTATTTTAAATCCTGACAGTTCGATTCCAGTTTGGAGCAGATCCGTTTCATCTTAAAATGTTGATATGTGATTTGTTCTGAAGTCCAGTTTATTTTTAAATAAACTTGTGCATCGTCGAAATGAGAATTTGAGGAAACCTCTATTACCTACTTTCCAGGTTTGCCTCTAATCACTTCCATGTTCCCACACTACTTCGTATCCTGAATCTTAATTTTATCCAGAAATGATCCGGACAGCCTTTTTTCAAATTTGTTTTGAAAATCCATGTAAATAATAATTACAATATTTCCTGTTCAGTTTATTTTTTCTTGGTCAATGGATTAGCGTTTTAATTCCACATTGACTAATCAAAATTAAATCTTTCAGAGAGTTTTTTTACTATGATTGGTGGAACCTTGGACATAATTGTAATGGTGAAATAGAGCTATACTATAATAACTGTATATGATTTAATTTGTTTTAGAGTAAAGACGGGAAGACTCCATTGCACATGACAGCAATTCATGGGAGATTCTCAAGGTCACAGACCATCATCCAAAATGGTAAGTAATATTTTGCTAAAGCAGTTACTAAACTTTTCAATAGTTATGAGTGTAATACTCTTTGTATGGTTTATATCTTTTTGAGTAGCTTTAACCATTTGAATGATAAAATGAGGAAATTTAGGTTCTTGATGTACTGGGATGTGTTGGAATCATTTGGTTATAAAAATGTTGCTCCAATTTAACCATTTCAATCACCAGTACAGAAACTGTTTCCTTCTGCATGCAATTTATATGCTGTATTTAAAAATATTATGTATGACATACCTGAATGAATGGATAATTATTTTAACCCAAAATTACAAATTATGAGCAAAATCTAAATTATAGTCTGTGGATCTCTCTTGTGTGCCGACTGGTTATTTAAGGCATGATTCATGGACAACTGGTTTAAGCAGCACCGCAAGAAACTAGATGCTGGACTCTTGAGCAAATGCAATGTTCTGGAGGAGCTCAATGGGTCAGGCAACATTTGTAGAGGGAATGACAGATGAAGCTTCAGGTCAAGATCCTTCAGACTTTTGCTTTATTTCTGGTTGCATTAGTGTGGATGGAGACCAGATAGAGAAGAGGCATAAGGTCGATGGGTTAAAAGTGGTAACGTCACAAGTTAAGATGGTTGGACTGACTGACGTCTGACAAAGTTGGAATTAGAACAGGCCATTTGAATATAATATCTGAGTAGACAAAATGGCTTCTTGAACCTGCTTTGCTATTCATTTTGGATTACAACTGATCTCATCTTTGGTCTTAATACTTTCCTTCCCAGCAGTGCTTTTCCAATTCACCTATCTGCCTATTTTTACTATACAGATTATATACAGGTCCACCTCTGATTTTTCCAGCAACTTATGGTCTGGCACCTACTTTATTCCGACTAAAGTTATGATAGTGCCCCTGTAAGTCTCCCCTGAAAATGTGGCGCCTCGGCAGGGTGTGGTGTCCAATTTCAGCCAATCAGTGGGATGAATCTTCTCCCTTCAGCCGGGGCTGTGAAACTCCGGCCTAGCTGGAGCCAGCAGATCCGTTCCCGTACCCGACTGCCGAGGTCAACTTTGCGGGACGATATCTTGGGTGACTCGGCGGACCATTCTGATACCGGTGGACTGTTCTCGGAGGCCGTGACCCCTGCTGGTTCAGCAAAACGGATAATCTAGATAGGCTCGCGAACCAAGGATGCTGGAAAATCTGTCTTAAATATTTACAACCCACTGAGGGAAGAATTTCGTTTTCATTTCTTAAGTGGCCAACTCATTTTCCGAGAGTTCACACTGATTTTAGGTCTCCCACCAGGAGAATCATAGCATGTACCCCCTCAAACTGTTCAGAATCTGATAATATAGTTATGTTACTTCTCATTCTTTTCAGCTCCAGTCATTACAGGCCCAATTTATTTTTTCTTTTGTTATAATGCAATTCCTCGCCCAGAAATATATCTAATGGACCTTTGCTACGCTATCTTCAAAGCAAATATATCCTTACTTTGAATAAAGAGAGTACATCTGCAGAGAGTACTTCAGGTGTAGTCTAAAAGAATTATACAGTCGTAGCAAGTCTACCTTGCTCTTCTCTTCCATTTACTTACATTAGCAGCCAATATTCCACTTACCTTCCCAATTACTTCCCAATGTCTGTTAATATTCTTCAACTCATGTATATGTATATGTATTCTATATATATATATAATACATGAACTGTGCAAAAAAATTAATCCAACATTTTCAGAGGCTATACAAATTATTCAATACAGTCTACATACATTGCTCAAATTTCACAAATTTATCCCCCACCCTTGCCACTCATGTGGCCCACTGGCATGGAATCCCTTCCCTTATTTTGAGGGGAGTCTCCACCACACCCTGCCCCCATGTCCAACAGTGGAAGGAGCCTAGCTTGTGGTCCTTCCCCACCAAGCCTTGGCGTTTGCTGCACCGAGCTTCAGTGCGTCCCTCAGCACGTGCTCCTGCAGTCTGCAGCGGGCCAGTCGGAACCATTCCCCGACGGACATCTCCCGCCGCTGGGTGGTGAACAGCGTCAGGCAGAACAAAGAGCGTCTTTCACCGAGTTGATGACCCTCCAGCAGCACTTGATGTCAGTCTCTGAATGCGTCCCTGGGAACAATCCGTAAATCACAGAGTCCTCTGTGACGGAGCTGTTCGGAATAAAACATGACAGTGACCCTTGCAGACCTCTCCAGAGTCTCTTTGCGAATCCACACTCTGCAAGGAGGTGGGCCACCGTCTCCTCTCCATAGCCGCCGTCCCGAGGACAGCGTGCGCTGGTAGGGAGGTTCCAACGGTGCAGGAAGGATCTGACTGGAAGGGCTCCCCTCACTGCCAGCCAAGCCAGGTCTTTGTGCTTTAGGTTCAATTCACGTACCTGTATGTCTTGAAGGGGGTATCTATAGTCAGAGGGCATAGCTTTTGTGGTAAGTGACAGAAGAATTAGAGGGGACTTGAAGAACTCGTACACCGAGAGCGTGGTTGAAATGTAGAACACGTTGCCTGAGGAGATGGTGAAGGCAGGAATGCTCACAATATTTAATGAGTAATTGAAGTGCTTTGGCATAGTAAGCAATGGACCAAGTGTTGGAAAATGTGTACCATAATTCTGTTAGTTTTTAAGTAATTATGGGAAAGGATAGACTCCAAGTTAATTATTCATGGAATCACACATCGCGGAGCTACGCCTTCCAGCTCAACTCATCTAAGCTGGCCAGGATGGCCCATCTAAGCTAGTCTTGGTTGCCCCATATCCTTGTAATTTTTTCTGTCCGTGTATCATCAAATGACTTTTAAATGTTAGGTAGACAAACATCGACTATTGCATTGGTGCCACCTCCTGCACCCACACGCAACTCACTGACTTCATCCATTTCACCACTAACTTCCATCCGGCACTCAAATAAACGTGGACCATTTATGACACTTCCCTACCACTTCTTGACCTCACTATCTCCATCGCAGGGGATAGACTTCTGACCGACATCCACTATAAACCCACCGACTCCCATGGCTACACTTCCTCCCACCCTGCTTCCTGTAAGAACTCCATCCGCTACTCCCAATTCCTCCGTCTACGCCGTATCTGCTCCCAGGATGAGGTGTTCCACACCAGAACATCAGAAATGTACTCATTCTTCAGGGAACGGGTGTTCCCCTCCTCCACTATAGATGAGGCTCTCACCAGGGTCTCTTCAATACCCCGTAACACTACTCTCTCTCCCCATCCCCCCACTCGTAACAAGGGCAGTCCCCCTAGTCCTCACCTTCTACCCTACTAGCCGTCACATACAACAAATAGTCCACCGTCATTTTCGCCACCTCCAACGTGACCCCACCACTCACCACATCTTCCCATCTCCCTCCGTAACTCTCTGGTCAATTCTTCCCTTCCCACCCGTACCACCCCCTCCCCGGGCACTTTCTCCTGCAACCGCAAGAGATGCTACACTTGTTGCTTTACCTCCCCCCTCGACTCCATTCAAGGACCCAAGCAGTCGTTCCAGGTGAGACAGAGGTTCACCTGCACCTCCTCTAACTTCATCTATTGCATCCGCTGCTTTAGATGTCAGCTGATCTACATCAGTGAGACCAAGCGTAGGCTTGGCGATCGTTTCGCCGGACACCTCGGCTCGGTCCGCATTAACCAACCTGATCTCCCTGTGGCTCAGGGAGATTCCTCCCATTCCGAATCCGACCTTTCTGTCCTGGGGCTCCTCCATGGCCAGAGTGAACACCACCAGAAATTGGAGGAGCAGCACCTCATATTCCGTTTGGGCAGTTTACACCCCAACGGCATGAACATTGACTTCTCTAATTTCCAGTAGCCCTTATTGTCTCCTCCCCTTCTCAGCTCTCCCTCAGCCCCATGGCTCCGCCCCCCACACATCAGTTTGAAGAAGGGTTTCGGGCCGAAACTTTGCCTATTTCCTTCACTCCATAGATGCTGCCGCACCCGTTGAGTTTCTCCAGCACTTTTGTCTACCTTCCATTTTCCAGCATCTGTAGTTCCTTCTTAAAGACTTTTAAATGTTGTTATTGTACCTGCCTTGACTATTTCTGGCTGTTTGTTCCATATAGGGCAACGCTATTTTTGAAGGCATTAGTCAGAAACTTGCAAAGGTTAGTTGAGAGGTTATTTTCAGGTAAAGGGATGTTTGATAATTGGGAGGTTTTTAAAAATGAGATTGGGAGAGTGCAGTAACAACTTGTTCCTGTCGACTGAAACAGTTCGGGAGCCGTGGTTCACAAAGGATATTGAAATACTGGTTGGAAAAAGAAGGATATTTTTGTCGGGTTATAGGCAGCTGGGATCAAGAGAATCATATTTGAAACGACTATTTATTCAGTTTTAAGAAGTTTTCAGATAATATTTGTATCACATTCATAATGATATACTGCTATGAATTTTCAACTACAGATAAACAAGCGTGTGCTTTTTTGAAAATGTGTGTAATACTGTTTAATACTACATATTCTTTGATGTTTGTTATATTTACAAAATATTAAGGATTCTTTGAACTTTCTGTCCATTTTACCCATGCCATGTGATAGGAGCAGTTTTAGCCCACTCGGCCCATCAAGTCTGCTCAGCCATTCAAACATGACTGATCTATCTCTCCCTCCTAACCCCATTCACCATATAACCATATAACAATTACAGCACGGAAACAGGCCTTCTCGGCCTTTCCAGTCCGTGCCGACCATTTATTTTCCCCGTGTCCCATCTACCTGCACTCAGACCGTACCCCTCTATTTCCTTCCCGTCCATATACCTATCCACTTCACTTTTAAATGTTAAAATTGATCCTGCCTCCACCACTTCTGCAGGAAGATCATTCCACACAGCCACCACTCTCTGAGTAAAGAAGTTCCCCCTCATGTTACCCCTAAACTTCTGTCCCATTCTCCTGCCTTCTCCTCATAACTCCTCACTCCTTTACAAATCAAGAATCTATCTATCTTTGCCGTAAAAATATCTATTGACTTGGCCTCCACAACCTTCTGTGGCGAAGAATTCCACAGATTCACCACCCACTGACTAAAGAAATTCCTCCTCATCTTCTTAGAGAGAATGGAGCAGCTGGCCTTGTACACTCTGGAGTTTAGACGGATGAGAGGGGATCTTATTGAAACATATAAAATTGTTAAGGGTTTGGACATGCTGGAGGCAGGAAACATGTTCCCGATGTTGGAGGAGTCCAGAACCAGGGGCCACAGTTTAAGAATAAGGGGTAAGCCATTTAGAACGGAGACGAGGAAACACTTTTTCTCACAGAGAGTGGTGAGTCTGTGGAATTCTCTGCCTCAGAGGTGGTAGAGCTAGATAGGGCTCTTATATATAGCAGAATCAGGGGATATGGGGAGAAGGCAGGAACGGGGTACTGATTGGGGATGATCTGCCATGATCACATTGAATGGCGGTGCTGGCTCGAAGGGCCAAATGGCCTACTCCTGCACCTATTGTCTATTAAAGGAACGTCCTTTAATTCTGAGGCTATGACCTTAGACCTAGACTCTCCCACTAATGGAAACATCCTCTCCACACCCACTCTATCCGAGCCTTTCATTTTTCGGTAAGTTTCAATGAGGTCCTCCTATCCTTGTAAACTCCAACGAGTGCAAGCCCAGTGCTGTCAAATGCTCATCATATGTTAACCCACTCATTCCTGGTATCATTCTTGTAAACCTCCTCTCCAGAGCCAGAATATCCTCAGATATGGTGCCCAAATTTGCTCACAATTCTGCAACAGTGGCCTGACCAGTGCCTTATAGAACATCAGCATTACATCCCTGATTTTGCATTCTATCCCTTTTGAAATAAATGACAGCATTACGTTTGCCTTCCTTACTACCGATTCGACTTGCAAATTAACTTTTTGGGAATCCTGCACCAGCACTCCCGTCCCTTTGCACCTCCCAGTTCTGTATTCTCTCCCCATTTAGAAAATAGTCTACGCCTTTATTCCAACTACCAGAATGCATGACTCGCCTCTTTGCTACACTATACTCCATCTGTGTAGAGTAGCGGCCTCAGCACCGACCCGTGTGGAACGCTGCTACTCACCATGCAATAATGTTCCATTTATCTTGCAGTTTGATATTCCCAGAAGTGCGATCATTTCTATCTTGAAATAGAAATTTTACAATGTATAGCAGCATCGATTGGGAACCTTTCATCTGTTTGAATATTTAATTTAACCATTTCCTGCATTTTGTTCCCAATTTCCTGCTTTTGCTCCCAATCTCTTTTGCCAACAAACTGTTTAAAAATGAAAGGTTTTATCCAGTTTCAGATTATTAACTGGGTCAAACAAAAAATGTGATTACATTTCTACAAATGATTTGCAAGAAAGTAATTTATTATTGGAATGGACCCTAAAGGTGAAGGTTGAGAGAATAGAACAACCTCGTGAGAAATAGAATCATGACATGTTTTTAACAATGCGAAGAAATGTATTTAACAAAATATATTTGCTTCAATAAATGTATTAATTTAATTTAAATGTTTTTTGAAGTTTAAATATACTTAATAAATATGCATTCTGCTTTATTTTCTGTAGGTGCAGAAATAGATTGTGAAGATAAGAACAGTAATACTCCATTGCATATAGCTGCTCGATATGGACATGAGTTACTTATAAACACACTAATCACCAGTGGAGCTGACACTGCAAAGTGAGTAACAGCTATTGACAAAAATTAATACCTTGCTTGGATATTGAGTCGTCTTGGAATACAATTTGACTCCAGAAATCATTGCTGCTGAACTCAAGTTTATTCTCAAATGACATTTTAATCTGCATTTACACGAGGAATAGCTAGATGGTGATGAAGATTAGGGATTATTCTTCCTCTCACTCTCCCTCTCCTACATGTTCTTTCTTTCTCTATTATCACTAAATCACGTTGGGAGAGCTATCAGTCATTCACCCACAACTACAATTGCCACGGTCAGCTAATTCAACCCATACAAAGGATGCCTTTTGACTATACAGTAAATGATATGCACAGTTTTTTTCCCCATTAAAGTTGCTAGAATGTAATGTAAGAGTTAAACAGGATTTTCAGCTAAGATGGACATAGAAGAACTAATAAATCATCTGGTCACCTGCAAGGATATTCAGCAAAAGGATTAGTTTTTTTTCTCTCTCTAAGAGACATCGAAAACCAGCTGTGTGCCTGATGGAATAAATAACCTTTGTTTTCAGTACTAACAAGAACATTTAGGATTAGGATTAAGCTTTTATTATATAACTGCATACTTCGAGCAAACTCACAGGACTTCACCTGGGGGGGGGGGGGGGGAAAGAGAGAGAGAGAGAGAAAGAGAGACTTCATCTTAGACCGTGATCCAGAACGGTGCCAGGACCCTTGAGTTCTCCAGACCATACATCGCAAACAGGAGTCTCCCATGGGCAGAAGGCAGAGGCTTGCTGCTACCAGTCACCGCTCATATTATGAAGACTTAATGAGCAGAACAGTGTGAGATTTATTGCTTATTTAATGCTTTTTCCTGTATTTTGCTATAATAAAGATAGTTGTTTGTAACCCTGATATGTTCTTTCTCCATTCATTGAACCAAATCCAGGAAACCTGCTTTTATATTTTATTACACAGTCGTGCTTTCTCCAGAACATTCTCTCAGAAATAAATTTCAATTAATCTAACTTCAAAACATGAGATTCTAACTCTTGGAATTATTCAATTTTTTGATATTTTTAAACATTTTTTTAAAGATTAAACAAGCGATTAAAAATCGATGGAAGATGGAATATGCTTGGGCCATGAGGATGTTCTTATCCAAGTGATTCTACTAATCTACATGAAAATAAAATAATTTTATTGAACATAACCAATGGTTAAGAGCTCTCTGACAT
This sequence comes from Raja brachyura, assembly GCA_963514005.1. The sequence goes on from OY740782.1 coordinate 39,747,635, forward strand.
TCTTAATTAACTTTTATTTATTACACTTAAATTATTTCATATTTTTACATTCCAAATGGGAATACTGAAAAAAAATATTTTAGGCCAGTTTTTTTATGCCCAGAACACATAAGGTGAAACACACAGGAAACCAAGGATAAAGAACTGGAATATTGGGAAAATAAATGGAAATAATGAGGAACTTTAGTACAAGACTAGACTATAGAAAAGTTGTTTTCAGAATAGCTTGGGAAAGAGAGCTGAGAGGTTAGGGGAAGGAATCCATGAAAGTGGGAATGATAGTTGAAAGTTCTGCCATCCAGTGATGACAGTGCAGACTGCAAAAACACACACATATTAATGCAAATATTTTTAAACATTTGGTTTGTCAAACTGATGCAGTAAACTAAATACACTTTTTATATTTCTAGCTTTTGCATGAAATACTCTTCCCACAGATCAGTTTTCACTTATTATTTATCTTCTGTTAAAATTATTTCCAGTTCATCTTTTTTATTTATTAATAACTGTACTGTTACTTTTTCAAGGGCTTTCATATGGAGCTTTTTCTTCATGATATTTCAGGTTATGTTTTTCAGTAGCCATCGATCACTGCTGATTCATAAACTGCTCTCATCCATGGACTTTGGATATGGCACTAAATCTTATGTCAATCATTTAGGATATGTTAATTATGGCCTCTCCCCAAAATGTAACGGTGAAGGTGTGTTAATTATATATGCTTCTTTAGCAGTACATTAATGTTTAGAATGAATTACCACGATACACCTTTTGTAGCTAGTTACTCGATCTTCCAATTTAGCTGACCATAAAGTTTGTACAGCGTCTTGTTGCCTTCAAATCAGGTCTGACCATTTGTGTCAAAAATAATGAGAGAACATGATATTAAAATGCTTATTCAATAAAGTATCTTATTCTTGACTGAAATGATGAATGATATTTTGCATGAATTAATTCTGCTTTTGAAATATGCAAACTTAAATGATTAACAATTAATCATATGTGACAATTGTAATGTATTAATATCCAAAATGTTGAAGGAAGGAAATGCCTGAAGAAGTGACTCAACCCGAAACGTCACCCATGCCTTCAATCCAGAGATGCTGCCTGTTCCACTGAATTACTCCAGCTTTTTGTGTCTACCTTTCTGTATTAATATAGTTAGATTGCAACATTCTAAGCACTATTTTAACACAAGATCATATATATGTTTATACAATATGGAGGACTGTTCACAACTATTTAATTAATAGTGACTTTAGCTTCTTTATGGTAGTTCATTAAAAAACTGAAGCTTGGTAGTATCGCACATGCCAGCAAATACCATTTTGCAATATTATCTTCCTGCTATAGAAAACCTGAAGAATGTGTGATATACACATGAAAATAACAAGCTGATCAACATAAGAAATTGTAGAACCAAAAATATTGTGCAGTCCATCCGGCAAATCCTTAGTAATGAAGAAAGTACCTAGTTTCTTTCTCCTTAGAACCTAAATTATTCCCTTTTTAATGTGGTGGGGATTCTGTTCTCCAGGCTTATCACCACCTTCAGGTGCAGCTTAATGTGAACAGTACATTTTTTACGGTACTTCCAAATTTTAGTCTCTCCCTGGATTTCTGAAGTTCCCGCTACAACAACACACAAAGTTAAGTTTAAGACACAAAGTGCAGGAGTAACCGGGCAGCGCAGTGGTAGATTTGCTGCCTTATAGCACCAGAGATCTAGATTTGATCTTGTCTAGGGGTGCTGTCTGTACAGAGCTTCTTTGTCCTGTGACTGCGTGGGTATTCTCTGGGTGCTCCGGTTTCCTCCCACATTCCAAAGACATACAGGTTTGTAGGTTAATTGGCTTTGGTAAAATTGTTATTTGTCCCTAGTGTGTAGGATACTGTTCGTGTACGTTGTGACCACTGTCCGGCGCGGACTCAGTGGGCCGTGGGGCCTGTTTCAGCGCTGTATCTCTGAAGTGAAAAGTCTGAACTCAGCAGGTCGGGTGGCATCTCTGGAGAATATGGATATGTGACATTTTGGGTCGTGGCTGAAGAAGGCTCAGGACCTGAAAGGTCATGTATCCATGTTCTCCAATGATGATGCCTGATCTGTTGAGTTTCCCCAGCACTTTGTGTATTTTTTTTTTCTAAACCAGCATCTGCAGTTGCTTGTTTCTGCAAGGTTGAGTTGATCCAGTTTTTGGTTTGAATATTTAAATATACTGAATATTTAAATATATGTCAGAGTCATCTTTCCAAAGTAAACAAATTAAGATTCTTCAACCATTTATCACAGTTCAAATACATTAAATTAGTAGCTAATTTGATTGCCCTTTTCTTTGTTGCCCTCGTTCGTAAAAAATAGTTTCTCCAGCACAACAAGCAGTTTTAAATATTATGTTCCAAGATCAGGGCAAATGGTGCTTAGAGTATGCTCATCTTTTCCTGAAATTTGTATTTCATTCTCAACTAATAAGTTTGACAGTATGGTGAATTTTACACACCATCGCCACAAACTGCCACATCAATAAGTTAATCTAATTATTCTTGAATCTATTTTTAGACCAGCTTTGGTTTATCTCATAGGCTTTTATTAGTATACTTATTTAACTTTTTTGCCATGCATATGCCTTTTGCATTTGTGTGTCATTTGTGTAGGAATGTAGATGTGTTACATTGGCAAATGTTTGTATGTCCTGGTTTAAATAGGCCAGATTATTAATTTTTACTAATGTAAACCGATATTTCATAGGATTAATAATATTTGGAGCAACTGAGGATTGTTTACGAGATGCATAGCTAATATATAAATACATTGTACTAATGCAGTACCTAAACACATTGCTAAAAGAAAATCCATATCCTGTCACAATCAAATCTAATTGAAATACAGTTGCCATGTATCGGGTTCGGAAGATAAAAATCTGAATGCAGTATAATATTCACAAGATTGATATACAACTGATTATTAATGTCCAACAGTGCATTGTATTTAAGTGATCTATCTCTTGCATTTTAATTGATAAGTTCCTATAATCTCACGAAGTATCACTAGTGGGGTAGAGTGGTATACAATAAATAAAGTAAGGTGATTTTGATGGACGTAATTCTGCTTCACAATTAGTTACAAAAGTTTTTAATTAAGAAATGGAAATGTTTATGCTATCTAATATTTTGAACATCTTAAAACCTTGTTTCTTCCACTCTAGTCGGGGTATTCATGGAATGTTCCCACTCCATTTAGCCGCCTTAAGTGGTTTTTCCGATTGCTGTCGCAAGCTGTTATCCTCAGGTATTGTAATAAACTTAATATCTTGGTTACAGTTTCATGTTTTGATCCCAATCGTCTAAATTTGGTCTTTTTCAGTGTATTCTTCCAGTTCTTTTAAGGGTGAATTATATTTTATTTTCCACTTCAACTTTGATTAATGGTACATACAGATTCCCTGTTGTATTTAAAGCTCACTATCTCCATCACAGGTAATAGACTACTGACCGACATCTAATACAAACCCACTGACTCCCATGGCTATCTGGACTACACTTCTTCCCACCCTGCTTCCTGTAAGGACTCTATCCCCTATTCCCAATTCCTCCGTCTACGCAGTGTCTGCATCCAGGATGAGGTGTTCCAAACCAGGCATCGAAGATGTCCTCATTCTTTAGGGAACGTGTGTTCCCCTTTTCAACTATAGATGAGGCTCTCATCAGGATCTCCTCTATATCCCATAGCTCCGCTCTCATTCCCCATCCCCCCACTCGTAACAAGGACAGAGTCCCCCGTGTCCTCACCTTCCACCCTACTAGCCGTCACGTACAACAGATAATCTTCCGACATTTTCGCCGTCTCCAACGGGATGGCCACAGCTTCGTATCTCCTCCCCTTTCAGCTTTCCGCTCGCTCTGTAACTTCCCTGGTCAATTCATCCCTTCCCACCCTTTCCACCCCCTCCCCTGGTACTTTCCCTTGCAATCGCAGGAAATGCTACACTTGTTGCTTTACCTCCACCCTCGACTCCATCCAAGGACCCAAGCAGTCTTTCCAGGTGAGGCAGAGGCTCACCTGCATCTCCTCCAACCTCATCTATTGCATCCGCTGCTCTAGGTGTCAACTACTCTACATCAGTGAGACCAAGCGCAGGCTTGCCGATCGCTTTGCCCACCACCTTCGCTCAGTTCGCATTAACCAACCTGATCTCCCGGTGACTCAGCACTTCAATTCCTCCTCCCATTCCGAATCCGACCTTTCTGTCCTGGGCCTCCTCCATGGCCAGAGTGAGTCCCACCGCAAATTGGAGGAGCAGCACCTCATATTTCGCTTGGGTAGTTTACGCTCCAGCAGTGTAAACTACCCAGAACATTGACTTCTTCAATTTCAGGTAGTCCTTACTTTCTCCCTCCTTCCCCTCCTTCCCCTCTCCTTCCCAACTCTCCCACAGCCTATTGTCTCCGCCTCTTCCTTTCTTGTTCCCGTACCCCCCCACCCCCACATCAGTCTGAAGAAGGGTTTTGACCCGAAAGGTCACCTATTCCTTCGCTCCATAGATGCTGCCTCACCCGCTGAGTTTCTCCAGCAATTTTTGTCTACCTTCGATTTTTCCAGCATCTGCAGTTCTTTCTTAAAGATTCCCCGTTGCTGTTTGTTTCATCACTTAGAATCTTATGGCTATTTTAATGTTGATCTAGGGAATAACCAAAATAGATCACATCTGCTCTTATTATCTAGTGTGCTTTAGTATAGATTGCCACTGCACAAAATCTCTTATTTTAATAATATTATCACCAGGATATATATAAATATGCTCATATCTGAGGGAAAATATATACATGTGCGTAACACACAATGCTGGAGTACCTCAACAGAACAGGTTGTATCTGTGGAGGGAATGAATTGGTGACTTTTTGGGTTGAAACCCTTCTCCAGCCCATTCCCCCCACAGATGCTGCCTGATCTGCTGAGGTACTCAAGCACTTTGTGTTCTGCTGAAAATTCCAGCATCGGCAATTTCTTGTGCCTCCATGTACACATCCAGGTTCTATGCAGCACGATTGAAAAGATTTAAGGTCAACTTCTCTGGGCCGTGAGTTATTTTTTAGTGTTACCTCTCGTTATCTAGAATAACTTGAAAGGCTGAAATTATTTTTTCACTTTTAAACTTTGAGATTATTATTTACTGTTCTCTTTGATGGAAGTAAGTTGGCTTGCAAAAGTAAAATAGATCCTGAAATCTCTGCCATTTGACCATCTATTAAAAATTGTTGTAATATTTTTTTATCATATTAAAAATCAGCTTGAAGAAGGGTCTCGACCCGAAACGTCACCCATTCCTTCTCTCCAGAGATGCTGCCCGTCCCGCTGAGTTACTCCTGCACTTTGTGTCTATCTTCGATTTAAACCAGCATCTGCAGTTCTTTCCTACGCATATTGAAAAATGCTGTTTTATTTTGATTTCTGTGTCGCAAAAGACAGTATGGATGGGATTGTCAGTAATTATTTTAAATGTGTGATAGCATCTTCATGTATTTTATCTTCTAATTTTTGCAACAAAATAAACCGGATGCTTGTCATTTGTTACTGATTAGTGAATTTAACTACGATTTCACAAAATAAGTGTTTTGTTTTACAGGCTTTGACATAGACACCCCAGATGAATTTGGCAGGACTTGTCTTCATGCGGCTGCTGCTGGAGGGTGAGCAATGACCTTGTACTTTTTTCGAGTGAATATCACCGAGCCATTGTTGTATCAGTAATTGTATCCCTGTGGCTCACAGAGCAGCAGTTACATCTAGTCAATGACATGCAAATAGCAAATGACAATAGTTGTGTAGAAGCTGAACTAATTACAATGTGAATGCAGAAGAATTACTGCAATCAAACAAGACCTTGATTGAGTTCCTTTCAGGAGAGTTTAGATTTTTTTAGACATTTTCTGTGACTCTTGCTCCTATCTTTTAATGAAAGCAACTTTTATTAGGAGTGCATGGGCTTAGAATGTCCTGTATGTATTAATGATGTGATTAAAATCATTTGTCTGAAGAAGGGTCTCGACCTGAAATGTCGCCTATTCCTTCTCTCTATAGATGCTGCCTCACCCACTAAGTCCCCCCAGCATTTTTGTCTCCCTTTTTTCCAACATTTTTTCCAGCATCTGCAGTTCTTTCTTAAACAAAACTCATTTGTTCAGTTGATCTACTGTGGATAACATTTAGATTACCTTTCAGTAGCTGTAATTTTTTTTAAAAACTCATGCATTTTCAAGTTACTAGTGGTTTGATGACATTTAAATTAAATGTCCAGAATCTGGTAGAATGTAATGGATATCAATTGTGAAGATGGTTAGAATACATTGCCAATGGGTTTGCTTGTTGTTGTAAAACAAGGTCCTAGGTTTTTTTTTTAATTTCAGGCCTGTGCTGCATTAGCTTTTCCTAGGAGTGTTGTATTCCTTTTGATCCTTCTACCTAATCCTTGTGTTTGGAAAATATTCCTGATCTAAATGATGTGATTCCTTTTACTTGTCTAGTCTTAATTAATGTTGTTTGGAGAGAGTGCAAAATAGAATACCGGTGACACATGCAAAGAAATGATCAAACTCACATTGGTCACACAACACAGCCTCTCCGTGACAATATTCATCTTCCATGTGAGCAAACACACTTCTGACCCCTGAAGTGGGCACGTCCTTGTGTACTCCGTTTTTTTTCACTATAAGGAATAACAGGCATAGTGTGTGAATTGTATATTGGTAACCTAGTACTGGCAACCTTAATAACTAACTCAATGATTGGCAATAGGGCCTTTGTTTCACTCCTTCACACACACATTTTTATCTCTTGACCAATTGCAGTTAATCAGTTATGTAGTTTCTGTAGAACCATGTAGAACACTGTGCAGGGTGGTGAACCTGTGGAAGTCATTGCCACTGTCTGCTGTGGAGGCCAGGTCATTGGGTATTTTTAAGGCAGAGATTAGCAGATCCTTTATTAGTAAGGGTGTCAAGGGTTATGGGGAGAAGGCTGGAGAATGGGGTTGAGAGGGAAAGATAGATCAGCGATGATTGAATGGTGAAGTGCACTCGATGGGCTGAAAGGCCTAATTCTGCGCCGTTGACTGGTGAATTTATAGCCATCCTGCTGCACACTTTGTCAAAGTTTGCTCAAAAAGGGTTTTGACATAGGCAGCAAATCACAAGAGTAATAAAAAAAGATCTCCATTACATAACACTCTCCAATGTGTTCAGCAGCATTTCCCAAAGAACCATGTAAAAGCCAATACATTATCTGTGAATTTGTGTTAGATTTTTGTTTTTTAACTTGCATATTTGTGCACTTTACATCCGATATTACACACGAATAAGCATAGTTGTTTCTGACAGAAGTTGATTTGAATCACTGTATGTAGCAATTTTCTGATGCAGGTATGCATGCAAATACCTGGCGATTATCTAATCCTGTTAAAGTTTACAACCTTTTTAAAAAAATACACATTCTAAAATTGGATCTTATAGAGATGTATAAAATCACGAGAGGAATACATAGGATGAATGCACAGCCTTTTACCCAGTGTGGGGATATTAAAAACCAGAGCATATCGGTTATGATGAGAAGGGCATGAATTACAGTAATAGGAACCCAGTGGCATTTTTTTCACTCAGTGGGTCATAGATATATGGAACAGGCAGCTAGAAGAGGTAGTTGAGGAAGGTACTGCAGCAGCATTTAAAAGACACTGGGCAGGTACATGGATAGGAAAGGCTTAGAGAGATTTAGACTTTAGAAATACAGTGTGGAAACAGCCCCTTCGGTCCTTTGAGTCCATGCCAACCAGTGATCATCCCATACAGTAGTAGTATCCTACACACTTGGGACAATTTACAGAAGCTATTTAAAGTAATAACCTGCACGTCTTTGGAATGTGGGAGGAAACCGGAGTACCTGGAGAAAACCCACGTGGTCACAGAGTACAAGCTGTGTGCAGCCGACAGACACAGTCAGGTTTGAACCCGGGACTCTGGCGTCGTAAGAGTGCAACTCTACTGCTGCTCCACTGTGCCACCCCACTCAGGTATGGGCCAAACGTTGGTAAATGGAACTAGCTTAGATGGGGCATCTCGGAGTGGATGAGTTATGATACAGGGCCTGTTTCTGTGCTGTATGCCTCTGAAGTGCAGGAGACCCTTTCACACAAACATGCGCAATTACTTATAGATGATTAACACTTTCTGTCTCTATCTATCCAATCTAATTTTGAAAAAGGTACGGTTTTTGCGTGAATTACCAACACTGGAAGTATGTTTTCATGTTTTCTTATTCCTGTGTTTCATTTTTTATATATTAGTGGTATGTGGATGTCACTGAAACGCCCAACATATTTTTTTTAACCCTGAATACATTTGGGAAAGTTGATGCATGGACCTGCTGCAGTCCATGTAGTTGTAGATTTTCCCACAAATTTGCTTGGGCATGGGAATACCCTCAACCACATGGACTCTTGCCAATATATTTTGAGAACAGACTGGTGATACTGTTCCCATGTGCCAGCTGTGTTTGTGCTTCTAGGTGGCAGAAGTTACAGGTTTCGTAGAGCTGTTGAGGGAGCCTTGGCAAATTGCTACGGTGCATCTTATTGAGGTCAGCATTGCAACCAAAATGGTGGAGGGAGTAAATGTTAGGTCGATAAGGACCTAACAAGCCCTTTGCTTTTCAAGCTTGTTTTCAGCTTTTTACCTGTTCAGAGATATTGTTTTCTCTTGCATTTCATGGCACAGAAGTTTTTAATTCCCAACCACATATATACCTCATACCATCTAAATTTGCTTTAAAGGCCTCGCATTAATGGATATTGTTACTGATCCCATCGTATGTCATATGTCATGTTGTTACTTGTGGGCGGAGCACCAAGGAAAATTCCTTGTATGTGAATACTTGGCCAATAAACATACTTATATACAATTTCCCAAACACACGTAGTTACCTTACAGCTCTCAAAAAATCCACCATGACCCCAAGTTTGCAAATCCAAACTCGTGGTTCTATTAAGTCTAGAGCTGATGGTTCAGTTCAAATGAAATAAAATAGTAAAATTTGTAAAAAAAAAAATAATGAAAAAAATGTGCCTGAAATTTGATAAATGACAAACACTTTATTATCTACATCCCATAGTTTTAAAGGGAATGGGTATGGAGAGATTGGATATTCTGGTAAACATCCTTTTTTTAAAAAATTAGATCAATGCTTTTGCTTTGCTCGTTGTCGATCAAAGGGTAGCAAATGCATCCCGATTAAATAATAGAGGAGGTTTAGAGAAAGCATGGAGTTACTAGCCTGTAGCTGGAATCATAATAAAGGATGTCTTACTACAATCTGTATAGTGTCTTGAGCCTTCTCTGGAAAATGATACTCTTACTGTAGAGGGTCCTAAGTACGTTAGACACAAAATGCTGGAGTAACTCAGCGGGGCAGGCAGCATCTTTGGAGAGAAGGAATGAGTGAAACCCTTCTTCAGACTGATGTCAGGGGAGTGGGCGGTACAGAGAAAAAATGTTGTCAGACAGTTAACACTGGAAGGAGAACTGGGAAGGGGGAGTGAACAGGGAAAGCAAGGGCTACTTGAAGTTAGAGAAGTCAATGTTCATGCTGTTGGAGGCCCAGGACAGAAAGGTCAGTGTGGGAATGAGTGGGATATAACTGAAGGGCCTGTCCCACTTGCATGCGATTGCATGTGTTTGGCGCGACCAAACGGAAGCGGAGTTTGCGGTAAGTACGGGCTAAGTTCGTGCGTGACGTAATTCGCGGTATACGCACCAATCAGCTGAGTAGGAGGCGGGCCGACTGAATTTGAGCGTCGGGCGGTGACATCATCGCACAACGCCACGCGCTAGGCCTACGCCCTCAATGCGCCTGCGGGCCAACAGACCGTTGGCGCGCGGAATTTTCGGACGGTGTCAGTTTTTCGGAGCCCAGCGTGATGTCGGGACCAGCCCGGCACAACTCCATACGCCTCCGTGCTTCGAAGTGGGACCGGCCCAGCACGGCCGGTAAGCCAAAAGTGACCACGTTTGGTCACGCCAGATGCATGCAATCGCATGCAAGTGGGACAGGCCCTTACGACTCACCAGACGTGGCAACATAGGAAACTGCAGATGCTGGAATCTTGAGCAAAAAACAAAGTGCGGCGAAGGGTCCCAACATGTAATGTTGGTTGTCTATTCCCCACCCACAGCTGCTGCCTGACCCGCTGGGTTCATCCAGTACAGTTTTTCCTCATCAGGCTGATTCTTGGTCGGTTTAATACCAGGAACAATTTTGTAGTCTGAACCTTTGCATTCGAAATTTGAGGAATGAGAGATTAACTTTGTGTAAAAAATTCTTAGAGTAGTTTCCCTGTCTAAAGCCAAGCATCAAATGAAAATCAAACATCTGGGAAGCTGGAAATCTAAAATAAAGATATAAAATGCTGTAAAATCAGGGGTGGTCATGAACAGATGGAATGAGGAGAAATGTTATCTCCTTGAGGATGGTGAATCTTACGAATGATTTACCCTCGGTGGCTGGAGACTCAGTTATTGATTGCATTCAATTCTCTAGATTTCTGCTTTGATAGTTTCTGGTTAATTAAGGAACCACTGATGTGGGGATCGGGAAGGACAATGATCGTTCAGTTGCTTCTACATCTCAGATTCATCACAACATTAAGTTGAACGTGTAGAAATTACCTGCAACTAATTATAGAGACATCTCAAGACATTTTCTTTAGCTTTGTCACAGCCTCTGCTCCCTTGCTTTCATTATTATCTTAGAAATTTGTCGGAAGTTGAGTCACTTAGTGTGAAATGTTGGTGCGGTATTGGGCACAGCAAAGTTTTCATCCATATATCTGTTCCAGTGCAAAATCTCTAAATTTTCCCCTTTCCCCTTCCCCTCTACTTTAGCTGATCATTGTTCATACAATGTCTTTGTTTCCTCAGATTTGACTAATTTAGTGATCTCCAGCAGGCCTCAAATCTTCTACCCATGAACATATTTATCAAAATCTTTGCTACCCGCATCTGAACTGTTTTACTTGTCACCTAATTCTGCAGCCTCTTACAACCCTGAGTTTTCTAGTTCTCTGGGCTCCTTCAGTTCTAGTCTCTTCAACCCTTATTTTAATAGCTTTATTGTTGATGATAGTACTTTAAATTGAAATGGCCACAACTACTGGCTTCGGTTCCATAAAACTCTGCACTTCTCCTCCTTGCTCTTTCAAAATTCACTTTTTGACAATTCCTTTATAATTTGTTTTGGTATCTTTCCATGACTCAATGTCTTTTCTTTCTTTGATAATAACAGTGTTTAGTTCCTTGTTGGAAACACTACATAAGTGCATGTTATCTTAGATAATGTTGGGACCGAGAGGTTCTGCATGCAGTGAAGTCACCTGCAATTTCATTTACATTGTTGTGAATCAATTTGACAGATGATTGCTTTCTGTTATGGTGGAGACCTAGGGATGAAGCTAAGGCGGATTATCTACTCAGCACTGAAGATGGTTATAAATTCTTCAACTTTGTATTTTTGCATTTGTGCTCAAATCTTCCATCTTTGAGGCTGCTGGTGTCCATGATGCTACCATTTCCTGTGACTGAATTGTCCATCATCATATGTGATAACATTTGTGAGGACCATGACTCCTCGGTCAATTATACCTGTGATAGCAGCTTTTTCTGTTTTATTTCATTCATTTATCAAGATCTGGATGATAACAGTGAGGCCAGCATTTATTATGCTCACCTAATTGATGTTGGGAAGAGTGTGGTGAATCACCTCCTTAAGAGGGCTACAGCCAGGCCTTCTGGTGAAGGTACTTCTAGATCAATTACTATTGCTGATTTGATCTATGTCTGGTTTTGCGATTTAGGACCCGATCCCTAATCCATGTCGGGTTTCCACCATGCCATCCTGTGGAATGTAAGCAATCATACTTTTAATTTGAGCCTACAGTACCTGTCGTTATGGTCACTGTATGTGTTCTTATTAAAGTACTTATTATGAAGTTCTACGACTCCGTGTTAACAATACCTTACACATGGTATCAGAACTGAACTTTGGATCGACTTCGGCTCCTATTTTACAAGTTTTTTTACACTCTGAAGCCTTCTGAAAGCCGGAACCTCTAGTCTTCAACAGCAAAATTGGAGAGCGTTCGCACCTCTTCGAACAACAGTATTATGGCTTCATTACTGCATCTCACTATGATAATCCGGCTGCGGCACATGCTAACATGCTCCTCAACCTCGCAGGAGATGAAGCTTACGAATGTGCACAGCAGTTTGTGTATGCAGAAGAAAGTACTCATCAACCTGCCGATGGTGGCGAATCGGTCGTAACCTCTGCTGATTCGGCGGACGAACCTGAATGTCTCAAAAGAAAGTTTCAACAGCTGCGTGACCCTCAAGCCGATCCTCTCATTGAGCGGGTGAAATTTTCTCACATAACCAGAATGAGGGTGAGACCGTTGAATCATTTGTGTGTGCCATTAAAAAAGCTGCTGGAAGCTGTAGATTTGGTAAACTTCGGGATAAATTTATTAGAGACAGATTAGTGTGCGGTCTTATTAATGACAAACTAAGAAGGAAGCTTGTTCGTGACCCTGCCATAACTTTGAATAGAGCTGTCACCATCTGCGAAAACTACGAGCTCTCTGTTCTTCACGCCAGAACGCTTACACAAGCACAACATTCCTCTATGGAAATTGGTAGTGTCGAGGCTTCATTTCCTTGTCGACCGAAGCAAGAGATAACAATGCAAGCACAGTTTCCCAGACAACCGAAGCAAGAGATAACACTGCAAGCACAGTTTTATAAACCTGTTGCATGTTTTATTCCTCAATGTAATAACTGTGGCGCCTCCCATATCGCGAAAAGGGAGAAATGCCCCGCTTTTGGCCAAATTTGCTACGGCTGTAAAAGGCGCAGCCATTTCTGGAGATGTTGCAGATCTCAGCCAAGCAGAGGGAAGACAAAACAATCCGTGAATCTGCTACAGGCCGAGCCTTTCCCCGAGTTATCTGATAGCAGCACTGATGATCAGCCTAAAGTGGATGGCGTGATTCTACAAATGCATTCCATTGCAAGACAAAATGTGCAAAATAGTGAGCCCTTGGCCACTATTAAGGTAAACAACAATGCTATTGAAATGAATATCGAACTGGAGCGAAATGTAACTTTTTGTCTCACAAGGAATTTATCCATGTTCGGAATGCACAGCAATTAAAAACTTGCTCCTCTACTCTCGTGGCAGAGAACTTAACCCCATCGGTATTGTAAAGCCATAGTGCTATCTAGGGGATCAATCATACAGGCTGGAGTTTTATGTCTTGGATAGCAAGGTCGTGCCTCTTTTGGGCTGTGATGCTTGCAAAATTATTGGGACCGGTTTCCTTCAGCAAGGCTGTGCATCAGCTAACTTCAATTCCTGATTTTATACAACATATTATTTTGGATTATCAGGATCATTTCACTGAGGAGCTGGGCAGGCTACCAATAACTTACTCTATGACTTTAGACAGAGGTGCAACCCATGGTTTGTCCTGCTCACCGTGTATCCATTGCCATGCGGGACTGGGTCAAAGCAAAACTGGATAGAATCGTGACATTGGGAGTAATCACACCTCTTTCAGAACCCACAGATTGGGTGTCCTCAATGACGACTGCTACAAAGATCAATAAGCAGGAGATTCGCATATGTATTAATCCGAAGGACCGGAACAACGCACTCAAAAGGCCCCATCACCCCATGCGTATCATGGAGGAAATAGCTGCCCACATGGGTAAGGCAGCAGTGTTCTCTGTGTTAGATACCAAGAGCTCCTTCTGGCAAATCCCCCTGGATCATGCTTCATCCCTGCTTAACACGTTCAGCGCTGTTTCGGCCGCTAAAGAATTTTGCAGATGCCATTCGGTATCAGTTCGGCCAGTGAAGTGTTTCAGCATTCTATGGAGCAACTCTTTAATAGATTCCCTTGTGCAATCATCATAGACTACATTTTTGTTAGCGGCAAAGATATGGAACAGCATGATGCTAATTTAAAGAAAGCGCTCGAGCGTGCCAAGGAAGTGAACTTGAAACTTAATCCCTACAAGTGTCGGTTTTGTGTTAACCAGGTGAGTTATGTGGAGCATGTTTTCACAAGTGACGGTCTCAAAGCTGACCCTTCCATGACTGCAGCTATCATCGAGATGTCAGCGCCAATAGATGTTGCCAGCCTGCAGAGATTTCTGGGCATGGTTAATTACCTGGGGAAGTTCACCTCCAACTTCAGCGAGCTCTCGACTCCCCTACGGCTGCTTACTCACAAAGACACTGCCTGCACGTGGCACGAACAGCAACAACGTGCTTTTGACACACTCAAACAACAGATGTCATGCTCCCCTATCCTGATTTATTTTGATGTCAATCAACTTTGACCTGCGACGGCATCCCAGTACGACCTCGCCGCTGCGTGCCTGCAGGATGGCAAGCCTGTTACCCACACTTCTAGAACGATGATGGACACGGAGACGAGGTATGCTCAGATCGAGAAGGAATTGCTGGCGGTGGTCTTTGCATGTGTCAAATTCAACGATTATATCTTTGGTAAGGCAGTAACCATAGAGACTGACCACCAGCCTTTGGTCACCATTTTAAACAAACCTATACATGCTGCTTCAGCGAGGCTGCAAAGAATAATGCTGTAGCTCCAGAAGTACGACATTACTCTCATTTACAAATGGGTAAGCACATGTATCTGGCTGACACTTTATCTCACGCTCCAAGGACGACGAATACCCAGCACGCAACCGAAATGAACACTTTTGACGTTATGACAGTCGACTTTATTCTTCCTTCCTGTCTGGATACTCTGGTGTTCACACGGCAGAGGATGCCACTCTGCAGATACTCACCTCAGTCATCAACCACGGGTGGCCCAGCAAGCAGCATTTACTTCCGCCTACTGTTTAGCCTTACTTTCTTGTCCGAGACGAACTTACCATTGAAAATGGAATAATCATGAAGGGCCATAAGGCAGTGATCCCGGCTTCGCTCCAACAGGAATACTTTGACACCACACGCAAAGGATTTACTGGTTCCGAGGCAACTTACAACACGCGAAGAGCATGTTTTTCTGGCCTGCTATGTCGAATTACATACGCCAGAGGGAACAGTCTTGCGCTGTGTGCAACAGCATGACGCCGCGTCAACAGAAAGAACCCCTTTTGCAGCACCCTGTTCCTGACCTGCCATGGTCCACCATTGCCACCGACATTTTTGACTGATGCGGCGATCAATACTTGGTCCTGGTAGACTCTGGTGGTTCGAGATCGACTTGCTCCGCACAACCTCTTCTGCCACCATCATCAAGAAACTTGCAAGACACTTCTCAGTCCACGGGGCGCGTCGCTCCCTCCTGTCCGATAATGGTGGACAATCAGGCATGTGCCGTGAGTAATTACTCAGGGTAGGCACTCAGTCCGCTTTAAAAAATAAATTAAACCGCACATGTGCATATTGGTCTCTCCGTTAAATAAATAAATAAATAAATAAATAAAAACCAGTGACATTTCAATTTGCCCAAGGCTTCCCTGTCCTGTCCTAGACCAATTGAGGGAACAGTTCCTTTCACAGTAGGTATGTTGCAAAACGTACCTTTAGCGGCGCTGCAGTTCTGCCGCTCCCCGTGTGCGCGACTTTGGCGCCTTTCAGAGGGGGGCGGGCTTAAAGTGCCGATTTTCGACAGACTGGGATAATCGATGAATGTCGGGCGATTTTGTTGCGGAAGAAAAATCGCTCCGACATTTCATCAATGAAGGTATTTTTAAATTACTCTAAATTATTTATTAACTAGAGTAATTTAAAAATCACCTTCAAAAGCCATGAGCGCAGACAACCGGAAGGATTTTCCATAGGGGAGAAAAAAAGGTAAATAGTTCATTTTTATATTAAAAGTTGGTTTTTCGGGAGGTTTTAATAATATTTTCATGTTTCGAAATGGGGTCCCAAAAAATCTATGAACAAACAGTATTTTTCCTCCCGACTTCACCGCAAACCGCAACGTTCCAATCCACCGCATTCCACTAAAACCCACTCGCTAGTTGATTTAAATGGCCATTAATTTACAGGCATTAAACACTAAATTCCTTCCATTTGGCCCAGAAATTCATGAAAATGAGATTTAAAAATTATGTTATATTGTGGATTATTGTGTGAATGTTATTTGGACACTTAGGCAATTTTAAAAAAGTTTATCTTTTCTTAAGAAATGGATAGATGTTTAGATCTACTCATTGAATTTTGTAATTAGCTACAATTAGATAACTAACTAATTATATGCTTTAATTTCAGGTAATCCAAGTAAGATTGTTTAATATTTGTTTCAGAATGCTTCAATCTATAATAACTGAAAATTTCATTGAGTTCTCTTAATTTTTAAGAAAGTTATGGGTTTTTAACTTTTCCAGATCACAGCTTTTGAGTTAAGTCAATTGAAAGGCAATGGGGAGCAAGATGCTAATTTCCGAGTGTGAAAATGGCTATAACTTTCTCAATACTGAAGATATGAAAGTAAATTAGGTGTCAAATTAAACTTCTTTTTATGCTTTATCTGATGAGATAAATTGCAGACTTGATTTTTTAAATCTCAAAATTTTGTAACATTGCTATCACAGCGTGTAGAAAGTCTGTGCCAGAGGTAAAGTTGTGGGGAGGGCACGAGTGTTGAGAAGGAGGGTGTCGGGGATACTGCCAGTAACTCACTCATAACTACCGCAGCTCTCCGAGCGCGAAGCCACGCACTGTAGCTGGGGATAGAAGCAGCTCGGGGAGCTACGAGCGGCCACCGGGACCCGACAGCAGAACTGGCCGCCACTTCAACGCCTTCTGCCGGCCCGCTCACCTTTGGCAGTGCTCTCCGTCAGAACACCTGTCACCTGCCGTTAGCCGACTTCACTCATGTCAGCGGCTTCCTGCAAATCCTTAAATTCCCACAGCCGAGTAACCTCAATCGCGCTGTCGGAATTTAAGGACATGAGTGAGGCCAGCGAGCGGGAGGAGAGAGGTTTTTAGATGGAGACTTGCCAGAGGTGAGCGGGGACTGGCAGAAGGAGCTGAGGTGGCGGCTGGTTCCGCTGCCACTCAGCCACCCGAGCTACTTCTCTCCCCCCCCCCCCCCCCGGCCTCAGAGCGGTGGCTTTCCACGCCTCCGTGCAAGGAGTGTCGCAAGTGGATGCTCCCGACCCCTCATTCATAACATTTGTGCCCTCCCCGCAACTTTACCCCGGGCCAGACTCCCCAAACGCTGTGAAAGGAGCTCTCCCCCCTCCCCCACAGCCCGGGAACTAAGGTATTTAAAAACATAAACACAATATGTACTTAACACATCATTGGTACATGACAAACCGTAGTTGAAAACCCCGCCAAGAAACTTGCGCTGCGCATGCGCAGTAGACTGATGCGCATGCGCAGTACAGCAGTGGCAGCATTTCTGCTGCCTTCAGCCCCGATTGAAAGTGACAGCTTCAGGCAGCGCTGACGGCACGTGACTGCACAGAGCTTCCCGTGTTACAAGCGCTGCGGATGAAAGGCATGGAGAATTATGCCTACCTAAGAGATCGGTCTCTTACATAGGCAGTGCCTACCTTGACAGCACGTGCCTGTGGACAATTCACGAGGCAGCGTTTTAAGGACTTTGCGGAAGATTGGGATTTTAAGCACAGCACTAGCAGTCCGGAGTATCCCCAGTCGAATGGACTGACTGAGCGGGCTGTCCACCGTGCCAAGGAGGTCATGGCAGAGCCGGGGCAGATGTATTTTTAGATCTTCTCAATCTGCAATATTTCACGCGATCCCACACTCAGTTTGCAGGCTCGGCGACTAATGTCCAGACAGACCCGAACCACCCTTCCCGTTTCAAAACACCTGCTTCAGCCACAAGTCTACGAGCCTCAGACTGTTCAGCCACAGCTGCAACATAAAAGACTGACGCAAAAGGCGTATTACGACCGTTCCAGTCGCCCACTCCAACCGTTGACGGAGAGTCAGACTGTCCAAATACAGACTCAAAAAGGATATGACCGCATCGGCACGGTCAAAGAGGTGTGCCCGGAACCAAGGTCCTATTTGATTCAATCGGATGGAGGTCTCCAGAGACGTAACCAAAGACATATTCTTCCTGCAATGGAACCAGCTGGTCCCATTGCAGGAAGTTCTATACGATTGTGCGGATGACCCAGGTGGCGTGCTATGGACAGAGGATGGATACGATTGTTTAAACGATGGACATGTGACAGCAGACCACGAGCGGTCCTGGGATCAGGACTCTGTCTCTACACCTGAGAAAGAACCTCCAGTGGTGCCGGTGGTGATGGTAAAATCTCCCGTGAGGCCCGTGGAGAAGTCCCCTGTGAAACCTGTGCTGGATGAGTCATCGCCTGCTAAGAAACTCCCTGTACCTATGGCGGCATCACCTGTAAAGAGTACTGCTATGGGGCTGTACCAAACACGTGCACAGGTCTGCAAGCCTGTGATAAGATACGCAAACTTTGGCTGGGGGCAGATCCTGGATTCTAACTTCAACTGACATTACTCATACTGCATCCTCCACCGCTTTGCTGTAGATGATAGTTAACTTTATATCTTTATATATTATGTCTTTGCATGTTTTGTATTTAACCCACGGGCAAAAGCCTAAGAAGGAGGATGTAGATCAATCACTACTGCTGATTTGACGCATGTCTGGTTTTGCGATATAGGACCCGATCCCTAATCCTTGTCGGGTTTCCACCATGCCATCCTGTGGAATGTAAGCGATTATACTTTCAGTTTGAGCTACGACTTTGAGTCGACAGCACCTGTCGTTATGGTCTGTGTATGTATTCTTATTAAAGTACTTAGTATGAAGTTCTATGACTCAGTGTTAGCAGTACTTTACACAGTACTCCTGTCATACAGTTGGGTCGTGTGATTTAGGCTCAACAACAGTGAATGAATAACAATATTTTTCCAAGTCAGGGTGACAGCAACTCAGAGGGAATATAAAGACTGGTATTCCCATGTCAAGTCAAAAAGTCAAAAGTCAAAAGAGTTTATTGTCATGTGTCCCTGACAGGACAATGAAAATCTTTCTTTGCATAGCACAACAGAACATAGAAGGCATTGACTACAATTCTATACATAAATACACCCATGACTTAATGAATTAATAAAGTGCAAATAACAGATGGAGGGATATTAATGTTCAGAGTTCCGAGCCAGGTTTAATAGCCTGATGGCTGTGGGGAAGTAGCTATTCCTAAACCGGGTTGTTGCAGTCTTCAGGCTCCTGTACCTTCTACCCGAAGGTAGCAGGGAAATGAGTGTGTGGCTAGGGTGGTGTGGGTCCTTGATGATGCTGCCAGCCTTTTTGAGGCAGCGACTGTGATAAATCCCCTCGATGGAAGGAAGGTCAGAGCCGATGATGGACTGGGCAGTGTTTACTACTTTTTGGAGTCTTTTCCTCTCCAGGGCGCTCAAGTTGCCGAACCAAGCCACGATGCAACCAGTCAGCAAGCTCTCTACTGTACACCTGTAGAAATTAGAGAGAGCCCTCCTTGACAGACCAGCTCTCCGTAATCTTCTCAGGAAGTAGAGGCGCTGATGAGCTTTCTTAATAACGTGTAATTGTTTCCCCTTGTCTATCTTAGTTATGATTGTTTCAAATTAAGGAAGTACTACTTAAGTTCCTTGGGTGTACACTGCAGCCACTCTGCATGATGAAGGGGAATTAATATTTAGAGTGGTTGACAGGGCACTACCAAAGCTGAAGGATTTTACTGAGGTTCTTAGCTGGTACTAAAGTTCTTAACCAGGGCAAAACGTGCACAGTGAATGGTAGGGCCCAGAAGTGTGTTGCACAGTAGAGAAACTGAGGGGTACAAGTGCACAGTTCCCTGAAAGTGTTTACAGGAATCCAAAACTGGAGGACGTAGGTTTAAGTTGGGAGAAAGATTTAAGAGACCCGAGAGGCAATTTATGCAGCGATTGGTGTGTGTGTGTGTATATGGAATGAGTTACCAGACAACACTGCAGAGGGAAGTGTAATGGTGACATTTAAAAGACATTTAAACAGATAAAGAAGGTTCTTAGGGTTATAAGTGAAATGCAGGCAAATGGGACGGTCAACTATAAAAACAGGTTGGCATTGACAAGTTGGGCCAAAGGGCCTATTTCCGTGTGGTTTCACAAGATATTCTGGTTATATTTTGATTTCACAAATATTGGAGGTTACGGGGAGACTTGATATAAGTATATCAAAATTTGCGAGGCACAGGCAGACAGTCATAAGTCTTGTCCCAGAATGGAAATATCAAAAGCTAGAGGGCATAGCTTTAAGGTGAGAGAGGCGAACTTTGCAGAGATGTGCGGGGCAGGTTTCTTTTTTACGCAGAGGGTGATGATTGCCTGGAACTTATTGCCAGGAATCGTTGTGGAGGAAGATGTTCGGCACAATGTGGGCTGGAGGGTCTGTTATATCTAGTATAGCTGTCACAATTTGGATACCAGTCACAATCCACAAATCTTTGAGGAAGAGTTTATCAGGTTGAGTGGGTTGGGAACATTTTACTTGCCTCCTTTTATTCTTTTCCTGCTTTAATGTAACAGTTTATGATTTGCCAAGCTATTTCAAGATGTAAAGTCTGGAGTCACCTATTGGCCATTTAGATTAAGGATGGCAGTTTTCGTCCACTGAAAGGCATTAATGAATCAACTGACCAGTTTTTACAGTGCATTGAGAAAGTATTCAGACCCCTTCACTTTTCCCCCATTTTGTTACATTACAGCCTTACTCTAAAATGGATTAAATTATTTTTTTTTTAAATCAGCAATCTACACACAATACCTCATAATAATAATAAAGCGAAAACTGGTGGTTAGAATTTTTTGCAAAGTAATTAAAAACAAATAACTGAAATATCACATTTACATAAGTATTCAGACCCTTTGCTTTGACACTCAAAATTGAGCTTAGGTTCATCCTGTCCATTGGTTATCCTTGAGATGTTTCTACAACTTGATTGGAGTCCACCAGTGGTAAATTAAATTGATTGGACATGATTTGGAAAGGCACACACCTGTCTATGTAAGGTCCCACAGTTGACAGTGCATGTCAGAGCAAAAACCAAGCCATGAAGACAAAGGAATTGTCCGTAGACCTCCGAGACACGATTGTGTAGAGATACAGATCTGGGGAAGGGTATAAAACAATTTCTGCAGCATTGCAGGTCCCAAAGAGCATGGTGGCCTCCGTCATTCTTAAATGGAAGAACGTTGGAACCACCAGGACTCTTCGTAGAGCTGTCGCGCCGGCCAAACAGCAATCTGCGGAGCAGGGCCTTGGTCAGGGAGGTGACCAAGAACCCGATGGTCAATTTGACAGAGCTTCAGAGTTCCTCTTTGGAGATGGGTGAATCTTCCTGAAGAACAGCTATATCTGCAGCACTCCACCAATCAAGCCTTTATGGCAGAGTGGTCAGACGGAAGCCACTCCTCAGTAAAAGGCACATGGCAGCCGCTTGACTTTGCCAAAAGGCATGAGAAACAAGATTATCTGGTCTGATGAAACCAGGATTGAACTATTTGGCCTGAAAGCCAAGTGTCATGTCTGGAGAAAACCAGGCACCGCTCATCACCTGGTCAATACCCTACCTACGGTGAAGCATGGTGGTGGCAACATCATGCTGTGGGGATGTTTTTCAACGGCAAGAACTGGGAGACTGGTCAGGATCGAGGGAAAGATGAACAGAGCAAAGTACAGAGAGAACCTTGGTGAAAACCTGCTCCAGAGCGTTTTGGACCTCAGACTGGGGCGGAGGTTCACCTTCCAACAGGACAGCAATCCAAAGCACACAGCCAAGATAACGCAGGAGTGGCTTCGTGACAAGTCTGTGAATGTCCTTCAGTGGCCCAGCCAGAGCCCGGACTTGATCCCGATCGAAGATCTCCGGAGGGACCTGAAAATAGCTGCGCATCGATGCTCCCCATCCAACCTGACAGAGCTTGAGAGGATCTGCCAGAGAAGAATGGGAGAAATTACCCAAGTGCAGGTGTGCCAAATTTGTAGCGTCATACCCAAGAAGACTTGAGGCTGTAATCGCTGCCAAAGGTGCCTCAACAAAGTACTTAGTAAAGGGTCTAAATACTTATGTAAATGTGATATTTCAGTTATTTATTTTTAATTACTTTGCAAAAATTTCTAAACACCTGTTTTCGCTTTTTTATTATGGGCATTGTGTGTAGATTGACGAAAAAAGAAATAATTTAATCAATTTTAGAATAAGGCTGTAACATAACAAAATATGGGAAAAGTGAAAGGGTCTGAATACTTTCTGAATGCACTGTGTGTTAAATTGCCAGACAGTTGATCTGTAATAAATTCCACAGCCTCCATGGTGCAATTTGAATTTGTGTGTCCGGTTTGTTAGCCTGTTCTTCTGATCTACTCATCTTGTCCCTTAACTGCTGCACCACACATTATCATGTTTAGCCTGCATAAACCCAGTGTTGGACCTTCATGTTAAAAGTTCAGATACTGGCACTGCTCATGCATTGTTCAAAATGTAATTGTGTAATTTGTGCCTTGTTCAATTATTGAAAATTGCTGCTAACTGAATACAGCAGTTTACGTGGGTGCTTACCCTCCAGTTAGCGATAATTATCATGTTTGCCCACTGCAATTTATGTAGTCATCAATACTTTTCCTTTACTCGACCTAGTCTATTTTTCCATCAAATCAATAAGACCAATTATTTCTATCTTTGTATTCCATCATAATGGCAGCATCCTCTGAATCGGCTCACTGAAATTTCAAGAATTATATCGTGTGGCTCCCAATGTTGCTCACTGTGTACTAACTGATACCAATTTTACATTGGTTTGTCATTGCATCTTGATGTATAAACCATACTTCCTGAGATTTAAAAATTAATATCTTCCGTAGTTTTTATAGTCGTCTTATCCTGATATTGTGACCATGATGACCTCTATGCCAACATTTATAATCCTACAGTGGGTCCTACATCACAGATGCTATTTAGAAACATAGAAACATAGAAATTAGGTGCAGGAGTAGGCCATTCGGCCCTTCGAGCGTGCACCGCCATTCAATATGATCATGGCTGATCATCCAACTCAGTATCCATACCTGCCTTCTCTCATAGAAACATAGAAATTAGGTGCAGGAGTAGGCCATTCGGCCCTTGGAGCCTGCACCGCCATTCAATATGATCATGGCTGATCATCCAACTCAGTATCCCGTACCTACCTTCTCTCCATACCCTCTGATCCCCTTAGCCACAAGGGCCACATCTAACTCCCTCTTAAATATAGCCAATGAACTGGCCTCAACTACCCTCTGTGGCAGAGAGTTCCAGAGACCCACTACTCTCTGTGTGAAAAAATTATTTCTCATCTCGGTCCTAAAGGATTTCCCCCATATCCTTAAGCTGTGACCCCTTGTCCTGGACCTCCCCAACATCGGGAACAATCTTCCTGCATCTAGCCTGTCCAACCCCTTAAGAATTTTGTAAGTTTCTATAAGATCCCCTCTCAATCTCCTAAATTCTAGAGAGTATAAACCGAGTCTATGCAGTCTTTGTTCATAAGACAGTCCTGACATCCCAGGAATCAGTCTGGTGAACCTTCTCTGCACTCCCTCTATGGCAATAATGTCCTTCCTCAGATTTGGAGACCAGAATTGTATGCAATACTCCAGGTGTGGCCTCACCAAGACCCTATACAACTGAAGTAGAACCTCCCTGCTCCTATACTCAAATCCTTTTGCTATGAAAGCTAACATACCATTCACTTTCTTCACTGCCTGCTGTACCTGCATGCCTACTTTCAATGACTGGTGCACCATGACACCCAGGTCGCGCTGCATCTCCCCTTTTCCTAATCGGCCTCCATTTAGATAATAGTCTGTTTTCCTATTTTTGCCACCAAAGTGGTTAACCTCACATTTATCCACATTATACTGCATCTGCCAAACATTTGCCCACTCACCCAGCCTATCCAAGTCACCTTGCAGTCTCCTAGCATCCTCCTCACAGCTAACACTGCCCCCCAGCTTAGTATCATCTGCAAACTTGGAGATATTGCCTTCAATTCCCTCATCCAGATCATTTATGTATATTGTAAATAGCTGGGGTCCCAGCACTGAGCCTTGCGGTACCCCACTAGTCACTGCCTGCCATTGTGAAAACGACCCGTTTACTCCTACTCTTTGCTTCCTGTTTGCCAGCCAGTTCTCTATCCACATCAATACTGAACCCCCAATGCCGTATGCTTTAAGTTTATATACTAATCTCTTATGTGGGACCTTGTCGAAAGCCTTCTGGAAGTCCAGATACACCACATCCACTGGTTCTCCCCTATCCACGCTACTAGTTACATCCTCGAAAAATTCCACAAGATTCGTCAGGCATGATTTACCTTTCGTAAATCCATGCTGACTTTGTCCAATGATTTCACCACTTTCCAAATGTGCTGCTATCCCATCTTTAATAACTGACTCTAGCAGTTTCCCCACTACCGATGTTAGACTAACTGGTCTGTAATTCCCTGTTTTCTCTCTCCCCCCGTTCTTAAAAAGAGGGGTTACATTTGCTACCCGCCAATCCTCAGGAACTACTCCAGAATCTAAAGAGTTTTGAAAGATTATCACTAATGCATCCACTATTTCCGGAGCTACTTCCTTAGGTACTCTGGGATGCAGCCTATCTGGCCCTGGGGATTTATCGGCCTTTAATCCATTCAATTTACCCAACACCACTTCCCGACTAACCTGGATTTCATTCAAGTACTCCTTTGACCCGCGGTCCCCTGCTTTTTCCGGCAGATTATTTATGTCTTCCTTAGTGAAGACGGAACCAAAGTAGTTATTCAATTGGTCTGCCATATCCTTGTTCCCCATGATCAACTCACCTGTTTCTGACTGCAAGGGACCTACATTTGTTTTAACTAATCTCTTTCTCTTCACATATCTATAAAAACATTTGCAGTCAGTTTTTATGTTTCCTGCCAGTTTTCTTTCATAATCTATTTTTTCTTTCCTAATCAAGCCCTTTGTCCTTCTCTGCTGGTCTCTGAATTTCTCCCAGTCCTCTGGTATGCTGCTTTTTCTGGCTACTTTGTACGCATCATCCTTTGCTTTGATACTATCCCTGATTTCCCTTGTTATCCACGGATGCACTACCTTCCCTGATCTATTCTTTTGCCAAATTGGGATGAACAATTTTTGTAGTTCATCCATGCAGTCTTTAAATGTCTTCCATTGCGTATCCACCGTCAACCCTTTTAGAATTGATTGCCAGTCAATCTTGGCCAATTCACGTCTCATACCCTCAAAGTTACCTTTCCTTAAGTTCAGAACCATTGTTTCTGAATTAACAATGTCACTCTCCATCCTAATGAAGAACTCGACCATATTATGGTCACTCTTGCCCAAGGGGGCACGCACAATAAGACTGCTAACTAACCCTTCCTCATTACTCAGTACCCAGTCTAAAATAGCCTGCTCTCTCGTTGGTTCCTCTACATGTTGATTTAGATAACTATCCCGCATACTTTCCAAAAAATCCTCTTCCTCCGCGCCCCTGCCAATTTGATTCACCCAATCTATATGTAGATTGAAGTCACCCATTATAACTGTTTTGCCTTTGTCACACGCATTTCTAATTTCCTGTTTGATACCATCCCCAACTTCACTACTACTGTTAGGTGGCCTGTACACAACTCCCACTAGCATTTTCTGCCCCTTAGTGTTTCGCAGCTCTACCCATACCGATTCCACATGCTCCAAGCTAATGTCCTTCCTTTCCATTGCGTTAATCTCCTCTCTAACCAGCAACGCTACCCCACCTCCTTTTCCTTTCTCTCTATCCCTCCTGAATATTGAATATTTCTGTTTGAAAATTGCCAGGTATCTTGTGGAGTAATCGAGTTATACCACACTGAAAGGCCCTTCCGTCCAACCTTTCTATGCAGACCAAGTTGCTGAACCGAGCTGGAACCACATAACTGCACCTGGCCCATATCCCTCCAAATCTTTCCTACCCATGTAGCTATCCAAGTGCCATCTACCAAAACAACCATCTACCACCATCCTCCATCTCCTACTTTCAAGCCAATTTTGTATTCATTTGGATAGCTTGCTCTGGATCCCATGTGGACTAACCTCCAAGACCCGCCTGGTGCAACAGTAGAGTTGCTGCCTTACAGTGAATGCAGCGCCGGAGACCTAGGTTCGATCCCAACTACAAGTGCTGTCTACGTAGTTTGTACGTTCTCCCTGTGACCTGCGTGGGTTTTCTCCGGGATTGTCGATTTCCTCCCACACTCCAAAGAAGTACAGGTTAATTGGCTTGGTAAATGTAAAAATTGTCCCTAGTGTGTGTAGGGGATTGCTGGTCGGCGAGGACCCAGTGGGCAAAAGGCCCACTGGTTTCCGCTCTGTATCTCTAAACTAAACTAAGCCAGTCTGGCATGCAATATCTTACCAGAGGGCTTGTGAAGGGCCAAATTGATAGTGTCTCCCATACTGCACCAGTGGTCTTGGACACCTCTTCAAGAAAACTCAGTTAAATTCGTGAGACACAATTTCCCACACACAAAGCCATGCTGACTACCTGCAATTTGTCTTTGCCTTTCCAAATGCATGTAGGACCTCTCCCTTCCAGTGATTGTAGCACTTATTTGAGTTGCCACTTTTTTTGCCCATACTCTTCTCAAGCATTAACTGCATATTTATTTTCCAACATCTGCAAATTAAAGTAAATGAATGGGGGAACCACAAGAAGATAAAAATGGATAAAGAAAAATGGACACTGGTATTCACATTTTTTGAAAAATTGTGTTTCAGTACCAATGTTTTCTCAGAAACGTTATTGATCTTGCTACAAATAGTTGCAGTTGTACATATTTTTATCAGTCTAACAAAATACTGTCTGAATCTTTGAATATCAGTTTTAACTAGTACCTTATAGCTTTGTTACACATTTTCTTTTTCTTTTAGAAATCTTGAATGCTTAAATTTGTTGCTTAACAGTGGAGCTGATTTCAACAAAAAAGATAAATTTGGCAGGTAAGAAATGAAACTGACTTTTTACAAAATTTATTGCAATTAAGTAAACTGTTGGAATGTTCTTAGTATTGGTGAAACGAAATATACACATTATAATGTTCATTCCAGTTTTACTTAATGTGTATCCTACACCTCATGATATTCCCTGTCGGCATTGTTTCTGCATATCTGCTGTGTCCATGCTTATGACCTTTTGACACATTCACTTCTTTGTTTCTGTTTATTTTGGCCTATTAAATAATCTCTTGAGTCAGTTCAAAGCAAAGTACAGAAGTATATCTTTTAAACCAGTTTTTTTTTGCTCTATTCTGGGCAGTCAAAATTTCCTTAGTATTTAAGTTAAAAATACGTTGATATTACTTTCAATATCATAAAGAGAGAGCCTCTGAATTGACATTCTCCAAGGAGCATCGTTGAAAGAAATGTTATGGATTCAGGATGTCCGAATTAATCTAATTAAACCTAAAACATGAGATTCGCTGATCCAATGGGATTTTCCCAGTTATTTATTGCATATGCTGTTGGGTAGTTGATCACAAAAGCATAATTCTGTCATAATATCATATGCTGTCCTATCATTATAGCTTGGTTATTTGAATGCATTGTTTACAAGGATATCACAAAATGAACGATAGATTCTGGAAGCAAGTTGAGGTGTTTGTCCCATCAAGTGGAAGATAAAGACATGGCAATATTTGATGAGAGAATAAGCGAGTTCGGTATTCCGAAATCATGGGATTTGTCAAAGATCATTCGGGGGGGAAAAAAGCGAACACAGTGCTGTATAAACTGCATAAATTGTTAACTATTCTACCAATGAATTTAGAATTCTGTCAACTCAATAACTTCCTTTCTTGTTCTGCTGTTCACACACTACTTACACAGTCCCAGTTCTAGTTCAATTCATTAATCTGCAATTATGATATATTCAAAAAGTTAAAGAATTTGTTATTTTCATTTAATCCTTAATGTGTTTGCTACTAGAATAAGAAAATATTACTTGTGTGTGGAACATTTTCTTATCTTTTTTCATAAATTATGTGTAAAAATATATTTAATCTTAGGCAGGCAGCGTCTGTATGCGGATGCGGCCCGTAATCTGAAATCATCCTGCCCGCAGGCGTATATTTTTAGTGACTAGAATGATGTTCTTGCCTTCAGTGGAACCTTGCCCAGAGTTGTCCCAGTGCTCGGGCAAGGCAGTTCTCCGGGACGGTTTTGACTGGGATGGTTTTACATTGTGAAGTTCACTGTGCCTGAGTTATTGATCCTGTGGATCTGTCTCACTGTGGAGTCAGTCACAGATGGGTTACACCGCCTGTTGGTCAATAATTGGATCGATCTCCTGACCAGTGGCCGCAGATCTACCGGCATGCGTTCTTTCCGAACTGAACTCACTGTGGAATGAATCCATTATCAGCTGCCGGATTCTAAAGGGCCTGTCCCACTACGAGTTTACCCAAGAGCTCTCCCGAGTTTAAAAAAAAAAATCAAACTTGTGGTAAGTACGTAAAATGTACGAAGCGGGTACGTCGGAGCTCAGGAAGTCTCTTAGCGGCTCGTAACGCTAACGGCAGGTACTCGGGAAACGCAGTAAGCTCGTGAAGTTTTTTCAACATGATGAAAAATGACCACGAGAGCCCCAAGTACCTACGAGCGGCTATTACCGTAATTCTCCGAGTTCGAATCAGGAGAAACTCGGCAGAACTCTTAAATTACCTCGTACAGTGGGACAGGACCTTTAGTTAGTCCCTGCCTTCCCTCTGGAACCCTCTTCGTCCCCGTCAGATGCCGAGTTCCCAGAGCCCTGGTTAAACGCGGCCGGCCACGGTTAAGTCTGTAAAACCGGCCCCATCAGAGATTAGTGTTTTAATGAATGAAAGGATCATTCCGCCTATTGTCGTGGGTGGCTCTTCATGAGGAGTGCGAGAGGGAGAGTGGAAGAGTGTGGGGCGAGATTTAATTTCCAGCGGCATGTAAATGATGGACCCACAAGGGTTGACACTGTAATGGCAGTAGCGAGAGTGAGAATCTGTTTCAACAGTTTGTTTATTTTCAGCTGAGCTAAAAAAATCAAACACAAAGCGACCTGAATGGTCATCGCACTTACTGCGGATGTCCTAATTACTGCCATTGATAAAGTAACATTACTATACCGCAAGGAGTGAACAAATCTAAATATATCACAGAAAACAGTAAAAGTTTGTTTGCGGAGGTTTTTACCATTAACTGCAATGAGCGTATAACTGTTATACACTCCGAAACAATAAAAAGCAATAAAACCAACAAAATCATCGTAGTTTTGTACAAATGTATCATAAATGCACCTAGTTACTAGACCAACTGTCGGGGGGTTTTGCGGACATTTTCGATCTCTCACTGCTGAGGTCTGAGGTTCCCTCCTGCTTTAAGAGGGCATCAGTAAGGTGGCATGCCTCAATGACTATCGACCAGCGGCACTAACGTCCGTGGTGATGAAGTGCTTTAAGAGGTTGGTTACGGGGCACATCAACTATTACTTCAATAAGAACCTCGTCCCTCTACAGTTCGCCTACCATCACAACAGGTCCACGGAGGATGCAATCTCACTGACTCTCCACTGTGCACTGAACCACTTGGACTATAAAAACACTTATGTCAGGCTGTTCGTTATAGACTTCAGCTCGGCATTCAATACCATCATCGTGTCCAAGCTGGTTACGAAACTCACGGAACTGGAAACTCACGGAACAAGGCGCATCCCTCTGCAATGGGATCCTCGACTTCCTCAACCGCAGACCACAGTCTGTTCGAATTGGCAGAAACACTTCATCCTCAGTGATAATCATTACGGGAGCACCTCAAGGCTGCCTGCTTAGCCCCATGCTTTACTCACTCTATACTCATGACTGTGTAGCTGTACACAATGCGAACTCCATTTTCAAGTTCGCTGACGACACTGCCGTTGTGGGACAAATTAGAGATGGTGATGAGTCAGAGTATAGAAGTGAGATCGACTGACTGAGCAAATGGTGCCAGCACAAGAACCTGGCTCTCCATATCAGCTAAACCAAAGAACTGATTGTGAACTTTGGAAGAGGAAGGTTGAGGACCCACAACTGTGTTTGCATCAATGGGACGATGGTGGAGAGTCAAAAACTTTAAATTCCTAGCGTGCATATTTCCGACGATCTTTCCTGGATCCAGCACACTGATGCAATCATAAAGAAAGCCCATCAGTGCTTCTACTTTCTGAGAAGATTATGGAAATTTGGTATGTCAAAGAGGCCTGGTTCGGCAACTTGAACGTCCAGGAGCGGAAGACTGCAAAAAGTTGGAAACACTGCCCAGGCCATCACCGGCTCTGACCTCCACACCATCGAAGGGCTCTATCGTATTCGCTGCGTCGAAAAGGCAGCCAACATCACAAAGACCCCACACCATCTGGCCACACACTCATCTCATCACTGCCATTGGGAAGAAGGTACAGGAGCCTAATAACTGTAATGTCCAGGTTCAGGAACCGCTTCTTCCCAGCCATCAGGCTATTAAACACTACAATCTCATAAGCTATGAACTACATTAGATTATTATTGCACTGTTATTGTTTGGTTTTTTTTCCCCTGAATTTTTGTTGTTATTTACTATGATTACATATTCTGTTGTGCTGCAGCAAGTAGGAATTTCATTGTTCTATCTGGGACAGATGACAATAAAACACACTTGACTTGAAATACCAAACTTGCTTATTCTCCCATTGTTCAGGCCGATATAATTAAAGGCTGATTATTTGTTAATTTATTTCATTGCATATGGTACATCCAAAAGGTCACGAATTACAAAAAAGGTCACAAGGTACGTCCCTCCAAATTCAGGAACAGTTTCATGCCAGCTGTTATCAAGCAACTGAAATGGCCTCTTACCTGCTGGAGTGCGGTCCTGACCTCCCATCTTCCTCATTGGAGACCTTTGAACTATCTTTATTCAGACTCTATCTTGTGCTAAATGTTGTACCCTTTATCTGTACACTAGACGACTTGA
The DNA here is from genome assembly GCA_963514005.1 of Raja brachyura. Next base: position 39,778,783 of record OY740782.1, read on the forward strand.
TTGTAGTCATGTGTAGTCTTTTTCTGGATAGCAGCAAACAAAAGCTTGTCACTGCACCTCAGTACATGTAACAATAATAAACAAAACTAAACTAAATGTCAAATTTATCAACCAGATTTATGAATGCAATGAGTTATCAGTTACCTTGGACTTTATCTTACTCAATCTAAGGACAGGGTTGTTCATCGATTTAAGTCCAGATATCTTCTTGGTGTATTTAAAACACAGCTTAGTTAGTTGAGAATCTCACTTCTATGATTCATATGAATTATTTTTGCCATAAATATGCATGTGATAAAAATGAGAAAGAACATGACATTACCTGCCTTCCTCTTTCTTATGAACATGGTGATAACTTAAATAAAATATATCCTTTCTTAATTTGGTTTTGGTGTCTTTTCAAACTATCCAATATTGCTGAAAGTTTAAAACCGTCATTTTTGTGTAAAAGAGGGGCTTGCCTTCTCCCTTCATCTATCTTGTTTCTTGCTTCTTGACTTATGGGCTGATTTAGACAAAATCATAGGTTTCCCAATGAAGTTTATAATCGATGACCCAGAGATTGACTTTTTAAATTTATTATTTAATTGCTGACATTGTGTGCTGATGGCCAGCTCCTTCATCCCAGAGTCAAGACTGTTTAATTGTGATATGTCCCAAAGAGGAACAATGACAGTCTTGTACTTGTTTGCAGTATATTTTTGTATTCTAGCTTCTTGCAGTGTAGCTGCTGCTGCTGGCGCCGACGATGGCTGCCACGGTGTACTGCTCCTTGCTGTTTTGTATGTGTTTGTTCGTTTGTGTTGTCTGTGAAAACCCTACAAAGATTACTTTCACGAGAGAGGTACTGATAAACATCAGACATACGGTACCTCCAAACATCGTTCCGGATTTCTTTCACTCGCTGGATTATTTGGACATACTGGTCGGCTGGGCTGTGGCTCAAGGTCTTGAGACGGAGGAGGACCTGTGGGAAATGCTCTGGAGCACTCACTCGACTCCCGCGACGAGGATCACGCACACCACTCCCAAGCATATTCCTAGCAAACGTACGTTTTCTCAAAAACAAAGTGGACGAACTTCAACTCCTGCATCGGACAAACAAGGACTTCTCTCGAGCTGCTGCCCTGTGCTTCACCGAGACCTGGCTTTGTGAGTCGACCCTGGACAGCGTGCTGCAACTGGCTGGCTTCCAACTTCACAGAGCGGATCGCGAAGTGGAAGCAGTGGGGAAATCAAGAGGCGGTGGAATATTCTTCTATACCAACCAGGACTGGTGCAGCGACATCACAGTACTGTCAAATTTCTGCTCTCCCAACCTACAATCCTTCTTTATAAACTGCAAACCCTTCTACTCTCCGAAGGAATTTAACTCCTTTATTCTCGCTGGAGTTTACATTCCCCCCCAAGCCTGCGTATGTGAGGCGCAAATGCAACTCGCTGACCAGGTAATGAGGGAAGAGAGTGACTTCCCGGACTCCATGGTCATTGTTTTGGGGGACTTTAACAAAGCTAACCTCAGCCGTGACCTTCCAAAATACAGACTTCATGTTATCTGCCCCACCAGAGGGGAGAGAACACTCGATCACTGTTATACGGCAATCAAGAACGCATATCGCTCTGTTCCCCGGGCGGGTCTGGGTCTCTCTGATCATTGCATAGTTCACCTTATTCCGACCTACAGGCAGAAACTAAAATCTGCTAAGCCTGTGGTCAGAACAATGAAAAGGTGGACAAGCGAGGGCATTAAGAACCTACAATCCTGCTTTGACTGCACGGATTGGAATGTGTTCAGGGAAGCAACCACAAGCCTCGATGAGTATACGGACACTGTATCATATGTCAGCGTTTGTGAGGACATTCCAACTAAGACCCGGACATGGTTCAACAACACCAAGCCCTGATTCATTGCAGAACTCAGACAGCTCCGACGGTCTAAAGAGGAGGCCTACAGGAACGAGGATGCATACCTCTACAAGGCCAAGTACAAGCTGAGAAGAGGAATCAGAGCTGCCAAGGAAAGGTACTCTGAGAAGTTGGGGAGCAAGTTCTCAGCTAGTGACTCTACTTCAGTTTGGAAGGGCTTGCAAGAAATTACCAGCTACAAGAGGAAAGCCCCCCACTCTTTGGACAATCGTCAGCTGCAACGACCTGAATGAGTTTTACTGCAGGTTTGAAAAATCAGAAACATAACCCTGGTACCCCCTCCCCAACCAACACAGCCAGACCCCAGTCTACAAAGAATGGTTCCTGCACCCTCTCCTTCCCATTCACCACTTCACACCTACTTAAGGCAAGAGTCCAGTATGAAAAGACTGGACCATTTCCCACCCCAACCAACACTTCACACCCACTCAAAGCCTGACCTCAGTCTGCAAAGACTAGGCCTTTCTACACCCACCCCCCTTCAATCACCTCTTCACACCCAATCACCCACACCCTCTGTGCTGCACAACATAACTTATCCAATATCGACAATAAGAGGAAGTGGAGAGGCTTTTCAGAAGACAAAAGAGGCGGAAATCTCCAGGACCTGACAATGTTTCCCCCTCTACTCTTAAGCTCTGTGCCAAAAAGCTCGTACCGGTCTATACAGACATTTTTAACCAGTCCCTGCAAACATGTACAGTCCCTGCCTGCTTCAAAGGCTCCACTATTGTCCCTGTGCCCAAAAAGGCAAGGATTACTTGTCTTAATGACTACAGGCCTGCCGGACTGACCTCTGTAGTCATGAAGACACTCAAAAGGCTTGTGCTGGCTAAGCTGAAAAATATCACAAACTCCCTGCTGGACCCTCTGCATTTGGCATATCGGGCCAATAGATCTGTGAATGATGCAGTCAACCTGGGCCTGCACTTCATCCTACAGCACCTAGACCGCCAGGGGACCTATGCGAGGATCCTGTTTGTTGATTTTAGCTCTGCATTCAACACCATTGTGCCAGAACTACTACACTCCAAACTTTCCGAGTTGACTGTGCCTGAACCCCTCAGTCAGTGGATCACCAACTTCCTGACAGACAGGAAGCAGCATGTGAGGCTGGGAAAGCACATCTCGGACCTGCAAACCCTCGGCATAGGAGCACCGCAAGGCTGCGTACTCTCTCCTCTCTTCTCTCTACACCAACGACTGCACCTCGACAGACGCCTCTGTCAAGCTTCTCAAGTTTGTGGACGACATAACCCTGATTGGACTGATCCAGGATGGGGAGGAATCTGCCTACAGACAGGAAGTGTCACAGCTGGAGTCCTGATGCCATAGCAACAACCTAGAACTAAATGCACTTAAGACAGAGGAATTGATTGTAGACTTTAGGAGAGCTCCCCCTCCCCTCACCCCTCTCACCATCAACAACTCCACAGTCACATCTGTGGAGTATTTTAAGTTCCTGGGAACCATCATCTCCAAGGACCTTAAGTGGGGGGCTACCATCGACTCCGCAGTCAAAAAGGCACAACAGAGGATGTACTTCCTGCGGGGGCTGAGGAAGCACAATCTGCCACAGGCAATGATGGTCCAATTCTACATGGCCATCGTAGAGTCTGTTCTCACCTTCTCCATCATGGTCTGGTTTGGCTCGGCCACTAAGCACGACACCTGGAGGCTGCAGCGAATTGGCCGATCAGCAGTGAAGATTATTGGCTGCAACCTTCCCTCCATTGATGAACTGCACACTGCAAGGGCCAGGTTGCGAGAGGGCAAGTTCATCTCTGACCCCTCTCACCCTGGCAACAAGCTCTTTGAATCACTTCCCTCTGGAAGGCGACTCCGGATTTCAAAGCTGCCACAGCCAGGCATAAAAACAGCTTTTATCCACGAGTAGTTGCTCTACTCAACAGCCAAAAATCTGTAGCCCTCCCTTTGATCTGGTATTTTGTTGGTTCACATGCTTGATCAATGGTGTTTTATCATTAATGTCTTATTATTATTAATGTTTAGTGTTTCATGAGTCATCCGTAACTGTCACTGTATGTCATGTTGTTACTTGTGGGCAGAGCACCAAGGCAAATTCCTTGTATGTGAATACTTGGCAAATAAACTTACTTGTCAGCTGCAATGGTAGTGTGATATTTGGGGCATTTTTGCACTTGTCATTCCAAAGACATAAAGGTTTGAGGGTTGATTGGCTTGTGTAATTGTAAATTATCCCTAGTGTGTACAATAATGTTAGTATGAGGGGGTCGCTGGTCGGTGCAGACTCGTTGGGACATAGGGCGGTAGAGTTGCTGGCTTGCAGCGCCAGAGACCCGGGTTTGATCCCGACTGCGGGTGCTGTGTGTATGGTGTTTGTACGTTCTCCCCGTGAAATCATGGGTTTTCTTCTCGTTCTTCGGTTTCCTCCCACACTGCAAAGACGTACAGGTATGTAGGTTAATTGGCTTGGTCTATGTGTAAATTGTCCCTAGTGTGTGTAGGATAGTATTGATGTGCGGTGATCGTTGGTCGGCCTAACTCGGTGGGCCGAAGGGCCTGTTTCCGTGCTGTATATCTGAACTAAGCTAAACTAAAAATTAAACGTCCCCATATCATTCCCAGAAGATATTTTTCCCGGACGGCTCAAGCGACCACGTTAGGTCGCGCTCATCACATAGAGTTGCATGCTTGTGGGACAGGCCCTTAAAGCAACAAAGTTTTTCAAAGCTAAAAAAATGGTCAATTCTTGAGTGGCCGATCTGAACCCAATGGTGCATGCCTTTTATATGCTGAAGGGAAAACTGATGAGGACTAGCCCCCAAAACAAACATAAGCTAAAGATGGCTGCAATACAGGCCTGGCAGAGCATCACCAGAGAAGACACCCAACAACTGGTGATGTCCATGAATCACAGACTTCAAGCAGTCATTGCATGCAACGGATATGCAACAAAATACTAAACTTGACTACTTTCATTTATATGACATTGCTGTGTCCCAGACATATTGGTGCCGTGAAATGGAGGAACCATGTATAAACACTACAGTAATTTCTACATGGTGAAACCAAAATGTGCACTTTAACCAATTTTTTTTTCTATTACAAATCTCAAATTGTGGAGTACAGGAGCAAATTAATAAATTATGGTTCTTTGTCCCAAGCATTATAGAGGGCACTGTAGAATTATATTAAAGTGCTTTTTTTTTGCCTTGAGCCTATTTGGAAGAAAATAATTGGGAAGGATTGAGATGAGGCTTTTAAAAAAAAAGGCCGATTTAAAAAAATAATCTCATTAGTGTTTTAGTAACTATTTAGTAACTATTTTCATTCTTTATTTATGATGTTTACTCTCTCGCATTCTTTATAAGCTGCTGTTTATGATGGCCAAAGTGAAAGTATTAAGAGTTGTGAGATCAGAAATTCAACTGATGATTTAATGGAGTTTAGTTTACAGGTGATAGGGATTTATATGCAGGAATTGGATTCTGCAAGGCATATCTTTGATGATCTGTTCTTATCTTTGTTCAAAGTTCCCAGTCATAGAGGAGTACGTTCCTTATGTTTGGAAATGATGGCCTGTTATGTCACTGAATCGTGTTCCCACATAAACTGCAATGTTAGCAAGAATTAATGTGCTTGATTGCTAACTATTTCTGGTTGATGTTAACATAAAACAGTGTGAGGATGAAATTGACATTAGCTTCCATGCTCTGTCGCTGATTCTGTCTAGACTATTATACTCTTTTGTGACTAGCTGTCTAACAGTGTCTGCAGAATGTAATTCTGCAAGAACTACTTTCTTGAGGAGACAGGGATGATTCATGGTGTGGTTTAGAAAAATTAATTAGCCTGGTGAGTATGATATGCATTGGAGGATGTTTACTCGGCTCACCTCATTACTTTCAGAACACCACTGCATTACGCTGCTGCCAACTGCAACTATCAGTGCCTGTTTGCTCTTGTGGGATCTGGAGCCAGTGTAAACGATCTGGATGAAAGAGGTTGCACGCCACTTCACTATGCAGCAGCATCAGACACAGATGGAAAGTAAGTGATATATAATTACTTGCAATTGATGGTAGAATAGTAATGGTGTGACTCATTATGGTTTGATCTTAATTTAAAATGTTATGTTTATGTTAAAATGTATTTTGTGTGTTTTGTTGCTTTTTATTGGTATGACTATAGAAAATCAAATTCATTGTATGTTGCAAAACATACTTGGCTAATAAGTATGATTATGATGATGATTAAATGCTATTTTGTTTCAGTCAGCAGATATGGGTGTTTATTGCCCGTTCCTGATTATCCATGAACTGGGTGGCATTACAATACTCAGTTAAGAATTAACCACATTGTGGTGGGTCTAGATCATGCATAAAGCAGAACAGATGAGAGCAGCTAATCTCTATATCTAATGGGCATTGATTACCTTGATTGGTTTTGTATCAATCGATGTGTTTCACTGCTGATCCAATTTTTGATTGCAGATTTATTTACCCATTGAATTTAAATTCCCCAGTTTCCTTAATACGTTTTGAACATTTCCAATCCTATCCTGAATTGTTGATTTGGTGCTCTGCTCCAATAGAACATTCATTATGCTTCTGTGCTCTGCAATAAGAATTATATTTACAAAGATGATAAATTAAACCATCTGTAGCTTTTACCCAGAGCAGCAGTTTGAAGATTATTTTACAAGATTGACTGGTTCATAACTTGCTTATTTGTTCTCGCATTGAATCTATTGAAAAAGTAAATTTCATTTAAATTGCTTTCTTATCATTCATTTTTGTCCACCAAAGAGCTTTCATTTTATTCTCTTCATTCAATTTTGGCTAAAAGGTCCATTGTTTTTTACGGCATTGATATCTGAGAAGCATATAGATTGTTACATTTTTCAACATGTCATTCATGTATTTGGTGTACAATGGTATACAAAAATGGTGTACAAAATGTCCTCATCTATGATCTCCATCCCCTTTATTGGCAGTGTTAGTTACCGTGGAGGTACCGGGTTGTTCTTCTCTTAGTGATCATTATTCCTTCATTGTTTTGCCGTCTTTGTTAAGGAGCTATCCACTTTCCCACTTTTCATCTACCTCTTCCAGTGAATATTTTACTAACTTCATTATTTTGTAAAAACAAGAAACTGCAGATGCTGGTTTACTAAAGAAGGGACACAGTGCTAGAGTCACTCAGTGGGTCAGGCAGTATCCCTGGAGAACATGAATAGGAGACTTTTTGGGTCGGGACCTTCACTTATTTATATTCTTTAGGGACACTGCCTGACCCATGACTTACTCTAGCATTTTGTATCATCTTAATTATTTCCTGTTTGTCAGCTGGTAGCCTTGTGGCCTCCTGTGTTAATAAGTTCAGAAGTGATAGGAGCAGAATTAGGCCAATCGGCCCATCGGGTCTACTCCGTAATTCAATTGTGGCTGATCTATCTCCCCATCCTAACCCCATTCTCCTGCCTTCTCCCCATAACCCCTGACACCCGGACTAATCAAAGCCTAACCTGCTTAATATTTCTAGTATTTTTTTTTCATTTTTACTTTAGGTTTTATGCTTCTGTAGTTTTGATTTTCAAATATTTGGCTTCTTTTCTTCAAATTCATTATAACCATATAACCATATAACAATTACAGCACGGAAACAGGCCTTCTCAGCCCTTCCAGTCCATGCCGAACATTTATTTTCCCCTAGTCCCATCTACCTGCACTCAGACCATGCCCCTCCATTCCCTTCCCGTCCATATACCTATCCACTTTACTTTTAAATGTTAAAATCGATCCTGCCTCCACCACTTCTGCTGGAAGATCATTCCACACAGCCACCACTCTCTGAGTAAAGAAGTTCCCCCTCATGTTACCCCTAAACTTCTGTCCCTTAATTCTCATGTCATGCCCTCTTGTTTGAATCTTCCCTACCCTCAATGGGAAAAGCTTATCCACGTCAACTCTGTCTTGTCCCTTCCATCATTTTAAAGATCTCAATCAAGTCCCCCCCCCTTAACCTTCTGCGCTCCAAAGAATAAAGACCTAACTTGTTCAACCTTTCTCTGTAACTTAGTTGCTGGAACCCAAGCAACATTCTAGTAAATCTCCTCTGTACTCTCACGGTTTTGTTGACATCCTTCCTATAATTAGGCGTCCAATATTGTACACCATAGTCCAGAATTGGTCTCACCAATGCCTTGTAGAATTTTAACATTACTTCCCTACTCCAATATTCAATGATCTGATTTATAAAGGCCAGCACACCAAAAGCTTTCTTTATCCAAAACAAATAACTTAATCAAATTTGATAGGTTGCTGATAGCAGTTTCTGGATGCTCATGTGTTTACTGTGGTCTCCCCTAAATTTTGTCATGGGTTTTGAGGTGCACTACCTTTCCCATATTGGAAATTTCCAGTTGTTACCGACAAATGTTTTGTGGGGGAAATTTTCAATCTCCATCTCACACAAGGATAGCTGGTGTAATGCTGAGTTTGAGATTATATCCCCATCATGTGGACGTTAAAAGGGATTGCAAATGATGAGTCAGAAGATTTAATGTTTAAGTAAGGTCAAGTCAAGATTATTGTCACAAGCATAAGTATGGTGGGTGCAGGTACAATGATAATCTTGCTTGCAGTAAAATCAGGAACATACTCGCATAACACGCAAAAACGTCGTAAGTTATACAAGGCATTGAAAAGAAAAACTACATCCAGAAACCCAGATTTAGAAAATGGCCATGGTTATACAAGAGACAGTCCAGAGTATTCTTTAGCTGAGGTAATATTAGAGTTGCATAAGTTCAAGACTGATAGTTGTAGGAAACTTTTCTGAGCACAGTGATGTGAGACCTCAGTCTTTAACTCCTGCACACTGGTGACAGCAAGAAGGGGCCAAGGCCCAGATAGTGGGGATCTTTGATGATAGCTGCCACTACCTTGAGGCAGTGCCTCATTTAGATGCATTAAATGATAGGGAGGACTGCCCGTGATGAACCGAGCTTAGTCCCCTACTCTCTGTAGCCTCTTACATTCTGTTACATTGGAATTGCCATACCAGGCTATGATGCGGCCAGTCAAGATAGTTTCAACATGTAATAGTCTATTGGAGTATTCAGTGACTTTCAAGTGACTGCCTTCTCTTGATTACATCTATTCGCTGGGCCCAGGACATGCCCTCCGAGACGTTAACACCCTAGAACTTGAGGTGGCTAATTCTTCATTGCCGACCCATGAATGAAAACTGGTATGTGGTCTCCCGACACACATGTTTTACACTCGCTCACCATTGTAATTTGGAAATATTTTGCCATACTATTATCATCACTGAGCCAATATGTTGTAAATTCCTACCGAGCAGTGGTGTTGGTGATGTGTTCTGTGTTCGACAGTTCAGTTGTACAGCTCAACGTTATATTCTTGAGGGAATCGGGGATGGATTATGATCACTGCCTTGCCAACAATGCCTCCTTGTCATGGTTAAGTTAAAAAATATGTATAAAGTTTGCAAGACAAGCTTTGTTTAGTGAAGTATTTTCAGTCAAGAGGACAATAATTACGTGTTGTCAGCAAAAAAGTCGCAGGGAATATTTTCAGCATGCAACAAGAATATTATTGAATGGCCTGGCTCATGTCAAGAGTGGTGTCACATGGTCAACTGAATATAACAGGCACTAATCATTCCTACAGAGTTTGTGTGTGAGCTGCATTGCATTCATTATTGATTGTAGAATGGATTGACTATATGGAGAGACAGTGCAAATAGAAAGTGGCCTGATTTCTAGCTCATATTATGCATTTATTCTAATTGTTGCAGTTGTTCTCCCATAGACTTATGATCGATGAACAGCTCCTGTCGTCAAGAGGGTGAATGCATTCTGTGGGAGAAAACATGCTGTAGACATAAAAAGGGAGAGGTTAAGAATATTTGGGTCTAACAGAGCTGGTTAAACTTGATCCATCTTTCTATATGGGTGTTCTCCCCATGCCGTTTTGGTATATGGCTCGTTTGGCTTTGCACTGTTTTCTGCGTTCGTTCTCACATTTCGCTCCTCCCTCTGCTGCAGCACATGTTTTCACTCTCTTTGTTCTTCGAAACAATCTCATCTTTCTCCTGGCCCTTACACTCTCTGTAGGTCCATACATTTTATTAATGATTCCATTGTATCTCTTCGAATAAAAAGTGAGACTTGATGTGCAGCAAGTACATTTGGAGTCTTGTCAGCTGCAAATTGGTTCCCAAGAGGATTAGACTTGCGCCTTTCCCCTCCTGTCACTGAATCTGCTTTCATGTTGGCGACAGCGCAGATGCTCTGAGGGCACAGATCTTTTCAAACAATGCCTGTGGTTAAGATCTTTCAAAACTTCAAAGAAAGAAATGTATCAATCCGTATTTTTAAAGGTAAGTAATGGCTAGGCAGTTAGTCAAACAAAATTATATCCAAACCTTTCCTTTGCAGTCAAGATCCTATAGTTTTTAAGAAGTTGGGTTAATATTTACTTTATATAAACTATAGGATTGGTATCTAAGTGAAAAACGTGTCAAACTGATATAATGCAACAGAAGAATGGAAAATATCTGAAAGTTGTAAAATTTAGCACGGAAGATAATTATTTTTCATGAAGCAGGAACAAGAGGCTCCATGTCCCAGTTTTGGTAAGATAATTTGCATCTGATCCATGCCACATCTCAATATTTCTGACTTATAAGTAACATCTGACCACTTTGTTTTTAAAATTATGAGAGGCATAGATAGGGCAGACAGTCAGAACCTTTTCCCCCAGGATGGAAATATCAATTACCAGCTTTACTAGTTTATATCAAATAATAGCTTTATGGTGAGAGGGTCAAAAGATAACATATGTGTGAGGGAGGTATTTTTTACGTAGAGGGTGGAAAGTACCTGGGTGGTGGTGAAGGCAGTTACAATAATGGCTTTTAAGTGAGTTTTGGACAGATATATGGATATGCAGTGAATGGAGGGTTATGGATTATGTGCAGGCAGGTAAGAGTTGGCCTTGGCCTCATATGTAGGAAAGAACTGCAAGATGGTGGTTTACGCTGGCTTTCTCGACCCATCTCTGAAAAGATTAACAACCTGAAAAGTTAACTCTTTCCATAGAAGCTTCCCAACCTTGAGTATTTCCAGCAATTTTGTATTTCAGTATCCAGCATCTGCAGTGTTTTGCTTCTCCGGTTTATAGTTCACAGTTCCAGCCTTGTTCTTTTTCCTTCTTTCTCCTCTTTTAAATTGGCTCTTTATACCGCCTCCAAATAAGTCACCTGCCATTAACAAACATTCACCTCCTTCCCTCAGTTTACAACACAATTTGCTGCGTCATTCAATCTCTCGACCTTTCACAGGCTTTCCCTCCTTTGCCCAACCCTTTAACTTTTCTCTGCAGCTTAAAAAACTATTATATTAAAATACTATTAAAGAACTGGCCTGCAGATATTAATGCAGACTTGTAACCAATACATTTTTGCAAATTTATTGGGATTAGAATTGAAAGCAGAATTACATACTGAGGTACAGTTAATGGATTTGGATTTGCAGCAGCTCACTTGAGCTGTTCTCTGCAATACACAAGTTTGGCTGTCAATCACAGCAGATTTACAGAAGAAATTGGAATCAAACCTGATTCTGATTCAACAGTAAATCATGTGTGCAAATTTCCGTCATTTTCTGAATGGCAGGCAAAATTGACAAATGACTGATTATCACCGTAAATTCAAAGGGATAGACATTGAATCCATCAATGCAGTAACGTAACTTAGAAAATACAGTCAGGATGGTGCGAAAGATGATTGTCCACTATGGCACAAAATATTCAGCTCAAAATAGTTTCTCTCATATACAGCATTTTATTCCTCAATAATCAAACATAGTTAAACCATTTTGCCAGCAGTGGTTATCAGAATTATTACATGAGCTATTTGTCTGAATTGTATGAAACGCTTACGTAAGCAATCTGACTTCTGACATCACTTTCCTAATGCATTTAATATTGTTAATACAAAAGTCTACTTAAAAGTCATCAGTCTAAAACATTACCTGTTTCTCTCCACTATTGCCTCAGTATTTTCTTTTTTTTGAATAATTTTTTTATTAGCAATAAACAATTCTCAATGTTTAAAACTGAGTTATAAACATCAACTTAAATCAATATTTGTACTCTAATGATTATTATCTTATTTTTTTTTGAAAATAAAAGTGGGTAAAGAGAAATACCATTATTAATCAATAAAATTATAATTCCTTAATAATTATTTGGTATAAAAGAAAAAGAAAAAATGAAGAAAAAGAAAAAAGACATATTATGTATATATATCAATTAAAAGCCACACAATATATTATAAATGAAACAACTACAAATAATAATATCAGTAAAGACATGCATATATCCTGGTATACCAATACATTATTTTCATCAAATCCCGCAGGGTGTCAGTCGAGCCGTGATGCCAAGAACAGCTACTCTAAATACTGTATATATGGAGACCATATCTGTTGAAAATAATTATACTCGTCCAAAAGGACAAATCTGATTCTTTCCAACTGCAACGTCTCCAACATCTCTGATGCCCACATTTTAATTGTTGGGGATAATGTTCCCTTCCAAAATTTCAATATTATTTTTTTCCCTAATATCAAACAATAATCAAGGAAATTTCTTTGATCTAGTGTAAATATCAAATTAGCCTCTGGAATTCCCAGTATTATTAGCTTTGGGTCAGGTTCTAATTTAACCTTAAGAACTTCAGAAATAACTTTAAAAATTTCTGTCCAATAATAATTCAATTTAGAACATGTAACAAAACTGTGTGTTAAATTTGCTTCTAAATTCTTACATTTATCACAAATAGAGGAGAGATTAGGAAATATACTATTTAATTTGGTTTTCGAATAATGTAATCTGTATACTACTTTAAATTGTATTAATATATGTCTAGCATTTAACGAGCACCGGTGTATTCGTTGTAGACTTTCTTCCCAATTTTCTTTGGTTATAGGTGATCCAATTTCATTTTCCCATGCTTGATGATATGTTTCAGTTATTGGATTCTCCTTATCCATAATGATGTTATATATATAAGCTATTAATTTTTCTGTGGTTGGATGCCAGTTAAACGATTCATCTAATAATCCTGGTTCCTTATTTTTAAAATCCTGTGTATTAGATTTAATATAATCTCTAATTTGGAAATACCTAAACAAATGCTGTGAAGACAATCCATAGATATCTTGTAATTCCTGAAATGAAAGAAATTTTCCATTTCTATAGAGGTGCTCTACCCTTGTAATTCCTAAATTATCCCAATGTCTGAACCCTCCATCCAATGTGGAGGGCTTAAATAATGGGTTATTCATAATTGGTAATCTAAATGAAAGGTTGTCTAATTGTAAAGTCTTGACTATTTGTTTCCAAATACGTCTATTATTATAAATGATTGGATTGTCCCTATAAATTTTTTTTTGAACTTCCTTTGGGGCAAAAATAATTGAATCTACGTTGAAAGGCAAACAATCTTCCTTTTCTATCTTTAGCCACGTTGGTTCCAGGTCCGTATTTACCCACCAAAAATTCATATTCTTAATCTGTACTGCCCAGAAGTAGTATAGAAAATTTGGAAGTGCTAATCCTCCGTTTATCTTTGACTTACATAAATGTTTTTTACTTATTCTATGATTTTTATAATCCCAGATAAAACTATTAACAATATTATCAATTTTTTTAAAAAAGGTTTTCGGAAGGAAAAAAGGGATAGCTTGAAACAGATATAATAATTGTGGTAGAAAAACCATCTTTATAGCATTTATTCTACCAATCAAAGATATAGGCAGTGTTTTCCAATATAAAATATTTTTTTTAAGTTTATCTAATAATTGAGGATAATTCGATCTAATTAATGAGTTATGAGATTTAGATACATTAATTCCTAAATATTTAATTTTGTCAGTAACTATTGATAATGGATATTGTTGTAATATGTTTAAATTTATATTAGTTATTGGCATAATATCACTTTTATTCCAATTAATCCTATATCCAGAAAATGTACTAAATTTATTTATAACATCAAACAACATTGGAATACTAATTTCAGGTTTTGTGATGTAAATCAAAACATCATCTGCATATAAGGATATTTTATTAGTTGTGTCAGTATTATAACCGTATATTTCAGGTTCTGATCTAATTCTTTCCGCCAAAGGCTCTATCGCCAAGGCAAATAATAAAGGCGATAACGGACATCCTTGTCTACATCCCCTAAAGAGTTTAAATTTAACTGATAGTATTTGATTAGTTAGAATTCTTGCAGTAGGATCTGAGTATAGGATTCTTACCCATTTACAAAATTGATCCCCCAATTGAAACTTTTCCATTATATTAAATAGATATAACCATTCCACCTGGTCAAATGCTTTTTCTGCGTCTAACGATATGACTGCTAATTCCGTATCTCGTATTCTTTTAGAATATATAATATTAAACAGGCGTCTTAAATTATGAGATGAATAGCGTTTTGGAATAAAACCTGTTTGATCATAATGTATTAATTTAGAAATCACCAAACTTAGTCTCCTAGATAAAACTTTAGCTAATATTTTTTGGTCTGTATTTAGAAGGGCAATCGCTCTATATGAACCAGGATCTTCCAGATCTTTATCTACCTTAGGTATGAGTGTAATTGTGGATTCATTTAAAGAGTCTGGTAATTTTCCTTGTTCATATGCATGTCTATACACTGTATGTAGTCTTGGAGAGATCAGATCTTGAAATTTTTAATAAAATTCTGCACTCAGGCCGTCAGGCCCCGCAGCTTTTCCATTCTTTAATGAACCAATTGATTCTGCGATATCTTTCACTGATATTTCAGCATTTAACAAATGTCTCCCTTCCTGATCTAAACTCTTAATTTGACATTCTTGTAGAAATGTTTCCATTCCATCTGTTTGTCCTGTTAATTTTGATGAGTAAAGATTTTGGTAATATTGTAAAAATCTATCATTAATATCTTTTGGTATGGTCAGTATATTTCCTTGCATTGATCTGATTCCATGTATCGTTTTTTCATCGTCTAATTTTCTTAATTGTCGTGCTAGCAATTTATGCGGTTTATCTCCAAATTCAAAATGCACTTGTTTGGTTTGTTGAAAAAGTTTGATGACTTGATTAGAGTATATTTTATTTAGTCTATACTTTGCTATTGCAATTTTATTACTTAACTCCTTAGAAGGGTGTTTTATATTCTCATTGTCTAGTTGTTTTATCTCCATTTCTAACTTCTGTTCCCTCTTTCGGTTTTCTTTATTAAAATATGCTTGTGCCGATATTATTGCACCACGCATGAATGCCTTAAATGTATCCCAAAGTAACAATGGTGAAATTTCACGTGTGTCGTTTGTCTCAAAGAATAATTTAATCTGTTCTGTCACATGATTACAACAATCCTTGTCCTTCAGTATCTGAGGATTAAATCTCCAAGTCATAGTTTTATTAGATATATCTTTTAGTTTTATCTTCAATGTTAATGGTGCATGATCTGAAATAATAATATTGTGATATTTTGCATTGTACGTAAAGGGAAGCAGTTTTGAGTCTATTAAAAAGTAATCTATCCTCGAGTAGGTTCCGAATACGGGCGAGAAAAAAGAATATTCTCGTCCGGATGGGTTCTCTAATCTCCAAATATCCTTAACATAGAAACATAGAAACATAGAAAATAGGTGCAGGAGTAGGCCATTCGGCCCTTCGAGCCTGCACCGCCATTCAATGTGATCATGGCTGATCATCCAACTCAGTATCCCGTACCTGCCTTCTCTCCATACCCCCTGATCCCTTTAGCCACAAGTGCCACATCTAACGCCCTCTTAAATATAGCCAATGAACTGGCCTCAACTACCTTCTGTGGCAGAGAATTCCAGAGACTCACCACTCTCTGTGTAAAGAATGTTTTCCTCATTTCGGTCCTAAAGGAATTCCCCCTTATCCTTAGACTGTGACCCCTTGTTCTGGACTCCCCCAACATCGGGAACAATCTTCCAGCATCTAGCTTGTCCAACCCCTTAAGAATTTTGTAGGTTTCTATAAGATCCCCCCTCAATCTTCTAAATTCCATCGAGTACAAACCGAGTCTATCCAATCTTTCCTCATATGAAAGTCCTGACATCCCAGGAATCAGTCTGGTGAATCTTCTCTGTACCCCCTCTATGGCAAGGATGTCTTTCCTCAGATTTGGAGACCAAAACTGTACGCAGTACTCCAGGTGTGGCCTCACCAAAACCCTGTACAACTGCAGTAGAACCTCCCTGCTCCTATACTCAAATCCTTTCGCTATGAATGCTAACATACCATTTGCTTTCTTCACTGCCTGCTGCACCTGCATGCCTACTTTCAATGACTGGTGTACCATGACACCCAGCTCTCGTTGCATCTCCCCCTTACCTAATCTGCCACCATTCAGATAATAGTCTACCCTCATGTTTTTGCCACCAAAGTGGATAACCTCACATTTATCCACATTGTACTGCATCTGCCATGCATCTGCCCATTCACTCAGCCTATCCAAATCACCCTGCAGCCTCCAAGCATCCTCCTCACACCTAACTATACCCCCCAGCTTGGTATCATCTGCAAATTTGGAGATGTTGCATTGAATTCCCTCGTCCAAATCATTAATATATATTGTAAATAGCTGGGGTCCCAGCACTGAGCCTTGCGGCACCCCACTAGTCACTGCCTGCCATTCTGAAAAGGACCCGTTTACTCCTACCCTTTGCCTCCTGTCTGCTAGCCAGTTCTCTATCCACATCAATACTGAACCCCCAATACCGTGTGCTTTAAGTTTGTATGCTAATCTCTTATGCGGGACCTTGTCGAAAGCCTTCTGAAAGTCTAGATATAACACATCCACTGGTTCTCCCTTATCCACTCTACTAGTTACATCCTCGAAAAATTCTATCAGATTTGTCAGACATGATTTACCTTTCGTAAATCCATGCTGACTTTGTCCAATGATTTCACCACTTTCCAAATGCGCTGCTATCCCATCTTTAATAACTGACTCTAGCAGTTTCCCCACTACCGATGTTAGACTAACTGGTCTGTAATTCCCCGCTTTCTCTCTCCCTCCTTTTTTAAAAAGTGGGGTTACATTAGCTACCCTCCAATCCTCAGGAACTACTCCAGAATCTAAGGAATTTTGAAAAATTATCACTAATGCATCCACTATTTCTGTGGCTACCTCCTTGAGTACTCTGGGATGCAGACTATCTGGCCCTGGGGATTTATCGGCCTTCAATCCGTTCAATTTACCCAACACCACCTCCCGGCTAACCTGGATTTCACTCAGTTCCTCCATCTTATTTGACCCCCGTTCCACTGCTATTTCCGGCAGATTATTTATGTCTTCCTTAGTGAAGACAGAACCAAAGTAGTTATTCAATTGGTCTGCCATGTCCTTGTTCCCCATGATCAATTCACCTGTTTCTGACTGCAAGGGACCAACATTTGTTTTAACTAGTCTCTTTCTCTTTACATATCTATAAAAACTTTTGCACTCAGTTTTTATGTTCCCTGCCAGTTTCCTTTCATAATCTATTTTCCCTTTCCTAATTAAGCCCTTTGTCCTCCTCTGCTGGATTCTGAATTTCTCCCAGTCCTCCGGTAGGCTGCTTTTTCTGGCAAATTTGTATGCCTCATCTTTTGTTTTTATACTATCCCTGATTTCCCTTGTTATCCATGGATGCACCACCTTCCCCGATTTATTCTTTTGCCAAACTGGTATGAACAACTTTTGTACTTCATCCATGCAGTCTTTAAATACCTTCCATTGCACATCCACTGTCAACCCTTTAAGAATCACCTGCCAGTCTATCTTGGCCAATTCACATCTCATACCTTCAAAGTTACCTTTGTTCAAGTTCAGAACCCTTGTTTCTGACTTAATTTTGTCACTCTCCATCCTAATGAAGAACTCAACCATATTATGGTCACTCTTGCCCAAGGGGCCACGCACAACAAGACTGCTAACTAACCCTTCCTCATTACTCAATACCCAGTCTAGGATAGCCTGCTCTCTCGTTGGTTCCTCCACATGTTGGTTGAGAAAACTATCCCGCATACATTCCAGGAAATCCTCTTCCTCAGCACCCCTGCCAATTTGATTCACCCAATCTACATGCAGATTGAAGTCACCCATTATAACCGTGTTACCCTTGTTGCACGCATTTCTAATTTCCTGTTTGATGCCATCCCCAACTCCAATACTACTGTTAGGTGGCCTGTACACAGTTCCCACTAGCGTTTTCTGCCCCTTAGAGTTTCGCAGCTCTACCCATATCGATTCCACATCCTCCACGCTAATGTCCTTCCTTTCTATTGCATTAATCTCCTCTCTCACCAGCAACGCTACCCCACCTCCTTTTCCTTTTCGTCTATCCCTCCTGAATATTGAATATCCCTGGATGTTCAGCTCCCAACCTTGGTCATCCTGGAGCCAAGTCTCCGTGATTCCAACTATAGCATAGTCATTAATTAACGTTAGTTGAGTTAATGAAAGAATTTATAAGTTTACTTGAATTAGAAATAGCTTTCCTTTTTGTTGAGGATCTGTCTAAGTAGTTATCCAAAGTGCAATTTAAATCGCCCCCAATTATTAAATTATGTTGAGTGGATATAGGAATATTATTGAATATTTTCTTAAAAAATAATGGGTTATCGAAATTAGGAGCATATATATTCATAAGAATTACTTTTTTTGAGTATAATTCCCCTGTAATTATTACATATCTGCCCTCTTTATCTTCTATTATAGAACTTTGTTTAAAAGGTATACCTTTACGAATAATTATTGCAACTCTCCTAGATTTATGTATAAATGAAGAATGATATACCTTTGAAATCCATTTAGCTGTTAATCTATATTGATCATCTCTTTTGAGATGCGTCTCTTGGAGGAAAATAACGTCTGATTTCAATCTATTCAGCTGCGCTAACACCTTACCCCTTTTAATTGGTTCATTAATTCCCTTAACATTCCAACTACAGAAAGTGATTCCATCATCCCCAGTCTTCAAATTCATATCTTGCATTTTAGTATTAGGGTGGTTTTTTTTGGAGTAGCCCTCTCGGCCCCTCCAGCTCAACAAGGCACCCAAACGCCAATCCGACGAAAATTACCAATCTCAATAATCCATATCCATGTCTATCTAAAATAGTTATACGGTATTGTTCATAATTACATTCATATAATATATAACATAAATTCAAATACTTAATATATTAAAAAAAATAGAAAATATAAGTGAAAAAAGAAAAAAGAGTGTTAAAAGGGTGCCCAAAGAAAAAAAAGACTACACTGATAGATTGTGTAGTGTGTGTTAGTGAACGCCACACTAACGTGGCGATTAATCTAATGACTTCCGTGTTTAAAAAAGATGTTAAATATTCCAGCTCCCAACTAGAATACTGTGTATATTGGGGTGGGGTACTAACTTTAAGGATTTAGTAATTATTTCTATTATTCATGAAACTATTTATTAATTACTATTCTATTGTACTATGTTAGGGGAATTATTGAAATTCTACAAATTGATACCAAACCACTACTACATTCCCATTATTTTCCCTCTTTCTCAATGAATAATTCATAACCGCAGGTTAATGATAAAAGTCCAAAATGTTCAGTCGTCGTCTTCTTCCTCCCGTGATTCATCGTCTGCTTCCTCCTCTTCTGCCTTCTTCTGTATGCCTTGAGCGAACTTCAATGCATCAGTATGCTTAACGAAGCGGTGTTCCTCGTTGTCATAGGTCACTCTCAGTGTTGCTGGGTACATCAAGCCATATCTGAGATCCACTGTATTCTTTAAATTCCGTAGAATGCCTCTTGTTTCAGTGAATAAGGATCTTCTCTTAGCAACTTCCGCTGGGTAATCTCTGAAGATACTAATGTTATTTCCTTCGTATTTCAAATTTCTCTTTCTCATTATTATCTTCATCATATCTTCAAAGACGTGATCATACACCACCTTTACAATCATTTGTCTGGGTGGTGCACCTCTCCCAGGGACCCGTCTTAAAGCCCTGTGGGCACGGCCCAACAGTGGTTCTTCATCCAATTCCAAAATGTCTTTTAGGAGTTTTGCAACAAATTTTCGTGGATCTTGATTTCCTTCACAACCTTCGGTCAATCCTACAATTCGCAAATTCTTACGTCTTTGTCGGCCCTCCAAATCAATACATTTCTCATTTATTTTGCGAAGTAGTTCTGAGAGGCGTTTATTCTCGGCAAGTAACTTCTCGGTTTCCTTGGCACTTTTTACAGCAAAATCAGCCAAATCTTTAAGTGTATCATTGTGTTGGTCAATTGTAATGGTAATAGGATCTATCTTATCATTCAGCATTTGTTCCAACCCAGCAACCTTGGCGTTTATCTCAGAGAATCGGTTTTGAAATTCAGCCTCCGTCTTACTTTTCCATTCGCTCATCATAATCTTTACCGTCTCGGTAACTTATTTTGTTAATTCCACTTTAATTCTCTCCTGAGACACCAGAATCTCCGCTTTTAGATTTTTTATTTCATCTTTATATTCTTTCTTCATGTCTTTAAATTCATCTTTATATTCCTTCTTCAGATCTTTTATTTCTTTCACCAGTTTCTTCATCTCACCTATCATGGAATTTTTGAACTCTTCCATTTCCACTTTTCTCTGTGAGATCTCTTCCTGGGAGGCAGTCAGACTCGAGCCCGAGGCTTTGGTGGTGCCAGCCTCTCTTCTTAGGCCCGTTTTCTTCGGGGGGAGGGGAGGAGTGCTGCATTTTAAATTTCTTACCGAAGTCGCGCGCCTGATGACGTCACGCAGCCTTCAATCGCACCGGAGCCGTTTTTAATCGATCTCCTGCGGTAAGTAGCGTTAGCACCCTCCTTTAGCCCCGTTTTTTTTGCAGATTTTTACGGAGCTGATCTGGCGCTGTTCTCCCCTAGAACATGGCGCCACCGGAAGTCGCCTCAGTATTTTCTGCAATTTCCTATTTTTAGATCTGATTTCCAACACCTGTACTATTTTGCTTCTCAACTAAAAATATACTTGTTTGAATATTCTTGCTGTTCATTCAAAGGTATTCCAAATTGCTACTGCTCTTAACTATCTGCAGGTGCCTGGAATACCTACTTCGAAATGATGCCAATCCTGGAATTCGAGATAAACAGGGCTACAATGCGGTCCATTATGCTGCTGCCTATGGACATCGATTATGTCTTGAACTTGTAAGTGTATTTAATTTTATATGTTTTTGTGCCTTGTTAAATGATTTTATTAGTTATAATAGAAGCAATAATAAATTAATTTTGACCTCCAGTTATTGGGTTAGATTCCATAAAAGCATAGGTTACAGCACTGGGGCGATTCTTCAGCCGAGATTTAATGGGTTCATTAATGGTGCCAGCACAACAACCTGGCTCTCAACATCAGTAAGACCAAGGAACTGATTGTGGACTTTGGCAGGGGAAGGATGAGGACCCACAATCCTGTTCATATCAATGGGACGATGGTGGAGAGGGTCAATAACTTCAAATTCCTGGGCGTGCATATTTACGAAGAACTCTCCTGAACCCAGCACACCGATGCAATTATAAAGAAGGCTCATCAGCGACTCTACTTCCTGAGAAGATTATGGAGATTCGGCATGTCGAAGAGAATTCTCCTAAACTTCTATAGGCGCATGGTAGAGAGCATTCTGACTGGTTGCATCGTGGCCTGGTTCGGCAACTTGAACGTCCGAAAAAGACTACAAAAAGTTGTGACCACTGCCCAGTCCATCACCGGCTTTGACCTCCCCACCGTCAAAAGGATCTATCGTAGTCGCTGCCTCAAAAAGGTAGCCAAAATCATCAAGGACCTACACCATCCAGGCCACACACTCATCTCACCATTGCCATCAGGAAGAAGGTACAGGAGCTGGAAGACTGTAATGTCCAGGTTCAAGAACAGCTTCTTCCCTACAGTCATCAGGCTATTAAACGCAGCAACGAATAAGCTCTGAGCTCTGAGCTGCAAAATACTATATTATTATTGCACTATATTTGTTATTTATTGATTGTTTTATTTTTTTTTCTTCCCCCGTTATGTACTATGTTTATATTCTGTTGTGCTGCAGCAAGTAGGAATTTCATTGTCCCATCCGGGACATCTGACAATAAAACACTCTTGACTCTCTTCCCTTTCCGTAGAAACCCTTCCTAGTTTTTAATACCTCTATCGGACCCCCTCTTCTAGAAACTCTTGGCACATCCATTGAAGCTTTATATCTTTCCTAAAGAATGCTGAGAATTGAGCACAATACTTTTAAGTATGACCGACAGCTTCATCATGACTACTTTGTTCTCATACACGGTGCTTCATTTTATAATGCCCAGGAATTCTTGTGCTTTTTTTAAACTGCCTTTGCAATCTGCCTTGTCAATTTTGATAATATATATATAAATGTGTTTTTGATCTCTGCCCTGCAATGTGCTCTGTAGTTTATACTGCTACTTCTCGTTCTTCCCACTGGAATGTAATAATTTATAACTTGGAGATCTTAAAGATATGTAACTGTTTAAATTCTTAAGCTATACTATGCTTAAAGGGTTACTATACTGTGGGTTGCTATGGTTGAAGATTTTGCGTGATTTATAAATTTGGAAATTTGTACCTGTTTATTCGTTAATGATATACGTTAAGAAATACAGTGACTCCCACTCGATCCCTGGGGTACATCACTGCAGAATTCCCTCCCTAAAAAAAACTGCTTTCAGTACTGCTTTGTTTTCTATCACTTTACCAGTTTTCTACCCCTGCTTCTAATGCCATTCCAGTTCCACAGTATATTTGATAGGCCGATTATGCAGCACTGAATGTCTTATGAAAATCAATATACATCACGTCAACGTCACTGACCTCTCTGTTACTTCATTTAAAAAATTGTTCAAGTTTGTCAAACATGATTTATCTTTAACAAATCTGTGTTAATTTTCCCTAATCAAACTACAATTGACCAATTAACTTATTTTGATGTTAAACTGATCTACAGTTGTTATGTTTATTCTTGCAATCTTGTTTTATATTGGTTGTAACATTTTAAATGTTCTGACCCGTGTGCGTCGCCTCCTTTTTACAGATGTTTGAAAGAATATGACTTGATTAGTCAATTTCTTTTTGATTTTGCAAGTTGAGCATGGAACAGTGGCCAAGAGGTCAGAAGAACTCTTTGCAATAATTACCAGGACCTTTTTTAACATCTATTTGCAAGTTGGGTTTTGGCTAAGAGATTCATCCAGTAATCTGCACTGCAGGCAGTAAAGGCCTTTCCAGATTAGTTTTTGAATCTGTAATGGTGCAAGAAGCCACATTATTGTTACCCAATAATGGGAAAGAGGACAAGCTGTGGCCACATTCACAGCAAAGTTTATAATCAAATGATGTGGAGCTTGGGCAATTAATTTGTTCTTATATTTATTTTAAATCTTATTAATAATTAAGGGAGTACCAGATTAGTAGTGTTTTCAAATAATTACATGGAAGCAGATTTTGCAGTAGGATTTATGAATTAATTACTGCAAGTTTGCTATTTCAATATTAACTGCATGTGGGTAGTTGTGTCCCAGTGAATTGAACAGTATAGCACAGGAGAAGGTATTTCGGCCTACTGTCTGTGCCGACCATGATGTCAAGCTAAACTAAATTAATGCCATCTGCCTAAATGGTCTGTTGCCTTCTACCCCTTGCCTCTTCATGTATCCATCTAAATGCACTTTAAATATTGATTACTGTTTAACAAGTTATGTGGCCCTGAAAACTCTTTTGTATGCATTGATATTCTAATTCACTCAATTTTTAAAGTGCAAATAATTGATTTGAGTTGATATTTGAGCTGCGCTGTATTATACATTTGATTTCCTTTTAAATTCTTCCAGATTGCAAATGAAACTCCTTTGGATGTGGTAGGTTATTCATTTTGCACTTTGTATTGTAATAGTATCAATTTATATGCTATACCTTTTAAAACTTAGCAAAATTAAATGTACAAGTCTCCACTGGGCAGCAAACCTTCACTGAACCTTTTGTTGTAGCAAAGATTTTTAATTTAATTTGACATTTAACGATGCATCACATCGAAGGATTGGAAGACATTTAGAGCCTGCTTTTCAAATGCAAGTCCATGAAAATCAGTAATATTTAAAACAATCTTTTGATCATGTTAATATGATTGAGTCTGTGAAGTAAAGTTATTTAAAATGTGGGGTGGAGGGGTGGGGTGAGGGGACTTCGAGTCACCTTTGCTCAACCCCCTCCCAACAATGGCCAGTGGATCACTGACTGAAAATTCTGGCTTGTTGGAGCAAGTGCAGTTTGAGTTGGATTTATTGCACCTTTAAGGGCCTGTCCCACCAGCATGCAAATCTATGCGATGAGCACGACCTAACGTAGTCGCTTGAGCCGTCCGGCGTCGCGGGGCCGGTCCCACTTCGATCGCCGGAGCCGTGCGGAGTTCGTCCCGACACCGCGCGGGGCTCCGAAAAACTGACTGTTAAAAAATTCCGCGCAGCAACGGCTTGTCAGCTCGCAGTCGCCTCGACGCATTACACACCGCCTCAACGTCGTGCCTCCATGACCCTCTCTGTAGGTGCCTCCGTGACCCTCTGTGTGTGCGGCTCTGTGGCCCTCTCTGTGTGTGCCTCTGTGCCCCTCTCTGTGTGTCTCTGTCCTGGCGAACTTGCTGGTGGGAACGGCCCTGTACAGGGGATCACCCGACCTCCGCGTGGCCCCCGCTGCCGGTTTGGTCGCGCTCATCGCATGGAGTCGGATGCTGGTAGGACAGGCCCTTTACTGGGAGGAGATTCAGTAGTTTACTGAATGGCAATTGGTCAATGGCAATCGGTGTGCCTTCATGAAAGCTATGTTTACTATACCTCTTTCTATGTGAATTTTTACATAGTGGAGCCTAATCCCTTCGATACCTGAGGAAGATCTATATTATTTTCATTTAAAATCTGCTATCATTAGTTTACTGAGTTAGCCATTCTTGTTAATACATTAAGTTTCTGTTGGTCTGTCCATTCCTTTTTATTTATAGAATGATAAAGGCAGCATATTTATCTTGCATTTTTTTACCAAATGTTGTAATACATACTTTACATTGGTACCTCCATTCAGCCAAGAGGTAGAATAGAATGGAAAAGCATTATTTTCAAAAATAATTTATTATAAGCATTATTGTTCTACTTTGCCATATATAAACTACTGATGTAAAACACTTCCCAACTGATGATTCCGATCACTCCTGGAGGAAATGGAAAATAAGGTCAATCTGAAAATCTTTGATGCATGATGCATTTCCAGGGGTAACGTTCTGCGGAACCAATTAATATCGATTTCCAATGGCCAGTTATATCACTAACCAATTATATCAGCTTCTTTCAATGGGTACCTCAGTGGTCTGTGTGAACAGCAGTGTGTTTGCAGCAACTATCAGTAGAGTGGATAGCAATCTTTATTGATTGATGTTACTTGTTAAAAATATATTTTTAAACTTTCTCTCTGTCCTTTAACATTAGTAATTGTTCATTATAGTAAAACGATTGGTATATGTAGAATGTGTGCCCCAATTGCATTGTAATGGAAACTTGTAAATTGAACATCGAGGGACATTAGCTTGGACATTTTTATATCTGATATTAAAAATGTAATTCAAGAGCTTGTGTCAGCTGCATTAATGCTATAATTTTCTGAAGTATCTTTTCTATTTTGTCAGTTGATGGAAACTTCAGGTACAGATATGCTAAATGATTCTGATAACAGAGCGCCGATCAGTCCATTACATTTGGCAGTAAGTAGGAAATATTTATGAATGTATATAAATACTCTATATAAATACTCTAACTAAAATCATCGTAACTACTGTTGCTCACTGGCCACAAATATGTGCTGCACCTAATCTAAGTTTATTATATTTCTTTCAGAATGCACCTTCACACTTTGTGAGCTGTGATTGCTTTCATCCTGAGTTTTTGTCATATTGGATGTGAAAAGTGCTGTCAATATGTATTACTCTCTAATTTAAAGCATTTATAAAACCACCTTTCATATGTCATAAGTAAATTAAAATTGATCTGCTACTGTGTAGGAATGTAGTAAGAATAAACTATTATATTGTTTGAAGAAGCTTTACTGTTAATAGCTGCAAAATATCTATGCAATTGTAATAATTTTTCATCTTTGATTTGTTATATAATGTTTTTAGATGCAAGTTTGATATTTTAAAAATCTGTTGAAAAGGCATTGTTTTCTAAAAGCAACTATTATCCGGTTTGCAGGCTTATCATGGTCACCATCAAGCTTTAGAGGTACTGGTGCAGTCCCTCTTAGATTTGGATGTGAGAAATAATAACGGACGGACACCTTTGGACCTAGCAGCTTTCAAAGGCCATGTGGAGTGTGTGGATGTATTGATCAACCAGGGAGCATCTATTCTTGTTAAAGATTTTGTGACAAAAAGAACTCCAATTCATGCTGCAGGTTTGTTATTATTTAATGATCTATGTATTTAAATTGAATAAAGTCAACGTCCTAGATTTTTAATCAACATACCAAGTCGACAATTGTGGGATAATATTGCTAGTTCCCAGTAAGTAGGACAGGAACATAAAAAACTGTCACTCGAGCTGGCCATTCTGTTATCCGTTTGTTTAAACACATTATCATGTATTCCATGCTATCACAGTGAACAAATACAAGATTCCTTTGATCTTAAGGCAGTATCCAAAGGGGGATAGAATACCTAGCATGTGTTGCATCACTGATACAATTCAATTACTTTCAAATTAATGACAACAATCTACAATATAGCGAATATTTATGTTTTTTTAGTAAACAGTCATTTTGCATTGTGCGTTTCAGAAAGCAAGAATCTAAAACTGTCCCCAAAGGTTGACTGAAAAGTAGGTGTCGTGAGAATTTCCCAATTTCTCCAATGCTCTTATAAGCCATGCTTCCGATCAACTGTGAAGGGGCATATTTCATTAAAGACAGCATATCTCTGACAATCCAAGTGTCACCTCCTATAACCACTTTGCCAGGAGATATCTTCAGTTGGGCAGGAAGAACTCAATCAGATAAGAGGGAAGGCAAGTCCACTGTGGAACATCAACTATCCTCACGAGTTGGAAGTAAACGAGAGGCTGGATTGGACAGGTTTGGTACATGGATAGGACAGTTTGAGGGATATGACCCAAACTCAGGCAGATGGGACTAGTGCAGCTGGGGCAAGTTGGGCCAAAGGGCCTGTTTTCACGCTGTATCACTCTCTGATTCTATGACTGGTGAAGAAAGGAGGACAGAGAGCCCAGGTTGGCAAATTAAAATTCTGTCCTTGACTCCACAGAAATGAATAAGGTCAAGTGCAATGGAATAGGTGATTCCTTTGGTCAGAGGGTGGTGAATTTATGGAATTCATTGCCACAGACAGCTGTGGGGGCCATCAGTGGGTATTTTAAAAATGAATAGTGACAGATTCTTGATTGTTAAGGGTGTCAAAAATAGGCCATGATTGAATGGCGGAGTAGACTTGATGGGCTGAATGGCCTAGTTCTGCTCCTTTGGCAAATAAATGACCATACCATCACTTGTGAAAGTCTAAATATCTAGATATCCAATGCCAAGATTTCCCAATCCTTTTCCCTCAATAATCTGAGGGTCACCATGGACCAGAAACCCACGTAAACCAGCTGTGCGTACAAGAGTATCCTGCGACAAGTGACTTGCCTTCTGATAGTGCCAGGTCTATCCAGCATTCGTAACACACCAGTCAGAAATGCAATGCAGTAATCTCCATTTGCCTTGATGAAAGTGGTTTCAACTGCTCCCAGGCTGACAGTGGTGAAGAAAGCATATGCTTGCCTTTATTGGTCTGTACAAAATTTGACACATCACGTTGAAGCTTTGCAAGATGTGGCAAGACCACACTTGTAGTGTTGTGTGCAGCTCTGGTCACCTACCCGTTTTAAAGGTGAAATTGAACAAGAGAGGGTGCGGCAAAGATGCATAAGGACTGAAGGGCTTGAGTTGTAAGGAGACACTGGACAAGCTGGGACTGTCCAGCCAATCCAGTCTCTCCTTATAACTTAAGCCCTCCTGTTATAAGGAGAGATTGAGGGGTGATGCTATCGAGGTTTATAAAATCACGAGTGCCTTAGGTAAGTTGAATGTTTACAGACCAAGGGTATGTAAGTCCAAAAGGAATAATTTAAAAGCAGCCAAAGGGAAGGTTTTTCCAAACAAAAGGTGGTGGGTATATGGAACGAGATGCCAGAGGAAGTAGTTAAGGAAGTATAATAACAGCATTTAAAAGATATTTGGGCACATTCATGGATAGAAAAGAATTAGATGAGTATGGGCCAAAAGGGGCCAGTTCATGTAGACACCCTAGTCGGCATGAACAAGTTGGGCGGAAGGGACTGCTTAAGAAGGGTCTCGATCCACAATATCACCTATCCAAGTTCTCCAAAGATGCTGCCTCACCTGAGCTACTCCAACATTTTCTATCCTTTTGTTTATTAACCAGCATATGCAATTCTTTGTTTCTACTCAACACTCTTTTCTTAGGATTAGGTTTATTATTGTCATGTTACCGAAGTACAATGAAAAGCTTTGTTTTTGTAAGCTATCCTATCAGATCAGGTAGATCTATACATAAATACAATCAAGTCAATAGACAATAGGTACAGGAGAAGGCCATTCGGCCCTTAGAGCTAGCAACGCCATTCACTGTGATCATGGCTGATCGTCCACAATCAGTACCCCATTCCTGCCTTCTCTCCATATCCCTTGACTCCGCAATCTTTAAGAGCTCGATAACTCTCTCTTGAAAGCATCCAGAGAATTGGCCTCCACTGCCTACTGAGGCAGAGAATTCCACAGATTCACAACTCTCTGGGTGAAAATGTTTTTCCTCATCTCCGTTCTAAATGGTCAACCCATTATTCTTAAACTGTGGCCCCTGTTTCTGGACTCCCCCAACATCGGGAACATGGTTCCTGCCTCTAGCATGTCATAGAAACATAGAAATTAGGTGCAGGAGTAGGCCATTCGGCCCTTCGAGCCTGCACTGCCATTCAATATGATCATGGCTGAGCCATGTCCAATCCCTTAATAATCTTATATGTTTCAATATGTTTCCCCTCTCACCTTCTAAATTCCAGTGCACACAATCCCAGTCGCTCCATTCTTTCAACATATGACAGTCCCGCCATCCCAGGAATTAACGTTGTGAACCTACGCTGCACTCCCTCAATAGCAAGAATCTCCTTCCTCAAATTTGGAAACCAAAACTACACACAATACTCCAGGTGTGGTGTCACTAGGGCCCTGTACAACTGAAGAAGGACCTCTTTGCTCCAATACAAAACTCCTATTGATATGAAGGCCAACATGCCATTAGTTTTTTTCACTGCCTGCTGTACCTGCATGCTTACTTTCAGTGACTGATGAACAAGGACACCCATATCTCGTTGTACTTCCCCTTTTCCTAACTTGACACTATTCAGATAATATTCTGCCTTCCTGTTCTTGCCACCAAAGGGGATAACCAAAGTATATACTCAAGTACAATAGGTAGAACAAAGTGGAAGATACAGAATGCAGAATATAGTTCTCAGCATTGTAGCACAGAAGATCCATGGACACAGTTAAATGTCCACAATGCTACAGTACCATAGCTTATGGAAGGGCCATTCAGAAGCCTCATAACAGAGGGGATGAAGCTGTTCCTGAGATTGGTGGTATGCTTTCAAGCTTCTGTACCTTTTGCCTAATGAGTGCAAAGCAAAGAAGTAATGTCCAGGGTGGGATCATTTGATTATGTTAGCTGCTGCTTTTCCAAGGCAGCGTGAAGGGTAGATAGAGTCAACGGTGGGGAGTCTGGTCTTTGTGATTGGCTACATCTACAACTTTTTTTGAAATTTCTTGTGGTCTTGGGCAGAGCTGTTCCCAAACCAAACTCTGATGCAACACGACAGGATGCTTTCTATGGTGCGTCTGTCAGAAGTTTGTAAGCGTCACTGAAGACATGCCAAATTTCCTCAGTCTCCTAAGGAAATAGAGACACTGGTGTGTCTTCTTGGTTGGTCCATGAAAGAGCGTTAGTAATATTACAGCCGAGGAACTTGAAGCTCTCCACCATTACCACCACAGCACCATTGAAGCTCATTGGGAGTGAGCCTCCAACACGCTTCCTGAAGTTGGTATTAGTTCCTTGGTCTGAAACTGAGGGAGAGGTTGTTGTGCTAACACCACATTACTAATTCTCTGTCTCATTCCTGTAACTTGTAGATGGAGTTAAAGCAGAATTTAACCACATAATCGTGAGTGTACAGGGAGTATATTATGGACTGAGAATGCATCCTTGCGCGGTGCCGGTGTTGAGAATTATTGTGGAAGAGGTATTGTCATCTACAGGGCTGCCAACATTGGGTGAGAGTTGGGAGTTAGAAATTGCAAGAAACCAAGCCTGAGGCGCAACGTCTGAGGTGGGGAGGATGTGGGAGAGGGATGTTCCCCCTCCCATTGGTACGGAGCTTTTGCATTTTTCAACTTGAAATTGTGCAACCTGGTGCATACTGTAGCAAGTCTTTTAACTTACACTTGAATGCAATATTTACAGTGGCTTGCAAAAGTTTTCATACCCCTTGAACTTGTCCACATTTTGTCACATTACAACCACAAACGTAAATGTATTTTATTGGAATTTTATGTGATAGACCAACACAAAGTGGCGCATAATTGTGAAGTGGAAGGAAAATGATACATGGTTTTCAATTTTTTTTTTCAATATCGGGCATATCGGGCCTTTATGGAAGAGTGGCAAGAAGATAGCCATTGTTGAAACAAAGCCATAAGAAGTCCCGTTTGCAGTTTGCCACAAGCCATGTGGGGAACACAGCAAACATGTGGAGGAAGGTTCTCTGGTCTGATGAGACCAAAATTGAAGTTTTTGGCCTAAATGCAAAACGCTATGTGTGGCGGTAAACTAACACTGCACATCACCCTGAACACATCATCCCCACTGTGAAATATGGTGGTGGCAACATCATGCTGTGGGGATGCTTTTCTTCAGCAGGGACAGGGAAGCTGGTCAGAGTTGATGGAAGATGGATGGAGCCAAATACAGGGCAATCTTGGAAGAAAACCTGTTAGAGTCTGCAAAAGACTTGAGACTGGGGCGGAGGTTTACCTTCCAGCAGGACAACGACCCTAAACATACAACCAGAGCTACAGTGGAATGGTTTAGATCAAAGCATATTCATGTGTTAGAATGGCCCAGTCAAAGTCAAGACCTAAATCCAATTGAGAATCTCTGGCAAGACTTGAAAATTGCTGTTCATAGACGCTCTCCATCCAATCTGACTGAGCTTGAGCTATTTTGCAAAGAAGAATGGGCAAACATTTCATTCT
The DNA here is from genome assembly GCA_963514005.1 of Raja brachyura. Next base: position 39,810,197 of record OY740782.1, read on the forward strand.
CTGGATGTGCAAAGCTGGTAGAGACATACCCCAAAAGACTTGCAGCTGTAATTGCATCGATAGGTGGTTCTACAAAGTATTGACTCAGGAGGGCAGAATACTTTTGCACGCCACACTTTTCAGTTTTTTATTTGTGATAAAATTTGGAAACCATGTATCATTTTTCTTCCACTTCACAATTATGCACCACTTTGTGTTGGTCTATCACATAAAATCCTAATCAAATGCATTTACGTTTGTGGTTGTAACATGACAAAATGTGGAAAAGTTCAAGGGGTATGAAAACTTTTGCAAGCCACTGTATGCTTTAAATTGGATTAGCTATGAATAAGGTTGGGCTAAATTACATTCCTAATTACATTGCACAGGGGAGCCAGGCTCTGATCAACAGGTGCAGCACATGAATGATCTTAGTATATTCATGTATGGAAATCAGATTATAATTATGTTGACCAACATGGGTCTAACTGCACACCTGGTACTACTCCTGACCCTGACTCCAGTTGCATACCTTCTTTCTCTCCTGACCCCGAGTCCAACCTTACACCTGGCCCCCTATTCTACCCTGATCATAGCTGCTTACCTGCTTTGGTTCCCAGTACTGAACACTCCCATTGTCCCAGCATTGACTGCACACCTAGTACTATTCCAGACCTTGACTCTGGATGCACACTTGGCCTTGCTCCTAGCCCCTCTGCACTGACAATATATCTGGCCCACACATAAAGCTCCATATCTGACCCCCCTGGACTTAACTTATTACGTTCAAGTCCACAGGTGCTTATCTAATGCGGTAATCTTTTATGGGGCACTTCAAGGACCAAATTTTGTATAACAAAATTTGCTACATCCATTAGCTACATAATATTTTCTGTGATATTCATAACACAAAAATGATAAAAAAGATCTTTGTTTTGATTTCACCTACCAACATGCATACATTATTATATTACAGTTAATATGTACCGAGGGCAAATTTTTGTTCCAATGCACCCCATCCCCAATTACTTTTACATTGAAGTGATTGAAATCCAAGTGATGTTTAAATGGCATCAGAAAAATAAAACCTCCGGAATGGATGATATTCATTACGTGGTTGGTTGGAGTCAGTATCAGCACAATTAGTATATTAAACTTTGAATCTTCAGATGTCCTGGTTCAAGCTAAAACTAAAGACAAATAATAACCCCCTCACATCTTTTCCTGCCACTCTGTCACTCCTTTAAAATATGCTCCTTCTTTGAACAAGCTCTTAAACATCACATCTGAATCAGTTTCTATCTGATTACACTCCATGAGGATGTGCATCTACATATTCAATTAATAAAACAACGAGATTGGGGACATTTCTATTCAACCTATCAGTGGAATTTAGGGGTGAAGGATTTAGAAATAGTCAGTGGAGAATAGTCAATAGGTAAACAAACATAATAGTTGAGTGGCAAATGACAATAGTGATATCTTCCTAGTATTTAACTGAAGGAAATAATGGGTTATCGGGTCACCTTGCATGTCATTTTAATATTACACTTATACCATCCCCCTGGATAGTCCAGATTAATAAATTAAGGTTTTGTCAACTAATTACAAATCAGGCTAATTACAAATCAATAACATTAGCCAACTCCGAAACACGAAGCGCTGAGCATTGGGATCCAGACATCACGAACAACTTGCCTCAGTTCCCCACTCCTATCTGGCAGTGTTCTCCGTCTGAACCAGGGGCCGTGGAGCGTTTTTGAAAGTGCGGGGGCTGACCAATCACTGATCACTCGCCATGGGGGTACCCAGCTAGGGAGTGGAGCAAGCAAGTGGTGGGAGGGGGGGTGTCCCCTCTCCCATGTTTGGTACTTTTTGCCATTTTATGTATTAAAATCATGTTTTAGTCAATTGTAGAAGTATGATTTCAATGTTTTTTGATTTAAGTATTTTTAAGAGGTAACTTTTTACGGTTGGTGGGTGTATGGAGCAAGGTGCCAGATGAGGTAGTTGATGCAGGGACTATCCCAACACTTAAGAAACAGTTAGACTGATACATGGATAGGACAGGTTTGGAGGGATATGGACCAAAAGCAGGTAGTGTAGCTGGAACATGTTGTCGGGTGTGGCAAGTTGTGCCGAAGGGACTCTACTCTATGACTACACCATGCATGAATGCTTCAAAATCAAGTGGTCACGTTTTATTGCCATATACTCAAGCATAGAAACATAGAAAATAAGTGCAGAAATAGGCCATTCTGCCCTTTGAGCCAGCACTACAATATGATCATGGCTGTTCATCGAAAATCAATATCTTTTTCCCGTTTTATCCCCATATCCCTTGATTTCACGAGCCCCAAGAGCTAAATGTAACTCTCTTGAAAACATCCAGTGAATTGGCTTCCACTGCCTTCTGTGGCAGAGAATTCCACAGATTCACAACCCTCTGGGTAAAGAAAGTTTGTCCTCATCTCAGTCCTGACTGGCCTACCCTTTATTCTTAAATGGTGACCCCTGGATTGTGAACTCCCCCAACATTGGGAACATTTTTCCTGCAGTTACAGTAAAAGGTAGCAGGCAAGCAGGATGCTTTCTCCAACCACCCCATTTGAAGACTACTATCTTCCACCGTTTGTACACAGTGCTTGCTACCTGCTTCCAGCTGCCACTGGGTGTCCTCCAGGATGCACCGAGCTGCAGCCTGAAGGGCCTGTCCCACTTAGGCGATCTTTTGAGTGACTACAAGCGACAGTGGCAACAATTTTTGCTGTCTGAGATTGTCGTAGGTTGTCGCAGGTGAATGCTAGTAAAACAAGTCCCTGACAGTCGCCTAAAGTGTCGCCTCAGTGGGACAGGCCCATAAGTGTGTGGGAATAGCGTAGATCAAGGGAGCCGCGACCAGCTGCATCACTCGTTGTCCAGCCCGCACTCCAAGTCGCCGATAGACACAAAAACCCGGAGTAGCATCCAATTTCCTCTCTGTGTCTGTGGACAGACTCCAAGCACCCATTGATCTGCGGCGCTGCTCGATACTTGATTGGCATTGTGGAGATCAGAGCCAGATGTCACCGTGTCCCGGCACACGGTCCTACACAGTCCTCCTAGACGGACAGGGTTCCGTTTAGAGATACAGCGTGGAAACAGGCCCTTCGGCCCACCGACTCCTCTCCAACCAGCAATCCCCGCACATTAACACTATCCTACACACACTAGGGACAATTTATACTTATACCAAGCCAATTAACCAGACCTTCAGCCTGAAGAAGGGTCTCGACCCGATACGTCACCCATTCCTTCCCTCCAGAGATGCTGCCTGACCCGCTGAGTTACTCCAGCATTTTGTGTCTATTGGTGTAAACCAGCATCTGCAGTTCCTTCCTACACGTGTACCTGTCTAAATGCCATTTAAATGTAATTGTGGTAATTTCAAGCGTAGAATGAAGACAAGAGTGTTTAGTTGTCGTGTGCAGCAACATCAGAGCTATGACATTCTCAGTTGCTACACCTTAACAGGCCGGTTAAAGCAACAATACACAGATACATGTAAATAGATTGATTTAGTTTACTATTGCCACCTGTAGCGAGGTACAGGGAAAAGCTTTCGTTGCGTGCTATTCGGTAAATGCAAGCAAGCCGTTCACAATGTACAGATAAAGGAGAATGGGCGCAACATATATAATCAATAATACAATGGATTAATAATCGGTAATCATCCCGGCACATCAGCGGAGGCCCAAATATTAGCATTGCAATTAATGCCCCACAGCACCGGAGGCCCGGGTTCGATCCTGGTCTCGGGTACTGTCTGTGTGGAGTTTGCACGTTCTCCCTGTGACCGCTTGGGTTTCCTCCAGGTGCTCCGGTTTTCTCTCACATCTCAAAGACGTGCGGGTTTGTAGGTTAATTGGCCCTCTGTAAATTGCCCCAGGATGTGCAGGGAGTGGATGAGAAAGTGGGATAACATGGAACCAGTGTGAACGGGTGAGTGATGGTCGGCACGGACACGAGGGGCCTGTTTCCGCGCTGTATCTTTGAACTAATTATAATATTGAACAAATCAAGACTTTCATATCAGATTTGAACATGAATAATATTATCCCAAGGTTGCAGAGTATTTGAATGGAATTTACTGCAAAATCCCTGAGGTTATTCTTTGTAAAGTGAAGGGCAAAGTTCATCTCTACAAGTTTCATTTTCTGAAGTTAATTTGTAGTTTATATTTATTATCTTGCCTTTGCTTATTTGTTCCCGCGATACATGAATCCAAGACTGACATTTAAAGATGAACAAAATGTTTAAGCAAACTATAACCCTGTACTTAAGAAACTACTTAATTTAATTAAATTCTGGAAAACGCTTCCGATGTCCTTAATAGGTCGAATAAACGCCATAAAAATGATTTTTCTACCACAAATTCTATATTTGTTCCAATCAATCCCACTACATCTACCCAAAAAGTTTTTTTTTTAATTGGACTCGGATATTACAAGTTTTATTTGGGATTATAAAACCCATAGAATACAAAGACCACACCTAAATAAACCCAAAGTAGTAGGGGGATTAGCACTCCCTAATTGTATGTATTATTATTGGCCGGTAAATATTAGAAATATGATTCAATTGTTGGATAATTCTCTTCATCAACCGGAATGGATCATTATGGAGAAAGAGGACTGCTGCCCCTTTAATATTGGTGCGATCCTTCTTTCACCAATGATGGTGAATAATACAAACTACAATAAAAACCCAATTATACATAGTACAATCAGAATTTGGAAACAAATGAAATGCAATTTAAAATTAAGAAACTTATCTCTCCTATCTCCTATTGCTAAAAACCCTCTGTTTAAACCCTCAATTATAGACAAAGCATTTATACAATGGGAAAGAGCAGGAATTAAAACTTTGGGAGATTTGTATGATATGGGAAAACTATTATTTAAACAATTACAACTAAAATACAATCTGGGTAACAATCAGTATTTAAAATATTTCCAAATATGTGATTATTTGTAAAAACATGCACATGAATTTCACAAAATGCCATTAGACTTACTAGATGAAGTAATGAATACAAAGGCGGAATCAGCTAATTTAATTTCACATATATATAATATTATACTAAATGCAGAAATACCAACAACGGAAGGTATTAGAGGTGAGTGGGAAAACGAACTAAGCATAAAAATTTCCAATGAAAGGTGGAAAGAATACGTATTAAATGTGCACAAATGCTCAATTAACGTAAGACACACTTTAATACAATTTAAAATTACACCCAGATTATACTACTCAAAAACTAAATTAAATAAATTTTTCCCTAACGTTTCACCAATTTGTGATAAATGCCAGTGTCAAGAAGCTACTATAGCGCACCCATTCATCTTTTGTACAAAAAATCAAAGGTTTTGGATTGAAATCTTTGAAATTTTCACAAAACTGTTTGAAATAAAAATGACACCAAAGCCAGAATGGATTATTTTCGGAATGACAGAACGTAATTTGGAATTAAATGTGTATCAAAATAATTTATTTGATTACGGCTTAATAATAGGAAAAACACTAATCTTAAAATTCAGGGAAAATGCTCCTTTTCCAACATTAAATATGTGGATTTCAACTATGTTTGAAACACTCCATCTGGAAGATATGAGACTCCGCCTGGAAGGAAAATCAGAACGCTTCTATCAGACATGGTCTGCATTTACAGAATTACTACAAAGATAGGGTGCAGGAGTACCTCGGGCCTTTGTAGGAGGGGGATGAAAAACTATCGAGTTGGTGGATTCCTTTTGCGTGACATATATAACATAGTAACTGTGTTTTTTTTCTTTGTCCTTTTCTTTTTTTAGGATCTATCTCTTAACTCCCTGTCTCTAATTCTTTGACCAAGGGTTTCTTCCCCCCTTTGACACGCTCTTTCACTATCACAACTCTTTTCACCTATTTCACTGTCTTTCTTTCTATTCTTTTTCTTTAAAAGCCATAATATTATGGGGTACAATGATTGTAACAATATATATGTGAAGTACATTGATGTATTTACCTCTAATAAATAAAATAAATAAAAAATAATAATTAAAAAAAAAAAAAAATTAAAAAAAAGATGAACAAAATATCAATTTAAAGACAGATATTAACTAATTTCCCCGATTGAGTATGAATATCGATTTCTTTAACATCCCCTCTCTCTCCGTCCCTCCCCCACTCCAGTTGTACTAGTTTCAAAGTCGTCTTGTTGGGTCTCATTGTGTGAGAAGGAACTCCAGATACTGGTTTAAACCGAAAAGAGACGCAAAAAGCTGGAGCAACTCAGCGGGACAGGCAGCATCTCTGGAGAGAAGGAATGGGTGACGTTTCGGGTCGAAACCCTTCTAAAGGTTTCGGGTCGAGTCCCTTGGAAGGGTCACGACCAGAAACGTCACCCATTCCTTCTCTCCAGAGACGCTGCCTGGCCCACGCCGGTCACCAGGGCGAATTCAGCACAGAGACTCTCACGGCAGCGGCGCAACGCTTCCGACGCCTCCAACGGCCCGTGACTCTTGCACTGAGGCTGCTCCGTGGCCGGAGCTACAGCGAGAGACTCGCCAGCCCGGCAAACAATCGCCAGCCCCGGCTCCCCGTCCGCATCTGTCCCCGCCGCTGCTTCTGTTTCCGTCCCTCCCTCAGCCTCGGCTCTCCAACACCCGCGGCCCATGCAATTGATATGAGTTTTTAAATTCTTGTTGCTTACAGAATTTCTCACGAGAGCGTGAGAAATTTGTGATCAGCGTGAGAGCGTGAAAATTTGTCGAAATGCGTGAGTCTCACGCTCAATACATGAGAGCTGGCAGCCCTGCATCTATCCTCACTGATTGTTTAAAATTTAGTTTAAGATGCAAAGTGTGACTTTTTATTGGAATAGAGATACAAAACGATTAAGTTCTTTAATTGGTCTCTTTTTGAGAAACCATTGAGCTTTCTATTTTGGGAAATTCAATATAATTGCCATTGTGAATGGTAATATATAATCTCCATCATTATTTTAGGGGGGTTATCTGTAGCTGTTTTCATCAAAGAACTTTTAAATGGGTTTTCAGAAAGTATTAACTTGTCCGACGCCTAAAATCTGGTTAAGGAGATTTGAATTCTTACCAATGTAATCAGAAACCTGTTATTTAAATTAAGCAGCCTTTTACGATCGGAGTGGGGGAGCTCAGAATATTATTTCAGAATGTTGCTTTTTTTAATGTAGCAGATTAGCTCAGTTAGAATTTACAGGCCTGGTAATTGTGGCAGTATATCCTACAGATATACTGCCACAATTACCGGCCGTCTGCTGACCGGGACCACCTAGGCTTCGCACACTGACCCGGACTCCACTCCCCGCGGGCCTCCACCATCAACTCTCCCGATCCTCGAAACTCCACCGCTCACCAGCAGGCCGCAACTGTCGCCTTACCTGAGTGCCAGGCTCAGCACCGGGCCTGAAGTCTCCACGCTCCAGACTCTGACATCACGGGCTCTGACTGTGCTGGGTCCCAGTGCTAGTCCCCCTAACCCAGGAAACCTCAGGTTGTTCCACTGGGTCTTCCCCTTCTCCATGTGACCCCAGCTCAAACCATGTGACCCCAGCTCTTCCCCACCCACACTATAGTCCTGATACCCTCTTCCTCCCTGGCCACCCACCACCCCCCCACCAGACATTGCCTCAACCTCAGTCCACTCACCTGCCTTCCTCCGGCTCAAACCCCCATCCTTGCCATGTGTTCACTATCCCCCGACCTCCCGCTCTATGATCCTGAATGGTCTGTACTCAGCAGAGGCCTCACCTTTGTTCCCGTCCATCCCCACTTCAATGAGTTCCTCGTCCGCCACGATGTGGAGCTCTTCTTCATCGTCTCTGCTTCAAAGCATTTTTCTATGGGTAGGAGTCCTCGCCCCCCAGTGATCATCCCTTCTCCCGATTCCAACGGACCCCCTCCTCTTGGACCCCCCTCATGGCCATCTACCGGCTTTAGACCTTTTTATTTTAAACTGCCGGCAGAACATCAACCGCCTCAATGTCTCCATTCCCCTGTCTCACTCTAACCTCTCCCCCCCCCCTGAACGTACAGCCCTCCACTCACTCTGCAACAACCCAGACGGGGTGATCAAACCTGCCGACAAGGGAGGTGCCATGGTAGTCTGGCACACTGATCTCTACAAGGCTACATGCGCCAAACTCAGACGCCTCGTCCTACTTATCCTTGGACCATGACCCCACAGATGAGCACCAGGCCACTATCTCTAGCACCATCACTGACTTCATCACCTCCAGCTCCCTGCCCTCCCAAGCCTCCAACCTCATCGTTCCCCAGCCCCACACGGCCCGCTTTTACCTTCTCCCCAAAATCCACAAACCTGACTGCGTTGGCAGACCCATTGTTTCTGCCTATTCGTGTCCTACTGAATTTATTTCCACATACCTCGACTCCATCCTATCCCTCCTGGTTAAATCCCTACCTACCTATATTCAAGGCACCTCATACGCTCTTCGTCTACTCCAGGACTTCATTTTTCTAGGCCCCCATTCCCTCATCTTCACATAGCTACTCTACACCCCCATCCCTCACCAGGAGGGTCTTAAAGCCCTCTATTTCTACTGATACTCTCCTCCGCCGAGCGGAGCTGGTCCTTACCCTTAATAACCTTTCGTCTGACGACTCCCATTTCCTCCAGATACAAGGCATAGCTATGGGCACACGCATGGGCCCTAGCTATGCCTGCCTCTTTGCAGAGTACGTCGAACAATCTTTTTTCGAGGCGTACCAGGGGTACCAAGGCCCCAGAGGCGTACCAGGGCCCCAAACTCTACCTCCGCTACATCGACGACTGCATTGGTGCTACCTCCTGCACCCAAACACAACTTACTAACTTCATCTATTTCACCACTAACTTCCATCCGGCACTCAAATACACCTGGACCATTTCCGACATTTCCCTACCATTTCTTGACCTCACTATCTCCATCGCAGGTGATAGACTACTGACCGACATCTACTACAAACCCACTGACTCCCATGGCTATCTGGCCTACACTTCTTCCCACCCTGCTTCCTGTAAGGACTCCATCCCCTACTCCCCACTTCTGCTCGGTTCGCATTAACCTACCTGATCTCCCGGTGGCTCAGCACTTCAACTCCCCATTCCGAATCTGACCTTTCTGTCCTGAGCCTGCTCCATGGCCAGAGTGAGGACCACCGTAAGTTGGAGGAGCAACACCTCATATTTCGCTTGGGCAGTTTGCACCCCAGCGGTATGAACACTGACTTCTCTAATTTCAGATAGTCCCTGCTTTCTCCTCCCCTTCTCAGCTCTCCCTCAGCCCACTGTCTCCGCCTCTTTCTTTCTTCTTCCCGACCCCCATACCCCCCCAACCTCACATCAGTCTGAAGAAGGGTCTTGACCTGAAACGTTGCCTTTCCTTCGCTCCATAGATGCTGCCTCACCTGCTGAGTTTCCCCAGCATTTTTGTCTACCTCCTACAGATAATGTGCACTTGCCAGATTGTGGTGGCGATGCTTGATGATCCGGTCAAGCTAGTCTTGTACTTGGTGGTGGTAAGCTGCTTCTGCTTGCAGCTTTGCTCATTGAGGCAAGTGGCAAATGGACCAGAAGCTTTATGTTACCTGTTGAGCCACCTGATATAGATTACAAGCCACTGCATCTGTGAAGTGTTTAGATGGTTGTGGACTTCGAGATAATATTTGTTGGCCATCAAAGGTTTGGGGAATAATTGGACCTTTTTCTGTTACTGCCTCTGGCCACTGCCAGCGAGGGACATGGCTCAAGCCAAGATAACACTCTAGTTTTATTATACCATATTTCATTAACAGAGTTGTGAAATTACTTGGGCAATATTGAAAATAATGTGCCATTTTGTGCATTTGGTATTCTGTTGAGCTTTTTGTTATGATTATTTTTCAGCAACAAATGGCCACTCAGAATGCCTACGGCTCCTAATAGGTAATACTGATCTCTACACAGCAGTGGATATTCAAGATGGAAATGGACAGTGAGTAAAATACTTTACTAAAAAGGATACATTTTTGTGCATCTATGCTATATAAAGAGATTGCTTTTGTGGTAGTGAAAGGGGGAAACTGATACTTTTAATATAAATTGCTTTCTCTTCAACACTATTAATTGTATTTATTTGGTGCACGTTTGCTTTGTACACTGGTGGCAGAATGTGATTGGCATCAATGTCCTTTACTGAATAGCCAAGCATGGATAATAGTCTGAAGAAGGGTCTTGACCCAAAACGTCACCCATTCCTTCTCACCATAGGTGCTGCCTGTCCCACTGAGTTGCTCCAGCATTGTGTGTCTATCTTCGGTTTAAACAAGCATCTGCAGTTCCTTCCTATATATCACAGTTATAAATTGTGTCTAAACTATGGTCCATGTTGAGATCTGATGGGGTGGGTACAGGGAATATTACAACCCCAATGAAAGAAAGTAAAACATCATTAAGTCCTATTAGAACTACTTATACTTGGATAATGAGAGGGCGATTTTTATATTCAATTACATCTTCCACAATGTTTCTCTATTTTGACTGGCGTAGGAATGACCATTTGGACATAATGCTAAGCTGGTGCTCTGAGTCCTGAATTGTGCTAAATTAGCAAACTGAGGTGGATGATAAGAATAAAAAGAATGAAATGTTGAAAAGAAATATAAGTAGCATTAAATGTAGATAGGAATGCATAGAAACAAGAAACTGCCGACGCTGGCTTACAAACAAAGGCTGGAGTAACTCAGCAGATAAGGTAGCATCTCTGCAGAACATGGATAGGAAACAGTTTGGGTTGGGACCCTTTTTCAGACTGATTGTGGTTCAGGGAAGGGGAAGAAAGCTGGAAGAGAGGGGGGACGGAGAAAGCCTGGCAAGTGATAGGTGGATATAGGTTAGGGGAATTTTTGACAGGAAGATGATTGGACAAAGGCTAGAGATGGAAAGACTAATGATGTGAGGTAAGAATAGAAGTTATAAAGGAGGGGATGGGGTGATAAATTACTTGAAGTTACATCATTGAGTGTTCATGCCATGAGATTGTAAGCTACACATGCAAAATATGGGATGATATTCCTCCGGTTTGCGTGCGGCCAAACTCTGACAATGGGGGAGGGAGAGGTCAGTGTTGGAAGGAGAAGAGGAGTTAAAATGGTTTGCAAATGAGAGATTCGGTAGGTTTTCACAGACCGAGTGCAAGAGTTTAGTGAAACAGTCGCCGGGACTACCCTTGATCTCGTAAGGAGGCAACATCAAGAACATGGGATGCCGTCTATGAGGACTGAGAAGGGGCATGTGAACCTCTGTCTCACGTGTAAGGACTACTGGCATTTCTTGAATGGATAGAAACATAGACATAGAAAATAGGTGCAGGAGTAGGCCATTCGGCCCTTCGAGCCTGCACCGCCATTCAATGTGATCATGGCTGATCATCCAACTCAGTATCCCGTACCTGCCTTCTCTCCATACCCCCTGATCCCTTTAGCCACAAGTGCCACATCTAACGCCCTCTTAAATATAGCCAATGAACTGGCCTCAACTACCTTCTGTGGCAGAGAATTCCAGAGACTCACCACTCTCTGTGTAAAGAATGTTTTCCTCATTTCGGTCCTAAAGGAATTCCCCCTTATCCTTAGACTGTGACCCCTTGTTCTGGACTCCCCCAACATCGGGAACAATCTTCCAGCATCTAGCTTGTCCAACCCCTTAAGAATTTTGTAGGTTTCTATAAGATCCCCCCTCAATCTTCTAAATTCCATCGAGTACAAACCGAGTCTATGTGAGGGAGGAGGTATAGTGATAGGCGTTAAATCTCCTGTTGCTGCAGAGGAAAGAACCTGGCTTCCTGTTCACTTACTGGCTTTTTGGTCTGGGCTGCCTCCATTGCCAGAGTAACATAAACTGGCGGTACAGCACCTCATATTCCACAAGTATCTCCACCCAACTGTATAAACATGGAATTCTCCCATTTTAGGTAACACCTAAAACTTTAGGTCACCCCGCCTCCCTTACCTGTCCTCCAACTGGACTTGCATCCATTTCTACCTACATTCATGTACATTCATTCCTTTGGCTTCACAATTTGAAACTCTTCTTGCTTTATCACACATCTTCTGTCTTTTCATCTCTGGCCTTTCTCCAACTGTTCCCCTATCCAACCGCCCCTCCCCCTTACCTGTATCCACTTATCACTTGCCAGGCTCAGTTCTGCCCCTCCTCTTGTCATGCTTTCTCTATTTCCCCCGCCTCCCCTGAACACAATCGTCATCTATCCATGTTTTCCAAAAATGCTGCCTGACTCACTGAGTTACTGCAGAATGTTTTTTTGATTAAGAATATATCAGGTTTCCCTACAGTTACTGCTTTTTATTGTATTTAAAAACAACATACTCATGGTTTGAAATGCTTGTCCGATTACATGCACAAAAAACATCACAACCAACATTTTCTTAACATGTGCGCCTGAATTTTAAAATAAGACTAATTTGCACTTCAGTGTTAATCTGTGGAGAGTGACTAGCCAGTTGACTTGAAAACTGCTTCAATTGTCGATGGCAGGTGAATACTAGTAACTTCTTAAATTTTATTTTTGGAGATGAGAGTTTTTTGGAGGGGGGTGGGGGTGGATTTAATGGCCATTGCTAATGGTCTGCATTGTATGTAGTGATGGGCAACCTTCTTCTGTTTCCAAAGTCCTTCTATAAAAATGCTCCAACAAAGTGGTTGGATAGGAAGTACCAATGTATAGATTTAGTGACGTTGAAAGAATAAGGATATATTCCCCACGTCAGGATGATCTGTGACTTAGAGGGAAAAGATGGTAGCATTCTCATGCACCAGATGCCCTTTATCTTTGTTGTGATGAAGGTTATATTATTGGGAGGTAATGTTGCTGTAACTTGAGTAACTGCAGTTCATTTTGTGACTGATATGTATTGTAGCCACAGTGCACCAGTGTGGAGAGAGTAAGGTGGTGGATGGGGTTTGAATCAAGCAGGCTGCTACCTCCTGGATGATATTCAACCTCTTGAATGTTTATGGAGCTGCATTCATGCAGGCAAGTGAAGAGTATTCCATCACACTCTTTGTTCAATGTCAGCCTTGGTAAGGCTTTGTGGATAAAGATTTAAATTGCAGCATGTCCAGCCTCTGATCTGCTTTTATAGCTACAATATTTGTATGTCTAGTTCATGTATGGTTCTGGTCAAGGATGGCACCAAGGATATGGTAGTCTGGGGATGGTAATTAATTTAAATTTAATGGTAGGTGGTTAGATTTGCTGCTATAATAAATGGTCAGTACCTGGCACTGTTGTAGTGTGAATGTTAAGTGCCACTTATCCGCCATGCCTGATGGTTGTAGAAACAAGGAACTGCAGATGCTGGTTGACATAAAAAGACACAAGTGCTGGAGTAAGTCAGTGGGTCAGGCAGCATCCCTGGAGTTGCCTGACAGTTGTCTTGGTCTTGCTGCATACAGGTGTGAGCTGCTTCATTTGCGGAGTCATTACATATGGAACTGAATATTCTGCAATTGTAAATAAATATCCACACTCCCGATCTTGTGATCTAAGGAAGGTCATTGATGAATCAACCCATTACAGAGACGCAATTGCAATGCGAGTAAAATAAATATAATTACAGGATTTTTTTGAGAAGAGAGACAAAATGGAAAGCAAGGGGCCTTAGCCCTGCTAAAAGAATGAGATAAAGACAATAGAGAAAAAGGATTATTGCTAAAATCAACCAGTTTACTCTGCATTCAGAATATATGACTGCATTTAATTTCTGATGGAGGCCAATCAGATGTGCCTTAATTTTAGTGTAAATGTAATGTAAATATTGGCTGTATTGTTTTCTGTTACAGAACTCCTTTAATGCTGTCAGTTTTGAATGGACATACAGATTGTGTGTACTCACTTCTTAATAAGGGAGCAAACGTCGATGCCAAAGACAAATGGGGCCGAACCGCATTGCACAGAGGGGTGAGACTTTATTATATTCCTGCTCTGTTTATTGAGTAATCTATGTAGAAACTATTGCTACTGCATTCTAAATGCAGATAGTAATATTTGGAGGAAATAGTATCCAGGCTGTTAGTTCAAACTAGATTTACGATGTTGACAGGATTACGTAAATTAAGAGTAATAATGTAGACAAATACACATTGTAAAGTAAATAGTTTCAGTGTATTAGTATTGCAAATAGCTGTTTATGAATTATGAATTATGATTCATTATATAATTAAGTTATGGAAGTTTAGAAAAGAGTATCATCCCTTTTGAGGAAATGTGGGATGTGTGATTTTTGAGAAAAGCTAAATTATTTTGGATAAGAAAAGCACAGAAAACATTTTATCCTGACTCAAACAAAGGGCCGCCAGAAAGTGGGCAGACTACGTTGTAAGGGTTAATGCTGTGGTAGACATTTCATGCTGACTGTGGTAGACGGTTTAAGCTGAATTTGCTATTATACTAAAACAGGATTTTGTAAGTCGGCCTTCACAGTACCAGGTACCTTCAGATAAGAAGTTGTTTTTCAGGGTTTATCAAAGACTAGACATTCCGATGTCCTGAGCTAAATCCTGTGGTGCCTTCTTATCATACATAGAAACATAGAAAATAGGCACAGGGGGAGGCCATTCGGCCCTTCGAGCCAGCACTGCCATTCATTGTGATCATGGCTGATCGTCCCCAATCAATAACCCGTGCCTGCCTTGTCCCCATATCCCTTGATTCCACTAGCCCCTAGAGCTCTATCTAACTCTCTCTCTTAAATCCATCCAGTGACTTGGCCTCCACTGCCCTCTGTGGCAGGGAATTCCACAAATTCACAACTCTCTGGGTGAAAAAGTTTTTTCTCATCTCAGTCTTAAATGGCTTCCCCTTTATTCTAAGACTCTGGCCCCTGGTTCTGGACTCGCCCAACATTGGGAACATTTTTCCTGCATCTAGCTTGTCTAGTCCTTTTATAATTTTATACATTTCTATAAGATCCCCCCTCGTCTTTCTAAACTCCAGTGAATACAAGCCTAGTATTTTCAATCTTTCCTCATATGACAGTCCCGCCATCCCAGGGATCAATCTCGTGAACCTAAGCTGCACTGCCTCAATCACAAGGATGTCCTTCCTCAAATTAGGAGACCAAAACTGGACACAAAATTCCAGATGTAGTCTCACCAGAGCCCTATACAACTGTAGAAGAATCTCTCTGCTCCTATACTGAAATCCTCTTGTTATGAAGGCCAACATTCCATTAGCTTTCTTCACTGCCTGCTGTACCTGCACGCCAACTTTCAGTGACTGGTGTACAAGGATGCCCAGGTCTCGCTGCACCGCCCCCTTGCCTAACCTAGCCCATTGAGATAATAATATGCCCCCTTGTTTTTGCCTCCAAAGTGGATAACCTCACATTTATCTATATTATACTGCATCTGCCACGCATCTGCCCACTTACACAACCTGTCCAGGTCACCCTGCAACCTCCGAACATCCTCTTCACAGTTCACACTGCCACCCAGCTTTGTGGCATCTGCAAACTTGCTAGTGGTGCTCCTAATTCCCTCTTCCAAATCATTAATATATATGGTAAACATTTGCGGACCCCAACACTGAGACTTGCGGCACTCCACTCGCCACTGCCATTCTGAAAAGGACCCGTTCACTCCTACTCTTTGCTTCCTGTCTGCCAACCAATTTTCTATCCATGTCAACACCCTACCCCCAATAACATGTGCTCTCATTTTAGTCACCAGTCTCCCGTGCGGGACCTTTCAAAGGCTTTCTGAAAGTCTAGATACACTACATCCACTGGCACCCCTTCATCCATTTTACTTGTCACATCCTCAGAAAATTCCAGAAGATTAGTCAAGCATGATTTCCCTTTCATAAATCCATGTTGACTTGGACTAATCCTTTTACTGCTATCCAAATGCCCCATTATTACCTCTTTAATAATTGACTCCAACATATTTCCTACCACCAAAGTCAAACTAACTGGTCTGAAATTCCCCGTTTTCTCTCTCGCTCCTTTCTTGAAAAGTGGGATAACGTTAGCTATCCTCCAATCCACAGGAACTGATCCTGAATCGATCGAACATTGGAAAATAATCACTAATGCGTCCACTATTTCTAGAGCCACCTCCCTGAGGACCCTGGGATGCAGACCATCAGGCCCAGGGGATTTATCATCCTTCAGTCCCATTAGCCTACCCAATACTATTTCTCACCTAATGAAAATTTCTTTCAGTTCCTCTACCCCCTCGGATCCCTTCAGTACATCAGGGAGATCGTTTGTGTCTTCCTTAATGAAGACAGATCCGAAGTACCTGTTTACACAGTGGTGTCTCCTTATCATATTAGCTATTCAACTCACTAACTTACTTTAAACAATCTTATCATGTCTTTGTGAACACTGGCTTCTTTCATGTAGCAATGGAAAATTACTGAATGTGCTTTGGGCTGCCTGTATTCTGTGTATTCTTTGAGAAGGCGGTAGCAGGCACCTGAGTGAGCCATGGTGCACTCAGGTGTCTGTATCTTCTCCTACCTTGGTGTTTAAGTAAAGAGTTTTCACTGAGACTTGTGTTCTTTTAATTATTTTACTGTTTAAGTTTCGGCGACTATCACAAAGTTGTCAGATTTGAGAAAAAATTCAGATTATATTTTGCTAAGCATTTTATTTTCAGTAAAAAATACATCATCAGTTGGGTAGAATTTTATTTTAAAGAACAAAAGTAACACTGAAAATATAAATTCAGGATGATGAGAAACTTAGCGCAGCGAATGAGTTTCATAAACTGTTTAATATTGTTTTCAGCTACACATTTATTCACAACACAAGCATATTGTAAGGTTACTGCTTGTTCTTGGCTTCAGAAGCAACACTATTTTAACTATTTTTAATTTTTCCAATGGGAAGTTCTTAACAAATATTTTGTTTTGTAGGCAGTTACCGGTCATGAAGAGTGTGTCGAAACTTTACTTCAACATAATGCTAACTTTTTAATTCGGGACTGCAAAGGCCGCACTTCTCTGCACTTGGCAGCAGCCTGTGGACATGTAGGAGTACTTGGAGCCCTCCTTCAAGCTGCATCCTCGATGGATATTATTCCTACAGTTTCAGACAATCATGGGTACACACCTCTGCACTGGGCTTGTTATAATGGTAAATAAGTTTAACTTGTATCTATGCTTCAAAAAAATGTTTTATTAAACAAATTACATTCGAAGCCAATAAATAAAAATGTTCCTTATTTGCTGCATCACACATATCTGATGACTGAAAGAATAGTGCTGCAATTATCCAGAAATAATAGAAAATAATGTGTTTTTGTGATCTCGTTTAAGGTTTGTCCTTTTTGGTGGCTAGAAATACTCGCACTTACTGTTCTTTGAGGCAGTATATGTAGCTTTTCTTGTACCTTAAATTGGGTTCCTTTATATTAAAATAGTCCTCTGAAATCAAGCTGTGTTTGCTGCATCATGGGTTTTGCCTGACCTGACTACCATCTCTCCACATTTTATGGTGGTGTTTTTGTAAACTACCATCAATTTTCTAATAAACACAGAAACAAAAACAGAAAATGTTAGAAACATTCAGCAGATCAGACAGCATCTGTGGAGAGAGAAACAGAGTTAATGATTCAGAGCAAATATTATTTATTAGAAGTGGGTATGAAAGAAAAACAAATTAGTTTTAAGTTGCTGAGAAGATAGAGGAGGGATCTATGGGACAAATGGGAATACCTGTGACAAAGTGAGGCCAGGGTTGCCGAGGGGATAAAGTTCTTCATTCAAAGGGGTTAATGGGGGTGTTGGTGGGAGGGGCATGGGATGTAGAGAATAGTTAGAGGTTGATAATACAAACAAAGTATAACGTGTTGCAAGTATCAGGGCTATGAGACATGCCCAACAGGTCTGACTATACTACTGAATAAAGGAAAACAAGCCAATATCACCAATTGATAATTTGCTTCCCTGTAAGTGGAAAACGGCAGAAATTTTTTTTTCAAGTTCTGCATAAGTGCACGAAACTGCACCAATGCCGTAATTGACCCTGTCTCGCTTTAATCTCTGACTCTTCCCTTAACTTTCTTCATCTCTATCTCCATCAATAGACAATAGGTGCAGGAGTAGGCCATTCGGCCCTTCACGCCAGCACCGTCATTCAATGTGTTCATGGCTGATCATCCGCAGTCAGTACCCTGTTCCTGCCTTCTCCCCATATCCCCTGACTCCGCTATCTTTAAGCCCTATCTAGCTCTCACTTGAAAGTATCCAGAGAACCGGCCTCAACCGCCCTCTGAGGCAGAGAATTCCACAGACTCACAACATTCTGTGTGAAAAAGTGTTTCCTCCGTTCTAAATAGCTTACATTCTTAAACTGTGGCCCTTGGTTCTGGATTTCCCCCAACATCGGGAACTTGTTTCCTGCCTCTAGCGTGTCCAACCCTTTAGTAATCTTATATGTTTCAATAGGATTCCCTCTCATCCTAAATTCCAGAGTATACAAACCCTGTCACTCCATTCTCTCAGCATATGACAGTCCCGCCATCCCGGGACTTAACCTTGTTGACCTACGCTACACCCTCAATAGCAAGAATGTCCTTCCTCAAATTTGGAGACCAAAACTTCACACAATACTCCAGATGTGGTCTCACTAGGGCCCTGTACAACTGCAGAAGGATCTCTTTGCTCCTATACTCAACTCCTCTTGTTATGAAGGCCAACATGCCATTCGCTTTCTTCACTTCCAGCTGTACCTGCATGCTTACTTTCAGTGACTGATGAATAAGGACCCCACAGATCCCATTGTACTTCCCCTTTTCCCAACTTGACACCATATAGATATAATAATCTGCCTTCCTGTTTTTGCGACCAAAGTGGATAACGTCACATTTATCCACATTAAACTGCATCTGCCCACTCACCTAACCTGTCCAAGTCACCTTGCATTCTCATAACATCCTCCTCACAGTTCACAATGCCACGCAGCTTTGTGTCATCTGCAAATTTACTAATGTTACTTGTAATCCCTTCATCTAAATCATTAATATATATATTGTAAATGGCTGTGGTCCTAGCACCGAGCCTTGCGATACCGCACTAGTCACTGCTGCCATTCTGAAAGGGACTCGTTAATCCCTTTCTTTGTTTCCTGTCTGCCAACCAATTTTCTATCCATGTCAGCACTCTACCCCCAATAACATGTGCCCTAATTTCCCCCACTAATCTCCTATGTGGGACCTTATTGAAAGCTTTCTGAAAGTCCAGGTACATTACATCCACTGGCTCTTCAGTGTCCATTTTCCTAGTTACATCCTCAAAAAATTCCAAAAGATTAGTCAAGCATGATTTCCCCTTTGTAAATCCATGTTGATTCGGACCGATCCTATTACTGCTATCCAAGTGTCTCTGGAATTCTCTGCCTCAGAGGGCGGTGGAGGCAGGTTCTCTGGATGTTTTCAAGAGAGAGCTAGATAGGGCTCTTAAAGATAACAGAGTCAGGGGATATGGGGAGAAGGCAGGAAGGGGTACTGATTGGGGATGATCAGCCATGATCACATTGAATGGCGGTGCTGGCTCGAAGGGCCAAATGGCCTACTCCTGCACTTATTGTCTATTGTGCCGCTATTTCCTCTTTTATGATGGACTCTAGCATCTTCCCCGCCATCGATGTGGCTAACTGGTCTATAATTCCCTGTTTTTTCCCTCCCACCTTTCTTAAAAAGGGAGGCTAGCTACCCCACCCGAGTCATCCCAGTAGTTCCGCTTTTTGCATCCCTATATCCCTTTGTTATCACTTCTTCCCCAGCCAACAATGAGCCATCCTGGGCTCTATCCTTCCTTGGTCATCTGTTGCCAGCCCTGATTTGTTCTGGCCTTTTCCTACAACCAGTCGTTGTCCCCTCCCCCCCCCCCCCCCCCCCCCCCCCGTTTTCAGTCTGAAGAAGGGTTCCAACCCAGAACATCACCCATCCTTTTTCTCCAGAGATGCATATTTGCTCTGATGGTGAGACTTCAAGTAGTGTTCTGCAAATGTCTGTCTTCCTGAAACACAGCTTCCCCTCTATTATAAAGGACAGCACCCATGATTACATTACATCATGTTCCGCACCTCTGCTCTTATCCCTTCTCCTTGTTGATCAAGCATAGAGTTTTCCTTAATCTCACTTTCCGCTTCATCAGCCTTTGCTATCCTTTGCAATTTCCTCCAGCTCCAACACTACTGTTCCACTACTGGATGCATCTTCCTCTTCGTTCCATTACATCCTTTCAAAGGACTGTCCCTTCCTGACATCCTGGTCTATTCTCCTGACACCAGTATATTAACCGTGCAAATGCAAAATATGAAGTGAAACAGTGATTCATTTGCACTTTTGATCCAGTGTTTGGCATTTGATGTGCACAATGTGGTCTCCTCTACATTGGGGAAATCAAATGCAGATTGCATGATCACTTTATGGAAGGCCTGTGTTCTGTTTTCACAGAGATTCTGAGTTTCCTGTTACCTGCCATTTTAATTTTGCCCCTACCACTGTAGCTATCTGTCCATAGCCTCCTGTGGTGTTATAAAGAGGCCTAACGTTTTCACGAGAAACAATACCTCATCTTCTGTTCGGGTGCATTGCTGCGTTTTATACTTAACTTTTCACTTAATGTTTTAAAATACTTGTTTTTATACATTCCAATGATAGTGACATGCCTTTACATTGTGTCTTCATAGACAACATGTAATTGTTTCAAAATGCATAATAGCTCAGTTTTCCTCTGTAATTTGAATATCCCAAACCCATAAAGCTATGTATGTTTATGTATTTGCTTCTTAATGTAATGTCATGTGCTGAATATTTCTTATCACTTTCATCAGAATAAAACAAAGTGAAGGAAATTGATTGTAAGTAAATAACAGGAAGAATAGCTTGTCTTAATCTGGTAATTTCCCCAGGTCTTTTTTGCACATATTTTCATTTTGTTGTGTTTGTTTATACCTTAAATATACAAGTTCAAACTGTTGAGTCTTTTTTTAATGTCCTCAGGTCATGATACCTGTGTAGAACTTCTGCTGGAACAGGAGGTTTTTCAGAAACTGGAAGGCAATTCTTTTAGTCCTTTGCACTGTGCTGTGTAAGTATATTTTCATGGCTATTAAAATCTCAGTTACTGTATCCGAGTTTAAATTAGCCTTAAAATGGCACTTTTTGCTTTCTTTCAGGATAAATGACAATGAAGGTTCGGCAGAAATGTTAATAGATGTTCTGGGTGGTGGCATAGTAAATTCTGCAGATGGAAAAGGAAGGTAATTAAATTATAACTTGTTGACACTTTTAATTGGCTTAATTGGAAATTGTGATTTTTTTTTCTATTTATCATGTACGATAATACGTCATCACGTTAAGACTTGAAATTCTCCTGTTTGTAATATTAGGTTAGAGCAATAAAGCACAGGAACAGACTGTAATCCTTGCACTTCTCTAGCATGACTATTTTTGTGATTAAACCAGTGGAATCTGAAAAAAAATGAATTGCCTCTGAAATAGTCTGAAGAAGGGTCTCGACCCAAAACATCACCCATTCCTTCTCTCTAGAGATGCTGCCTGTCTTGCTGAGTTACTCGAGCATTTAGTGTCTATCTTTGGTGTAAACCAGCATCTGCAGTTCCTTTCTACATATCCTATTTCTTATACTTTGAATAAGGTAGCTTCTAAAGGTAGTGGATGTATGGAACATGCTGCCAAAGGATGTGGTAGAGGCAGGTACATTTAGAAGGTTTAAGACATTTGGATAAGTACATGGCAAGGGTCCCTTTGATAACTGGTGGTTAACTAGCTTAGGGAGACGGCTTAGTTGGCATGGACGATTAAGGCCAAGGGCCTCTGTCTATGCTGTATGTCTATCAATGATTGGGGTGCACTTTGAGACCAATAACCAATATTCTGTTAATTTTAACATGGTTATGGAGAAGGATTGGTCTGGCTTACAGGTTAAGGTCCAGACCACAATCAGTTAGGATAGGGGACAAATCATACTCTATGATAATCCTCAACACTGGTGCTGCACGAGGACGCGTTCCCAGCCCCGCTCTTTACTCCTTATACACCCACGACTGTGCAGCTAAGTACAGATCCAAATCAATTTACATATTCGTGGACGACACCATCGTTGTGGGCCGGATATCAAATAATGATGAGACTGAATACAGGAAGGAGAGCCTTGTGATCTGGTGTCAAGACAACAACCTTTCTCTCAATGTCAGCAAGACAAAGGAGATAATGATCTACTTCAGGAAGCGAAGTGATACACATACCCCAGTTTGTACGCCAACAACATTGACAACAGGGTCCCTTTGATAAGGTCCCACGTGGTAGGTTTGTCTGAAAGGTTAGATCCTAATGTGAGCTAACCAATTGGATTCAAATAGGTTTGGAGGAAGGATTCAAAGGGTAGTTGTAGAAGTCTGCATTTCAGTTGGAGGTCTGTGACCAGTGGCGTGCCACAGGAGTTATTACTGGGTCCACTGCTATTTGTTATATACATTAACAATTTAGATCACAATTTAGTTAACATTAGTAAATTTGAAGATGGCACTAAAATTGGTGGTATAGTAGACAGTGAGGAAGGGTTTCTAACTACAAGATGATTTAGATCAGTTTAGAAAGTTGCCCAAAGAATGGCCAATGGAATTTAACACTGTCAAGTGTGAAGTATTGTACTTTGGTATGAGAGGCCAGGGCAGGAGATACACAGTAAATTATAGAGTCTTGGAGGGTGTTACAGAACAGGGAGGTCTGGGAATGCAGGTGCATGATTTCATATAAATGGCAAGTCAGGTGGAGAGGGTGGTGAAGAAGACCTTTGGCGTGTTTGCCTTCATTGGGAAGGGTATTGATCACAAAAGTGATGGTTGCACAGCAAAGAAAGAATATCATTAAGTTGGAAAGAGTACAGAAGAGATTCACCGGGATGTTAGCTAGGTTTGTGGTCTTGAGTTGTAAGAAGTTAAATAGGCTGGGACTTTTCTCTTAGGAACGCAAGAGGCTGAGGGGTGTCCTTATTGAGGTGTAAAAGATCCCCATGAAAGCTCACTGTGTTATTCTCCAGAGGATGTGAGAGGGAAGATATTTTAGAGCGACCACAGGACAACCTATTCACTCGGAGAGTAGTCTGTATCTGGAATCGCCTGCTAGGGGAAGCTGTAGAAGTGGATTCAACTATGACTTTTAAACCCCATTTGGACAGATATATGGATAGGAAAGGTTTTTAAAGGGCAAAAGGTTCAAATGCAGGCAAAATTGACTAACCCAATATATCAGTTTGGTTGGCATGGACAAGGTGGGCTGAAGAGTCTGTTTCCATGTTTGTACAGCTCTATGGCTAGCTCAGCAAGTAGTCTATCCTTTGCAAAGTTGAAGGACACAGTAAGCAAGCACCATTCAACAACTGTAACTTAATATATTTACCACAGATCCCCACTTCATGCTGCGGCTTTTACAGATCACGTTGAATGTCTACAGCTTCTTCTCAGTCATAATGCCCAAGTAAATACTGCAGATTCAACGGGAAAAACGCCAATAATGATGGCCGCAGAGAATGGGCAGACTAATGCAGTTGGTAAATATATTACTTGTCCTATACTGCTTTTACTGAACAAATAAAACATTAAATACTGAGTCGCAAGGTTGTGTGTGGTTTATACATATTAACGTTATGTTTCATGGTTATTGAAGTGGTAGTGTCATTGAACATGTAAAGTTTTTGTCCAGAGAGGATAAAAACCCGTTTAATAAATCAATCATTTTAGTTAATGGATTGTTTATTTTAATGCAAACCCTCTGCTGAAATTTTAAATGTCTCTGCACATATCTGTTTATTTTAGAGGTATTAGTTAGCAGTGCAAAGGCAAATCTTACCCTGCAGGATGTGAGTAAGAATACAGCCCTCCATTTGGCCTGTAGTAAGGTGAGTGCCAAACCTAACTTTAAAAAATTCATAAATGTAATAAAATGTTAGTTTTAAATGTAATAAAATGTTAGTTTTACAATGTAGCATATTGGCAGCTGTTTAGCATTTCCTTATACTAATGCAACAACCGGAAGACACTGCAGTATATATCAACTCCAGAATTGCAATATTGGCATTCTGTTTCCTATGTCTTCTCCCTAAAGGTTGTCTTCTTGTATCTCGACCATTTATTTATTCTTGCGTTAATTACTTGTTGCTGAAAGGCAAAGAGCTTGGATGCAGATTAAATTTACACTGGTGAGTCGTGGCTTTCAGTTAAGATGACATCAGAGCACTGAATTCCCTCATGGTTCAATTGCTCAACCGGTATTAATTCATTTTACTTAAAATTGCTAGGATGATGCAGAAGTACAGATGACAGTCCAATTAAATAGCTTCCTTCACAATTACGGATTCAGTGCTTTCATACCAGTTCTTACAGTGCATGATGTAATTGTCGTACTGAACCTTTGGTTGATTGCTGAATGTTGTTCAAAGCATGGCAAGAACCTGTCATATTTTCAAAATGATACCCTGGGAACCTTTCTGCCCACTCGAGAGAGAGAGAGAGAGAGATTGCTTTGTTCACATTCCCATGTTAGTTCTGATCGTCTAATGTTGCATTGGAATGGAACCTATAGGATACCAGACTATTTTGATACAGTCACTGAAGAGCAAGATAAAAAAACCTAAGAGCAGGACTCTTATATCAGGGGGACTTGAGGTACTGCTGTGTGCTCTATTTCAGGGAAATATGGCTCACCCTCAACTCTCCAGACTCGGCACAGCAGCCCAAATGTTCATTCAAGCCAGCACCATCATTCAATGTGATCATGCTGATCATCCCCAATTAGTACCCCGTTCCTGACTTCTCCCTATATCCCCTGGCAAAGGAAAAGGCTTCGTAATATATTTGTCTTCGACGTGGTGGTCATGTCCTATTCCTGCACCCCCAACATTTGGCGGTCAAGTGCTAACCATGGTTCCATGCCATCATCCTGCATTTACGTATAATTTACATCTGTGTGTTGTCTGAGTCTATAGGTCTGTGATACTGCTGGAAGCAAGATTTTCATTGTACCTGTACCTCTACCACTCCGCATGTATGCACTTGATAATAAACTTGACTAGAATAGATTTCTGACTGGTTTTTGAATTGGGACGTAATCTCATTTACTGATTTGGACACAAAAGGTACGGAGTATGGCTGACATTGGCCTGGTAGACTATTACTGGCTTTGATCTAATTAAATACTTAAATACCATACATATCATCATAGCTTGCATCCAAGCAGA
The DNA here is from genome assembly GCA_963514005.1 of Raja brachyura. Next base: position 39,835,512 of record OY740782.1, read on the forward strand.
GGTATCATCTGTCCACATATTGATATACACAATATTTTAGCTAACATTTCAATTTTCACAAGCAATTTAATAGCAGAAAGATGATCAGAACCTCTCACCATTATTTTGTTAGTCCATATTACTGCAGATTTTGTAGATCACTAGATTGTGTAAGCGTATCACTGCAGATTACTCTTGTGATATTATTGTAGTGTATATTCTTGGAAATGGCACATGAAAAATTCTGTTGTCTGTGCAGAAGGAACACGATTTTTGCATTTTGATACCTTTTGTACTCTGGAAGATGTTGGGACCAAAGCCTGTTATACACCATTGTAGCTTTGTAGGGGTATTTTTGTTTTTCACCCTTCATACCCTTGAGACATCAGAGGTATTTTTCGGTTGTAGAAGTTGAACAACTTTTAAAAAAAATTATATCCGGTAACCACAATAACAATTAATCATAAATGACTCTAAACTGTTAATGAAATTCCATGATTTTTTATTGTTTCTTGGATGTGTTGAACATTGGTTTCTTTTTAACTTCTGATGAATTAATCTTTCCACTTTTAGGAGTAGGCAATGCAAATACTAAGAGTATAACTTTTTTGATCATATTCCCAATGTTTTTGCAGTTTTGCATTAGAATGGAAGTATTTAATTAAGCTCAAGGAACTGCAGATGCTGGTTTTCCAAACAAATCACAAAGTATGAACATAACTCAGCTGGTCGGGCAGCATCTCTGGAAGACATAGATGGTGACTTTTCGGCTTGGGCCCTTCAGATTTAATTAGTTAATTAATTAAACTAACTCTACACCTCCATTCCCCACCAGGATGGTCTCAAAGCCCTCTGGTTCTTCCTCGACCAGAGGAGCAACCCATACCCGTCCACTGATACTCTCCTCCGCCTAGCGGATTTGGTCCTTACCCTCAATAACTTATCTTTTCACTCCTCCCATTTCCTCCAAATACAAGGTGTAGCTATGGGCACATGCCTGGGCCCCAGCTACGCCTGCCTCTTTGTCGGATACGTCGAACAATCCTTGTACGCGGTGTACCAGGGCCCCATCCCCGACCTCTACCTCCGTTACATCGATGACTGCTTGGGTGTCACCTCCTGCACCCACACACAACTGACTGACTTCATCCGTTTCACCACAAACTTCCATCCGGCACTCAAATACACCTGGACCATTTCCAACACTTCCCTACCATTCCTTGACCTCACTATCTCCATCGCAGGGGATACACTCCTGACCGACATCCACTGACTCCCACGGCTACCTGGACTACTCTTCCTCCCACCCTGCTTTCTGAAAGGACTCCATCCCCTATTCCCAATTCCTCCGTCTACGCCGTATCTGCTCCCAGGATGAGGTGTTCCACACCAGGTCATCACAAATGTCCTCATTCTTCAGAGAACGGGGATTTCCCTGCCCCACTATAGATGAGGCTCACACCAGGGTCTCCTCCGTAACCCGTAACACTGCCCTCTCTCCCCATCCCCCCACTCGCAACAAGGGCAGAGTCCCCCTGGTCCTCACCTTTCACCCCACCAGCCGGCACATACAACACACAGTCCTCCGCCAGTTTCGCCACCTCCAACGATATCCCACCACTCGCCACATATTCCCATCTCCCCCCCGTTTGCCTTCTGCAAAGACCGCTCCCTCCGCAACTCCCTTGTCAATTCTTTCATTCCCTCCCGCTCCACCCCTTCCCCGGGCACTTTCCCTTGCAACTGCAAGAGACGCTACACTTGTCGCTTTACCTCCCCCATCCACTCCATTCAAGGACCCAAGCAGTCGTTCCAGGTCCGACAGAGGTTCACCTGCACCTCCTCCAAACTCATGTATTGCATCTGCTGCTCTAGATGTCAACTGATCTATATCGGTGGGACCATGCGGAGGCTTGGTGATCGTTTCGCCGAACTCATCCACTCAGTCCGCAATAACCAACCCGACCTCCTGGTGGCTCAGCACTTCAACGCCCCCTCCCATTCCGTATCCGATCTCTCTGTCCTCGGCCTCCTCCACGGTCAGAGTGAGCAACACGGCAAATTGGAGGAACAGCACCTCATTTTCCGCTTGGGGAGTCTGCATCCTCTTGGCATGAATATCGAATTCTCTCAATTCTGTTAACCCTTGCTGTCTCCTTCCCTTCCTACCTCTCCCTCAGCCCTCGGGCTCCACCTTTTTCCTTTCTTCCTCCCGCCTCCCCCCACCCCCCCATCAGTCTGAAGAAGGGTTTCGGCCCGAAACGTTGCCTATCTCTCGCTCCATAGATGCTGCTGCACGTGCTCAGTTTCTCCAGCATTTTGTGTACTGCCAGTTAATTAATTAGCCTTGTTTAGATTTGAAAAAAATGGAATTTAACAAAAAATAATAATAAATTGCAGAACCAATGACTAAAACTGATGGAAATAAAGATATAAACAGAATTGTAGAGAACCAAAGACACCGGAGGCCATTCAGCACTTCATACCTGTGCCAGTTGAAAAACAGTTACCCCTCTAATCTCAGTTTCCTATATTTGATGCATAGCGATACCAGTCACTGCTGTTCAAGTACACATTTAAGTAATTTTTGTATGTGATGAGGGTTACATTTGGGCCTGCCATGTTTAATGAATTTGCTTAGCAATGCTGAGTAACATCAGTTGGTTTCAACGATGTGGGTTGAATTATGTGACAATGTGAATGAAACGGTTAGTGCTAGGCAGGCCAGCATAATTTTTTTTTTTACGGGTCCCTGATTGCAATCAGGGTCCCGTAAAACAACATAATCCAAGACTGGAAACTGGTGTGAGCTGTGAAAGATCAGGATCTCGAGAATTAGATTGGGCTAGGCCAAGAACTAAGTGTATCCATCAGGTGTTGCGGCGATAAAAATTGGCCGAGGAAGCATAACGTGGGGCATAGTGAGGGTTAGGTGTTTAAGTTAAGCTCCCCGCTCCCCCCCCTTCCCTCCAGCCCCCTCCCCCTCCGCCTCCCCCCACCCCCAGCATAAACTGAAATCTGCATAGGTGGATTAGCTTAGGTCGAGGATATAGGACAGCTCCAGAAACCTGGATTTGTTCCTAACCTCGTGTGCTGTACGTGTGGTATTTTCTCTCTGTAACAATGTAGATTTTCTCCAGTTACATTGGTTTCCTCCTACATGCCAAATATGTAACGATAGATTAGTCAGTTGATGTCAATTGCCCCATAGTGTAGATTAATGATAGGAAAATGGAAAGAGAATTTATATCACTTATAGAAGTTACAGAGGTAAGGACAAAGAAGAAGAGGGGAAATAGGTCTGGAGAAACAAGAGACTACACATGCTGGAATCTGAAGCAAAATGGAAGAACTCAGCACAGCAAGTGGCATCTGTCGAGGTGAAGGGATGACAGACATTTCTGATCGAAGCTCAGCTTCAGAGTCAATCATCCCTTCACGTTTACGGATACTGCATCATGTACTGAGTTCTTCCAGCATTTTATTTTTTGCTGTGGAAACGGGATAGATAGAATTCCTCCACAGAAGCCAACCCGGAATTAATGGCCTCATATGTCAATGTAAATATTAGATGAGTTTCTTTCAAAAGAAATTGTCAAATGTTGAGCTACATGGAAGACAAACACTATAAATGATGAAAATTCTAATGATTGCCCGGTCTTTGTGGTACCAATTACATAGCATTTTATTTATGAAAGAACCTGACTGGAAGCCCTTGTCTTTTTTATTCTGCATAATGATCACATTTTGTACAATTGAGAAAGGATTCCTATTTTAGAAGCAACAGTATAAGTTAATTATTTGTATACCTTTTAATGTAACACCTGGGCAATTGAATAGAGTTCAAAGAGAAGTTTATATTTAAGATGAAGATAGACACAAAATGCTGGAGTAACTCAGCAGAACAGGCAGCATCTCTGGAGCGAGGGAATGGGTGACGTTTCGGGTCGAGACCCTTCTTCAGACTGGCAACCCGAAACGTCACCCATTCCTTCTCTCTAGAGATGCTGTCTTTCCTGCTGAGTAACTCCAGCATTTTGTGTCTATCTTCGGTTTAAATCAGCATCTGCAGTTCCTTCCCACTCAAACATTTATATTTGTCAGTTTCTTTTGTTTTTGCAAGTAAGATTTACAATATTAAAATCAATATTTATTTCCCACTTTAGGGCCACGAAACTAGTGCCTTGTTAATACTAGAGAAGATCAGTGACAGAAGCCTCATAAACTCAACAAATACTTCATTACAAACGTATGTACTTTTGATCACTGTTCTAAAATAAATTTGATGTACATTTGCAGGGGCTTACGTTGAAATATTCTGTTTTTAAGCTTTGTACCCTCAATGAATATTCCAAATCTATTAATGTTAGTTTGAAAAAACGGAAATCTAGTATTATCCAATGATGGTGGTCGGAGACCAGTTAGTTATGGTATTTTGGAAGTAAACAGATTTCTCAAACTAAGGAAAAGTAACTGCATTGATGAGCTGGTTCATTAGAAGTGTTAATTATCTACTACCTTACATAACTTAATAATTTTTTTTTAGCTGGGGCAGCACAGTAGAGCAGCCGTCTAATAGCACCAGAAACCTGGGTTCCATCCTGACCTCGGGTGCTGTCTGTGTGGAGTTTGCACATTCTCACTGACCACGTGGGTTTCCTCTGTGTGCTCCAGTTTCCTCCCACATCCCAAAGTTGTACAAGGTTGTTGATTAGTTGACCTTTATAAATTGTCCCTGATGTGCAGGGAGTGAGGTAACAGAGAACTAATGTGTATGGTGATTGATGGTCAGTGTGGACCGTGGGCCGAAAGGTCTGTTTCCATGCTGTGAATCTCAATTAAACTAAACTGAATATTGGTCATTGCAAAATAACAGGATTAGATAGATAGCAAACACTGCTTAATCTTCAAATATTGAGGTATTTAGTTCAATGTGAACAGAATATGGTGAAAATGTATGTGGAAAACTATTAAAAGAATGAAATGCTCATGTAAACTTTCTGTCAGTTTCTTAAATTATAAATTCTACATTGGCCCATTCTGGTTGTTCTGATAGGTAAAATGTTGGAGAAAATAATCGAAGCAACAAAATTTTTGAGCAGGTCATTCCTCCTTCTCCCTTCTCCCATCGGGCAGAAGATACAGAATCTTGAAAGCGCCCACCACCAGCCTCAGGAACAGTTTCTTCCACTCTCTTATCAAGCTTCTGAACAGTCCTTCCATTAGCTAGGATACTGTGTGATTCACCAGTACCACAAACATTGGACTTTGTTTATGGAACTGTTCCACTACAATTCTGGGATCAACATTCTGCACTCTGCATCTTCCCCTTTGTTCTGCCTATTTTAATTTTCATTCGATTGTATTTATGTATAGTATTATCTGATCTGATTATGCGTCAACTTTATGTTCATCAGTTATAGGAGCAGAATTGGGCTATTCCACCCATCAAGTCTACTCCGCCATTCAATCATGACTGATCCATCTTTCCCTCTCAACCTCATGTTCCTGCCTTCTCCCCACAACCCCTGACATCTTGGGCTGATCTCAACTGGTATTACACGTGCAGTTCTGGGCACCATGCTGCAAGAAGGTTGTGATAGCACTGGAAAAAATCCAGGGGTAATTCACCAGGATGTAACCTGGGATGGAGCAGTTCATGAGGAGAGTGGGGAGAAGCTAGAACTGCTCGCCCTGGAGCAGAGAAGTTATGATGACATGATTGAGATATATAAAATTATGGATCGGGAAGGCTGCAGGAAACTTTCCATATATCTGTGATGGATAAAATTGGAGGACATGTTTAAGTTAAGGGGGAAATCATTCAGAGAGGATATGAGGGGGGTCTTTTCCCAGAGAGTGGTAAACAATTGGAGTGCACTGCCTGAGAGAGTGGTTGTAGCTAATCACTGACAGCATTTAGATTGTGTGCAGGTTAATACTTGTATCGTTTGCACATAGAAGGCTATTAATCAAGGGTTGGGAGATGGGATTCATACAAAACGCTGCCCATTGGTTGGTGTGTAAGAGTTGATCCAACTGGCTGTTTCCATGCTTTACAATTCTCCAATAAATGCAAATATTCTGTATCCACAGACCACTACACGTTGCAGCACGCAATGGACTTACTGTGGTTGTGCAAGAGCTTCTAAGCAAAGGAGCCAGTGTACTAGCTGTAGACGAGAATGGTAAGCTTGTATTATAAATTTGTCCTGCAGAAAATGTTGGTGGTGTTAATTAATACCTGATGATAAATACATTAAATAAACTTTGGAAACTACTGCCTCAGGTCAGTTAGTGATGCTGCGGATATTTATGGGGAAATTTCTAATTGTATGCTCAATTATTCTAATTTTGTTTTTACTAAAATGAATTTAGCATTAATTCATAATACTCAGAATCTTACAGACAATAGGTGCAGGACAAGGCCATTCGGCCCTTCGAGCCAACACCGCTATTCAGTGTGATCATGGCTGATCATCCACAATCAGTACCCTGTTCCTACCTTCTCCTCATATCCCTTGACTCCGCTATCTTTAAGAATCTCACTCTCTCTTGAAAGCATCCAGAGAATCGACCTCCACTGCCTTCTAAGGCAGAGAATTCCACAGATTCACAACTCTCTGGGTGAAAAGGTATTTCCTCATCTCCGTTCTAAATGGCCTACTCCTTATTCTTAAACTGTTGGCCCCTGTTTCTGGATTTCCCCAACATCGGGAACATGTTTCCTGCCTCTAGCGTGTCCAATCCCTTAATAATCTTACGTTTCAATACGACCCCCTCTCATCCTTCTAAATTACAATGTATACAAGCCCAGTCGCTCCATTCTTTCAACATATGACAGTCCCGTCATCCCGGGAATTAACCTCGTGAACCTATGCTGCATTCCCTCAATAGCAAGAATGTCCTTCCTCAAATTTGGAGAGCAAAACCGCACACAATACTCCAGGTGTGGTCTCACCAGGCTCTGTACAACTGCAGAAGGACCTCTTTGCTCCTATACTCAACTCCCCTTCACTGCAACAATATTCAAATGTGGCTCCAAGGAGATGATGTCTTGAAGTATAAATGACTGCTCCCTCGTGCCAAAATCAATTTTCTTGCCATTTTATAGGAAGTGAGGTTGATCTTAATTGCACATTAGACTTACAATTGTAGCTGCCCATTATTTAAGTTATTTGCTTTAATCTTGCTTTAATCTTGTTTGCTGGCAAAAATCACTCTTAACAACTTGCTCAATGATATATCCTTGTTTTAAAATTTTCATCCAAGTTCTTAACTCTTTAAGAGTTGTAATGAAAATTCATGTATTTTGCATATACTAATTTAAAAGATGAAGAATGTTTAGGACTCAAAATGGATTGAATTGTTTGTTAGTAAATGGATAGCGTAAGCTACAATTTATCTTTAAAACATTTCTGTTTTAGGATACACGCCTGCATTGGCCTGTGCTCCAAATAAAGATGTGGCAGACTGTTTAGCCCTCATTCTAGCCACCATGATGCCTGTTTCATCCAGCAGCACTTTACCTACTCTAAGTTTTAATACCATTAATCACTACAGCAATCCTTCAAAGACTGTGTCCTTTGATTCTCTACCAATAATGAGAAGCGATCATAGTTCTTTCTGCAGTTTGAACAGTATAGGCAGAGAAGATGGTTATCCTTATGCTGAAGATGATGAACTAAATGATTCTGATTCAGAGACCTACTGAATGCACTGATTTCAGTTTTCATAATGAAAGCCCTACAGCATGCCCATAAATGGATGGGTATTTTTAAAACGAGCGCCTTCTAAACTCTGTCAGCCAAGTGGAAAAATAACATTATAGGTTTAAAGTTGAATTTATCCGAAGACACAGAAGACTGCAGGTCCACGGAACAAAAAAGCAAGTGGCTCAAAGTGTGTAAACAATATAATAAACTACAGGCTCTTTCGATAAATGCCAATGTTATGTTATTTTAATGCTTTTTATTTCTAGTGCCAGGATCCATTTCAACAGTCTACACTGGTTAATGGTTTGAAGAAGAAGATTTTATAAGCTGGGTGGAATAGCACTATCTAAATTTAGGCAATCAAATATTCCTGAATCCAGGGCATTACTGTATTTAGTGAAGAAAATGGCATTTAAAGAATAAAGCTGGTATACATCACATTATTCATTTGCATGGTGATTTGCCAAAGGGACCAAATAAACTGATTTTTAAAAATATATTATGTAAAAAAATTTAAAGACTTATCTGTATCTGAAGATCTCTCACGCTGCAACTTTTAGAACTTTGCTTTAACAGTATTAAAGTGAAAGTGTTCAGGATTTTGATGTACATTTGTTGAGCAGTTCTAGATCTTACTGGTTTTGCATGTCTGTGGTAGAGGCGTTGTGATAGGGAGGGAAGGGGAAGGGAAAGGGAAGAGAACATTGAAAACTGTTGGTAGCCAACATATGTCTTTTTCCTTCTGTCCTAGTTTGACTTAAGACCAATGAATGTGGTGCAGTGAGAGGAATGGATAATTTAATGTACAAATCTGCTAAATTTATTGCAGAAGCCTGTCAATTCTATTTCACTTCTTAATTCTTAATTTTACAGGCGTATTTTAAGTATAATTGGTATTTTAAAATTCAGATTTGTTGATTCTGGAGGTCAAATATGCCACAAGATGTTAGAGTCTTGGAAAGGAAGATTGCCTGGACTTGCAGATTAGAAAATTTTAGTTTTGACTGCTCTTCACCTTTTAGAAAATAAACTATTTTGCAGTTATTTAAGTCATGATTGTACAACTGTGTTTGATTTCAACTTCAGTGCCTTCATTATTGTCTGTTTTTATTGTTCTAGCGTCTGTACATTAAGGGAGAGTGAATGTATGAAAATAGACCATTTTCTCTGAGATATTTCTTCTTCCCAACACCCCATGTGAAATAGGCAACAATTAGCCACCTGTTGATGATTTACTTCTATTTGGGAAGAATTAATCTAGAATGTAATGACTGGCAGTGAAGCAGGCAGCATTTCCACCCAGTTAGCACTGCTTTAGCATGATAGTACTGCTTTTACTTCAGTTCTGACTGAAAAGGCTGTGTGAAGGACATTTACCAGTTAGCTGCCCAATGGATAGTTGTTTTATTAATATAAAAACACTACTTGGTACAAATTAGTTTAATTAAAATAGTGCTCCTGAAGTGTATTGTACGTAGTTCATTCCATTCCAAACAGCAGGCCTGGAGAGCACAATTAATGACTGGATTCAGTTCAGTTTAATCCTTTTAAATCACTACTTTCATGCAGGTTTACTGTTGCATTTCATTCAGCAGTTCTTTATTTGGTTGTCATCTACAATATGAATTTTAATTGTTATTCCACTTTTTTTAGTTGGCATGACTTTTCAGCAGTCTTGGGTAATAGCCCTTAAAAATCTTCCATCAAACCATGGTATTTTAATAACTGGAAACCTGTAAAGTATAAACTAATTTCTCAATGACAAAGTGTGAAACAGGATAAAATTTATGATTTAATGTACTTCTGGTTTGTTTTATTTCCTTGAAGTTAAGAATATAGCATGTATATAGACATTGAGACTGCTTGGTTATCTACCTGCATTCTTTAAATACATTGCTGAGATTACTGTATATTTTATGGATAATAAAACAAATGTGAGTTGTATGTAATTAAGCATGTGGTTTAGTGTATATTTTGCAACTGCACTAGAATTGTGTTCTGAATTTCTCAATGCTTCTCTATATAAGCTTATAATATCCACTGACAATTTTGACTTAATGTCGGTACCTATGCTACACAATTTTCTTATTGATATCGTTATGCACTTTCACTTTCTCAGAACAATTCAGCAGCTCCCCATAAGTTTAACCCATGATATTCCAGCCTTTTCAAGTCACGGGGTCTTGTATGATGGAAAATTTAACCTGTTCTGAGTTGATGCATGCGTGCTTTCAAGCTTCAGTACCTTCTGTCAGACGGGTGTAACAGAAAGAGGAAAGGAACAAGTCTTTGATTAAGTTGGCTGTTTTTCCGAGAGTGTGAAGTATAGATAGAGTAAATGGTAGGAATCTGGTCTGTGTGATGGACTAGGCTACATCTTCAATTTCTCATGGTTTTGGGCAGAGCTGTTCCCAAACCAAGATTTGATGCAATCTGACAGTATGCTTTCTAGGTTGCATCTGTAGAAATTTGTTAGAGTCATTGAGACCTGCCAAATTTCATCAGTCTACTCACGAAGCAGAGGCTTTGATGTGCCTTCTTGGCTGTTGCATCAATGTGGTTCAAAGATCATTTGTAATATTAACAGCAATAAATTTGAAGCACTCAACATTTCCACAACGGCACAATTGATGCTGATTGGGGTAGGTATCCCATCATAATTCCTCATGTTTATAACTAGGTCCTTCATTTTGCTAACATTGAGGGAGAGGTTGTTATCCTGGCGCCATGTTACTAATTTCTCTATCTCCTTCGTGTAATCTGTATCGTGATTGTTCATGATTTGGCCCACCACAGTGGTGTTATCTGAAAACTGCAGTGATTGTTTGATGGGATTAAATACAGAGAAATGTGAGGTGTTGCATTTTGGGAAGTCTACAAGGGCAGAGCCAACGCAGTAAATGGTAGGCCTGTGGGGAGTGTTATAGAGCTGAAGGGTTTAGGAGTGCGGGTACATAGTTCCTTGAAGGAGGAGTCGCAGGTAGACTAGGTGGTCGAAAAGGCTTTTGGCATATGGGCCTTCATCAGCCAGAGTATTGTGTATATATATTGGGAAGTCATGTTACAGTTATACTGTTTAAGACATTGGTGTGAAGCATTTAGAGTATTGTAGGCACAAAATGCTGGATTAACTCAGCAGGACAGGCAGCATCTCTGGAGAAAAGAAAACGTTTCGGAGACCCTTCTTCTGACTTTTGAAAAAGGGTGTCAACCTGAAACGTCACCCATTCCTTCCCTCCAGCGATGCTGCCTGTTCTGCTGAGTTACTCCAGCAATTTGTGTCTACTTTAGATTTAAACCAGCATCTGCAGTTCTTTCCTACACATTTATAGTATTGTGTTCAGTTCTGGGCTTCATTGTAATAGGAAAGATGTTGTCAAGCCAGAAAGGGTACAGTGAAGATTTATGAGGATTGAAGTAGGAGTTGAGGGTCTGAGCTATAGGAGAGGTTGAGTACGCTATGACTATTCCTTGGAGCACAGGAGAATGAGGGGTTATTTTATAAAGGAGTATAAAATCGTGAGAGGAATAGATTGGGTAGATGCACAGAGTCTCTTGCCCAGATTAGGGGAATCAAGGACCAAGGGACATAGGTTTGAGGTGAATGGGAAAAAATTTAATTGGATTCTGAGGTTTAACTTTTTCACACAAAGGGTAATGGGTGGAGGGAAAGAGCTGCCAGAGGAGATAGATGAGGCAGGGACTATTGCAAAGTTTAAGAAACAATTAGACATATACATGGATAGGACAAGTTTAGAGGGATATTGGACAAACACAGGCGTGTGGGGTTGATAGGACGTGGGCAAGTTGGGCGGAAGGGCCTGTTTCCACGCTATATGACTATGTAGACCTAGTTAGAGCAGAATTTGTCCATAGTCATGAGTATAGGGAGTATAATAGGAGATTGAGAACATTTCTTTATGGAGTATCAGTGTTGATAATTATTTTGTGAGTCAAAGTTGAGGAACCAGTGGTAGAGGTTTGCTGATTCCTAGGTCCAGGAGTTTGCAACTGAGCAAAGTGCAGCGGCTCAAGGCTGGCTGGGAAGGTGAAGTTAATGTGTGCCATCACTCTTCTCTAAAGACACTTAATGCACTTAATTATGATAAATTACAGTAGTAATTTAGACGTGCTACCTTGCTTTTCTTTGGCACTGGGGTGATGGTGGTCTTCTTGAAGCAGGTGGCAACCTCAAAATAGAATAGTGAGAAGCTAAAGATGTCTGAATATCTCTGCTAGCTGAATTGCACAAGTCCTGAGGACTTGTGTCCCAGGACTCCATCCAGACCAGTTGCTTTCTGTGGATTTGCGCTCAGGAAGGCAATCTTACTTTGCGGCTGTAACTGTTGATACCTTTGCACCGGAGACTGGCGGGGCGAGTGATGTTCCTCCACCGATATTGAATTCCTTCAGGAATAAATTGCCTTCAGGCATAAAATGCATTGAGCTCATCGGGAAGGGACCCATTGCTGTTAGTGATTCGGCCCACTTTTGCCCATTATAATGTGCTAGCCTTAACATAGTCCACAGGTGTCATTGTCTTGTAAGTCCAACTTGGTCTGGAATTTCCTCTTGGTATTCTTAATGATTCTGCGAAGGTTAAAGATAGATTTCTTATACTGTTTAGGATTGTTTGAATTGACCTGGACTTCGGTCACACATGAATCTTATTTGGTGCACAGGCCTCCACACATTTGCTGAACCCTGTGACAGCAACGACATATTAGTTTAGGTTAGTTGCAGAGTCCTTCAATATGGACCAGTCCACCAACTCAAAGCAGTCGCGAAGTACCTCATCAGTGTCCTCAGACCCGCACTGCATGACTTTCTGTACCGGATTCTCCTACTTCAATCTCTGCTTGTAAGCAGGTAGTAGAAGCACAGCAGGTGATCAGATTTACCAAAATGCAGTCTGGGATTGGAACAATATGTGGTTTTGATGGTTGTGTAGCAGTGTGTGAGGATGTTTTTGGCCTCTGGTTTTGAGCAGGGGATGTGCTGATGGTATTTTGGCAGCATGCTCTAAAGGTTGGCCTGAATGAAGTCTCCAGCTATTATGAACAAGGCCTCGGGGTACTTGGTTTCAAAGCTATTGATGACATTGTGTAGTTCCTCAAGAGCAAGCTTAGCATCAGCCTGCGGTGGAATGTAGACTGCTGTCAGGTTAGTCAAAGTAAATTCCTGCAACAGGTAGTAAGGATGACACTTCACCGTAAGATATTCCATTCTGGGGAGCAGTAGCTTGCCAGGACCTCTACGTCTGAGTACCATGCAATTAATTAGAAAGTCCACTTTTCCGTCCCCTGAAGTTTGAACATATTTAATTTCTTATCTGTGTCTCAGTTTTGCAGCATTTCTACTGCAGTTTGAAGATTGTGGGTTCACAATGCAATCCAGTGAGTTGAGTACGCTAAACTACAGCATAGGGGGGCCCTCCTTCATACAGATCCCTCTCACACGCTCCTTGTCAATGTTGAGACTTCCGTGTTTTCAGCTAAAGGAGGATTGTGCATGTTCAAAATGTGGAGAATTGGGGAGATTCAAGGAGGTGGATAATTAAGAAGAACACAAAAAATAGGAGCAGGAAAAGACCCTTCACTGAGACTCCAAAGTTGTTCCACCATCAACAAGACAATTTCAACCACTGACCAATTCTCACCCACTCGGCCATACGCACTACTTTCCTCTGTTCTATCATCTTCTTCCATCTTCATTCCATCCCTCCCTCCCCTTCTCTCCCATCTTTACTCTTTTCCTCCTCCCCTCCTCTTCCTCTCCTTTGGTCATGAGTGAAAGATGCTCTCAAGAAAGCAGCAGCAGATGGAGGAGAGTAACGGGGCTGGTGAGTGGGGTGAAGGGGGATTTTGGGGTAACTTCCCACTTCCTCAGAGACACTCTGGGTGTTCCGAAATCGGCTGGAGGTGGCCCCCAGTGTACAGAGTCGATGCTTCCACGGGTCAGGATGTATCCACGTTGATGTATTGGTGGAATAGGCTGTTGGACACTCGACTGAATGCCATGCAGCTACAAGAGGCATGTAACGGCGCAGAGCAGCAGTTGAGGACATTGCCCCATGAGGCCGACCCCTTCAACTCCAACCCAGTGCTACTGCCAGGACAATGGGCCTTCAAGGCCAAGTTAAGACTATATTTTTAAGAACTTTGAAAGATCAAGATGGTGCCAGAAACATGGCAACTCTTGTGTACTGCTTCAGTATAATCTGTATCTTACACTCTTGTACTTAAGTATGATTATGCTTGTGTACAGTGAGATTTACTGAAGTGTATGCAAAAATGGAATATCATTGCACCCAGATACATGCAACAATAAAGTACTGTTGAACATCTATCTTTTGGCTGTGACTTTCAAAAAAAATATCAAGTAAGCATTAAAGATTCCAAAGCACAATCAAAACACAAAGCAAGAGATCTTCTCCGGGTCCCCAGGCAACCATTTATCCCTCAATCGTTTTTTAAATCTCTTTGCTGTTTATGTGATGATTATGTGCAAAATGACTTGCAGTTATTTCAATGTTACAAGTGACCACATTTCAAATAAGTTTTTTTGCTGGTAAGTGCTTAAGGATATCCTAAGCCATGAAGGAAACTCCTTTTGTTTCACACTTCTTCTTCTGCTAAAACATTATAATATTGAAATTGTATTTCAATGCATTGCAATTTGTGTGTTAATCAATGAGGAACATGACTTACAAGATGTGTTCCTTACAGTAGCATGGAGATTAACTGCAGAAAGTTATGTTACATGTTGGTTTGTCAAATTAAAATAAAATAATTCCTTCCTCATTGTGGAGCTCTAGAAATCTAATTACATTTAGTGTAAAATATAGTTGCCATTGTCAAGACTAAAGAATGGGAAATATTTATGTTGCATGAACAAATGTGTTAGATGTTGCCCAAAACTTGAACATTCCCCGTACCACCTGATATTGGCAACTAATGCCTTTAATTTCATATACCATGAATATTATTGGAGTTGTATAATTGAACCATTATGGGTTGCCTGTGTTTTTAATTATTCTTTCAAAAACAAACAAAAAACAGATGAAGTAAACACAAAATGCTGGCAATATTCAGGAGGTCAGGCAGCATATATGATGTGAGAAAGAGTTAATTCATCAGGTCAGTGATCTTTCATTGTTTAACATATCTCTATTAAAACGCTCCTCTTCTGACTTGTTTCTACTAAATAAATCCTGTATGTTTCTCCACTAGGAAAATTGAAAATCTGTCAGATTAAAAATGTATGTTTGGGTATATGTTTCTGCCAGATCATGGATTTAAATTTAAATTGAAAAAGACACGTGCTGGAGTAACTCATCGGGTCAGGCAGCATCTCTGGAGTACATGGATAGGTGACATTTTGGGTCAGGACCCTTCTTCAAACTACTGGTGGAATTTGTTTACTCTCTAGAAGTATTTAGTATGTTGATGCTTTGTTCTGGTGTGACAAAATAATGTGTTTACATTTCATTTCTTTGAACTGGAAGCTGCAGAAGTTGTGTGAGGCAGATTGAATTGAAGATTTCTGCTTTTCATGAGTGGGAGGACAGGAAGCTTAAAAATTCATACAATGGCAGAGATTGCTCCTGCACTTATAATAAACAAGGGCCATAACATAGAAGAGGATTGTTTGCCCTATTCTGTAAGTGGAATACTGCACCCATTCATAAGCAATCAAGCCTTTATACGTTATGTAACAGGAGCTGTGATGTTGTATTTGAAAACCAAGTAATCCATATTAGTCAATTGCTAAGATAGTTAATGTTTTATGCCTATGTTTTTGAACAATTTTGCTTTGGTTTCTTTCTGGCTGCAGGTGCTGTTTCACATTTTAGCTTTGTCTCACGTTTACTCTACCTTTCCCTCTGCAAATAATTACTTTTAAAAATCGGACCTGGTGGGCCGAAGGTCCTATTTCTGCGCTGTATCTCTAAACTAAACTAAACAAAAGCTAACAATTTATTAAAAAGCCATGTCTACCAAGCTCATTCAATTTCCTTATCCATTATTGGAGATGCTGCTGTAGGCACGACTGTCAGGAAAGTAAGCAGATTCCAGATTTTATTTAGTGCACTCTTTGGACTGTTCATGAAAAGTAATTCCTCCAAAATACATTTCCTCTACCATTTATAACTGTAGTTCTTGCTCTCTAAGTGCCATCCCACATGATTTCAAAATTAACAGCATTTTCTCTTATTAATTATCTATCATAGGCTAAATTTAAAATATTTCTGCACTATTTTTAACATTCTGCCATTTTAAACGCGTTGTTTTTATCAGTGAGTATCGTTATGTTACACAAGAGACTAGGGGACTAGAGTACAAATTCCACCAAGAGTCCTGAAGATTTTGAATTTAATTAATTAATGTGGATGTAGAAGGGTTGCACCAGTATGCTAATCATTATTAATAGTGAAATGTTATAAAATGCAGCCTTGTTCTTTAATATCCTTGACATTATGATGTTGTCCTCACAGATTGTGGCCTATTTTAAAGTACAGATTCTAGCAATCCAATTAACACTGAAGTACTCACTGAAATGTCCCAGAAAACTGCTCAAGGGAATCAAAGCACTAACAAAGAACAAAATTAAATGGGTCAGACGTAGATATGGATAGAACAAAGATATACCTAATAATCCAATTGTGGTTCTATTCACAAACTCCGGAAAACTTGTGGGAAAAATTGAAGGGACACTCCTGTAAATTAGCCAAGTGATAAGCAGCTCTAGTTATACTCTCAAGACTAGATGCCAGCCAGGCCAATGGTCGACAACAGGAGAACTTGACCAAGGAACAATAGTTGCTTGATTCCTTTTCCACGGATTTTTTTTGCAAATATATTTCCCTTACAGAGGAGACACAAGGAACTGCAGGAAGTAAAATGTGGCCAGATGAAGGCTCTTCAGAGATGCTGCCTGGTCCGCTGCTACTGCAGCACTATATGTGTGGGTTTTTTGCAGAGTTGGCCACAGGAAGTTCTTTGGCCCATCTGCATTCTGAGAGGACTCTATATGGCACTGCATCATGCTATATGACCCTTTATCCCGGATACTCCCTTCATCCTGTATCTGCAATGGATGGCTTTGTTGTAATCATGTATCGTCTTTCTGTTTGATGTCTAGACTTTCTGTTTGACGGTTTGATGACGGGTTTTCCAGGAGCAGCACTGAATGTATATACATTTGCTATACTAACCCCGTGAAACTACAGCACAAGATCCACGGGCTAAGTAGCGGAATCAATCTTTTACAGAGTTAGACGCTCCCACAACTAGCAGATTATAGCAAAGTTCTGTGAGTCTTATATATTCAGTGTGAATTATTGGACAATTAAGTGGAAGTTAAAGTGCTGTAAATGTTCTCATTCTCAGAGCCTAGGATGCAATTGCAAAAGACATGAGTACAATGCTTGTAGCACAACATCAGCTCGAGTGCACCGTCATTGTATCTCATGTAATAGTGGCTTATCTTCAAGCAATCTATTTTGCCCAGAGAGCCATTAAAAATGACTGAGTGCCATAGAGATAGCAAATCCTGTGCATTTTTCGAGCCTTCCTTCTCAGATCCAGCAAAATGCTGTGCCAATCTATCAGGATGGTATCCCTAACAATCATTTACTGTGAGCTTCCCAGAATGTTTGCTAATGATTGTACAATGATCAGATCCATTTACCATTCAGGTAGTGAAGCAGTCAGAGTCAAGACCTAGACTGATCAGTGACAGATTAGTTTCATAGCATATGAAAGCAACTTTCAAGACTGTTTCCTACAAGATGAAACCTAACCAATTACCCTTGAAATATTTTAGGAATTGCCATAATCAAATGCATCCCAGCATAAATACTTCAGCTCCAATACTGGGCTTAAAGTTGGGTGTTTTGCAGTGACCTGATTTCTCAAAGTCATTTAATCATCTACAAGTATCCCTACTTAGTCATACATTATCATGAAAAATTATCAGAAGGCAGTTCTCATGAAAAGGATAGGCCATCGACTGACATCTATTATAAACCTACTGACTCCCACAGCTTTCTAGACCACACATCTTCCCACCCTGCCTGCGGCAAAAGCTCTATCCCTTACTCCCAATTCCAACGTCTACGCCACATCTGCGCCTGAAATGAGGTGTTGCATACCAGGACATCTGAGACATCTGACTCTATGATGGAAGCGGGGAACAGGGGTTCCCCGCTTCCATCATAGATGAGGCCCTTGCAAGGTCTCCTCTGTATCCTGCAGTTCCGCTCTTGCTCCCCTACCCCCCGTCCTTGTCTTTCACCCTATCAGCCAACGCATACAATATATAATCCTCTGACATTTTCACTGCCCCCAACGGGATTCCATCAATTGCCACATCTTCCTATCTCCACCCCTTATCACTTTTCATAGAGACCGTTCCATCCATAATTCCCAGGTTAATTCAACTCTACCCATCCAAACCACCCCTCACCAGGAACTTTTCCCAGCAACCGCAGGAAATGCAACACCTGTCCCTATATCTCCTCCCTCACTTCACTTACACCTCCTCCAACCCCTTCTGTCCCATGGTTCCAGGTGTGGACTCCTGTAAATTGGTGAGGCTGAGCGCAGGCTGGGTGATCATTTTTCTGAACACTTCCGCTCAGTCTGCCTAAACCTACATCATCTCCCGGTTGCTAAATGCTTTAACTCCCCCTCCCATTCCTAAACTGACCTTTCTCTCCTGGGCCTCCTCCATTGTCAGAGTGAGGCCCAATGCAAATTGAACGTTCAGCACCTCATATTTCATTTGGGCAGCTTACAACCCAGTGGTATGAATATTGACTTTTCTAACTTCAAGTAGCTCTTGCTTTCCCTCTCTTTCCATCCCTCCCCCATTCTAGTTTGACAGGTCTGATTAAATGTTATCTTTGTATGCTTCATCGTCACCTTCCCCTAGCTAGCAATGATCCATTCTACATTTTCCTTGAATTTCATTCCCTTTGATGTCTCGTTTTCACACCTTACCCATCCATATCTCTGTCTCTCCTCTCCTGACAGTCTGAAGAAGGGTCTCGACCGGAAATGCCACCCATTCCCTCTATCCAGAGATGCTGCCTGTTCCACTGAGTTTTGTGTCTATCGCTCTGAAAGGTTTATCCATTTGAAATGTGAACTGGTTTCTCTCTACAGATGCTGTCTGACCTTTGAGTATTCCCAGCATTTTATTATTTTAGATGTAAATAGATTGATATTCCATCACTATCACTATTAGAATCTTGAAACTCCCTATCTGAAAATAAGTTCACCCTGAGGCAGTTCAGAAAAGTAGTTCACTTAGATGAAGCTTCTTAAATATTACTTTATTTTTCAACATGACCAATGATATTACTGACCATGTTTTAATAATATTATATATTTAATAATATAAAACAACAGCACGTGCTGTCTGCAATAAGTAAAATTATAATTCATATTTTACAATTATATTTTTGCCATCACTGTACACAGCAGTTGAATTCCATTCTCCATCCAAAAGGGCACACAATGCGAGAGTAATTAAGCCGGTCAGGCCGCATCGCTGGAGAACGTGGATAGGCGACGTTTCAGGTCAAGACGGGTTTGGTCTGAAGAAGGGTCTTGACACAAAATGTCGCTTATCCATGTTCTCCAGAGTTACTCCAGCACAATGTGTCCAATTGTGTACTAACCAGCACCTGTAGTTCGTTGCTTATCCGTTTTATATTCTTGGTGTTAAATGGGAATTGTGACTTCTCTCTGCTTAATAATGCAGTGTTATGTGCAAGAGGTACAAGTGCAAGATCTTGAAGGTTGCTTCCCTGAAACAATTTTGAAAAACAATGCAGTTCAACATGAACAATCAATAAAGGCAGGTAAGAAGGACGAAGCTACAACAAAATTAAATTTGATTACAAAACATGCACCTACTGCCAAGATTAAACAGAAGGCAACACAGCCAGTGAAAACCTGTCCATAATATTGTATCCTTAAAACATTCTATCCTTATTATTGACTTCAAATATTCTTTGCAAATTTATGGGAGAATTTGTGTAAAGTCAGATTTCTATAACCTGGGAATCCCTGTGTAATAACACTTTTTGTGGTACAATGTAACATTTTCTTCAGTAACACTCCCGAAACAAAGCTTTGTGAAATTTTTATTTACTGGAACATCTGCACTGAAGTTATATTTTTCTAGGTACTCCAACGCAAGCCCTTCTTGGTTGGGGAACTTGCCTCTGCTTAACAGCATAATATTAAACCAATTCTTAATCAAAGTTTGCATCCACTTTCCATGATATAAAAGCCTTGATTGCATGCCTAAAGGGTCCAGACAGTTTTGTGCAACTCATAATAATTGTTTGTCTACTCACTTTCATTTAACGAAAGACTGCTTTTGATGTCTTCACACTTTAATGTTCAAAATATATTCTTCAGTGAGAAGCTGATTTTCCATAAATGCTCAACTCTAGCTGGAGATAAAATTAAAAAGACAAAACAAATTAATTAAGATAAAAAACTGCTTTGAGTTCAACGTGAATTATTTATAAATGATTGTGTCCCTTTCCTAAATCATCAATATATTATGTCCCTTGGTAAAGTTATAAGATTCTATAGTCTATGTATTTCCTTAACTTTATTAACGTCTCTTTAAAATTTACAGGTGATTTATTTGAAAATGTTAAGAACATCTTCTTGTGTTTGTACTGATTGCCATTTCATTTGTCAGCATATCTTCCCGTATTTTGTTCCATGAAATATAGGTAGCTCAATCCTTTTCAAACTGATTAAACTTCAACCAGATAAATGTCCATCATTGTAAGTTTTTATATCTTAATTTACCTATTTTTTCGCATGTTTCAGATTTCCAATCCCATTTGTGAAGGTTTCCAATCCCAACAAAATCATAGTTCTATTTTTAAGTTTATATCCAAATGTGCTTGACTCCCCCACAAGAATAGCTTCACTTTCAACTCCTTTATTCATCTCAATTAAATCACAGTAAATCTACTTTGCATAAGGGAATACAAACCAGTCCATGCGAACAGCGGGTGAGGCATGCAAAGTCCACAGTTTTAATCATTTACCTGTGGAGCACCCCTTCAAATAAAATCTGAAGTTTGATGGCCTCCGCTACGAGATTCCTGAATGGGTTGAACCTTAAAAGTCTAAAGAGTGTTTAATTGTCATATGTACCAGCAATGAAATCCTTACTTGCTGCAGCCCATAAACACAGAGATAATAAAATTAAGTACAATAAATGAAAAACTAGGTAACTACCATAATAATGCACAAACCAAAGTCTGTAGTGCAGCCAAAGGCACAGTCCTGAACTGGACTTTGCAGATGAGTTTATTTTCCAAGACCACATGCAACACATCCCATCTCAATACAGCTGCAAAATCAGACCGCGAGAATTAATGGCTGCAAAACAAATAACACTCCCTACCCATTAGCAGTGGAGGATCACATTCTCACCTATGAAGGAATAGTGAGACCTGGAACTAAATTGGGATAATGTGTTTAAGAAGGAACTGCAGATGCTGGAAAATCGAAGGTAGACAAAAATGCTGGAGAATCTCCCGAAACATTGCCTATTTCCTTCGCTCGGTAGATGCTGCCTCACCCGCTGCGTTTCTCCAGCATTTTTGTCTACCTTGGGATAATGTGATCGTTTCCCTTCAGTTTGACTCAAATCTACCACTGATGGGCTCCAACTCAACCAAAGACCCACTCCCAGGCCATGAACCAAAATCACCCCTTCCGCATCCCCTTTTACTTCTGAGCTCACCCACCTTTGTCACCCTTAAAACCCCTTCCATTACCCATTTCTCCCTCCTCTGACTCCAAACTTTGCCCGTGTTCCCACTGGGTCTTCAATATCCTCATCTCCCAAACCCCCTCCTCTCTGATGCTGAGTGGTCAGTCCACAACAGAGAGCTTGCCTTTGTACCCCAACATCCACAGCTCATTGTGTTCCAGGCTTGTTGCAAAATCGAGCTCTTCTTCCTTTGCCTCCACCACCATGCTTATTTCTTTGGCAAGGAGTCCTTGTCTCCCACTGATAACCTCTTCTTGTGTCTCCAACACTCCTCTTTTACACATGGAACATAGAAGAGTGCAGCACAGACACAGGCCCCTCACCCAAAATGTGCTGAACACGATACCAAGTTAAATTAATCTCATCTGCCTGCACGTGATCCATGTCCTTCCATTTCCTGCTTATCCATGTGCTGTTGGACACCCCATGTGGACTTTTACCCACTTATGACCTTCTCATTTCCAATTGCTGTCACAATATCTCCACTCCCCTCAACTGCCTAAACTTCCCCCTCCCACCCTTCCCCATCCCCCTCCCCCACAATGCACAGCACACATTCACTTCACACCAACCACAAGCACAAATAGAGTGATGGCATTGTGATGTGCTATAGTGACCACTATCTTACAGATGCCAAATTACAGGTCTTGGATACCTCCTTATACCCGCTGTGCTCTCTACAGCCCCTAGTCAGTTGCTGGAATAAGTGTCGCAGGAAGCTACAGAAGCTTACGACTACAATTACGACTTTCAAAACTTTCAAAAAGATATTTGGACAGATACGTGGATAGGAAGGGTTTGAAGGATACGGGCCAAATGCAGGCAAATGGGACTAGCCGAGAATGCCAACATATAGGTATGTTACAAAACTTACCTTCAGCGGCACTGCAGTTCTGCCACTCCCTGTGTGCACGACTTTGGCGCCTTTCAGATGGGGGGGGCGGGTTTAAAAGGCTGCTTTTCTCCAGACAGTTCAAATCGATCCATCTCAGAGGATTTCGTTGCTAAAGAGAAATTGCTCCGACATCTGTTTTATGAAGGTATTTTTAAACTACGCTAGATCATTTATTAGCTAGAGTAATTTAAAAATCTTCTAAAGCCGTGAACGCCGACAACGGGAAGGATTTTACGTAGGGGATAAAAGAAGGTACACAGTTTATTTATACATAAAACGTGGTTCTTAGGAAGCCTTTAATCACATTTTCATGTTGCGAAAAGGGGACAAAAAATATATACGAACCGGCAGTATTGTTCCTGCCGACTGTGGGTTAAATTCACAGCAAACCGCAACGTTCCAATCCACCGCAACGTTCCACTAAAACCCACTCGCAAGTTGATTTAAATGGTCATTAATTTACGGGAATTAAACACTAAATTCCTTCCATTTGGCCTATAAATTCATGAAAATTAGATTTAAAAATCATGTTATATTGTGTTTATCTTTTTTTAAGATATGGATAGATGTTTAGATCTAGTAATTGAATTTTGTAATTAGCTACAATTAGGTAACTAACTAATTATATGCTTTAATTTCAGGTCATCCAGGTAAGATTGTTTCATATTTGTTTCAGAATGCTTCAACCTATAATAAATGAAAATTTTATTGAGTTCTCTTAATTTTTAAGAAGGTTATGGGCTTTTGACTGTCCTAGATCATAGCTTTTGAGTTAAGTCAATGGAAAGGCAATGGAACAAGACGCTAATTTCCGAGTATGAAAATGGCCATAACTTGTTTAATACTGAAGATATGAAAGTGAATTAGGTGTTAAATTAAACTTATTTTTATGCTTTATCTGATGGGACAAATTGCAGACTTGATTTTTAAAATCTCAAAATTTTGTAACATTGCCACAACATAGTCAGCATGGATAAATTGGACTGAAAGGCTTGTTTCCACGCTCTATGACTATGTTCAAGCTGTTGTGCGCCTTTTCTGATATGAGCTACGCTAGCTTTTCACATGTTGCTCTTAATTTCAGAAAAGCAACGCAAACAGAGTCATGACTGTACCGCACTTTAAGCAAAATGGGCAGCAAATGACATGAGTAAACAGTTAGAAGTTCTGTTGGCAAGGATACAATTGTTTCATTCAAGACAGCCGTACCGTGAGAACTTGTGGAGTAAAGTGGCACCATGTCACCATTTACTCATCAGCAAATGAAAAATTAGTAATCAGTACAGATCTAATTGTGCAGTCTGGTACGTAGATGGTGACGCGACCAAGTAAATGTGTATTTTATCCAGCAAGTTGTCTGTTCTGTGAAATTACAGCGTTTTCTCATCGCAAGATTTCCTCATTGCACTTTTGCCTTTCATCACAGTGAGGAGGTGTTGGAGATTCACTGGGATGGATGTTTGTGTAAATTGTGTTAAGTGTGGGTCTTGTTTTTTTTTGGTAATGTTAAAACTGTAGAAAATGCAATTTTGTTCAAACCAAGCTGTTTGAATGACAATGAAAGGCATTCTATTCTATTCCCAGAGGTAACAAATAAAGTTTTGTCAGGAGTGAAACATAATGAGGATTAGTAGCAGTATAAGGGCTCAAATGTAATGAAAGAATCTATAGAAATTATTTGATAAAATTATAATGGATATTGTTAAGATGCTCTTGGAGAGATTTGGGATTGATCAGTATCCTTAAACTAAACTGAAAACAAAACTGATCAGGGATAGTCAGCAATATTTTAAGCGAAGGTCATGGTTTTTCAAGGATGCACTTAAGTGTGTCAGTGCAGATAATGCATTTGATGTATTCTGCATGGACATTAGTAAACCCAATGGCAAGATCCCACATGGATAACAGCCCATGAAATCCAGATTGGAAAGTAGGATATGTGATTGAAGGCAGAGGGCGATGGTAGAGATTTGTTTCTGGGGTTGGAAGCTTGAGGCCAGTGCTGTGCTACAGGGATCAGTGCTGGGGTCCTGCCGGTTGTTATGAATGATCTCGACATGTTAGAAATATGACTACTAATTTCCCAGTGGACACAACATCGAATAGGTTACAAAACAATATTGATAAGTTGGTAAGATGGGCAGAGAAATGAAGATGGAATTTGATCTTGGAAAAAGATGCGTTGTTATATTTTGGAAGAACTAATAAGACGAGATACATACTAGGAAGCACTTAGTGGACGGAGGGACCATGGTGTATTTGTCCATGGATCTGCGAAGGCAGCAGCGTAGGTAGATAAGGTGATTAAGAATAAAGTTAGGATATTTGCCATCATTAGCCAGGGCATGCAACACTGTAGCAGGAAGGTTATAGTGCAACTGGAGTACAATACGTAGTTCTATTTTTGTAATGTTATAGGAAAGAGGTGATTACATTGGAGAGGGTACTGAGGATATTTACCAAGATATTCACCGAAGAGAAGAGACTCAGTAGGCAAAATGTGTTTTACTTGTGTAGAGGAAGATGGCTAGGGACTAATTGAGGTGTACAAAAATATTAGGTGCACAGATGGGGTAGATAGTGAGAAACCCTTACCCTTAGCTGAGGTGAATATATCAGGGGGCATTGTTTAAAGGTAACGGTAAAGGTAAGCAGTTTATGAAGGGATTTGAGGAATAATTATTTAATAGAGCATGGAGAAACAAGTTCAAGTTCAATTTCAAGTGAGTTTATTGTCATGTGTCCCTGATAGGACAATGAAATTCGTGCTTTGCTTCAGCACAACAGAACATAGTAGGCATTGACTACAAAAACAGATCAATGTGTTCATATACCATTATATAAATATATACACACATGAATAAATAAACTGATCAAGTGCAAATAACAGATAATGAGTTATTAATGTTTGGGTGAGTTTTGTCCGAGCCAGGTTTAATAGCCTGCTGGCTGTGGGGAAGTAGCTATTCCTGAACCTGGTCGTTGCAGTCTTCAGGCTCCTGCACCTTCTACCTGAAGGTAGCAGGGAGATGAGTGTGTGGCCAGGGTGGTGTGGGTCTTTGATGATACTGCCAGCTTTTTTGAGGCAGCGACTGCGGTAAATCCCCTCGATGGAAAGAAGGTCAGAGCCGATGATGGACTGGGCAGTGTTTACTTCTTTTCGTAGTCTTTTCCTCTCCAGGGCGCTCAAGTTGCCGAGCCAAGCCACGATGCAACCGGTCGGCAAACTCTCTACTGTGCACCTGTAGAAGTTAGAGAGAGTCCTCCTTGACAAACCGACTCTCCGTAATCTTCTCAGGAAGTAGAGGCGCTGATGAGCTTTCTTGATAATTGCATCAGTGTTCTCGGACCAGGAAAGATCTTCAGAGATGTGCAGGCCCAGGAATTTGAAGCTCTTGACCCTTTCAACCATCGACCCGTTGATATAAACGGGACTGTGGGTCCCCATCCTACTCCTTCCAAAGTCCACGATCAGTTCCTTGGTTTTGCTGATGTTGAGGGCCAGGTTATTGTGCTGGCACCATATGGACAGTTGCTCGATCTCTCTTCTGTACTCCGACTCATCCCCATCAGTGATATGTCCCACAACAGTGGTGTCATCAGCAAACTTGATGATCGAGTTTGCACTGTGACCGGCTACGCAGTCATGAGTATAGAGAGAGTACAGCAGGGGGCTGAGCACGCAGCCGTGAGGTGCTCCCGTGCTGATTGTAGGTATGTTACAAAACTTACCATTAGCGGTGCTCCAGTTCTGCCGCTGGCTGTGTGCGCGACTTTGGCGCCTTTAAGTGGGGGGGGGGGGGGGGGGGGGTTGTTAAAATGCGGGTTTCTCCATGTAATCCGGAGCTTTCTGTTGTCGGAGTGCGAGCTATTTTTGGAGATGCGTTCCGAATGCCGGTAAGTCCGTTTTTTTAAATAAATAGCCCGACTACTTAATCACTGCAGTAAAATAAAAATTAGCTCCTGATGCCGTGAACGCTGACAACGGGGACCGATTTTACGTAGGGGACAGGTAAGAGAAAGCTGTTTATTTTTACATATAAACTTGTTTTTTTAGGGGACTTTAATCAATATTTCATGTTGCGAAATGGTGATTTAGCCCCCTTATGAACTGGCAGAAAATTTCCTGCCGATATTGGGTTTAAATTCACTGCAACCGCAACGTTCTAATCCATCGCATTCCAGAAAATCCCACTCGCAAGCTGTTTAAAATGCCCATTAATTTACAGGCATTAAACACTGAATTCCCTCAATTTGGCCAATAAATTAATGACAATTAGATTTAAAAATCATGTTTTATTGTGAATTATTGTGTGACTGTTAATTGGACACTTAGGCTTTCATTTTTTTTTCTCTTAAGAAATGGATAGATGTTTAGATCTAGTAATTGAATTTTGTAATTGACTACAATTGGGTAACTAACTAATTAGGTTAGGTTAGGTTAGATATAGTTAGGTGTGAGGAGGATGCTTGGAGGCTGCAGGGTGATTTGGATAGGCTGAGTGAATGGGCAGATGCATGGCAGATGCAGTATAATGTGGATAAATGTGAGGTTATCCACTTTGGTGGCAAAAACATGAGGGTAGACTATTATCTGAATGGTGGCAGATTAGGAAAAGGGGAGATGCAACGAGACCTGGGTGTCATGGTACACCAGTCATTGAAAGTAGGCATGCAGGTGCAGCAGGCAGTGAAAAAAGCAAATGGTATGTTAGCATTCATAGCGAAAGGATTTGAGTATAGGAGCAGGGAGCTTCTACTGCAGTTGTACAGGGTTTTGGTGAGGCCACACCTGGAGTATTGCGTGCAGTTTTGGTCTCCAAATCTGAGGAAAGACATCCTTGCCATAGAGGGGGTACAGAGAAGATTCACCAGACTGATTCCTGGGATGTCAGGACTTTCATATGAGAAAAGACTGGATAGACTCGGCTTGTACTCGCTGGAATTTAGAAGATTGAGGGGGGATCTTATAGAAACTTATAAAATTCTTAAGGGGTTGGACAAGCTAGATGCTGGAAGATTGTTCCCGATGTTGGGGGAGTCCAGAACAAGGGGTCACAGTCTAAGGATAAGGGGGAATTCCTTTAGGACCGAGATGAGGAAAACATTCTTTACACAGAGAGTGGTGAGTCTCTGGAATACTCTGCCACAGAAGGCAGTTGAGGCCAGTTCATTGCCTATATTTAAGAGGGCGTTAGATGTGGCACTTGTGGCTAAAGGGATCAGGGGGTATGGAGAGAAGGCAGGTACGGGATACTGAGTTGGATGATCAGCCATGATCACATTGAATGGCGGTGCAGGCTCGAAGGGCCGAATGGCCTACTGCTGCACCTATTTTTCTATGTTTCTATTATATGCTTTAATTTCAGGTCATCCAAGTAAGATTGTTTCATATTTGTTTCAGAATACTTCAATCTATAATAACTCAAAATTTCTTTAAGTTCTCTTAATTTTTAAGGAAGTTATGGGCTTTTGACTGTTCTCGATCACAACTTTTGTGACAAGTCAATAGAAAAGCAATAGGAAGCAAGTTGCTAATTTCCGAGTATGAAAATGGCCCTAACTTTTTTAATACTGAAGATATGAAAGTGAATTAGGTGTCAAATTAAACTTATTTTTATGCTTTATCTGATGGGATAAATTGCAGACTTGATTTTTTAAATCTCAAAATTTTGTAACATTTTTGTAACAGTCTGACACATTTCCACTAATACGAACAGACTGTGGTCTGTGAATTAGGAAGTCGAGGATCCAACTGCAGAGGGATACGCAGAGACCCAGTTCTGCGAGTTTGGTAACCAGCTTGGAGGGGATGATAGTATTAAATGCAAGCTGTAATCGATGAATAAGAGCCTGACCTATGAGTTTTTGTGGTCCAGAGCGGAGTGGAGAGCCAGCGAGATCGTATCCATCGTTGATCTGTTGTGGCAATAAGCGAACTGCAGTGGGTCCAGGTTTTTGTCAAGGTAGGAGTTGATTTGCACCATGATCAACCTCTCGAAGCACTTCATCACCACAGGCGTTAGTGCCACAGGTCAATAGTCATTGAGGCACGTCACCTTGCTCTGCTTGGGCAGGTGGGAACCTCAAAAGTGAGAAGTTGAAAATGTCCGTAAAAACTCCAGCCAGTTGGTCTGCACAGGTTTTTAGAACACGATCTTACAGAGGGCCCTTTGGTACAATGTGTCTGTGTCTGAGATGCCATGTTCCTCTAGACCTTTCCTATCCATTTACTATTCCAGATGTCTTTCAAAAATGTTGTAATAGTATCAGTCTCAACAACTACTTCTAGCAGCACATTCCAAATACATGCTACTCTATGTGTAGAAAAAGTTGCATCTCAGGTTCCTGTCAAATTTATCCCCTTTCACAAGCCTGGGTTCTGCAGCCCTCCCCAACTCTGCATTCACCCTATCTTTGCCTCTCATGATTTTATACCCTCTGTGAGATCACCCCTCAGTCTCCTACACCCCAAGGAATAAACTCACTGCCTGCTCAACCACTCCCTGTAACTCAGTCCTTCAGGCAATTGCAACATCCTCGTAAATATTCTCTGCCCCCTTTACAGCTTAATGACATCTTTCCTATAACAGGGTGATCAAAACTGAACACAATACTCCAAGTGCAGCCTCATCAATGTCTTATTTAACTGCATCATAACATTGCAACTTTGATACTCATTACTCTTACTGCTCATACCAGCATACCAAAATACTCCTTCACCACCCTGTCCACCTACGATGCCACCTTATGGGCACTATGTACTTGTAGTCCCTGGTCCCACTGCACGACAACACTCCTAATGCCCCTACTGTTCATTGTGAAAGTCTTGCCCTGGTTTGCCCTTCACCAGGTAACTGAAACCGGGCATCCAGTATCTGAAGGGTAGCAGAGGCAGAGACACATCATTTAAGAAATATTTAAATAAGCATTTGAAATATCAAGGTATACTGCAGAAGGCTGGAAAATGGGATTCGTAGAGATGGATCGTCTGCGCGCGGTGGGCTGAAGGGTCTGTTTTCATGCTGCGTGACTAGGGCTCTCATTTAATATGTGATTGAAGAATGAATTCACTTGTAAGGTCTGAATAATTAACAACCAACTGAATCTTGTTGGCTGTGCTAAAAGTGCAGTTTTCACTGAGATCAGCAAGTTTGATATAGATATTAAACAAGACGTTAATCACAAGATTGGGTATATTTAAAATTGTTGCATGTTAAGAGAAACATTATTTCAGCCCAAAAATTCCAGTGTGACCAAGTAGGTGCAGAAGATAATCATCTCTGCAATGCACAAACGGTCATATTGAAGACCCATAGTTGAATGTTGCAGTCGCCCAAACCAAAGATTGTTCCCGATGTTGGGGGAGTCCAGAACAAAGGGTCTCAGTCTAAGGATAAGGGGGAATTCCTTTAGGACCGAGATGAGGAAAACATTCTTTACACAGAGAGTGGTGGGTCTCTGGAATTCTCTGCCACAGAAGGTCGTTGAGGCCAGTTCATTGGCTATATTCAAGAGGGAGTTAGATGTGGCTCTTATGGCTAAAGGGATCAGAGGGTATGGAGAGAAGGCAGGTACGGGATACTGAGTTGGATGATCAGCCATGATC
Source organism: Raja brachyura (assembly GCA_963514005.1). Next base: position 39,865,531 of record OY740782.1, read on the forward strand.
ATATTGAATGGCGGTGCAGGCTCGAAGGGCCGAATGGCCTACTCCTGCACCTATTTTTCTATGTTTCTGATGTTACTCAGAGGAAATATTTTGGAAATATTTATAGTCAAAAGTGTGCGGCTTGGGGTGGGCAGTTCCAGGAGACAGCGAGGAGCAGGAAACATAGGACAGGAATGGAGAGCTTGTGACAATAGGTCAAGGATTGAGTCCGAGGTCAGGTAGGGGAAGCAGATGCAATGATGAAAGGGGTGATCTTCCACAAAGGTTGTGGTGAGCTCACATGGTTGGACAATGGATGTCGTGGCTTCAGTGTGGGTGCAGCCATCAGCTAAGAATTTGACTGATTAGGTTGGGTTTAGGTACCATCAATGGTGGCAGAGTGTTGCAGCTGATAGAGCTCCACACCCACACTGAGGCCACAACCCAGAGACCTGGGTTCGATCCTAACCTCAGGCGCTGTCTGCGTGGAGTTTGCATGTTCTCCCTGCATTGGTTTGTTCCAGGTGCTGTGATTTCCTCCCAAGGACCTGCTGTTTGTAGGTTAGAAACAGAAAGTGCTGAAGTATCTCAGTGGGTCAGGCACCAACGCTGGAGCACACGGATAGCTGACATTTTGTGTTAGGGCTGTATGTTAATTAGCATCTATTAATTGCCCTTAGTGTGTACAGAATGGATACATAAGTGAGTTAACATGGAACTACTGTGATTGATAGTCAGTGTGGCCTCAAATGTATAATATCTCCTGCACAACACCATATTACAGGAAGCAGATTTGGAAATGCTGGACAGTATAAAGTGAATCTACTCGGTGTTAAGAATTTTTAACAGAATTATTTACGTGCCTGATAAGGAGTGAGTTCAGTGCATTATTGGACTCTGGACTGTATACTACAAGAGGCATGTGCCTGCCATGGTGCACTTGCTGATGCTAAAGCTGATGGATGTAATAATTAATCGTGGGAAGAGCAGGGTCTAAAGGTTGTCTTGGCTGCACCCAAGACCAGTTTCCATGATGGTCACACCTTCTAGGTATGTTACAAAACTTACCTTCAGCGGCGCTGCAGTTCTGTCACTGGTCGTGTGTGCGACTTTGGCGCCTTTGAGAGGGGGGACGGGTTTAAAATGCGTTTCTTCTTCAGACTATCCAAATCGATTTTGAACAGGCTGTTTAGTTGCTGAAGAAAAATCACTTCGACTGCCATTTTATTAAGTTTATTAAAATTAGCGCTGGATAATTTAACAGCAGGAGTATAATTAAAATCATCTTCTAATGCCGACAACGGGGCGGATCTCACGTAGGGAACAAGGCAAGGTACACCGTTTATTTTTTCATATAAACTTGCTTCGTAGGATGCCTTTAATCAAAATTTCACATTGCAAAAAGGTGACTTAAGACCCATACGAACCGGCAGTATTTTTCCTGCCAATATGGGGTTTAAATTCACAGCAACCGCAACGTTCCAAACGATCGCATTCCACAAAATCCCACTCGTAAGATGATTAAAATGGCCATTAATTTACGGGAATTAAACACTAAATTCCTTCCATTTGGCCTATAAATTCATGACAATGAGATTTAAAAATCATGTTATATTGTGAATTCTTGAGTGAATGTTATTTGGACACTTAGGCTTTTTAAAAATATTAACCTTTTCTTAAGAAATGGATAGATGTTTCGATCTAGTAATTCAATTTTGTAATTAGCTACAATTAGGTAACTAACTAATTATATGCTTTAATTTCAGGCCATCCAAGTAAGATTGTTTCATATTTGTTTCAGAATGCTTCAATCTATAATAACTGAAAATTTCATTCAGTTCTCTTAATTTTTAAGAAAGTTATGGGCTTTTGACTGTCCTTGATCACAGCTTTTGTGTTAAGTCAATGGAAAAGCAATAGGGAACAAGATGCTAATTTCCGAGTATGAAAATGGCCTTAATGTTTTTAAAACGGAAGATATGAAAGTGAATTAGGTGTCAAATTAAACTTATTTTTATGCTTTATCTGATGGGATAATTTGCAGGCTTGATTTTTTTAATTTCAAAATTTGGAACATTGCTACACCTTCTGAAATAGTTAGTACTTGATTAGTACAGGTGTCAGAGACTATGGGGAGAAGGCAGGAAAATGGGGTTAGGAGGGAGAGATAGATCAGCCATGATAGAATGGCGGAGTGGACTTGATGGGCCGAATGGCAAAATTCAACTCAATTCAATCTGTACTAATAAAGTACTAACTATAATGTGGTGTTGTGCAGGAAACATGTTCCCGATGTTGGGGCCACCCAGAACCAAGGGCCACAGGTTAAGAATAAGGGATAAGCCATTTAGAACGGAGATGAGGAAACGCTTTTTCACACAGAGAGTTGTGTCTGGAATTTGCCTCAGAGGGCGGTGGAGGCCGGTTCTCTGGATACTTTCAAAAAAGAGCTAGATAGCGCTCTTGAAGATAGCGGAGTCGGAGGATATGGGGAGAAGGCAGGAATGGGGTACTGATTGTGGATGATCAGCCATGATCACATTGAATGGCGGTGCTGGCTTGAAGGGCCGAATGGCCTACTCCTGCACCTATTGTCTGTTGTCAACTGCTCGTCCTTATGACCTAGTTCCACTCCACATTTCCACATTTATTGTCTTACATTTACAAAGATGGTGCCAGGACAGGAAGGCTTGAGTTATAAGCAGAGAAATGATAGGCTTGGTATTTCTTCTCTGGAGCTTACGAGGCTGAGAGTGGCCTTATATAGGTGTATAAAATCATGAGGGGCATGGATGAGGTGCACACAGATAAGATATACACAGATAAGGTACCCCTCGGGTGCTGTATGACTATGACATGAATATGAAAGTTTTAGAGGGATACGAGCCAAACGTGAACCGGTGGGACTAGCGTAGATGGGGCATCTTGATCGGCAAACACAACTTGGGCCAAAGGGCATGTTTCTGCGCTGTATAACTCTATTAGTCTGTGGGCTTTTTTGTTTAAGTTAGTGACCCAAATCACGGAACTACCTGAATTTTTAACATATTGTGTAAAAATATTATATAAATCATACCTGAAACCTGTCAAGACCAAAACCTGCACATATTTTTAAAATATGAGAAAAACCTCCAATTTTCCAAGTAGTAATTGCCCAATCAAAGCACGTTTGACATTGAGGTCGGGCGCCAATTGACCAATCACACGCTTTGTTTCATGATCGCTTGACAGCAAGCACTCTGGGATCATGACTGCCTCCAAATTACATCAAAACAATAGCACGGTTTCCAAGGAATAAAGGTAATGCTAACCTTGCTGATAATTTTGTTTTACAATTGATTTATCTTTATAAAGTTATGATGTGAACTGTTAAATATAAATGATAAATAACAAATGTAGAGCTAGGGTTAGGGTTAGGGTCAGACAGTCAGTCGGTCAGTCGGTCGGGCTGTCGGTAGGCCGGTGGATGCTGTGAAGGATCGGTCGGGCTGTCAGTAGGCCGGTGGATGCTGTGAAGGATCGGTCGGGCTGTCAGGCCACTGGGCCTCCGGTGAGTGCTGAGAGTGGTCGGTCGCACCGCTGGTGGGTGCTGCGAGTGGTCAGTCGGGCTGTCGGATGGCCAGTGTTGCAGCGAGCGAGTGGTAGGACTGATGGAGCCGGCACTGTGGGGGTGCTGAAGGCAGCCCAGGTGGCGTGCAGGGCAGTGCTGCCTCCCACAATCATCACCATGATGATCCAGAAGGGCATGCTGGCCGAGGTGGACGCACTGAGCGGCCACACTTACAGAGCCCGCAGCCGGTCCCAAAGTGGCACCAGCTCCACCCGCGGGCAGCTCTGGAAGGTGGGTGAGTTAGGGTTAGGCATTTTCCTGTCAGTGGAAGCCTAAGCCTTCCCACAGCCTGGCACTGCCCCAGTCCCACTATGGCTGTGACCCCCCACTCTGCACACTGGCAGGGGTTCAGTTGTGTCCCAGCATCACACGGGAGGGCTGGTCCCCCAACACAATAATCCACCTCTACCCCAATATTGGGGGGGGGGGGGGGTTCTGGAGTACTAGTATGGGTGTTGTGGGCAGAAGGGACTGCTTTACAGAGGGCTAGTATGGACATTGTGGGCCGAATGGATTCTTGGGCTGGCAGCTTAGTCACTCAAGCCTGTTGTGCTGGCAGCTCACTCACTCATGGCTGGTGGGTTGGCAGTTGACTCGCGGCTATTCCTTGAAATTCCATTTCAAGCAGGGTGCAAGGCCACCAAATTCAAGTGCAGTTTCTTACCACTTCAAGCAGGGTGCAAGGCCACTAAAGACAGCGAGTCGTGACCTCTCCCTCCTCCATCTTGCAGAGACTGAACCACGCCCACACTTCTGGGTTTTATAGTCCCTCCCCCTTCCCATCAGAAGGGGCATGGCCTTCATGGCATGATTGACAAGAGAGAGAATCTCAACATTTTTAAACACTAGTATTTATTTTATTTTTCATTGATGGGAAAAATCCTTGCACCTGATGAGCGGAGGGGGACTCTGAGTAAGATGGCCAAAAATCACAGCCGTACGTGGTAGCGTTTTTTCTAAAATCAATATATAGCGCAAACAAGGATCCCCAGATCCTGTTGTACTTCCCCTTTTCCCAACTTGATGCCATTTAGATAGTAATCTGCCTTCCTGTTTTTGATACCAAAGTGAATAACCTCACATTTATCCACATTAAACTTCATCTGCCATGCATCTGCCCACTCCCCCAGCCTGTCCAAGTCAACCTGCACTCTCATAGCATCCTCCTCACAGTTCACACTGCCACCCAGCTTTGTCTCGTCTGCAAATTTACTAATGTTACTTTGAATCCCTTCATCCAAAACAATGATGTACATTGTAAGTAGCTGCGGTCCCAGCACCGAGCCTTGCGGTACCCCACTTGTCACTGCCTGCCATTCTGAAAGGGACCCGTTAATTCCTTAAGGGACCCGTTAATCTCTTTGTTTCCTGTCTGCCAACCAATTTTCTATCCATGTCAGCACTCTACCCCCAATACCATGTGCCCTAAGTTTTCCCACTAATCTCCTACGTGGGACCTTATCAAATGCTTTCTGAGTCCAGGTACACTACATCCACTGGCTCTCCCTTGTCCATTTTCCTAGTTACTTCCTCAAAAAATTCCATAAGATTTGTGAGGAATGATTTCCCCTTAGTAAATCCATGCTGACTTTTATAATTGACTCCAGCATCTTCCCCACCACCAATGTCAGGCTAACTGGTCTATAATTCCCTGTTTTCTCTCTCCCGTCTTTTTTAAAAAGTGGGATAACATTAGCTACCCTCCCACAGGAACTGATACTGAATCTATAGAACATTGGAAAATTATCACCAATGCATCCAGGATTTATAGAGCCACTTCCTTAAGTACCCTGGGATGCAGACCATCAGTCTCTGGGGATTTATCAGCCTTCAGTCCCATCAGTCTACCCAACACCATTTCCTGCCTAACGTGGATTTGCTTCAGTCCTCCGTCACCCCAGATCCTCTGGCCACTACTATATCAGGAGGATTGTTTGTGTCCTCCTTAGTGAAGACAGATCCAAAGTACCTGTTCAACTCATCTGCCATTTCCTTTGTTCCCCATAATAAATGCACCTTCAAGGGTCCAACTTTGGTCTGAACTAGTTTTTTCCTCTTCACATTACCTAAAGAAGCTTTTATTATCCTCCTTTATATTCTTGGCTAGCTTACCTTCGTATCTCATCTTTTCTCCCCATATTGTCTTTTTAGTTATCTTCTGTTGCTCTTTAAACATTACCCAATCCTCTTGCTTCCCATTCATCTTTGCGACGTTGTACTTCTCTTTTATTTTTATACTGTCCCTGACATCCCTTGTCAGCCATGGTTGCCCCTTACTCCCTTTGGAATCTTTCTTCCTCCTAGGAATGAACTGATCCTGCACCTTCTGTATTATTCCTAGAAATACCTGCCATTGTTGTTCCACTGTCATCCCTGCAAGTGTATCTTTCCAGTCAACTTTGGCCAGCTCCTCCCTCATAGCTCCATAGTCCCCTTTATTCAACTGTAACACTGACACCTCCGATCTACCCTCTCCCTCTCCAATTGTAGATTAAACCTGACCATATTATGGTCACTACCTCCTAATGGCTCATTAACCTAAAGGTCCTTTATCAAATCCGGTTCATTACATAACATTAAATCCAGAATTGCCTTCTCCCTAGTAGGCGCCAATGCAAGCCGTTCTAAGAATCTATCATAAAGGCACTCTACAAAGTCCCTTTTTTAGGGTCCAGTACCAACCTGATTTTCCCAGTCTACCTGCATGTTGAAATCTTCCATAACAACTACAGCATTACCTTTGCTACATACCAATTTTAACTCCTGATTCAACTTGCACCCTATGTCCAGGCTACTGTTTAGGGGCCTGTAGATAAGTCCTATTAGGGTCTTTTTACCCTTACAATTCCTTTGTTCTATCCATACTGACTCCACATCTCCTGTTTCAATGTCACCCCTTGCAAGGGACTGAATTTCATTCCTCACCAACAAAGCTACCCCACCCCCTCTGCCCCCTCTGTCTTTTCGATAGGATGTATACCCTTGGATATTCAGTTCCCATCTCTGGCCCTCTTGCAGCCATGTCTCAGTAATTCCCACAGCATCATACTTGCTAATTTCTGAGCCTCAAGCTCGTCCACTTTATTTCTTACACTTCGCGCATTCATATACAACACTTTGACCTCCGTATTCACGTCCTCTCTCACACCGCTCGCAATTGGCCCTGACCGTACTCTTTTATCCCTTCTCGAACTTTCCTTCCCATTAATTCGAGAATCTTTTGTAATTTTTCCTGTTGTCACTTCTCCTTCAACTCCATCTTTATACTCCCAATTTGTTAATCCCTCCCCCCCCCCCCCCACTATTTAGTTTAACCCCACACGTGTAGCCCTAGCAAACCTGCCGCCAGAACGTCGGTTCTCCTCCAGTTAAGGTGTAACCTGTCCCTTTTGTACAGGTCATCCCTTCCCCAGAAGAGATACGAGTGGTCTTTAAATCTAAATCCTTGCTCCCTGCACCAGCCCCTCAGCCACACATTCAGATCCCCTATCTCCCTGTTCCTGTCCTCACTAGCACAAGGTACTGGAAGCAATCCAGAGATAACCACCCTAGAAATCCTGCTTTTCAGTCTTCTTCCTAATTCTCTGAACTCACGTTGGAGAACCTCCTTCCTCTTTTTCTCGATGTCTTTTGTGCCTACATGCACAACTACTGCCGGCTGTTCACCTTCTCTCTCGAGGATGTTCTGAATTCGGCTCGTGACATCCTGAACCCTAGCACCAGGGCGGCAACAGACCATCGTCACATATCGTCTGCTGCCACAGAATCTCCTGTCTGCTCCTTGGACAATGCTCCTTGGACAATCACCCACCACTATGGCTCTGCCTGATGCCGGTTGTCCCATCTCTAGGATTAGAGCCTAGTCACAAGTTTTATATATATATATATATATAAAACTATATATATATATATATGGTTTAAATAGACAGCAGCACAGAATTTGGCTCCCCATTGAGTAATATGAGTATTGAACACTAGATGGCACCTACTTTTTCGATCTCATTTTCTAATTAGCTTAATAAATTAATGTGCAACTTTTGTCACTGACGAGTTATGACTTCTCAATTATATTTTATCTAAATCTGTGCAAAATTTCAGGTAGTTCCCAGACATAGGTCACGAAAGTTAAGGGGCTGTCCCACTGCGGCGACCAAATCTGTGAGTTTAGAAGAGTATGCCCTCGACTTCAAACTCGCAGCATGGTCGACACGTGGTCCTAAGAGGTCCTATGAGGTCACTCTCCTTCATGCTCGAGGGAAGTTCCCTCATACTCATGACCTCAGTTTGGTCGAGGAAAATTTTTCAGCATGTTGAAATTTTTTACGCGAGTAAAAATTGGTCGGCATTGTTCTTTTGAGCTTGTAGTGCAGTGGAGTGGGGTCGCTATGTAGTTATAGGCAGTCGAGGGCAGCAATCTCGTTTGCTGACCGGGCATTTTAATTGGCTTATTGGAGTTTTCAGGACCAAGGAAAATCGACCAGTAATGTTAAATGCCCGCTAAACTTTATTATAAGTTGTCTGGCTTCTTAAAAGTGTCTCCACTCCTTCTCTCTGACGGAGTTTCATCGCTGACGGTCGATCCAGCTCGAGGTTTTTAAGGCGAGTGCCCTCAAGCTTGAAGGTCGAAGACAGTCACTGAAAGGTCGCGTCAGTGGACAGGCCCTTTAAATTCTAGACAAATTTTTGATGCTTGGCCCACAGCCTGTATGATTCTTTCATTTAAAAAAAAGCCTTCTTGGAGAAAGCAAGTAGCACATTATCTGTCTATATTTTCAAAGATATTTCTGAGGGCAGTAACAGGCCAAAATTAAGATTTCTACCAAAACATGTGAATTGTTCTCAGTGATGCTGCTTTATTTAAAAACTGTCACAATTGGAAAATAAGTTGCATTTCATCCATTTAGTCTCTTTTGTACCATCTTCCAAAAAGTGCTGCAGTTACAAGCCCTGCTGACATCCCTTGCTTAGTCATGTAAAAATTATCGTCCAGCCATTCATTGGTATCTGCACGATAAAGTTTCATCTCAGCAGCAAGTATCTCAGTGTAAATATGGTAAGTGCTGAAATTTCCCCACAACTTGAAGTCAATGATGTCAGAAGCAGTTGTAGTACTTTGTCCACATGTGTCAAAAGTGGAGCCTGCACACTTCACCAAAGCACACACTTGCAGGTATAAGGTGCCATGTACTGTGTGAAGACCATCAAAGGCTCCTAATGCATACAGATTGCTGGCCTTGTGCCTATGTCGATAAGCCAAATGGCAGCAAAGCGTGTTGGAACAGACTTGCAAATTACCTTCCTGGCCTGTCATAAGGACAAAGGTATAATTATCGTACATCATCGGAGCATGAAATGTACCACTAGGACCATCGACTTGGGACAGCATTGTGCTTGATAAAGGCTGTAATTGTTCCAGCATTACTTTTTTTTTCTGCAGCTGAGAAACAGGTGCAATATAGTTGTACCTTTCACAAAGTTCAGATGTTACCTGAGACATGGGCAGCTCCAGACTGGGGATTATTGGAACTTCTGCCACCAGGAGTTTCCCCTCACTGCTTTCTACATTGTAGTAATAGTGAGAAACGGAAGGAGTATAAATCCCACTTCCTGACATTTGCCATTCTGGGTGATGCTGATTAGCTGCAAGCAGGTTGATCCTATATGCTGTTGCAAAAGCTTGCTGGAACTCAATTGCAGATACGAGTGGAAGTTGGTTTATCCAGGCTGTGGGAAATATAATCTGTTTCACACCATAATTCTCAATTAAACTCACTGCTGGCTCATAAAACAATATGTCAAAACATGTAAAAATACCAAATCTACCAGCAAAAGAAGTATTAAAGATGACGTGTTCCACTCTCTTTGGTGTGTTGAAACTATCTTCGAAGTAAAGATTCTGTTTATGGTATTTGGCAATTAATGAACCTTCTGCGTCAAAAACGACATCAGTGTTAAACTGGTATCTTCCATCTGGGGGGCACCAGGGATCACTGCGTTCGCAGGTCTGCCTTTCTCCCATGTTTGCTACCAAGTACATCTTGTCATTCCTTGCCAGACAACTCAGTTGATAAAGAACCTGGAGAAAATATATGAATATAGTTATGATACATTTTGTGATTTTTTTTTCAGTGGATTAAAGAACAAACACCATTTTACATTATACTTTCTAAGGTCTCGTCTCCTAAAGTATATTGATTGCAGTTATATGCTTAGCTAATAACTGTGTGGCATGCTGCTCAGATATTGATTTGTTGGACCAACTAAGATTGTTTTCTCTGGAACACCGGGGGTTGAGGGGAGACCTGATAGAAGTAGATATATTATGAGATACATAGATAGGGTAAACTGTTAAACGTTTTTCCTAGGATGGAAATGTCAAAGATTAGAGGTGAGTGGGACAAAATTTAATGGAGATATGCGAGTCAAGTTTTTAAGCAGAGAGTGGTGGGTGCCTGGAGCGCGCTGCCTGGGGTGGTGGTGGAGGCAGATAAGATAGTGGCATTTAAGAAACTTTCGGATAATCATTGGAATATGCATGGAATGTTGGAATATGGCTTGTGTACAGGCAGATGAGATTAGTTTATTTTGGCATCATGTTCGGCACAGACATTGTAAGCGGAAGGGCCTGTTCCTGTGCTGTACTGTTCTAGGTTCTAGCTCAGAAAGCAGATACAGAGTTGTTCCATGAGGACAGACAGACAAAAGGTGTAGACATGGTTCTCAGTTTTAACTGCTTAATATAGACACGAAGCAAGATTTTTCCAGTTAATATTGTATTGTGGAATAGTTATGGGGAAACAAATCACTGGGGTCCTAATTCCACTTCATAATATGTCTAAATTACCAGCATGTTTATGATATTTTGTTCTGCCCATACTCTAAAATTCCGTGGAAGGACACTGAACAACAGTAGCCTGGATACAATTGTTTAATTGTTGCATCTGCACCCAGGAAGAAGCTGTCTATTCCAGGAGATCCAAGATGTTTTTTTTCCTTCAGTAAATGTGGTTTCCCCCTGCTGTTGTGGAACTTACGTTTTCCCTGTGTCCTGTAGAGCTACTCACACTCTCGCTCCACCAAGATGGAATGGCGATAGTGTTTCCCTGGTCTTTATCTTTCACCCCAACAGCCTCTGCATCCAACACATAATCTTCTGACATTTCTGCCACTTTCAAAGTGATCCCTCCATCAGTCACATCTTCCTGGCCCCAGCCCTTTCCGGTTTTCATAGAGATTGCTCCTTCAGCAACTCCCTTCCCACCCAAATCACTCCCTCCCCACGTACTTTTTCCTGCAACTGGGCAGGCTTGAACTTTATTCCTTAAAGTGCAAAAGGCTGAGGGATGATCTTATAGAGATATACAAAATCATGAGGGGAATAGATAGTGAATGCACAGAGTTGCTACAGAGTCTTCTACCTAGAGTAAGGAAATCAAGAACCAAAGGACATAGGTATAAGGTGAAAGGGGAAAGATTTAATAGGAACACGAGGGGCAACTTTTTCAGTCAGAAGGTGGCGGGTATTATTAACAAATTAAATACAAGGTAATATTTGCAAATCTCTACTCGCTGAAAGTTTTCATTGCCAGGAGCAATAGAATGACTTTCTCTGAAAGTTTGAATGAAAAACTAGGTAAAGTGCCCAATTAAATGTCCAACCCTTTCCTGAGGTAGTTTTGAATCTAGAAAAGCGATTTTCTAAGCTCAAGGAAGTAATTGAGTCGGGTATAATAACACCATTTAAAAGACATTTGGACAGGTAAATGGATAGGAAATGTTCCGAGGGATATGGGCAAAGCGCGGGGAAATGGGACTGGATTAGGCGAGGTATCTTGGTCGGCATGGACAAGTTGGGCAAAAGGGCTTGTTTCTGTGCTGATTATTCTATGATCATGATTCAAAGCCACGATATCAAACTCAAAACCATTTTTAAAATCAAATGTTAGTACTTAACTAATACAATATACACAAAATTTCCAATGGGAACCGAATACAATCATTAAATATCTTCCTCCAAATTACTCTGCAAAAGCTTGTGTTAGGTTTGCTGAATGCTTATAATTAAGATCACAAAAGAAGTACAAGACTATATAGCTTCTACCTCTGTGTTACTAATTTTCCTTGGATGCAAACATGGATTCCACGTAACAAGTGTAGGATCTGGCATGGGCTCCAAATATGGAAAAATAGAATCTCTGGTGAAATTAAATCCATAGAGACCATCCTCTGGAAAGACAATTATCTTAGCTCCCTATAATAGATTAAAAAGAATAAATTGATTAGTATAACAATTATAAACAAAGTTCTACATTGAAATAGTACTACTATAGAGATAACATGCAAATATTACTGTACTGGCAAGATAGTGTTAGTGTGCATGCTGTATTTACATAAATGAAATAGTTACTGGTAGAACAGCTTCACTCCACTTCCAAAGGGCATGGCAAACTACTAATTAACTAACATTTTTGCGACTTTCACTTATTAAGCTACATGTCAGTATGAGGCAACTAAAACATAATGCATGCAGATGAGGAATAGATCCATATTAATTTTAAATTGGAAATACGTGCAAAAACAGATCAACAGAATGAAAAGGAGCAGGTATCGCTCATAGGGCCCTTGATACCTGCTCTCCCAGTGAATATGGCAGGCACTTGTGGAGGGCAACCATTTTATGAATAAAACAAAAACTTTAGGGTAGGAATGAACTGCAGATGCTGGTTTAAATCGAAGGTAGACACAAAATGCTGGAGTAACTCAGCGGGACAGGTAGCATCTCTGGAGAGAAGGAATGGGTGACGTTTCTGGTCAAGACCCTTCTTCAGACTGCTGTCAGGGGGCTGGGCGGGACAGAGATAGAATGTATTCGGAGACAGTAAAGCCCCTGTCCCACTTTCACGACCTAATTGGCGACCTCTGCCGGGTTTGCCCTTGACTCATACTCGCAGCATGGTCGCCACGAGGTCACAGGAGATCGTAGGTCACTCGTCCTCATGCTTGTGAGTGGTCTCCGCATACTCGTGGCCTCAAGTAGGTCGCAGCGTTTTTTCCAGCCTGATAAAAAATGTCCACGAGGAAAGAAAAGGTCGGCATGGAAAGAATTGATACTTTTTACTCATAGGTAGGTCGTGGTGGTAATCATTGGTAGTCGTAGATAGTCGTAGGTCGGTAATTGGCCCGAGAAAAAAAATGCAGACATTACATCATTTTATCATGTGATCATTTTCCACTCGTAACTAGTCGTAGTTGATCTTAGGTGTGGAAGACTGAAGTCGAGGCGGGTCGTAGGAGGTCGTAGACATAGTCGTAGGAGGCCTTTTACTTCGGCGAGTCACCACGACCTTGACATTTTTCTATGGTCTTCGAAACTCATGGATTAGGTTGTCCAAGTGGGACAGCCCCTTAAGACTGGTGGGAGAACTGGGAAGGGGGAGGGGATGGAGAGAGGGAAAGCAAGGGCTATTTGAAGTTAGAGAGTCAATGTTCATACCGCTGAGGTGTAAGCTACCAAAGTGAAATATGAGATGCTGTTCCTCCAATTTACGCTGGGCTTACCTCTGACAATGAAGGAGGCCCAGGACAGAATGGTCAGATTGGGTAAAATGCTGGGGTAACTCAGCGGGTGCGGTAGCATCTCTGGAGAGAAGGAATGGGTGACGTTTCGGGTCGAGACCCTTCTTCAGACTGAGCAACTGGGAGATCAGGTGGGTTAAGGCGGACTGAGATATAGATGAGGCTCTCACGAGGGTCTCCTCGATATCCCGCAGCTCTTCCTCCCTCTCCCCCTGTTCTTAACAAGGACTTGTCCTCACCGTCCATCCCATCAGCCGTCGCGTACAGCATATAATCCTCCGACACTTTTGCCACCTCCAATGGGATCCCACTACTGGCCACATCTTCCCATCTCCATTCATTTCTGGTTTCCGCAGAGACTGTTCCCTCCGCAACTACCTGGTCGTCCCTTCCCACCCAAACCACCCCATCCCCAGGTACGTTCCCCAGCAACCGCGTGAGATGCAACACCTGTCCCTTTACCTCCCCCCTCGACTCCATGTAAGGACCCCAACAGTCTTTTTTAGGTGAGGCAGAGGTTCACTTGCACCTCCTCCAACCTCATCTACTGTATCCACTGTTCCAGGTGTTAACTCCTGTATATCAGCGAGACCAAGCACAGGCTCGGCGATCGTTTAGCTGAACACCTCCCCTCAGTCCACCTTAACATACCCGATCTCCCGATTGCTCAACACTTTAACTCCCCCTCCCATTCCCAATCTAACCTTTCTGTCCTATGCCTCCTTCATTGTCAGAGGCCCAGCGCAAATTGGAGGAACAGCACCTCATATTTCGCTTGGGTAGCTTACACCCCAGCGGTATGAACATTGACCTCTAACTTCAAATAGCCCTTGCTTTCCCTCTCTCTCCATCCCCTCCCCCTTCCCATTTCTCCCACCAGTCTTTCAGTCCCAAGAAGACTTGAGGCTGTAATCGCTGTCTCAACAAAGTTCTGAGTAAAGGGTCTGAATACTATGTAAATGTGATATTTCAGCTATTTCTTCCTAATTACTTTGCAAACATTTCTAAACACCTGTTTTCGCTTTTATTATTGGGTATTGTGTGTAGGTTGATGATAAAAACAAAATTTTTCATCCATTTTAGAATAAGACTGTAACGTAACAAAATCTTGAAAAAGTGAAGGGGTCTGAATACTTTCTGAATGCACTGTATGTATACATCCCTCAGAGCCCCTTAAAACTCATTTTGCTCACTTTAAATCAATGGCCTCCTGATTTTGATACTCCGGCCATGGGAAAAAAAGGTTTTGTTTATCTACCCTATCATAATCATATATTCTTCTGTTAGGTCGCCTCCTCTGTTCTAGGGAAAACAAGCCTAGCATGTATAATCTCTGCCTATATCTTAAGTCCTCCAGTCTAGACAGCATCCTGAACTATTGTGCATTTTCTTTCATTTATCTAAATGAGAGATGCAGTTGAGATCCAACTTACACAACTTTCCTTTTATCCCACGAATCAACCTTCTGTTTATATATTATTTAATTTACATTTAAGATCATTATTCAAGCAAAGAAAGCTCTGTATACCATTTCTAATGTTCTTGCATACAAAAAAAAGAAAATCTATGCAGTATGAATATTAACCTTGTTTTATTATCAAAAGGTCCAAAAAATGTTCTTTCCTCCACACTAATCTTAGACTCTCCTTCCTGAAAATAAAGTTGTATTGCCATTTGTCATTGCTGGGAACCCTCTTATTCGTTCTAATGACCCTTAACGTGTCACTCTTTATGACAAACGTTGATGCAATGCTCATTCATGGAAGAGGAGAGAACTGTCGTAGTTACAAACAGTGCCGCAGTCGGTCGAGGACCCGCCATCGAGAACACAAATGGACCCGGCCGGGGGGGGGGGGGGCTGCTGAGAGAATAACGGATCCCGGCGTGGTTTCGAGAACACAGAGGGTTTGATTTGTGTTCTTTACATTAATAATACATTACTAATGTATTAATTATTAATGTTTAATGTTTTATAATTCTTAACTGTCACTGTGCCATGTTGTCACTTGCGGGCTGAGCACCAAGGCAAATTCCTTGTCTGTGAACACTTGGCCAATAAACTTATTCATTAATTCATTCCCCCCCGCCGAGAAGGAAGAGGGATCATCGTGACTATATCAAAGATGTTTGTAAGTTTGTCGATGGCCTAATACGTGGCGACTATTTGAATACTTGTGTAAGGTATGCAAAACAAGGAATTTCACTGTGCCAAGTACATAATTTGGATGAGGGGTCTTTGTGACCAAGTTTGTGGATGATATGAAAATAGGTGGAAGGACAGCTAGAGCAGAAGGACTTGGACAGGTTGGGAGAGTGGGCAAAGAAGTGGGAGATGGAATATAGTGTAGCAAAGTGTGGAGCCAGGCATTTTGGTAATAGGAATAAAGGCTTAGATGATATCCTAAATGGGGAGAGAATCCAGAAATCAGAGGTCCAAAGGGACTTGGGAGTGCTGGTGCAGGATTCCCAAAAGGTTCATCTGTAAGTCGAATCAGTGGTGAAGAAGGCAAGTGCAATGCTAGCATTTATTTCAAGAGGGCTAGAATACAAAAACGATGTCATTCTGAGGCTCCATAAGGTGCTGGTCAGGCCACATTGGGAATATTGTGAGCAATTTTGCGTGCCATATTTGAAGAAGGATGTGCTGGCCCTGGAGTGGGTCTAGAGGAGGTTTACAAGAATGGTCCCAAGAATGAGTGGGTTAGCCTATGATGAGCATTTGATGGCACTAGGCCTGTACTCACTGGAGTTTAGAAGAATGAGGGGGCACCTCATTGCAACGTACCGAATCGTGAAAGGCTTAGATAGAGTGGATGTGGAGAGGATGTTTCCACTAGTGGGAGAGTCTAGATCTCAAGGTCGTAGTCTCAGAATTAAAGGATGTTCCTTTAAGACGCAGATGAGAAGGAATTTATTTAGTCAGAGGGTGGTGAATCTGTGGAATTCATTGCCACAGAAGGCTGTGGAGGCCAAGTCAATGGATATTTTTAAAACAGAGATATATAGATTCTTGATTAGTACAAGTGTTAGGGTTAGAAACATATTAAATTGGTGCAGAGGTAGGCCATTTGGCCCTTCGAGCCAGCACCGCCATTCAATATGATCATGGCTGATCATCCAGAATCAGTATCTGTTCCTGCTTTCTCCCCATATCCCTTGATTCCGTTTAGCTATATCTAACTCCCGCTTGAATGCATCCAATGATTAAGCGAGCTCGGTATTCCGAAAAACGCAAGAAAAATGTCACTCGCGAAAAACACCCCCGGGAACCATGCCGCTGCATGCACACAGACTCGCGCCCCATCCGCGGCCAGGATCGAACCGTCAACAGACCGTTCCCCCCCCCCCCCCCCCCCCAAGCTCCCAATCCTCGTCCGGGGGCGCAACAACCAGCGTGGAGAAGAAACGGCAACCCCACCCAAGCCCAACTCTGCCTGCCCCGTCAGAACACTGGGCTGCCGCAGCCGACAACCAGCGCAGAGAAGAAACGGCAACTCCTGCTCAGCTCTGCATGTTCCGCCGGGTTAACCGACAGCCCTGGACTGACTGGACACCGGCCCGGCCGCCACCGCAAGGGGCTGGCACCCCGCCAGTCCAAGGCCTCCGGTAAACCCGGCGGGACAGGCAGAGCAGAGCCGGGGCCACTGCCTATGCTCCTCCGCGCCGGCTGCAATCCCGTGCCCCGCCAGCCAGGGCCACCCGGACATCCACGGCCGCCTCCGGACAGGGACGGGACACCCGGGAGGGGACGGGGATGGCCCAGCAGCAATTCAATAGCGCCGGACAAAACGCAGGTCCGCACCCACGCAGCAGCACAGCCGTGGAGAATGTTCATCGCGAGTGATACATGACCTGGGCATGCACAGTCAGATTACCAAACTCACTTATTGGCCTCCACTGCCTTCTGTGGCAGAGAATTCCACAGATTCACAACTCTCCGGCTAAAATTTGTTTTCCTCATCTCAATCCTTATGAAAACGTTTTTTCTCATCTCAGTCCTAAATGGGGTTATGGGGAGAGGCAGGAGAATGGGGTTAGGAGGGAGCGATAGATCAGCCATGATTGAATGGTGGAGTACGCTTGATGGGCCGAATGGCCTAATTCTGCTCATTTTACATGACATGACATGATAATAAGGAATCAATCAATCCACTCTCTCCAATTCCAGCATATCCTTCCAGAAGTGGACAGCCTATTCACTGTGTGACCACCTAGTTGCAGCATTTCGCATGCAAACCAATTCCTTCACCAATCTTCAGCGTTTATCGGCTGCTCTTACTTTTGAGAACAGTTTTTCTGCAAACCGCTAAATGTATTTCTCTAGTCCCTGATTTTGCATCAATCTGGCTTCACGCCAGAGGGAGTTTATTGCTGTTCTGTTTTACCTGCCTGCCCGCTTCACGCACTTGCAGTTGGTAGATGTCCAGGTTTTTCATCATGTGCTGGAGAGCCTCCTGACGTGTGGGACGGACCCGCGGCATTGAATTCAACACTGATTTGTGTTCGTAGACCGCTGCAATGTAAACATCAAGCCCGCACACCGTTGCACATTGCCACACCAGGAGCAGCCTCTTCACTCCATGCATCTCCATGACTAAAGCTCAATGCAGTATTGCAGCAACAGAGAGCAGCCTGAAAGCCCAGGGATCACTGCGTCAAAGATACCAAAGGTTATAGTTCTAACTCCTCTATAATCTTTGGTGTGTAGTATGTAACGGAACGTCACGGCCGCCAAAGCCTCCCGCTGTGTAATCCGCTCCGGAGCTGCAGAGATGCCTGCAAACAGGTATGTTTCATTGTCTTTTGAATAAATTATATTTTGATGTGGACTTTTATTGCATGCGTTTGTCTATGGAGGGCTATGTAAATTGCCGTTGGGTTAGTGTCAAATATTTACTGATCCATATACATAGAAACATAGAAAAATAGGTGCAGGAGTAGGCCATTCGGCCCTTCGAGCCTGCACCACCATTCAACGTGATCATGGCTGATCATCCAACTCAGTATCCCGTACCTGCCTTCTCTCCATACCCCCTGATCCCTTTAGCCACAAGTGCCACATCTAACGCCCTCTTAAATATAGCCAATGAACTGGCCTCAACTACCTTCTGTGGCAGAGAATTCCAGAGACTCACCACTCTCTGTGTAAAGAATGTTCTCCTCATCTTGGTCCTAAAGGAATTCCCCCTTATCCTTAGACTGTGACCCCTTGTTCTGGACTCCCCCAACATCGGGAACAATCTTCCAGCATCTAGCTTGTCCAACCCCTTAAGAATTTTGTAAGTTTCTATAAGATCCCCCCTCAATCTTCTAAATTCCAGCGAGTACAAGCCGAGTCTATCCAATCTTTCCTCATATGAAAGTCCTGACATCCCAGGAATCAGTCTGGTGAATCTTCTCTGTACCCCCTCTATGGCAAGGATGTCTTTCCTCAGATTTGGAGACCAAAACTGTACGCAATACTCCAGGTGTGGCCTCACCAAAACCCTGTACAACTGCAGTAGAACCTCCCTGCTCCTATACTCAAATCCTTTCGCTATGAATGCTGACATACCATTTGCTTTCTTCACTGCCTGCTGCACCTGCATGCCTACTTTCAATGACTGGTGTACCATGACACCCAGGTCTCGTTGCATCTCCCCTTTTCCTAATCTGCCACCATTCAGATAATAGTCTACCCTCATGTTTGTGCCACAAAAGTGGATAACCTCACATTTATCCACATTATACTGCATCTGCCATGCATCTGCCCATTCACTCAGCCTATCCAAATCACCCTGCAGCCTCCAAGCATCCTCCTCACACCTAACTATACCCCCCAGCTTGGTGTCATCTGCAAATTTGGAGATGTTGCATTGAATTCCCTCGTCCAAATCATTAATATATATTGTAAATAGTTGGAGTCCCAGCACTGAGCCTTGCGGTACCCCACTAGTCACTGCCTGCCATTCTGAAAAGGACCCGTTTACTCCTACCCTTTGCTTCCTGTCTGCCAGCCAGTTCTCTATCCACATCAATACTCAACCCCCAATACCGTGTGCTTTAAGTTTGTATGCTAATCTCTTATGTGGGACCTTGTCGAAAGCCTTCTGAAAGTCTAGATATAACACATCCACTGGTTCTCCCTTATCCACTCTACTAGTTACATCAGATTTGTCAGACATGATTTACCTTTCGTAAATCCATGCTGACTTTGTCCAATGATTTCACCACTTTCCAAATGCGCTGCTATCCCATCATTAATAACTGACTCTAGCAGTTTCCCCACTACCGATGTTAGACTAACTGGTCTGTAATTCCCCGCTTTCTCTCTCCCTCCTTTTTTAAAAAGTGGGGTTACATTAGCTACCCTCCAATCCTCAGGAACTACTCCAGAATCTAAGGAATTTTGAAAAATTATCACTAATGCATCCACTATTTCTGTGGCTACCTCCTTGAGTACTCTGGGATGCAGACTATCTGGCCCTGGGGATTTATCGGCCTTCAATCCGTTCAATTTACCCATCACCACCTCCCGGCTAACCTGGATTTCACTCAGTTCCTCCATCTTATTTGACCCCCGTTCCACTGCTATTTCCGGCAAATTATTTATGTCTTCCTTAGTGAAGACAGAACCAAAGTAGTTATTCAATTGGTCTGCCATGTCCTTGTTCCCCATGATCAATTCACCTGTTTCTGACTGCAAGGGACCAACATTTGTTTTAACTAGTCTCTTTCTCTTCACATATCTATAAAAACTTTTGCAGTCAGTTTTTATGTTCCCTGCCAGTTTCCTTTTCATAATCTATTTTCCCTTTCCTAATTAAGCCCTTTGTCCTCCTCTGCTGGATTCTGAATTTCTCCCAGTCCTCTGATAGGCTGCTTTTTCTGGCAAATTTGTATGCCTAATCTTTTGTTTTTATACTATCCCTGATTTCCCTTGTTATCCATGGATGCACCACCTTCCCCGATTTATTTTTTTGCCAAACTGGTATGAACAATTTTTGTACTTCATCCATGCAGTCTTTAAATACCTTCCATTGCACATCCACTGTCAACCCTTTAAGAATCATCTGCCAGTCTATCTTGGCCAATTCCCATCTCATACCTTCAAAGTTACCTTTGTTCAAGTTCAGAACCCTTGTTTCTGACTTAATTTTGTCACTCTCCATCCTAATGAAGAACTCAACCATATTATGGTCACTCTTGCCCAAGGGGCCACGCACAACAAGACTGCTAACTAACCCTTCCTCATTACTCAATACCCAGTCTAGAATAGCCTGCTCTCTCGTTGGTTCCTCCACATGTTGGTTGAGAAAACTATCCCGCATACGTTCCAAGAAATCCTCTTCCTCAGCACCCCTGCCAATTTGATTCACCCAATCTACATGCAGATTGAAGTCACCCATTATAACCATGTTACCCTTGTTGCACGCATTTCTAATTTCCTGTTTGATGCCATCCCCATCTCCAAAACTACTGTTAGGTGGCCTGTACACAGCTCCCACTAGCGTTTTCTGCCCCTTAGAGTTTCGCAGCTCTACCCATATCGATTCCACATCCTCCACGCTAATGTCCTTCCTTTCTATTGCATTAATCTCCTCTCTCACCAGCAACGCTACCCCACCTCCTTTTCCTTTTCGTCTATCCCTCCTGAATATTGAATATCCCTGGATGTTCAGCTCCCAGCCTTGGTCACCCTGGAGCCATGTCTACGTGATCCCAACTATAGCATAGTCATTAATCGCTATCTGCACCTTCAACTCATCCACCTTATTACGAATGCTCCTCGCATTGAGTCACAAAGCCTTCAGGCTTGCTTTTACAACACTCTTAATCCTTATACATTTATGTTGACAAGTGGCCCCTTTCACATCGATCCCTGTTACACTTGGCCATACTCTCCTATCCCTTTGTGAGCTTTCTTTCCCGTTAATTCTGGGGTCATTAACCATCCCTTTACTCTCTTTCCCTTTAACTCCGTCCTCGACTATCCCATTTGACACCCCACCCCCCATACGTTTACATGTAAAATAGTAGCTCCAAAGATCCTTTGATCTGCTCTATCATTCTTGGTGTAATCAGTGTTGTAGGGAACAGTGTTTGATATAGCACATCTATCACCTCACATATTTTAGTAATTTAATTGTAATGTTTTCCCCCTGTTACCCCATTTCCCTCCCATCTTTCCTCCCCAGCCCCCACCTTTGCATAGTTTCCCTTGCATTGCATTGTGCAGCTTCCCTTGTATTGCTTTAACACACACTGTGCACAAAATTACAGGCACACTCAAACACACATTAATATAAATATATTTTGGGACAGTCCCTTGAGAGATAAATACATTTATTTCTCATGGATCAGAAGCAACTTTGATTTAAAGCATCACTATTACTCTCTATCTTATTTGTCAGATGATGTACATAAACCATATATGCATACATACATATGCATATACATACATGCATATGCATATACATACATACATACATATGCATTTACATACATACATACATATATATATACATATATATAAACACATATATATACACACACACACATATATATATATACACATGCATATACATGCATATATACACATACATATATACATATGATCATTTTCCAATGTTCAATAGATTTAGGATCAGTTCCTGTGGATTGGAGTATAGCTAATGTTATCCCACTTTTCAAGAAAGGAGCGAAAGAAAACAGGGAATTACAGACCAGTTAGCCTGGCTTCGGTGGTGGGAAAGATGCTGGAGTCAATTATTAAAGATGTAATTATGGGGCATTTGGATAGCAGTAAAAGGATTAGTCCAAGTCAGCATGGATTTATGAAAGGAAAATCATGTTTGACTAATCTTCTGGAATTTTTTGCCACAAGGCTCGGTGTTGGGGCCGCAACTGTTTACCATATATATTAATGATTTTGAAGAGGTAATTAGGAGAAAAACTAGTGCATACATTCCTACATATTTAAATTCAGCCGATAAGTTGGTCAAATAACATGTGTACCTTCTTGCTTTTTTTAGAGACATGGATTTTTAAAATGTGAATGTCTCATAACGACACATTTGTGGGTCAGCAGTATTTTGCACCAACCCATACAATTTAAAATAATTTTTAATTGAATTTCATAAACAAGGAAAACACTTTTTATTTACATCATTTTGTGCTCGAAATATACAGGGTTGCTGTGCTTTGCATATCAGCTAATCAATAAAAGTGATGTCAAAGTCAACATATTTAAAACAAAGTACATTTCCAACTTATATACATTAACTAGACTAAGTGGGACCCGTTGGGTCCCAGCATCACACGGGAGGGCTGGTCACCCAATGCAATATTCCACCTCTCCACCTATTCCAATATTGCTGGCCAGTGGGGGGGGGGGCTTTCTGTTGCGCTAGTATGGGTGTTGACTTGTGCGCCGAAGGGACTGGTTTCCAGAGGACTAGTATGGACATTGTGGTTCGAATGGATTCTAGGGCTGGCAGCTCAGTCACTGAGGCCAGGCAACTCAGTCACTGAGGCCTGGCAGTACAGTCACTCAGACCTGGCAGGCTGGTAGCTGAGAAACTGCCAGATATTCTGCCCAAAACAGGTGACAGACTCTGTGAGAGAGAAGGGGGAGAGGGTGGACAGAATGGATTATTGGCCTGGCAGTCCAGTCGTTTCCGGCTGGTGGGCTGGCAGTCCAGTCACTTACGGCTGGTGGGCTGGGAGTCCAGTAACTTCCGGCTGGTGGGCTGGCAGTTCACTTACTCACGGCTCGTGGGTTGGCAGTTCAGTCACTGATGGCTGGTGGGCTGGCTGTGCAGTCACTGACGGCTGGAACCGATATTGCACCAACCCACTCAATTTTAAATAAATCATAATAGAGATCTAATAACATGGTTAACACTTTATTTCTGACAAGCATGGTAAGATTTACATAATCCACATTATCTCTGTGCGCGAGATATACAGGGTTGCAGTGTTCAGCATATCAGCTAACGAGTGAAAGTGATGTACAATTCAACGTATGTAACACAATGATAGCCCCACCCCTTCTTACACCATAGAGCAAAACGTCCAACGTAGATACAATAATAAATAAATCGCCACTTGCATTGTTTGTGCAGTTAACAAATCACAATTTCACACAATGTACATAAGACGGCAGTTATTTGACAAATACCCCGCAGTTCGGTGTAGGAGATCATGTCCACTGACGACATCTGAAATTACAGAAAATATCATGTAGTCAATATGTTCTTATTCTGCATTAAATAACAGAGAGGTAGAAAGAAAATGCTCTTGATTTTAACAAGGATGTTGCCATGAGGACTCGACTATCTGAGCTCAATGATCTAACTACAGTGAGAGACTGACCAAGCTAAATAAAAATTTCAATATGCCACAGAAGTAATAAATGTTTTCTTACCTTTCCTCCTTAATGGGGAACGTGAAGAAAGATGTCGGGATGCCTAGATTGCCGATTGGCAATTGTTTTTCGCAGGAGTGGTCCATCTTGAGCACATGGTATTGGGGGTAGGGTGTTGACATGGATAGAAAATTCATTGGCAGACTGGAAGCAAAGAGTAGGAGTGAACGGGTCCTTTTCAGAATGGCAGACAGTGGCGAATGGAGTGCTGCAAGGCTCGGTGTTGGGGCCACAACTGTTTACCATATATATTAATGATTTGGAAGAGGGAATTAGGAGCAACACTAGCAAGTTTGCGGATAACACAAAGCTGGGTGGCAGTGTGAACTGTAAAGAGGAAGTTAGGAGGTTGCTGGGTGACCTGGACAGGTTGAGTGAGTGGGCAGATGCGTGGCAGACGCGGAATAACATAGATAAATGTGAGGTTATCCACTGTGGCGGCAAAAACAAGGGGGTAGATTATTATCTCAGTGGGGTTAGGTTAGGTAAGGGGGAGGTACAGCGAGACCTGGGTGTCCTTGTGCATCAGTCACTGAAAGTTGGCATGCAGATACAGCAGGCAGTAAAGAAAGCTAATGGAATGTTGGCCTTCATAACAAGAGGATTTCAGCATCTCTGATTTACGGAGAACATGAATAGGTGACGCAACAGAACGGGACCCTATTTCATATCTAACAGGAACCTGTGGGGCACTTTTTCACTGAGGGCGGTGGTTATATGGAAAACACGTAAAAGACACTTAGGCAGGCACATTGGTAGGAAAGGTTTAGAGGGATTTGGACCAAACGCGGGCTTAGATGGGGTATCTTGGTCGGATGAATGGACGAAGGGCCTGTTTCCATGCTGTATGAATCTGACTTGCAGGAAATACAAATGCAACATCCACGTAGTATTAAATCAAAGAGCGATGGGGATGGCCAATAAGAGTTGATACTGGCCAAGCTGAGTGATTACTCCTTACCCGAAACTTGAGTCTGAATGCCCGAAAGGTCGCCCATTCCTTCTCTCCAGAGATGCTGCCTGTTCCGCTGAGTTACTCCAGCATTTTGTGTCACTCCTTACAACTCCTGCAATCCCCCTCCATCCCTGGTCTCCATCATTCCCAATGTGAATTACTCCATCGATAGTGGTAGTGAAGGCACAAGGAACTGCAGATGCTGGAATCTTGAGGAAACAAGTATTAGAGGAACTCAGTTGAGAATCTGTGGAGGGGAATGGGCAGACGATATTTCAGGTTGGGACTGATTGGAGTAAGGAAGAGAATCGCAATGACATCAGTTAGAAGCCATGGAACAAAACTAATCCCCAAACCAGACTACTCTGACGAAGATAGACACAAAATGCTGGAGTAACTCAGCGGGTCAGTCTGCGTCTCTGGAGAATAAAAGGATGGGTGACGTTTCAGGTAGCCTAAAGAGATGCTGCCTGACCCGTTGAGTTACTCAGCACTTTGTGTCTATCTTCGGTATAGACTAGCACCTGCAGTTCCTTTCTACACTATCCGGCGAAGGCTCGTCGATCTGAAACTCGGTTGTTCTGTCCCCTGATGCTGTCTGACCTGCTGGGCTTTTTGTTTTAGCAGTTTCTGTGTTTACTAGTGTCCTTTCCCGCATTTCCCGCCAAACCCCCCCCCCCCCCCACCCCACCATTGCACCCAAAGATTATTGAGCGGAGCCATAGATTGCACCCTTCTTCACGGCGGGCTTATGATCTTTGCTTGTGAAGTCCCGTGCCTACAAGAACAGAACCAAAAACGTTCAGAAATGTTAAAATTATTGACTTTATTATTGTGGTAAGCAAAGATCTATTACAAATAATTCTAATAACTTTTTAATGCTCCTCTATAATCTTTGGTACCGACAAACCTAGTTTCCCAATGACCATTGATGGGAGAACAGAAAATAACATTTCAGTTCAGAATAATATCGACAGAAAATAATAATATTTTCTCACCTTTCTTTTTTATTGGGGAACCTAAAGAAAGACAGGTCAGATCGTCTACGTTGACGATTAAAGCAATTAATAGCCGCGCAGTAAGATGAAGATTTAGATGTAGACGCCATAATCGAGGCCATCTCTGGTCGAGGCATAATGGTAAAATGGCGTCGACAATCACACATGTGATACTACGTTTTTTTCGCTGAGTGGTGCATCTTGCTCCTCTACATGCTTTGATTTGCAGTGTTCATGGATTATACTGCCCAATTACTGACCTTTTGCAACGTTGCAATTCCACATGGAATACAAAGTGTCCAAGTCTCACGCTGGTGAAATTAATGGTGTTTTATTTTCATTGTTCTTTCAGGCCCGTACGAAGCTTTTCAAAAAGGGGGGTGGCATGACAGGATTGCAAAAAAAGTATGTGAAATAATCACGAGCGCGAAGTCCCTCACACCCAGGGGTTTTAGAAGCTCTCTGGTGCATACTGAGCCTTCTTTTGGAGCATTTTTTGCTCCAAATTTATTACTAATATTTCAGAAATAATTTTGGTTGAGTCAAGAGTAATGAGTGGGTGGAATGGGATGATTGGGGTCATTGTTGTATACATTTTTGTAAATCAAGAATTAAAGTTGTCCTTGTTTTAATAATCAAGTTGCACTGCTGTAAAATGTTATAAAGGAGCATTCAAAAACTACAAATAAAATACTATACGTTTTTCCAGTAAAGAAAACCTTTAGGAGTACGAACGATATGTCCAAAATATTGAAACACCAAAAAAAATGTTTTTGCTGAGATTGTAGGCTCCTCCCAAAATCAAAAAGAAAAGCTCCCAAAAGAAATGAACAGCAAGTGTTTTGCTGAACAAGTTTCTCTTAAATACCAAGTCTAGCATTGTATACCACGTTTGCTTTGCACTACTTAAAGCCACATAATAGGCTATTTTGTGTTCACTTTAAAAAACACCAGTCTCCTTTTAAAACTGTTCTATTTAAGTTTAATGTTAAAGATTTTGAAGTGCACTTTAACTTCTGTGTTTTTTATTCACTGGTTTTGCAACTACTTGCAATTTCATCCATAATAAATGCTGATGAGCCAAATAACTTTTTTGAGAGGTTTTATTGTTCGTATATACTCCATAAAAAAGCACAACTATCTGCACCAACTGTGGGACTATGGATTCATTTAAGTTGAAAAGTGCGCAACAGATCCTTGCAATTCTATCAATTTTGGGTACTTGACTTTCAGAGTTGGTCATCATGTACTCCAATGGCACAGTATGACTTAGAAATAGGTATTTTTGCTTGACACCATCAATCACGGGCTCTACATGAGTGCATAAATGTGCTAATTTATGAGTTTTTTCCACATCCAGCGCAGATAGTTGTGCTTTCCCTCTTGTAAATGCAAGAATTACTGCTTGACAACCGTAAAATCTGGCATCATCTTTTATGTAAAAACCGCGATCAGCTAAAATGACATCTTTCAGGGAGCAGGTTGTCAAAAAAGTTAGATGAAAGTGTAATTGTTTTATCTGCCCCTCCATGCCACAGATAAAAATAAAATAGCACCACATGGTGTTAGACCTCTCAAGAATTTGATGGTGTTTATAGTTCAACCAAGTCTGTGTGCGTGCCTCTAAACTCGTATGTCTATCACAAAATACTTCAAAGCAATCTAGAATCATTGCCACACACTTTCCAAATGTCCACCGAAATAGCATGGGCATGGTCTTCCACAGAACCTCCCTTTCAGGCCTAACAATTAACTTGGATATGTTGTAAAGGGCATCAATCCCAGTATTGAATACACGCAATATTGTGGAATCACTAACAAGGAATCAATACGCAAGATCTTCATGAAGCACTGCAAGTCGGAGTTTCATCAAGATGATCAGCAACTGCTGAAAATGTGTTAGTGAATGTCTATTGGGGAGCTTGTCCTTAACATAATTGAAGACCAGCATCAAAATGGCAAACATTGGTGAACCCGTGTAGAACATAACCTTTTTGCCATCCTTGGAAAAGCTTTCTTGTGTAAACTTAATTTGGGCTGCTTCTTGTCTTGCTTTAGCGAGCTCTTTATTGGTGTTGTCTGCTTCCAGTACTGATACGTCTACTGCACACATGTCTGTTTGTGTTGATGTGTCCATTGTCTCTTTGACTGGTGTTTGTGTTTCCATGTCAGGTTGATGGTGTATTTGCAGCTCCAGTTCAAAGTTCTCATAATCATTAACCTGTTCAGTATCATCTTACAGAGCTACGGATGCTTGAGCTGCGATCAAATCTGCCTTCATACTCTCTCTTCTTGTCGCACGCACATGGCGTTCTTATGCACATTGTCTATCCTGCTCATTGTCATCACCGCGTCCCATATTCACAGTCGGTGCCCAATCAGGATTGGTAACATCGTTCCATGCTGCAGGCTGTTCTGTAATGAAACAATTAAATTATTAAAGTCTTAAATTTTACAGTCAGATTTATCACTTCTGAAACTTTGTAGATACCAAAGGAATCAAGGAAAAACACAAATAATGCCTTACTGGCGATGAAATGCAGTGAGCAAACGCAATAATTCCCAATATTTTCTTTTTTTCTTTTTTTAAATTTTTTTAACATTTTATTTTATTTATTAGAAGTAATCTACATTACAGTGATATATGCCAAAAATAACATAATACATTTCGTGTACCACTTCTTGTTTTAAACTTTAAGAAGAAACACTAAAAATAGAGAAAGTTAGATAAGGTAGTAAGTGCGTGAAAAAGTGATCAGGAAAA
This sequence comes from Raja brachyura, assembly GCA_963514005.1. The sequence continues at coordinate 39,893,821 of OY740782.1, forward strand.
ACCCGTAGAACGTAGAACACGAGAAAGAAAAAGAAAGAGAAAAATAGAAAAAAGAAAATATAAGAAAGTAAAATAAGATAAAAGGGATGTACCTACTTTGTATCTTTCCACACCCCTCACCAGGTCCTGGAAGCATTTATTTTCAAAGTTGTGTTGCACCCTATGCTTGTAATAAGTCAATAAATGGAGACCAAATATTTTGGAAATGGGCTGATTTGCCTGCTAGGAGGAATCTCATATCTTCGAGGTGTAACATTTCGGACATATTTGAACCTTTTTACCTTTGGTGTGGGAGCGTTTTTCCAGAATTTAAGTATGAGTTTTTTTGCCATTATTAATCCATCATTAAGGAACTTCTTTTGGAACGAAGCTGACTTCCACTGTTCCAAAAATAATCAATTCTGCGTTCGGTTTCAGTTTTATTTTTAAGAATTTTGTAAAAATTTCAAAGATTTCATTCCAAAATGTTTGGATTTTTATGCAAAAAACAAAGGAATGTGCTATAGTTGCTTTTTGGGATAGACATCTATCACAAATGGGGGAGACAATTGGAAAAAAAATACTTATTTTAGTTTTTGAATAATATAATCTGTGTAGGGTTTTAAATTGGATTAGAATATGTTGTAGCGGCACCATACGCGGCGAATAAAGAGGAGACATCAGGTTGGTGCAACTGGTTCTTTATTCTGTTGTCACACATGTAGTGGGTGCGCTAACTATATGTAGGGTTGTTGTAGCTGAGCGAGGTTGTTCCCTCGGGCTCAGCTACCGGTAGAAACACCTGGTGGGTCTCGTGGTGAGAGAGCTTATGTACCAGGACACTCCCTCTGCCCATGACGTCGTGTGCCCGCCCTCTCCTGACGAGAGTTCGAGCTTAAGTGGCCTATGTTTATGCTGACGCCACAGGACCCCCCCCAGAACAGGAGGAAGGTATAGCTTGGTCAAGGGAGGCTCCTGCATGTAGGTCTGGGACACCCCGGATGTGGGTCGGGACGGAGGGCTCCACGGGCGCAGTTGACGCTCTGCGTGGGCGATCCCGATGTACCGAGGGGTGCGACGAGACCGATGCAGAAGCCGCCGGACAGAAGAGGTCTGGGACACCCCGGGCGTGGGTCGGGATGGTGCTCTACACGGGCGCAGTTGACGCTCTGCGTGTGAGATCCCGATGTACCGAGGGGTGCGACGAGACTGAAGAGACACGGTTGCATCTCCTTGACCAGCTAAGGGAGAGTGTCCTGTGACACTCGGCCCCCAAAAACGATGGGGGGAAAACCAAATACAATATACAAACTAATTGCAGTGCACACAAAAAAAATCAGTTAGAAAAAAAAGTATAACAATAATTAGTGTTCAGTGTCTAAAATTCAAATTGTCCAGTGTTCATCGTGCAGCCACAACGTCCAGCTGGAAGGTGGCGCTGTGGACAGTGGTGAGGCTGCAGTGACGGCATCCGGCCGGAAGGTGGCGCTGTGGATGACGGTGAGGTTGCAGTGACAGCAGCCGAACTGACGGTGGCGCTGTTGCTGGCAGTGAAGCTGCAGGGACGGCATCCGGCCAGAAGGTGGCGCTGTAGACGGCGGCCAGGTAAGTTCGTAGTGCACTTCCGGCCGGCGGCGGCCATGTTTGTAGTCGGAAACCGCCCGTTTCAAGATGGCGCAGCGGCCATTTTGCAGGCCGGGTGAAGAGGAATCACCTGGTGACTGGAGGCCGGCGAGGAGCTGAAGGGCGGCTTCGGCGGCCGCCTCAGGTAAGCCCACTTTTTCAGGTGCAGCGGTCGGCGGGGCCAGGCGTGGTGCAGGGCAGGACGTGGAGCCGTGGCGAGGCCTGTTGCTGTGCCGGGTCTGAAGCGGTGAGCCCGGCGCGGTACGGGTGAGGTGAGGCCTGGAGCCGGGTCCGGTGCAGGGCCTGGAGACGCGGTGAGGCCGGGTCCGGTGCAGGGCCTGGAGACGCGGTGAGGCCGGGTCCGGCGCAGGGCCTGGAGACGCGGTGAGGCCGGGTCCGGTGCAGGGCCTGGAGACGCGGTGAGGCCGGGTCCGGTGCAGGGCCTGGAGACGCGGTGAGGCCGGGTCCGGTGCAGGGCCTGGAGAGGCGGTGAGGCCGGGTCCGGTGCAGGGCCTGGAGACGCTGTGAGGCCTGGTGCGGTGCTGGGGCTGTGACCGGGGGGAAACTCGGTGCGGGGCAGGGCCTGGAGCGGTGTCCCCGGTCAGTTGCGGTGCAAGGCCCGGAGCCAGGGTCCATTGTCGGGAGCGGGAGAGTGGCAGGGACTCACTCTGCTCCCAGGGCCATCGGGCGTGTGTCAGGGATGCCGTGGGCAGGAGGCTGCTATGTACGCAGCTCCTGCAGCAGCTGGTGGGGCAGCGGCGGCTGGTAAAACCTCTCCGCTCCGGTGGTCGGCTCCTGGCAGGTCATGCGGAGGAGCTCGGCGGCCGTCACGCAAGGCCTGGAGCGGTGTGCGGGCTGGAAGCGGGGCCTGCCCCGTTGCCGGGAGCGGGAGAGCGGCGGTAGCCGTGGCTTCTCAGCTTCGGGGAGCAGCAGCAGGTGAGGAAGAGGCGACATACCTCACTGCAGGGCCTGGTTGGCAGCAGCGTAGTTCTGCAGGGCTGGGCAGCCGGCTGCAGACATCAGGTCTCCCGAGGCTGCGTCTTCAGGTGAGTCCAAATTTAAATTCGGACAGTCGGGGGTCACCAATGTAGCGGCACCATACGCGGCGAATAAAGAGGAGACATCAGGTTGGTGCAACTGGTTCTTTATTCTGTTGTCACACATGGGTGCGCTAACTATATGTAGGGTTGTTGTAGCTGAGCGAGGTTGTTCCCTCGGGCTCAGCTACCGGTAGAAACACCTGGTGGGTCTCGTGGTGAGAGAGCTTATGTACCAGGACACTCCCTCTGCCCATGACGTCGTGTGCCCGCCCTCTCCTGACGAGGGTTCGAGCTTAAGTGGCCTATGTTTATGCTGACGCCACAATGTCTTACATTGATCGAGCAGTTGTGCACATATAGCAAGTGTTTATCCCAACTCCCTTTCGAGGTTTTTATAGCTCGTTCTTATTCCCAATCTCTTTGAATTCTATCAGATGATGGTATTTCTATATTTAGGGTGATATTAAATTAGTTGAGTCCGCCTTTCTATTCATAGCTTCGTCTAATAGGTCTGGAGTCAAATTTTGTTATTCTTCTGTATATTTTTTCAAATAATCACGGTTTTGAAAATATTTAAAATATTGATTACTTCTCAGATTGTACTTAAGTTGTAGTTGTTGGAATGATAAAAAAAAATCTATTTTCATACATGTCTCCAAACGTTTTAATTCCTATTCTTTCCCAATGTGTAAATGATTTATCAATACTGGAAGGTTTAAACGACAGATTATTTACTATGGGGGATAGAAGGGATAAATTTCGTAATTTAATAATTTGTTTCCAAATTCTAATTACTATGAATAGTTGGATTTTTACTATATATTGTATTATTCAATTTTATTGGTGAGAGAAGGATCGCTCCTATATTAAAAGGGGAGAAATCTTCTCTCTCGATTACTATCCAGTCCACCCATTGGGCAGAATTGACATTTGCTGCCCAATAATAATTCAAAAAATTAGGGAGTGTTAATCCACCAAATTCTTTAGGTTTGCACAAATGTCTTCTTTGAATTCTATGGGATTTATAGTCCCATATAAAATTTGTGATATCAGAATCCAGTTTAAAAAAAAACTTTTTAGGTAAGTATATTGGTATTGATTGGAATAGATATAAAATTTGTGGTAGGAAGATCATTTTTATAGCATTTATTCGGCCTATTAAAGACATCGAAAGAGTTTTCCAAAATTTAATCAGGGCATTTAATTTAGTAAGTAGGGGCATATAGTTTGCATTAAATAAAGATTTATATTTTCTGATGATTTTGATTCCCAAATATTTTAATTTTCTGTAGCAATTTTAAAAGGGAATTTTAACAGGTGTGTCGAGTCTTGCGGTTTTATCGTCATAATGAATGCATTATATTAAACAGATGTCTCAAATTATTGCATGAGCATCTCTTGGGTATAAACCCCGTTTGATCTACATTTATTAATTTGCAAACATATTTACTTAATCTTCTTGCTAATGTTTTCGTTAGTATTTTTTAATCTGTATTTAACAGTGCAATGGCTCTGTATGAGCCAGGGTCTTCTAAATCTTTATCTTTTTTAGGTATAAGTGTAATCGTTGATTCCGCTAATGTTTCTGGTAATGTTTGTTCTTTGAAAGCATATGTATACATTTTATGTAAATGTGGTGAAATTTAAAAAAAAAAAAAATCTTTATTTATTAGAGGTACCGTAAGTTACATCAGTGTACATCCCTTATATTTTATTACAGTCATTGTACCCCTACATTTTTTAAGGCTTTAAAAAAGAGAGAATAGAGAGAGAAATAACAGCAAAGAAAGTAGAAAAGTGAAAAAGAGATGTGAAAGTGCAAAAGCGTGACAGAGGGAAAGGAAACCCTTGAAGAGTTAGAGACCGGAGATTAAGAGATAGACCCTGGAGAGGAATAAAAAAGAAAAAGGGGAATAAAGAGAAAGAAAAAAGAAAAGCCAGTTACTTTATTATAAACATCTCACAAAAGGAATCTGCCAACTCAATAGTTTTTCTTCCCCCTTTACCAAGACCCGGCACCGGTATTTTTTTGAGGTATTCTTACACCTTATCCTTGTAGTAGATTTATAAATGCAGGCCACGTCTTATAGTCTGTTTTTCCTGCTAGTTGGAGTCTCATATCTTCCAAGTGTAGTGTTTCAAACATAGTTGAAATCCACATATTAACTGTTGGTATAGGAGTATTTTCCAGAATTTTAAGATTAGCCTTTTTCCAGTTATTAAGCCATATTCAAATAGAGTCTTTTGAAACACATTTAATTCAGGGCAATCTTCCGATATCCCGAAGATAATCCAGTCTGCTTTTGGAGTCAGTTTTATTTTAAATATATTTGTGAAAATTTCAAAAATTTCAGTCCAGGATCGATCTCTGGTCTCCGGCACCACAATCGCTGCTGAACCACCACTGGACCATCCCCATCCCCTCCCGAGTGCCCCATCCTCCCCCGTCCGGGGGCAGCCAGAGACGTCGGGAATCAAACGGGAGTGCCGCCCCCAGGCCCATAGCCAGTGCGGAGAAGCAGTGCTAAATCCAGCTCAATTCTGCCTGTTAACCTACCAGCCCTACCTGGACTTATGGGAACGACGGACCAGGTTTACAGCTAGCATGGAGAAAGCGGGGCTAACTCCACAGCTCTGAGCTGGTGCCCCGTCAGTCCAGGCAGAGCTGTACGTTAATCCGGAGAGACAGGCAGAGTTGAGCTGGATTTAACGCTGCTTCTCCACACTGGTTGTAAGCCTGGGCTGCTGTCCCGTAAGTCCAGGTAGGGCTGATAGGTTAACAGGCATAGTTGAGCTGGATTTAGCCCTGCTTCACCGCGCTTTCTGTGGGCCTGGGCCGTCATTCCTGTAAGTCCAGGCAGGGTTGTTAGGTTGTTTAAGAAGGAACTGCAGATGCTGGAAAATCGAAGGACTCCTTTTTTATATTTACCCTTTTCTTTTCCATGCCACCAAGCGTTTTGCTCAGCGATGGATGCCTTTTGATTATACCCTTTCTCTACCATTTTCTCAATTACTCTTTTATCACAGTCGACTATTATTTGTACTATGGATTCCTTGGGGCCCCATTTGATGTCAGCACTTTTCTTAGCCATACTCAGCACATCGAGAGCCCTACAGGTACTTTATACCGATTGAAACCACTTTCAAGTTACTTACCAACACAAGCTGTCCTCGTGAGGCTGATGTTTCACTGCACCAGAGGCTGATGTCTCCGGCACAAGAGGACACTATCTCATGCAACTCACTGTCTCACGTTACCTTTGTAACAGTATGTAATATGTTATAACCCCATGTTAGTACCCGACGTATGACACATTAACCGATCTTGTTCAGCAAAGTCACCACACTTTTCCCCTTTGCTTTCCTCCACTGTGTTCTTTTGATACCACAACTTACAGTTGCCAGACAACAATATGAAATCTACTCCTCAAACTATGGGTGGTAAAGTCAAACGTACTCACCCGATTAGGAAACACATTGTTGACAGTCGTCCTATGTAGTATCCTGCCGACTATGGCAATTGTTAGAGGGAATTTTGTACTTTACACGTACTCTATATCAGACTTTACTCAGATAGGCACAGCCACAAAGTAAAACAATAGAGGATATACAATAGGTGCAGGAGTAGGCCATTTGGCCCTTCGAGCCAGCACCACCATTCACCGTGATCATGGCTGATCACCCACAATCAGTACCCCGTTTCTGCCTTGTCCCCATCTCCCTGCTAGCTTTAAGAGCTCTAACTAACTTTCTCTTGAAAGCATCCAGAGAATCGGCTGACACTGCTTTCTGAGACAGAGAATTCCACAGGTTCACAACTCTCTGGGTGAAATTTTTTTTCCTCTTCTCCGTTCTAAATGGCCTACCCCTTATTCTTAAACTGGTTCTGCACTCCCCCAACATCGGGAACATGTTTCCATCCTCTAGAGTGTCCAATCCCTTAATAATCTTACATGTTTCAATCAGAACCCCTCATCCTTCTAAATTCAAAGAGATTAAAAGAGATTCAAAGAGATTCAAACGTTATTGTCATTGTGCAGTGTACAAGTACAGACATCAAAATGCAGTTAGCATCTCACCCAGAAGAGCGAACACAGCATAATGGAACAGTAAAATATATATATATGTGTATATACAATAGCAGTAGTGCAATTTCCGGGGGGGTGGGGAGATCGGTCACTGGGGGAAGGAGTGTCCGAGGGGGGGTGGGTGACTGGCAATCACCAAGGCATAGAGTTAAGTAGTGTAACAGCCGCAGGGAAGAAGCCGATCCTGAACCTGCTGGTCTGGCAACGGAGAGACCTGTAGCGCCTCCCAGATGGGAGGAGGGTAAACAGTCTGTGGTTGGGGTGAAAGCAGTCCTTGACGATGCTGCGCGCCCTTCGCAGACATTGCTTGCTCTGGACAGACTCAATGGAGGGGAGTGAGGAACCGGTGATGTGTTGGGCAGTTTTCACCACCCTCTGCAGTGCTTTCCGGTTGGAGACAGAGCAGTTGCCATACCATACTGTGATACAGTTAGTATGGATGCTCTCGATGGCGCAGCGGTAGAAGTTCACCAGAATCTGAGGAGACAGATGGGCCTTCTTTAGTCTCCTCAGGAAGAAGAGACTCCTCTTCTTCATCTCCTCGTGGAGATGACATCCTCCGTACTCCTGTTCTTGCGGTATTTTAACTGATAGGGGTCCAGTGTGGGAGGTAGGCAGCCTTTGAGGTGAGCCAGGACCAACCTCTCGAAGCACTTAGTGATGATGGGAGTAAGTGCAACTGGGTGGAAGTCATTGCGGCTCGCCGCAGTGGAGTGTTTTGGCACCGGCAAGATGGTGGTTTTAAGGCATGTGGGGACAACTGCTTGGGCAAGTGACAGGTTGAAGATGTCAGCCCAGACGTCTGTCAGCTGTGCAGCACAGATCCTGAGGACGCGCCCGGGGATGCCGTCAGGGCCAGCAGCCTTTTGTGCATTAATCCTGCTCAATGCCACATACACGTCGTAGGGGGTGAGTGTGAGGGGCTGGTGATCAGCAGGATGCACAGCCTTGATGGCCATCTCTTTATTGTCCCTGTCAAAGCGGCCATAAAAGTGGTTAAGCTCCTCAAGGAAGGAGGCGTTGCTGGATGTGGGGGTGGTGTTGGTGGGTTTATAGTCCGTGATCGCCTGGATACTTTGCCACATGCGTCGAGGTTTGGAGTTGTTCTTGAAGTGCTCCTCGATCCTTAGCTTGTAACATAGAAACATAGAAAATAGGTGCAGGAGTAGGCCATTCGGCTCTTCGAGCCTGCACCGCCATTCAATATGATCATGGCTGATCATCCAACTCAGTATCCCTTACCTGCCTTCTCTCCATACCCCCTGATCCCTTTAGCCACAAGGATCACATCTAACTCCCTCTTAAATATAGCCAACGAACTGGCCTCAACTACCTTCTGTGGCAGAGAATTCCAGAGATTCACCACTCTCTGTGTGAAAAATGTTTTTCTCATCTCGATCCTAAAAGATTTCCCTCTTATCCTTAAACTGTGACCCCCTGTCCTGGACTTCACCAACAACGCGAACAATCTTCCTGCATCTAGCCTGTCCAACCCCTTAAGGATTTTGTAAGTTTCTACAAGATCCCCCCTCAATCTTCTAAATTCTAGCGAGTACAAGCCGACTTGTAGCTGTGCTTGGCCTTCTTGATGCCCCTCTTTAGGTTAGCCCTGGATGAACTGTAGGTTCGAGCATTGCCTGACCTGAAAGCGGTGTCATGTGCCTTCAGCAGCGCCTGACCTCTCTGTTCATCCATGGCTTCTGATTCGGGAATATGGTAATCCGTTTGAGAGAGGTGACACTGTTAATGGTGGAGTTGATAAAGTCCAAAACAGAAGAGGTATATGAGTCAATATCCGTGTGGGAGTCAAGGGTGGCCTGAGCTGCAAACACACTCCAGTCAGTGTTTCCAAAACGCTGCTGAAACCCAGTGTATCAGGCCCACTTGCTCCATTCTTTCAACTTATCACAGTCCAGCCATCCCGGGAATAAACCTTGCGAACCTATGCTGCACTCCCTCAATAACAAGAATGTCCTTCCTCAAATTTGGAGACCAAAACTGCACACAATTACTCCAGGTGTGGTCTCACCAGGTCCTTGTAGAACTGCTGAAGGACCTCTTCGCTCCTATACTCAACTACTCTTGTTATGAAGGCCAATATGCCATTAGCTTTCCTCACTGCCTGCTGTACCTGCATGCTTACTTTCAGTGACTGATGTACAAGGACACACAGATCTCGTTGTACTTCCCCTTTTCCTAACTTGACACCATTCAGATAATATTCTGCCTTCATTAAACTGCACATTAAACTGCATCTGCCAAGCAACTGGCCACTCATCCAACCTGTCCGTCACCCTGCATCCTCATACCATCCTCCTCACAGTTCACCCAGCTTTGTGTCACCTGAAAATCTATAGTGTAAATCATTAATGTATATTGTAAATAGCTGCGGTCCCAGCACCGAGCCTAGTCACTGTCTGCCATTCTGAAAGGGACCCGTTAATCCCAACACCTTGTTTCTGCCAACCAATTTTGTATCCATGTTAGTACCCTACTCCCAATACCATGTGCTCAGGCAGATGGGGCTCGTCAGCCAGGGAAGGCAGCCCATCTAGGAGAGGGAAAACTCTGATTTAAAACCTCCACAGCCTTGCGGCCATCTCCAGTCATGGAAAAGGCTCCAGGAGTAAACCTCAAGAAAAATGTGGAGTCCCTAAGGCAGTTTGTCGTTGTCTACAACCTCGCTCTGGCTGCTCCTGTGACGGTGCTGGTGCCAAACTGTAATGGCCATGCTGTTCCTTTGGATCGATCGGCGAAGTGGAGAGGGGGGACGTGCTGCATGGGTCTGTCCTCCATATGACATCGCCCAGGCTTGCATCCGACCACACATCACTCAGCTGCAAACCTACACCTACAACCTGGAGAGGACACAACACGGGGAGCAACAGTTACCAGTCATAAGTCATTGCTAGATTGGCGTAAAACGAGGTGCCAGGAGTTGCTCCTGCCCAAAAAAGAGCACATCAAAAGAGACCAGCTCTAAAACTGGGAACTTGGAATGTCCAGACAATGATGACCGGCCTCTCTGAAAACCCATAGGCTATCAGCGACTCCAGGAAAACAGTTGTCATAAACGACAAGCTCAAGAGACTCAACCTAGACATAGCCACCTTTCAGGAAACAAGGCTGGCAGACGGGCACACTGAAGGAGAAGGATTACACATTTTACTGGCAGGGGAAGGACTCTGACAAGCCCAGAGAGCATGGAGTGGGCTTCGCAGTAAGGAACGGCCTGCTGAACATGGTGGAACCAGGCAGTAATGGCTCAGACCTACTCCTGACTCTCCGCCTCAACACCACCGCAGGCCCAGTCACCCTTGTCAGCGTGTGTGCCCCGACACTGTCCTCCACATCAGACACAAAGGATGAGTTCAATGAGAACCTCGCATCCATCATCAGCAGTATCCCCAGCAAGGAAGAACTTGTTCTCCTGGGCAACTTCAATGCCAGAGTGGGTGCAGATCACGAATCGTGGTCTTCCTGCCTTGCAACTGCTCGAGCTGTGCACTTACCATGACATGTGCGTCGTCAACTCGTACTTCCAGACAAAGTCCCAGCACAAAGTTTCCTGGAGACAGCCACGCTCAAAGCATTGGCATCAACTGGACCTGATCCTAGTTAGACGTGCCGCTCTCAAGAACATTCTCCACACATGGTCCTACCACAGTGTGGACTGCGACCTACCACAGTGTGGACTCCTTGGTGTGTTGCAAAATCAGGCTGCAACCAAAGAGGTTTTATCGTACCAAGAAGCAGGGGAACCCCCGCATCGGTGTCAGCAAGATGCCCCACCTTACTCCAAATACCATGTTCTCTTATTTTGCCCACTAATCTCCTCTGTGGGATCTTATCAAAGACTTTCTGAAAGTCCAGGTACACTATATCCACTGGCTATCCCTTGTCCATTTTCCTTGTTACATCCTCAAAAAATTCCAGAAGATTAGTCAAGCATGATTTCCCCTTCATAAAATCCATGCTGACTCAGACCGATCCTGTTACTGTTATCCAAATGTGCCACAATTTCATCTTTTATAATAGACTTCAGCATCTTCCCCACCACCGATGTCAAGCTAACTGGTTTATAATCCTCTGTTTTCTCTCTCCCTCCTTTCATAAAAAGTGGGATAACATTAGCTACCCTCCAATGTACAGTACCTGATCCTGAATCTATAGAACATTAGGAAATGATCACCAATGCGTCCATGATTTCTAGAGCCAACTACTTTAGTACCCTGGGATGCAGACCATCAGGCCCTGGTGATTTATCAGCCTTCAGTCCCATCAGTATACCCAACACCATTTCCTGCCTAATGTGAATTCCCTTCAGTTCCTCCGTCACCATAGGTCCTCTGGCCACTAATACATCTGGGAAATTGTTTGTGTCTTCCTTAGTGAAGACAGATCCAAAGCACCTGTTCAACTCATCTGCCATTTTCTTGTTCCCCATAATAAATGTACCTGTTTCTGCACATATACACTTTAACTTTGGTATTCACCTCCTCTTTCACACCGCTCACTATTGCCCCTGAATTTACTCTCTTATCTCGTCCCAAACTTTCCTTCCCATTAATTCGGGAGTCTTTTTTAACTTTTCCTGTACTCACTTCCCCTTTAACTCCATCTTTATACTCCCAATTTGTCATCCCCATATTTCATAAATCAGTGTTTATCGAACAAGTCGGTTTAATAAAAGGCCTTCGCAATGCACATTCGGAAGCAGTGTGAGCAAGCTCAAATTACTTCAAAATCCTACAGTAACTGTAGGATTCTTATACCCTCATGACACAATGGTTACTTGTGAAGTTGAAATAACAATCATTAACCAATGATTTTGTAACCTTTCAGCTTTGTGTTTCCCTAAAGTTAACTTTAAGCTTGAGTTTAAAGAACGTCCTCCCATATATCGAACATGTAGATAACATAAATGTCCAGATTCCCCTGTAATCCCTTGTGAAATAGGTCATTTGTTAACCTTTGGAAGACTTCCCTGATAAACACATTGACCAATAGCAGCTTGTAATGCAAGATTGCAACAGATAAGAACCCACACAGAACTAAAATATCCACTTATGTGGCCACTACAGCCTACTGTGGCAAAGAATTCCACAGATTCGCCACCCTCTGACTAAATAAATTTCTCCTCATGTCCTTCCTAAATGAATATTCTTTAATTCTGAGGCTATGACCTCTAGTCCGAGACTCTCCCATTAGGGCAAACATCCTTTTCACATTCCACTCTATCCAAGCCTTTCACTATTCTGCATGTTTCAATGAGGCCCCCCCCTGATTCTTCTAAACTCCAGCGAGCACAGGCCCAGTGCCGACAAACGCACAACATAGGATAACTTACTGATTCCTGGGATCATCCTTGTAAACCTCCTCTGGACCCTCTCCAGAGGACCCTCAGGAAGTGCAGCCGCTGCTGAGCCTTCTTGATGACCGCTGTGATGTTGTCTGTCCAGGAGATGTCAGCGGAGATGAGGACGCCGAGAAACCGGAAGGTGTGGACCCTCTCCACACACTCGCCGTTGATATATAAGGGGGCTAAGTCGGTGCTGTGCCTCCTGAAGTTGACAATGAGCTCTTTGGTTTTCTTGGTGTTCAGAGCCAGGTTGTTTTCTGAGCACCAGGCTGTCAACTTCAGGACTTCCTCTCTGTAGGCTGCCTCGTCTCCCCTTGACATGAGTCCGACTACTGTAGTGTCGTCAGCAAACTTGACGATTCGGTTGTTGTTGTGGGCCGGACGACAGCCGTGGGTGTAGAGACAGTATAGGAGGGGGCTTAGCACACAGCCCTGTGGGGAGCCGGTACTCAACATGCGAGTGGAGGAGAGGTGGGGGCCGAGTCTCACAGTCTGGGGCCGGTTGGTGAGGAAGTCCTTCATCCGGGCACATGTGAGAGTGGGGAGGCCGAGAGTGACCAGTTTGTCGATGAGAATGTCCGGGATGATAGTATTGAAAGCTGAGCTGTAATCCACAAAGAGCATCCGGACATAGCTCTGCCCCTGCTCCAGGTGGCTCAGCACAGAGTGGAGAGCTACGGTGATGGCGTCTTCTGTGGACCTGTTTGGGCGATAGGCGAACTGGTGGGGGTCGAAGTCTGGAGGGACATAGTCCTTGATGTGCTGGAGGACCAATCTCTCGAAGCACTTCATGATTACCGGAGTGAGGGCCACAGGACGGTAATCGTTTAGGCTGGTGATGGGAGACTTCTTCGGCACTGGGACGATTGTGGCTGATTTTAGGCAGGACGGGATAACTGCCTGGTCCAGGGAGAGATTGAAGATTCTGGTGAAGATGACGGTGAGCTGGTGGGCACACGCTTTGAGCATCTTACCAGGTACTCCATCTGGGCCGGCAGCCTTCTTGGGGTTCACTGCCAGGAGCACCCGTCTGACATTGTGCACCCTTACAGTGAGTGGAGTAGTGCAGGAGCCAGGTAAGGGTGGGAGCAGGGCTGTAGCACATGAGTGCTGCTGTTGTGATGTTTCAAAGTGGGAAAAGAAGCAATTTAGCTTCTCTGCCAGCGGCGCACTCAGGTCTTCTGTCGTTGTGGCACAGCCTCTGTAGTTTGTGATGTCTCGTATGCCCCGCCATACCTCCCGTGTGTTATTGCTGGAGAGGTGGGCCTCTATGCTCCTCTTATGATCCACCTTGGCTTTTTTAATTCCCCTTTCCAGATTGGCTCGAGCAGCCCTGTACAGAGCTCTGTCACCTGACCTGAAGACATCATCGCGGGCTCTGAGGAGTGTGCGGACCTGGCTGGACATCCAGGGTTTCTGGTTTGGGAAAACCCGAATGTTTTTGTCCACAGTCACGTTTCCGATGCAGAACTTGATATAGTCCAGTACCGTTCCTGTGAATGTTTCCAGATCCTGGTGTTCGAATATGTCCCAGTTGGTCTGCGTGAAGCAGTCCTGTAGTTTGGAGAGTGTATTTTCAGGCCAGGTTGTAACAGTCTTTATGGTGGGCCTGGCACTGCGTCTGAGGGGGGTGTAGGCTGGGGAGAGCAGGAGGGAGAGATGATCTGACTGGCCAAGTTGGGGGAGGGGAATGGCTCTATACGCGTGCTTGATATTGGAATAGACATGATCCAGCGTGTTCTCCCCTCTAGTAGGACCCTTGACATGTTGATAAAATTTCGGCAGTACAGTCTTCAAGTTGGCCTTCAAGTACTCCTTTATTCCTACTACCCAAATGCATGACTCCACACTTTGCAACATTATATTCCATCTGCTACTTCTCTGCCCACTCTCCCAACCTGTCCAAGTCCTTCTGAAGAGTCTCTGCCTTCCCCACACCACCTGCCCATCCACCTATTTTCATATCATCTGAAAACCTGGACACAAAGTCTTTAATCCCCTCGACTAAATGATTAATATACAACGTGAAGAGTAGTGGCCCCAGCACCGACCCCTGCAGAACTCCGCTAGTCACTGGCAGTCAACCAGAAACAGCCTCCTTTATTGCCACATTTTGTCTTCTGCCATTCAGCCAACCTGCTATCCATGCTCATATCTGCCCCTTGATCAGCTCTCATCTTCAGCCTCACGTTTGCCGCCTTATCAAAGGATTTCTGAAAATCTAAGGAAGTAAGCATCTGCTGACTCCCATTTGTCTGTCCTGCTATTTACGTCTTCAAAGAATTCCAGCAAATTTGTCAAGCAAACTCCCCTTCATAAAGCCATGCTGACTTCGGTCCAGCAACCCACATCTACCCCTTTCCACCTTCTGCAGTGACCGTTCCCTCCGCAACTCCTGGGTAACCTCATCCCTTCCCAACCAAACCACCCCCTCTCCAGGTACATCTCCAGCAACCGCAGAGATCCAACACCTGTCCATATACCTCCTCCCTCGACTCTGTCCAGGGACCACGACAGTTCTTTCAAGTTAGGCAGAGGTGGGAATTACTGAGACATGGCTGCAAGAGGGCCAGGGCTGGGAACTGAATATTCAAGGGTATACCTCATATCGAAAAGACAGTCAGGTGGGCAGAGGGGGTGCGGTTGCTATGTTGGTGAGGAATGAAATTCAGTCCATTGCAAGGGGTGACATTGAAACAGGAGATGTGGAGTCAGTATGGATAGAACTAAGGAATTGTAAGGGTAAAAAGACTCTAATGAGACTAATCTACAGGCCCCCAAACAGTAGCCTGGACATAGGGCGCAAGTTAAATCAGGTGTTAAAATTGGCATGTAGCAAAAGTAATGCTGTGGTTGTTATGGGAGATTTCAACATGCAGGTAAACTGGGAAAATCAGGTTGGTACTGGACCCTAAAAAAGGGACTTTGTAGAGTGTCTTCATGATGGATTCTTAGAACAGCTTGTATTGGAGCCTACCAGGGAGAAGGCAATTAGTGTTATGTAATGAATCGGATTTGATAAAGGACCTCTAGGTTAATGAGTCATTAGGAGGTAGTGACCATAATATGGTCAGGTTTAATCTACAATTGGAGAGGGAGAAGGGTAGATCGGAGGTGTCAGTGTTACAAGTTGAATAAAGGGGACTATGGGACCATGAGGGAGGAGCTGGCCAAAGTTGACTGGAAAGATACACAAGCAGGGATGACAGTGGAATAAAAATGGCAGGTATTTCTAGGAATAACACAGAAGGTGCAGGATCAGTTAATTCCCAGGAGGAAGAAAGATTCCAAGGGGAGAAAGGGATGACCATGGCTGACAAGGGATGTCAGGGACAGTATAAAAATTAGAGCGAAGAAGTACAACGTAGCAAAGATGAGCGGGAAGCAAGAGGTTTGGGTAATGTTTAAAGACAACAGAAGATAACCAAAAAGACAAGACAGGGAGAAAAGATGAGGTTCGAAGGTAAGCCAGCCAAGAATATAAAGCAGGATAGTAAAAGCTTCTTTAGCTATGTGAAGAGGAAAAAAATAGTTAAGACCAAAGTTGGACCCTTGAAGACCCCAAAAGGTGAATTTATTATGGGGATCAAGGAAATGGCAGATGAGTTGAACAGGTACTTTGGATCTGTCTTCACTAAGGAGGACACAAACAATCGTCCTGATATAGTAGTGGCCAGAGGATCTGGGGTGACGGAAGAACTGAAGGAAATCCACATTAGGCAGGAAATGGTGTTGGATAGACTGATGGGACTGAAGGCTGATAAATCCCCAGGGCCTGATGGTCTGCATCCCAGGGTTCTTAAGGAAGTGGCTCTAGGAATCGAGGAATCATTGGTGATAATTTTCCAATGTTCTATAGATTCAGTATCAGTTCCTGTGGGAGGGTAGCTAATGTTATCCCACTTTCTAAGAAAAGAGAGAAAACAGGGAATTATAGACCAGTTAGTCTGACATCGGTGGTGGGGAAGATGCTGGAGTCAATTATAAAAGATGAAATAGCCGAACATTTGGATAGCAGTAACAGGATCAGTGCGAGTCTTCATGGATTTATGAAGGGGGAATCATGCTTGACTAATCTTCTGGAATTTTTGAAGATGTAACTAGGAAAATAGGCAAGGGAGAGCCAGTGGATGTAGTGTACCTGGAATTTCTGAAAGCATTTGATAAGGTCCCACATAGGAGATTAGTGGGCAAAATTAGGGCACATGGTATTGGGGGTAGAGTGCTGACATGGATAGAGAAGTGGTTGGCAGACAGGAAACAAAGAGTAGGGATTAATGGGTCCCTTTCAGAATGGCAGGCAGTGACTAGTGGGGTACCACAAGGCTCGGTGCTGGGACCGCAGCAATTTACAATATGCATCAATGATTTGGATGAAGGGATTCAAAGTAACATTAGCAAATTTGCAGGTGACACAAAGCTGGGTGGCAGTGTGAACTGTGAGGAGGATGCTATTTGAATGCAGGGTGACTTGGACAGGTTGGGGGAGTGGGCAGATCATGGCAAATGAAGTTTAATGCGGATAAATATGAGGTTATCCACTTTGGTAGCAAAAACAGGAAGGCAGATTATTATCTAAATGGCGTCAAGTTGGGAAAAGGGGAAGTACAACGGGATCTGGGGGTCCTTGTTCATCAGTCTATGAAAGTAAGCATGCAGGTACAGCAGGCAGTGAAGAAAGTGAATGGCATGTTGGCCTTTATCTTGGTTCTTGTTTCTTGTAACAAGAGGAATCGAATATAGGAGCAAAGAGGTCCTTCTGCAGTTGTACAGCGCCCCAGTGAGACCGCACCTGGAGTATTGTGTGCAGTTTTGGTCCCCTAATTTGAGGAAGGACATTCTTGCTATTGAGGGAGTGCAGCGTAGGTTTACAAGGTTAATTCCTGGGATGGCAGGACTGTCATATGCTGTTAGAATGGAGCAGCTGGGCTTGTACACTCTGGAGTTTAGAAGGATGAGAGGGGATATCATTGAAACATATAAGATTGTTAAGGGTTTGGACACGCTAGAGGCAGGAAACATGTACCCGATGTTGGGGGAGTCCAGACCCAGGGGCCACAGTTAAGGGGTAAGCCATTTAGAACGGAGACAAGGAAACACTTTTTCTCACAGAGAGTGGTGAGTTTGTGGAATTCTCTGCCTCAGAGTGCGGTGGAGGCAGGTTCTCTTCTTTCACGAAAGAGCTGGATAGGGCTCTTAAAAATAGCAGAGGCCGGGGATATGGGGAGACGGCAGGAACGAGGTACTGATTAGGTATGATCAGCCATGATCACATAAAATGGTGGTGCTGGCTCTAAGGGCCGAATAGCCTACTCCTGCACCTATTGTCTATTGACGAGACCAAATGTAGACTGGGCGATCTTTTCGCTGAACACCTTCGTTCAGATCACCCGAACCTACCTGATCTCCCGGTTTCTAAACACTTTAATTCTTCTTCCCATTCCCACACAGACCTTTCTGATCTAGGTCTCCTCCATTGTCAGAGTGAGGCTAAATGCAAATTGGAGGAATAGCATCTCATATTTTGTTTGGGCAGCTTACAGCCCAGTGGTATGATCTTGATTCCTGCGGTATTCCCTTTCTC
Organism: Raja brachyura; assembly: GCA_963514005.1. The sequence goes on from OY740782.1 coordinate 39,911,497, forward strand.
TCTATCCCTCCCCCACCCAAGTCACACTAGGTTCTCATTTTCACCTAACAAACAGCTAACCTGTTTACTGTATCATCGTAACTTTTTTGCATATCTTTCATTCATCATAGGGCTCTTAAAAACAGCAGAGTCCGGGGATATGGGGAGAAGGCAGGAACAAGGTACTAATTTTGGATGATCAGCCATGATCGTATTGAACGGCAATGCTGGCTCGAAGGGCCGAATGGCCTACTCTTGCACCTATTTGCTATGTGTTGACATGTTTAAATGTGTTGACATGCTTTTAAATGTTTTGACATGCGTTTCAAGATTCCAGCATCTGTCTTTTCCAATATCCCTTTCCCTGTATTTCTCTTAGGCATTTCCTCTCTTTCCCCAACTCCTATCTCCTCCATCTGCCAGTCCATCTGAGTGTAGATATGAAATGCTTGGCTGTCTATCTGTATGTGTGGACTTTCCATTAAAAGTCATCTATGATTATTATCTCAGAATCCTTCAGGTGTTTTTGCCACTCATTTCTCATCAAGTCATGGGTTCATGCAACACAGAAACAGGCTCCTCCGCCCACCATGTCCATTCCAACCATAGCCTTGCTGATCGTTATGTGAGTTCTAGCCCATATACTTTGTAAACCTTCCTCCGTCACGTTCTCAGATTACGACTACAGTACTTACTGGGTTGAGAAAAAAAATCATCAGATGCCCTCTATTCTGCCTGCTTCTCACGTTAAATCTAAGCTCTTTGATGAGTTCAATTAATCTGATTATTGTCTGTCCTCATTCATTTCATTATACGTTCACTTGAGCAGCGTGTGTCACTGCTCCAGAGACCCGGGTTTGATTCTAACCTACAGTACTTTTTTATGGGGTTTCCCCCAAGTTCTCCCTTTCGCTCCCCACACGCTGCTTTGTTATATGAATGCCACCCCGCAACACCTGCTGTGTTGTATGAACCCATGACTTGATGAGAAATTAATGGCAAAAACACCTGAAGGTCTGTCACCTTCCCCCAATGTGTCGGTGAGTGGTCCAATGGGGCTCAGGTGGGAAATTGATGTGAATGCGGGCAGAAATGAGATTGAGGTCAACTTCCGGTTGGCGTCATGCTGTGAGTGGAGCCGCGCCATTACAGCTCCGCAAAAAACTGAATTTAAAACGGGGGTAAAAGGGTCAAACAAACAAACTCACCACAGGAGATTGATTGCACACTGCTCCGGCAGCGTTTGAAAAAGAAGAAATGTCGACCCAGCGCTCCCCTCCCCCCACTTCAAAAAAACCGCAGAGAAGGGAACCAGGCCTGAGTGCTGCTGCAGCAGCTGCGGCTGCCACTGCTTCTTCCTCTCAAGAAGAAATTTCACAGAGGAGAGCTGAAATGGAAGATATCAAGACTTCTATCCTAGGTGAGATAAAGAGCCTTAGGAAGGAGTATAAGGCTGATTTAAAAAGTTTAAAATCAGACATGCAGTCACTTCATGAGAAATTTGATGTCGACTTAAAGGAAGTTGTATCCTCGGTGAGAAGTATGGTGGAGGAGTGGAAAGATAAGGCTGACGCTGCGTTGCGAGCCCAAATCTTGGAGGTAAAGGATATAGCTGCTGGGGTGGAAAGAAAGTTGGATGACAAGATAGATCCTATTCTAATTTCGATAGACCAACAAGGCGAAGCAATTAAAGAGCTTACAAAGATTGCTGAATATAATACTAAGGAGAATGAAAAACTCCGAGCCGAGAACAAACGCCTCTCAGAATTAATACATAAAATAAATGAGAAATGTATTGATCTGGAGGGTCGTCAACGTCGTAAAAATTTGAGAATAGTTGGTCTGAAAGAAGGTCGTGAGGGGAATCAGGATCCCCGAAAATTTGTTGCTAAACTTTTAAAGGATGTTCTGAATCTGGATGAAGAACCTATACTGGGCCGTGCGCATAGGGCTCTAAGACGAGTTCCTAGGAGCGGTTTGCCCCCCAGACAAATGATTGTCAAAGTGGCCTTTGATCATGTCTTTGAAGAAATGATGAAGATAATAATAAAAAAGAGAAATCTGAAATTTGATGGAGACAACATCAGTATTTTCAGAGATTACCCAGCAGAAGTGGCTAAGAGAAGAGCACAATTTACAGAAACAAGAAGTATCCTGAGGAGTCTAAAGGATACTAAGGATCTGAGATATGGTTTGATGTACCCAGCAACACTGAGAGTAACCTATGATGGTAAAGAACAACGTTTTGTTAAGCATACTGAAGCATTGAAATTCGCCGAGGCATACAGCAGAAGTTGGAAGACGACGAGAGAGAAGACGGGGAGGAAGAAACCGGAAACGACTGAGAGGACTGAACTTTTATCACCGACCTGTGAATATGGAAATATTCATTCAGAAGGATGTGGAATAATGAGCATATAGTAGTAATTCTGTATTAATTAGTAGAAAAATATTAATTATTCCATGATAATAGTATTACATATTACAGTATTAAATATAATCGATATTAGTAATTAGTTATTAATAATATGTAATAATAGAAATAATTGATAAGTATATAAAGTTAGTACCCTATACCAACTTATATAGTATTGGGATAGGAGCTGATATTATTAACATCTTTAAGTACGGAAGTCGTTAGATTAATGGCCATGTTAGTGTGGCTTTCACCTTCACATACTACACACTATACAAGTGTAGTTTCTTTTTTTTCCGAGCACCCTTCTAACACCCTTTACTTTTTTTTAATTGATATTCCTTATTGTTTTTGTTTTTCTCTGACCTTATATTACATATTATTTGAATATAGATTTGTATGCTATAGTATATTCAGTTTAAAAAGACATCGATATGGATTAATGTGTATAGAAATTCTCATTGGATTGAAGCTCGGGTGCAACGGGGAGCTGAGGGAGCCAAGAAGGCTACTCCAAAAAAAGCCCCCTTAACAGTAAAATGCAGGATATGAAGGTGAAGATTGGGGGTGATGGAGTAACCTTCTGCAGTTGGAATGTAAAAGGAATTAATGAACCAATTAAAAGGGGAAAAGTCTTAGCTCAATTGAACAAATTGAAGGCAGATGTCATTTTTCTCCAAGAGACGCATCTTAGAAAAGATGCTCAACACAGATTAACAGCTAAATGGATTTCTAAGGTGTATCATTCTACATTTATACATAAATCTAGAGGAGTTGCAATAATTATTCGCAAAGGCACACCCTTTATACAAAGCTCTATTATAGAGGATAAAGAAGGTAGATATGTAATAATTACAGGTGAATTACACTCAAAAAAGGTAATTTTAATGAATATATATGCTCCTAATTTTGATAACCCATTATTTTTTAAGAAAATATTTAATAATATTCCCATATGTACTCAACATAATTTAATAATCGGAGGTGATTTAAATTGTACCCTAGATAATTATTTGGAAACAGATAGTTAAGACCCTATATCTGGATAATCTTTCTTTTAGGTTACCAATTAGGAATAACCCACTGTTTAAACCCTCAATCTTAGATGCGGGGTTTAGACTGTGGGAGGATTTAGGAATTAAAAGGATAGGACACCTTTATAGAAATGGAAATTTTTTATTATTTGAAGAGTTACAAGATATTTTTGGATTACCTTCACAACACCATTTTAGGTATTTACAAATTAGAGATTTTATTAAATGTAACACACAAGACTATAAAAAAAAAGAACCAGGCTTATTAGATGAGCTGTTTAATTTACATCCAAATACGGATAAGCTTATAGCTTATATATACAATATTATTTTAGATAAAGAGAACCCAACAACTGAAACATATCGTCAAGCATGGGAAAATGAAATCGGATTACCTATAACAAAAGAAACTTGGGAAGAATGCATACAAAGAATACATTGGTGTTCTTTGAATGCCAGACATACACTGATACAATTTAAAGTTATATATAGATTACACTACTCGAAAACCAAATTAAAAAGTATTTTTCCTAATCTCTCCTCTATTTGTGATAAATGTAAGAATCTTGAAGCAAATTTAATACATAGTTTGGTAACGTGTCCACGGTTGAATTATTATTGGATTGAAATTTTTAAAGTTATTTCGGAAGTTCTTAAGGTTGAACTCGACCCAGACCCAAAATTAATAATATTCGGAATCCCGGAGCCAAATTTGGTACTCACGGTTAATCAAAGAAATTTTTTTGATTACTGTTTAATAATAGGGAAAAAAATGATACTTAAATTTTGGAAGGGAACATTATCTCCAACAATTAAAATGTGGAAAGCAGAGATGTTGGAGACGTTGAATTTGGAAAGAATTAGATTTGTCCTTTTGGACAGGTATAATTCTTTTGAATCGATATGGTCTCCATATATACAGTATTTAGAAAAGTAGCTATTCTTGGAATCACGGCTCGACGGACACCCTATGGATCCGATGCGAATAACTTATTTATAATTGATATTATTGTGCGTTTATTAGAGATATTTCTGAATGAAATAGTATTTCGTATAATGACTTTAGTTTTTGTTTATATATATGTAATATTTTTGTTTTTCAAATTTTCCCTTTTTATTTTCTTTTTATTTACGATTGAAGTATGTGGGAAGAATTTTTTTTATTTTTTTATTTTTTTTTATTTACTCTTTTTTCTTTTCTCTTTTATATATCTTTTTCTTTATTTCCAAAAAATAGAAGATATTAAGTATTGATATGTTATTTGTAGTAATATTGAATTAAGGTGTTAGTTTATAAAGTAAGCTTTACATTGTAAACGGTTTACTTCAAATAAAAAAATATTACAAAAAAAAAAAAAAAAAAAAAATAGATAATTATCTAGACAGATCATCAACAAAAAGGAAAGCCGTCTCGAAATCAAGTAATCTTATAAATACTTTCATTAACACATCTAATATTAAAGATATTTGGAGGATAGATAATCCATCCGGACGAGAATATTCTTTTTTCTCGCCCGTACATGGAACCTATTCGAGGATAGATTATTTTCTAATAGATTCTAAATTACTTCCTTTTGCGTATGATGCAAAATATCATAATATTATTATTTCAGATCACGCGCCATTAACATTTAAGATAAAATTAAAAGATATTTCTAACAAAACTACTACTTGGAGATTTAATCCTCAGATATTAAAGGACAATGATTGTTGCAATCATGTATTGGATCAGATTAAATTATTTTTTGATACTAATGATAATTCTGAAACCTCCCCATCATTGTTATGGGACACATTTAAGGCATACACGCGTGGCGCAATAATATCTGCACAAGCTCATTTTAATAAAGAAAATCGAAAGATAGAACAAAATTTAGAAAATGAGATAAAACGTTTAGATAGTGAAAATATAAAACATCCTTCCAAAGAGTTAAGTAATAAAATTGCATCAGTAAAATATAAATTAAATAAAATATATTCTAACCAAGTTATTAAACTTTTTCAACAAACAAAACAAGTGCATTTTGAATTTGGAGACAAACCACAAAAACTATTAGCACGACAGCTTAGAAGATTAGAAGAGGAAAAGACGATACATGGAATTAGATCTGAGTATGGTAATATATTGACTACTCCGAAAGATATTAATGATAGATTTCTACAATACTATAAAAATCTTTATTCGTCAAAATTAACAGGACAAACAGACAGTATGGAAATATTTTTAAAAGAATGTCAAATTAATAGTTTAGACCAGGAAGGTAGAGAATTGTTAAATGCTGAAATAACAGTAAAGGATATTGTAGAGTCGATTAGTTCATTGAAGAATGGAAAAGCAGCGGGTCCTGATGGCTTAGGTGCTGAATTTTATAAAAAAATTCAGGATTTGATCTCACCAAGACTACAGACAATGTATAGATATGCTTACGATCAAGGTAAATTACCAGAATCATTAAATGAATCTACAATTACACTTATCCCTAAAGCAGATAAGGATTTGGAAGATCCAGGATCATATAGAGCGATTGCCCTTTTAAATACAGACCAAAAAATATTAACTAAGATTTTATCTAGGAGATTAAGTATAGTGATTTCTAGATTAATACATTATGACCAAACAGGTTTTATCTCAAAGCGTTACTCATCGCATAATCTCAGACGCCTATTTAATATTATATATTCAAAAAGAATACGAGATATGGAATTAGCGGTTATATCACTAGATGCAGAAAAAGCGTTTGATCAGGTGGAATGGTTGTATTTATTTAATATAATGGAAAAATTTCAATTGGATGATATTTTTTGTAAATGGGTAAGAATTTTATACTCGAATCCTACCGCTAGAATTTTGACTAATCAAATTCTGTCATCTAAATTCAAACTCTCTAGGGGATGTAGACAAGGATGTCCGTTGTCGCCATTACTGTTCGCATTGGTAATAGAACCTATGGCGGAAAAAATAAGATCTGAACCTGAAATATATGGTTACACTACTGACACAACAATTAACAAAATCTCTTTATACGCAGATGACGTTTTGATTTATATTACAAAACCGGAAATTAGTATTCCTAATTTGCTAAATGTTATAACTAAGTTTGGTGCATTTTCCGGATACAGGATCAATTGGAATAAAAGTGAGATTATGCCAATAACAGGTATAAATTTAAATACATTACGACAATACCCATTAAAGATAGTTACAGATAAATTTAAATATTTAGGGATTAATGTAACACTAACTCATAACTCATTAATAAAATCCAACTATCCTCAACTATTAGATAAACTTAGAAAGAATATTTCATATTGGAAAACACTTCCTATATCTATGATTGGTAGAATAAGTGCTATAAAGATGGTGTTTTTACCACAATTGTTATATTTGTTCCAGGCTATCCCTTTTTTCTTACCAAAAACTTTTTTTTTAAAAATTGATAATATTGTTAACAGTTTTATTTGGGATTATAAAAACCATAGAATAAGTAAAAAACATCTATGTAAATCTAAGATAAACGGAGGTCTAGCACTCCCAAATTTTCTATATTATTTTTGGGCTGTTCAGATTAAAAATATGAATTACTGGTGGGTAAATACGGATCATGCACCAACATGGTTAAATATAGAAAAGGAAGATTGTCTTCCTTTTAACATAGGTTCGATAATTTTCGCACCAATAGAAGTACAAAAAAAAATCTATAAGGACAACATAATAATATATAATAATAGACGTATTTGGAAACAAATTGTTAAGACTTTACATTTAGATAATCTCTCATTTAGATTACCAATTAGGAATAACCCATCGTTTAGGCCTCCCATGTTGGATGGGGGGTTTAGACAATGGGATGATTCAGGAATTACAAGAATAGAACACCTTTATAGAAAAGGAAAATTTCTTTTATTCCAAGAGGTACAAGACATTTATGGACTATCTCAACAACATTTGTTTAGATATCTACAAATTAGAGATTATATTAAATCAAATACACAAGATTATAAAAATAAAGAAGCAGGATTGTTAGACGATTTATTTAATTTACACCCAAATACAGAAAAATTAATAGCTTATATATATAACATCATTTTGGATAAGGAGAATCCAACAACGGAAACATATCGTCAAGCATGGGAAAATGACATAGGATTAGCTATAACAAAAGAAAACTGGGAAGAAAGTTTACAACGTATACACCGATGTTCATTAAACGCCAGACATATATTGATTCAATTTAAAGTATTATATAGGTTACATTATTCAAAAGTAAAATTAAATAGTATCTTTCCGAAGCTTTCTGCTATCTGTGACAAATGTAAGAAAACAGAGGCAAATTTAATACATAGTTTTGTCACATGTCCTAAATTGAATCATTATTGGACAGAAATTTTTAAAGTTATTTCTGAAGTTATAAAAGTTAAATTGGACCCCAACCCAAAGTCAATAATATTTGGAATTCCGGACTTACAGTTATCACTTACAGTAAATCAAAGAAATTTCTTTGATTATTGTTTGATAATTGGGAAAAAAATTATATTGAAATTTTGGAAGGGAACACTATCCCCCACAACTAAAATGTGGGCAGCAGAGATGATGGAGACGCTACATCTGGAAAGAATTAGATTTGTCCTATTGGACAGGTATAATTCTTTTGAACAGATATGGTCTCCATATATATTGTATCTAGATAAGTAGCTGTTCTTGGCAACATGGCTCGACGTGCCCCCCCGCGGGATCTGATGAGAATAATGTATTTTTAAAATGGAAGTAACATGTCTTTACTGATACCATCATTTGTAGTAGAGTTATTAATAATACATATTGTGATCTTTTATTTATATACATAATATAGGCAGAGGTTAAAAAAATTTTTTTATTTTTTTTTTTAATTTTTTTTTAGTTCTTTTCTCTTCTTTTCTTTTTTACAATTATCAAATTATTAGTTAACTATACTCTCATTGATTTATAAGCTACTTTTTCTTTATCTTTATTTCTAAAAAAATAATAGATAAGTATTATTAATGTTTTACATGTATGATAAAATGAATTATCTGATATCTGTAAACTTGTTTAAGGTATCGTAATTGATTATCTTTAATAAAAAAAATATTGCAAAAAAGAAAAAAAAAAAAAAAGAAATGAGATTGAGGTAAATTAGTGTTTGACGGCTGGCTCAGTGGGCCGAAGGGCCTGTTTCCGCCCTTTGGGACATTTTCTCCAGGTGTCTGTGCTGCCATACGCGAAGTTTCGCTATTTGTAAAGGTTTTTTGTCTAATGTACTTTTTTAAACTCACTGAACCCAAGTTTTGGGATTTTTCAATATATAGGCTGACGGTTAGTACATTTCTCACCCCTGTTTATTCATCGCTCAGCAAACTGTATTTCAGGGATCTCGCCTCACACCTGTATCATTGGCCACGTTATCACATCGTGCACTGTTTTATCCATGACTGTGGATGGTAGCAAGCGACCCCAAAGGATATTCCCCTTCACGTTGGCAAAGTTTTGCAATTGCTTTATTTTTCGCCTAAAGGCGATTTATTATTAAGAGTTGGTGTGGATAATTTCATTTTTAAATAATCTTTTCAAAAAAGAGATGGACACAAAAAGCTGGAGTAACTTTTTGGTGGGACAGGGGTTTAAGTCCTTTAAAAGAGCGGGGGGGAGGGGAGGGAGAAGGAGTGGAGACAATTTTAAGAAGCCAGACAACTTTTAATAAGCCTGAGATACACAGCTGTGAGGTTTAGCAGGCATTTAACATTACCGGTCGGTTTTCCTTAGTTCTGAAAAAACCCGTGCTTATATTTTTTTCCCCAATGAGCCAATGAAAATGCCCAGTCAGCAAAGGAGATTAACTAAAACTACCTACAGCTACCTCAACTACCTACAACTACGTGGTGACACCACTACTACTGCACCTACAACTACAAAAGTATCGGTCTTCTCCATGGCCACCAATTTCTGGTCACATGTTGAAAAATTTGCTGCGACCATACTGAGTTCCCATACTAGTTCCCAGAATGCAGGAATTCCTCTCGACCATGAAGGAGACTCACCAGAGACCACCAGCGAACATGTGTCGACTATGTGGCCATCATGAGGCGAGCACAGAGTCTCCTGCACTCGCCTAAAAAGTTGCCTAAGTGGGACAGGCCCTTTACTCCAGCTTTTTGTGTCTCTTTTCAGTTTAAACCAGCATCTGCAGTTCCTTCCTTCACACAACATACCACTGTTGATGTGCTGGTAATGTTGTGGATTAGGGATAAAAGTAGGTTTGTGACAATGGCAGAAATATTTCTATTATGACTCCATACCAGAGAGGCATTTAAAATGTGCTCTTGGAGCAAGTAGAGCCACTCTGTCTTGCTTGCATTCTTACCTGCTCTAAATGTTAAGCAATTTTCAACACACCCAACAAAAAGCAGGAGTTGACTACTTGACCAAGCCCAAACGTAATTTCTGATTCAATTCTACTATTCAATGCTACTTTATTGTCATGTACATTGAAATGTTTTGTTTTGCATACAAACTGGTAAAATCTCACCACAGATCACCCTGAGGCAGCACACAAATGTTAATTTCTGGCGTGTTTCTGACGTTGACAAATGTTACAAAGGATAACCAAACATTCCTATCTACTGAATGCCGCCGCATGTGACACCAGCCTCCAACCCCCCCACACCTGCCATAAACCCTTCATTCATGGCAGCCCCTTCACCAGGAACCCCCTTCATTAATTGCAGCCTCTTCACCGTGAACCCCCTTCATTCTTGGCATGATTTCAAACTAGATTATTGTTTACATTTGTTTTACATTTTAGGTGGAAGTTCCAAAAGAAGGAAACACTTTGCATGATAATATGCTTTCCTTACATGTGGGTGAAGTGTTTGTTCCTTTTGTGAGCTGCTCCCAAATTATTAATATTCATCCAACAGATGGAGATGGGCACTGTAGATAATGATGGAGATTGGGACACGTTGAATTGAGTTGAATTCAATTGAAAGATACATTGAAACATGCCCTTCGACCCACCCACTGGGTCTATGCTGACCATCGATCACCCATTCACACCAGTTCTATGTTATCCCACTTTCTCAACCACCCACAGCATGCAAGGGGCAATTTACAGAGGCCAATTAACCTATAAACCTGCATGTCTTTGGGATGTGGGAGAAAACAGGAGCACCTGGAGGAAAACCCACCTGGTCACAGGGACAACATGCCAATCCCACACAGACAGCACCCTAGATCAGGATTGAACCTATGGGCTGAGTTAATTGGTGTTATTCAAGGCAGTTTGGGGAGTAACTGGAAAGATGGTTCTGTGAGGTCTCAAGCATTGGAGCATCGCTGTCCCACTCTTATTCAGTGTAGGGTCCAAATAGGATCCTTCTGGGTCATATATCCCTGCAACATTTTTTTTTAGTCCTAGAGTCATACAGCACAGTAACAGACCTTTTGGCCCAACCGGTTCATTCCGACCAAAATGCCCCATCTACATTAGTTCCACCTACTCGAGTTTGGTCCACATCCTTCTAAACTGTTCCTATTCACGTACCTGTCCAAATGTCTTTTAAATGTTGTCATAGTACCTGCATCAATTATCTCCTCTGGCAGCTTAGTCATAGAGTCATAGAGTGATAGAGCATGGAAACAGGCCCTTCGGCTCAACTTGCCTACACCGGCCAACATGTCCCAGTTGCTCGCGTTTGGTACAAATCCCTCCCAACCTGTCCTATCCATGTACCTGTCTAACTGTTTCTTAAATGTTGCGATAGTCCCTGGCTCAACTACCTCACCTGGCAGCTTGTTCTAGCCCAGCACCAAACCCTGAGGCTCACCACTAGTCATAAGCCTCCAGTCCAAGAAGCAACCTTCCACTATCATCTTCTAATTCCTTCCATGAAGCCAATTTTCTATCCAAGTTCCATATGTCCACTACCCTCTGTGTGGAAAAAGTTGTCCCTCAGATATGGAAGCATCTATGTTACAAATGTCTGAAAATATGCAGAGAATGAAGAAAGATCAGGAGAGCGTCTTGGGGCACTTGGCGAAAATGACTACTAAATGCCTTGATTTGGAAGCACATTCAAGTCGGCAAAATTTAAGAATAGTTGGAGTAACAGAGGGAAAGGAGGGGCATGATCCTCATGAGTTCGCTGCCAACTTACTTAAAAAAGTATTCAACTTGCCTGTCGAACTGAAAATAGAAGTGGCACATCGGGAGCGAAGAGCACAATCAAGGCCAGGAGCCCCCTCAAGACAGATCATAGTGAAATTTCATGACATTTCAGCTTTGGATGATATTATGAAAAAAATCCAATACGGAAAGAATATGATGTTTGGGGATGATACCATTAAACTATTCAAAGATTATCTTATCGAAATTGCCAAAAAACGAGAATTGTTTTCAAAGACACGACAGACCCTGAATGGAAATCAAAATGTAAGAGATGTTGTAATGTACCCTGCAAAAATGAGGATTACCTATAGAGGTATCGAACATGCGTTTACTGACCCAGATGCAGCATACAAACATGCTCAATACATTGTAAAAGAGATAGCTGGTTAAGTAAATCATCACGACTGCCAGGACAAGGCACTTTATTCTACAGTTTTCGGCGGAGGGGAAGCTGAGAAATATGACTTTTACAAAGACTAAGATGGCGGGGCTTCTCCACGAGTTGGTGTCTAGACATCTTATCGTCTTTGCAATGCGAACTCAAGGATATTCTTTGTTCCACCTCGAATGAAATACGGAACAACAAGGGTGCGGCTGAACGGAGAACTTAATACAAACGGACTTGAAAATAAACTTTTTGAATTAAAGTCTTTTATAATTTTAACTCTACACTTACTCAGAAACTACTGAATTAACATAGTAATAGTAATTTAATTTCATGCGAACTGTTAAAATGGTAGAATGTAATAATGTATTATAATGATTGCCCCCCCCCCCCCCGGGGAGGGGAAGGGAGGGTTGGTGATCAATTTGGATGGGAAAACAGTGTTAAATGCTGAGCTACAGTCGATGAACAGCATTCTCATGTAGGTGTCTGTTGTCGAGGTGGGAGAGGGCGGAGCGAAGTGCCCTGGAGTTGACATCCTCCGTATTCTTGTTCTTGTGGTAGGCAAACTGATAGGGGTCCAATGTGGGAGGTAGGCAGCCCTTGAGGTGTGCCAGGACCAGCTGCTTGAAGCACTTAGTGATGATGGGAGTAAGTGTAACCGGGTGGAAGTCGTTGAGGCTCACCGCAGTGGAGTGTTTTGGCACGATGGAGGTGGTTTTAAAGCATGTGGGGACAGCTGCTTGGGCAAGTGACAGGTTGAAGATGTCAGTCCAGACGTCTGTCAGCTGCGCAGCACAGGCCCTGAGGACGCGCCCGGGGATGCCGTCAGGGCCTTTCGTGCATCAATCCTGCTCTGTGCCACATACATGTCGATGGGGGTGAGTGTGAGGGGCTGATGATCAGCAGGAAGCACAGCGTTGATGGCAATCTCTTTATTGTCCCTGTCAAAGTGGCCATAAAAGTGGTTAAGCTCCTCAAGGAAGGATGCGTCGCTGGACGTGGGGGTGGTGTTGGTGGGTTTATAGTCCGTGATGGACTGGATGCCTTGCCACATGCGTCGGGGCTCGGAGTTGTTGTTGAAGTGCTCCTCAATCCTTAGCTTGTGTCTGTGCTTGGCCTTCTTGATGCCCCTCTTCAGGTTAGCCCTGGATGACCTGTAGGCTCGAGCATTGCCTGACCTGAAAGCGGTGTCACATGCCTTCAGCAGTAGCCTGACCTCGCTGTTCATCCATGGCTTCTGATTCGGGAATATGGTAATCCATTTGAGAGAGGTTACACTGTTAATGGTGGAGTTGATAAAGTCCAAAACAGAGGAGGTATAAGAGTCAATATCCGTGTTGGAGTCAAGGGTGGCCTGAGCTGCAAACACACTCCAGTCAGTGTTTCCAAAACGCTGCTGAAGCCCAGTGTTTCAAGCCCCCTTGCTCCATTCTTTCAACTTATGACAGTCCAGCCAAATTAATAATTTTTAATTATTGGATTAAATGAAACATTAACAAATTTAAAGAGGACACAAAGCTGGGTGACAGTGTGAACTGTGAGGAGGATTTTGAATGCAGGGTGACTTGGACCGGTTGGGGAAGTGGGCAGATGCATGGCAGATGAAGTTAAATACGGATAAATATGAGGTTATCCACTTTGTTAGCAAGAACAGGAAGGCAGATTATTATCTGAATGGTGTCATGTTAGGAAAAGGGGAAGTATAATGAGATCTGGGTGTCCTTGTACATCAGTTACTGAAAGTGAGCATGCAGGTACAGCAGGCAGTGAAGAAAGTGAATGGCATGTTGGCCTTTATAACAGGAGGAATTGAATATAGGAGCAAAGAGGTCCTTCTGCAGTTGTACAGGAACCTGGTAAGACCACACCTGGAGTATTGTGTGCAGTTTTGGTCCCCTAATTTGAGGAAGGACATTCTTGCTATTGAGGGAGTGCAGCGTAGGTTTACAAGGTTAATTCCTGGGATGGCGGGACTGTCATATGCTGTTAAAATTGGAGCAGCTGGGCATGTACACTCTGGAGTTTAGAAGGATGAGAGGGGAGCTCATTGAAACATATAAGATTGTTAAGGGTTTGGACACGCTAAAGGCAGGAAACATGTACCCGATGTTGGGGGAGTCCAGAACCAGGGGCCACAGTTAAGGAGTAAACCATTTAAAACGGAGACAAGGAAACACTTTTTCTCACAGAGAGTGGTGAGTTTATGGAATTCTCTGCCTCAGAGTGCGGTGGAGGCATGTTCTCTGCTTTCAAGAAAGAGCTAGATAGGGCTCTTAAAAAATAGCAGAGGTCGGGGATATGGGAAGACGGCAGGAACGAGGTACTGATTAGGTATGATCAGCCATGATCACATAAAATGGCGGTGCTGGCTCTAAGGGCCGAATAGCCTACTCCTGCACCTATTGACGAGACCAAATGTAGACTGGGCGATCTTTTCGCTGAACACCTTCGCTCAGATCGCCTGAACCTACCTGATCTCCCGGTTGCTAAACACTTTAATTCTTCTTCCCATTCCCACACAGACCTTTCTGATCTAGGTCTCCTCCATTGTCAGAGTCAGGCTAAACGCAAATTGGAGGAATAGCATCTCATATTTTGTTTGGGCAGCTTACAGCCCAGTGGTATGATTTTGATTTCTGTGGCATTCCCTTTCTCTCTATCCCTCCCCCACCCAAGTCACACTAGGTTCTCATTTTCACCTAACAAACAGCTAACCTGTTTACTGTATTGTCGTAACTTTTTTGCATATCTTTCATTCATCGTTCTTTATCTCTCTACATCATCGCCTACATTTCTCGTTTCCCTTATCCCTAACCAGTCTGAAGAAGGGTCTTGACCCGAAATGTCACCCATTCCTTCTCTCTGGAGATGCTGGTTGTCCCGCTGAGTAAAGGACCTGTCCCACTTAGGCGGTTTTTCAGTGGACTGCTTTCGACCTTCAAGTTCGTGGCATTCGCCTGAAAAACCGCAAACTGGAACGGCGACCATCAGAGTAGAACACACACACACACACACACAAACACACAAACACACAAACACATCGCAAAGGCGGGGTCCAGGGAAAGCGGGGGAGTGCTGTCTGAAATTCACACGGTGCAAAGCCAAGTTGATACAGACTCACACCGCGATGAACAGGAAGGTTAAAGATGGCTAGCACAGTGTACAGTAATAGCCCTGTCCCATGATGCGAGTCCACCTACGAGTTATCCTGAGTTAAAGAAAAAATCAAACTCGTGGTATTCTACAAGATCCCAAGTTTATGTTCACGAGTTTCAACGAGTTCCCACATGTATGTCTAAGTTTGCCGTTTACTTCTTATTTCTGCGATGTACCAAGTTCCTCTCCCAAGTTAGCCAACAACGACTACCGACGTGTGGAAAAATCATCACATGATAAAAATGATGTCATGCAGTTTTTTTTCACTATAAAAAGCCTCCCATGTTTAAATTTCTTAGGGTTACGGAATCAAGGGATATGGGGAGAAAGCAAAAACGAGGTACTGATTTTGGATGATCAGCCATGATCATATTGAACGGCAATGCTGGCTTGAAGGGCCGAATGGTCTACTCCTGCACCTATTTGCTATGTATTAATACCTTTTAATTGTTTTGACATGCGTTTCAGGATTCCAGCATCTGTCTTTTCCAATATCCCTTTCCCTGCATTTCCTCTCTTTCCCCAATTCCTATCCCCTCCATCGCCAGTTCATCTGAGTGCAGATATTAAGTTCTTGGCTGTCTATCTGTATGTGTGGACTTTCCATTAAAAGTCATCTATGATCATTACCTCACAATCCTTTTTTATGGAGTTTCCCCCAAGTGCTCCCTTTCGCTCCCCGCACGCTGCTTTGTTGTATGAATGCTCCCCGCAACACCTGCTGAGTTGTATGAACCCATGACTCGATGAGAAATGAATGAAAACACCTGAAGGTCTGTCACCTTCCCCCGATGTGTCGGTGAGTGGTCGAATGGGGCTCAGGTGGGAAATTGATGTGAATGTGGGCAGAAATGAGATTGAGGTAAATGAATGTTTGACGGCTGGCTCAGTGGGCCGAAGGGCCTGTTTCCGCCCTTTGGGACATTTTCACCAGGTGTCTGCGCTGCCGTACGCAAAGTTTCGTTATTTGTAAAGGTTTTTTGTCCAATGTACTTTTTAAACTCGCTGAACCCGAGTTTTGGGATATTTCAATATATAGGCTGACGGTTAGTACATTTCTCACCGATGTTTATTCATCGCTCAGCAGACTGTATTACGGGGATCTCGCCTCACACCTGTATCATTGGCCACGTTATCATATCCTGCACTGTTTTATCCATGACTGTGGATGGTAGTGAGCGACCCCAAAGGATATTCCCCTTCACGTTGGCAAAGTTTTGCAATTGCTTTATTTTTCACATAAAGGCAATTTATCATTAAGAGTTGGTGTGGATCATTTCATTTTTAAATAATCTTATTCAAAAAAGAGATGGACACAAAACGCTGGAGTAACTCAGCAGGTCAGACGGCATCTCTGGAGAAAAGGAATAGGCGACGCTTCGGGTCGAGACTTTTTTTCAGCGATGCTGCACGACCCGCTGAGCTACTCCAGCTTTTTGTGCCTGTCTTCGGTGTAAACCACCATCTGCAGTTCCTTCCTACACTTTAAACAGGAATGCATTCACTCGCCTCTCCGCCCCACATAATGCATCAAACCTCTGAAGCAGAAATGTGAAAGGCACATAAACAAGGGAAATGATCTGCCCTTGGAAATCTGGAAATATCGGTTGTTGGTCACTCTATTCCAAAGGCCAAGGTGAGATTCCCACAGGTGTCTCCAGCATCAGGGAATCATTCCTGACAGGAAGACTTGCAAACATTTTTTTACTCACTTTTTTTTCTCTGTCCAGCTGCCGAGTTAAGAATACCCACAAGTTAATACGGTAAACTCACGAGTCACTACAGGAAACTCACGGGCTACTACGGTATAACAATGAGTTTAAAAGTATCAACATTTTCCTTCAAGAGTATATTTGACTCGTGGAAATCTTTCAAAATTTTTCACGAGTTAACACGTTTCCCGAGTACCTGCTGTTAGCGTTACGGGTTGCTAAATTACGTCCACGAGCTCTGACGTTCCCGCTACGTTAATTCTACGTGATTACCACGAGTTTGATTTTTTTTTAATATCGTGATAACTCGTGGGTGGACTCGCACCGTGGGACAGGGGTTTAAGTCCTTTAAAAGAGTGGGGGGGGGGGGGGGGGGGGGAGAAGGAGATCTGAAATCCCATGCTTATATTTTTTTCCCCAATGAGCCAATGAAAATGCCCAGTCAGCAAAGGAGATTAACTAAAACTACCTACAGCTACCTCAACTACCTACAACTACGTGGTGACACCACTACTACTGCACCTACAACTACAAAAGTATCGGTCTTCTCCATGGCCACCAATTTCTGGTCACATGTTGAAAAATTTGCTGCGACCATACTGAGTTCCCATACTAGTTCCCAGAATGCAGGAATTCCTCTCGACCATGAAGGAGACTCACCAGAGACCACCAGCGAACATGTGTCAACCATGTGGCCATCATGAGGCGAGGACAGAGTCTCCTGCACTCGCCTAAAAAGTTGCCTAAGTGGGACAGGCCCTTTACTCCAGCTTTTTGTGTCTATTTTCCATTTTAACCAGCATCTGCAGTTCCTTCCTTCACACAACATACCACTGTTGATGTGCTGGTAATGTTGTGGATTAGGGATAAAAGTAGGTTTGTGACAATGGCAGAAATATTTCCATTATGACTCCATACCAGAGAGGCATTTAAAATGTGCTCTTGGAGCAAGTAGAACCAGTTTGTCTTGCTTGCATTCTTACCTGCTCTTTTAGTAAATGTTAAGCAATTTTCAACACACCCAACAAAAAGCAGGAGTTGACTACTTGACCAAGCCCAAACGTAATTTCTGATTCAATTCTACTATTCAATGCTACTTTATTGTCACGTACATTGAAATGTTTTGTTTTGCATACAAACTGGTAAAATCTCACCGCAGATCACCCCGAGGCAGCACACAAATGTCACCATGTTTCTGGTGCTGACAAATGTTACAAAGGATAACCGAACATTCCTATCTACTGAATGTCGCCGCATGTGACACCAGCCTCCAACCTCCCCACACCTGCCAGAAACCCTTCATTCATGGCAGCCCCTTCACCGGAAATCCCCTTCATTAATTGCAGCCCCTTCACCGGGACCTCCCTTCATTCTTGGCATGATTTCAAGCTAGGGTATTGTTTACATTTGTTTTACATTTTAGGTGGAAGTTCCAAAAGAAAGAAACACTATAAAATGCTTTCCTTACATGTGGGTGAAGTGTTTGTTCCTTTTGTGAGCTGCTCCCAAATTATTAATATTCATCCAACAGATGGAGATGGGCACTGGAGATAATGATGGAGATTGGGACACGTTGAATTGAGTTGAATTCAATTGAAAGATACTTTGAAACATGTCCTTCGACCCACCCACCGGGTCTATGCTGACCCATTCACACTAGTTCTATGTTATCCAACTTTCTCAACCACCCACAGAATGCAAGGGGCAATTTACAGAGGCCAATTAACCTATAAACCTGCACGCCTTTGGGATGTGGGAGAAAACAGGAGCACCTGGAGGAAACCCACCTGGTCACAGGGACAACATGCCAATCCCACACAGACAGCACCCTAGATCAGGATTGAACCCATGGGCTGAGTTAATTGGTGTTATTCAAGGCAGTTTGGGGAGCAACTGGAAAGATGTTTCTGTGAGGTCTCAAGCATCAGAGCATCGCTGTCCCACTCTTATTCAGTGTAGAGTCCAAATAGGATCCTTCTGGGTCATAGATCCCTGCGACATTTTTTTTTTAGTCCTAGAGTCATACAGCACAGTAACAGACCTTTGGCCCAACCGGCTCATTCCGACCAAAATGCCCCATCTACATTAGTTCCACCTACTCGCATTTGGTCCACGTCCTTCTAAACTGTTCCTATTCACGTACCTGTCCAAATGTCTTTTAAATGTTGTTATAGTACCTGCATCAATTATCTCCTCTGGCAGCTTAGTCATAGAGTCATAGAGTGATAGAGCATGGAAACAGGCCCTTCGGCTCAACTTGCCTACACCGGCCAACATGTCCCACTTACACTAGTCCCGTCTGCTCGCATTTGGTACAAATCCCTCCCAACCTGTGCTATCCATGTACCTGTCTAACTGTTTCATAAATGTTGGGATAGTCCCTGGCTCAACTTCCTCACCTGGCAGCTTGTTCTAGACACAGGCCCAGCACCAAACCCTGAGGCTCACCACTAGTCATAAGCCTCCAGTCCAAGAAGCAACCTTCCACTATCACCTTCTGATTCCTTCCATGAAGCCAATTTTCTATCCAAGTTCCATATATCCACTACCCTCTGTGTGAAAAAGTTGTCCTTCAGGTTCCTAGGAATAAATACCACCAGCAATTTGTCCTGGACCAGCCACATCAAAGTTATGACCAAGAATGCACATCAATGCCTCGACTTTCTTAGATGGCTTCGGTAGTTCAGCATGTCCCTAACAACACTCACCAACTTCTACAGATGTGCCGTAGAAAACATTTTATCGGGATGCATCACAGCATGGTTTTGGAACAGCTCCATCCAAGACTGCAGGAAATTGTAGAGAGTTATGGGCATAGCCCGGACCATGACGCAAACCAACCTCCCTTCCATTGACTCCGTCTACATTTCACAGGGTCTCTGCAAGGCCACCAGCATATTCAAGGACAAGTCTCACCCTGGTCACTCCCTCTTCTCTCATCTTCCATCAGGCAAGTGGTACAGCAGTTTGAAAACTCGTACCTCCAGATTTAGGGACAATTTCTTCCCAGCTGTTATCAGTCCTGGTAGGGTGATCAGTCGACGGGGAGGTCTCTGACAAAGAGAAATCCAACCAAGACCTCAATGGTGGAACAGGAGGAGGACAATGGCTAACCTTAGTGGAGCGTCACAACCGCTGGGAAGGCGGATGAAGGCTGCAGCAGGAAAGGGTCTCCGGTCTTCCTGGACTCCATGCCACTGGACCCTGACCCAGATCTGTCAAGGGCCGTGGTGTGGCTGCCTGTGCACCAGTCTGGCCACGTTAAACAAAGTCACGCACAGGCGTCCTCCATATAGGGAATAGCACCCTGGAGACACCCGTTGTCAGCCTAAGAAGAAAGAAAGATGATTCACTTCAGGTAACAATATAAATTAGAATGATTCAATATTTTTTATACTGAAACACATGGCTCGTTGTCCCAGAAACTGTTAAAACATGGTGGCATTTCACCTGTTAGTACTTTCTGAGATGAACTGAAATTTGAGCTTTACTAATTCTGGAATATAAGTATAAGTCCATGCATTTGAAAGAGTGTTGTTTCAAGGCAAATTCTCCTATTCCTTTTCTCTTTCAATATAAAACTATAAGTCCAGTGAAGAAAGCAAATGGTATGTTAGCATTCATAGCGAAAGGATTTGAGTATAGGAGCAGGGAGGTTCTACTGCAGTTGTACAGGGTTTTGGTGAGGCCACACCTGGAGTACTGCGTACAGTTTTGGTCTCCAAATCTGAGGAAAGACATCCTTGCCATAGAGGGGGTACAGAGAAGATTCACCAGACTGATTCCTGGGATGTCAGGACTTTCATATGAGGAAAGATTGGATAGACTCGGTTTGTACTCGATGGAATTTAGAAGATTGAGGGGGGATCTTATAGAAACCTACAAAATTCTTAAGGGGTTGGACAAGCTAGATGCTGGAAGATTGTTCCCGATGTTGGGGGAGTCCAGAACAAGGGGTCACAGTCTAAGGATAAGGGGGAATTCCTTTAGGACCGAAATGAGGAAAACATTCTTTACACAGAGAGTGGTGAGTCTCTGGAATTCTCTGCCACAGAAGGTAGTTGAGGCCAGTTCATTGGCTATATTTAAGAGGGCGTTAGATGTGGCACTTGTGGCTAAAGGGATCGGGGGTATGGAGAGAAGGCAGGTACGGGATACTGAGTTGGATGATCAGCCATGATCACGTTGAATGGCGGTGCAGGCTCGAAGGGCCGAATGGCCTACTCCTGCACCTATTTTCTATGTTTCTATAATTAAATGTGATCTCCAAGCAATGCATATTTCTTGCATTCAAAGTATTCAAAACATTCAAATTGACTTTAGGTAGGGTTTGTCATCATTCGGTACCTTTAGTCTCTATTATGGGAAGATTTCTTATTTAAACAAAGAGGGTGGATAGTATTTGTAATCCATCAATACTAAATCCACTGTATCATTGTGTCTTGACTTAAGTTATGATTATTCTGATCCATTGTAGGCTGGGTGGAAACCTATCTCCATGTTTTGAAACCTGTCTCCATCTCATTTTATTAAGTTGAATACAAATATAATTGTTATATTGATCAGTAATAATTCTACGCTTTAAGATAGGTCCCGATCCAAAATGTCACCTATACATATCCTCTGTAGAAGCTGCTTTACCCATTGAGTTTCTCAAGCACTTTCTTTTACCATTATTATATAGTTATATATATTTGTTCCCTGCTCCTGCTCCTCTGGGTTGGTAAGTAGCCTATCCAACTCCAGATATTACTAGCAGAACCTCTGGCTAATCTTCTGGTTTTAATTTCTCTCAGTAAATTCCTTCGATTTGATTCTTTATTTTCTATTTTCACTAAATTCCCTGCTTTTACCCCATTTAGCTTTCTTTACTGTCTTCAAAATTTTGGGTTTATTTCTTCCCTTTGGATTTAAGAGTTTGAGTGTTTGATAGAACTTCTGTACCATTTTAACTCTTGATAATTATCTCCTTGTTGAGAGGTTTATGTTTTTGCTCATTGCATCAGGCTTTGGTGGTTCAGTTAGTTTATTCTCAGGGTAATTGTCATCTTTGAGGGCTGCCGAATGGAAACATCCCCTTGGTAGAGTGACGTGTCCTCACTCACCCATGGCTTTAATGGTTCCTCTCAGCTGCTTGAGACTTTATGACAGTCAATAATTTGAAACCTATTTCCTTACGACTTTGTGGAGTATTATTTAGAACGAGTGAATTGCTGACAGGAGGTTTTAACATATTTTGCAATATAAAGAATTTAAAAACAAATGTTGTAAACAAAACATTATTTAAAGCTAAGTTCAGAAAAAAATACAGTTTGTAACAAATTTCCAGAAGAAATATGTTTCTAAATAATCAAGAGTACAGTCGTGTCAAGTCAATTGCCATTATAGGGACCGCCAACAGTTACTTTAAACTCGCATGGCCGGTTCTCAGGATTCCTCTAGAGTGCGTGCGTTGATGTTGATTGAAGCTCCGCACCTCTGACCATGAGAGTTTTAGGCAAATTATTCTACAGTCAAATAGCAGGCTATAGCAGGCAGGCCCCACGCACTCTGTCACTCGTGCTCTCTCACTTACCCACTCTCGCTCTTTTGATTGCACTCTGTATCAAGTATTGCTTGATTAGGCAACATGCTGCACTGTATCAAGTATTGCTTGATTAGGCAACATGCTGCACATCTGTCAACAACAAAGAATGTGAACACCATTTTAAACATAGAAACAGAGAAAAATAGGTGCAGGAGTAGGCCATTTGGCCCATCGAGCCAGCACAGTTATTCAATATGATCATGGCTGATCATCTTAAATCAGTACCCTGTTCCTGCTTTCCCCCATATCCCTAGGATTTTGTTACATTACAGCTTTTTTTAAGGGCTGTAATGTAACAAAATGTGGAAAAAGTGAAGGGGTCTGAATACTTTCTGAATGCACTGTATGATGAAAGAACGTCGACTGGGCTAGTATTCACATTATTTTAGAAGGATGAGAGGTTTTCTTATAGAAACATATAAAATTGATTAACCACATGTGATCTAAACGGTACATTACCATATGGATCTGAGTGACATAGATGGCCGATGAGTCAGTGTGTTGAAGATTTGCTCAGTTTCTTAGTTTTGATGACCAATTTATGTAAAAAATATGTGATATAGATGTATATATACACGCACACACACATATATATTTCTCTAGCTTCTTTCCTGTGATTTCCTCTAGTTTGTTTAGTAAACTTTTTCTTTCATTCTCTCTCTCTCTCCCTATATACACACACACACACATATATATATATATATATATATATATATATATATATATTATATGAAATCCTAATCTTGTGAATAAAATATCCATGAACACAATGTCAAAATATTTTTCCATTCTTTCAGTCTATATTAGCATAATTCAATATAGTGCATACGTACACTACATATTTAAATTCAGCCAATACGTTGGTCAAATAACATGGGAAAACAATTTTTATTTCCGTCATTCATGGTAATATGTACATAATTTACATCATTTTATGCGCAAGATATACAGGGTTGCAATGTTTTGCATATCATCTAACCAATGAAAGTGATGTAAAATTCAACATATTTCAAACAATGATATTCCCAAACAATTGCTTACCCCAAAGGACAACATTTCCAACATGTACAATAATGTGAGGGTTACAGTAGGCTCTCATTTTTTTCTTGAGTAACCTGCATTGGGAAAACCGACGTTTCGGCGTGTTAGAGATGTCAAATAGCGTTGGAACTGCATTCTAATTCAGCCTGTTATTGGTTTGCCTGTTGGAAAACTGGGCAAGTTCAGTTCTCAGAACAAAGACGGCAGTTGGTTGACAAGTACACCAGAGTTCGGTGTAGGAGATCTTGTCGACGAGTATTCTGGACCCACTGTCAACATTTGAAATTACAGAAAATATCATAGAGCTTTAACTAATAAGAAAAAAAATGATTATAACTACATACCTGCAGAATGTATGATATATCACTTAAGTGCAATTGTTTTCAGTTGTTGTGAGAGACCTGTATGTTGAAGATGCATTTTGCTTCTAATATGTCAATTTACCTTAAATGTAGAAGAGCTTATTAAAATCTTCTTACATATACCATTTAAGTATTTTCTTTCTATCCTCTTTTGGACCTAAGACACTAGCAGAGAGGGGGGGAGGGAGGCAGGGGGAGAGGCAGATGGGGCAGAGGAGAGAGAGAGAGAAGGGAGAGAGAGAGAAGGGGTGGAGAGAGAGAAGGGAGAGAGAGAGAAGGGGTGGAGAGAGAGAAGGGAGAGAGAGAGAGAAGAGAGAGAAAGAGAGAGTGAGAAGGGAGAGAGAGAGAGAGAGAGAAGGGAGAGAGAGAGAGAGAGAGGGGAGAGCAAGAGAGAAGGGAGAGAGAGAGAGAAGGGAGAGAGGAACGATGGCACATTATAAAGCGCAGCCGGCCTGTTCTGACTGCCGCCAAACCCCCCACCCCACCATTGCACCATTCTTCACGCCGGCCCTGTGATGTCTCGGCTCTGACAATTCGAGGGATCTAACCGGTAACAACACTAAGAGCAGCCCGGGCCACTACGCTCCCCGACTCGAATCTGAGCTTGAAAAATCTGGTGATGGGCCTGATGTGTCCCGCGGGCCATATTTTGGAGACTCCTGCCTTCCAAGAACAGAAACAAAAATGTACAGATGTACAAAAAATGATGATTTTATTATTGCGGTAAGTATAGATCTATTTTTTTTTAATCTAATAACTTTCTAATGTACTGACAAAGCCTACCTTCCCAATGACTGTTGATATGGGAACAGAAAATACCATTTTCAGGACCGAATAATATCGACAGAAAACAACAATATTTCCTCACCTTTCTTTGTAATTGGAGAACCTGAAGAAAAACAGGTAGGGTCTTCTACATTGGCGATTAGAGCAATTTATAGCAGAACAGTGAGCTGTAGATGTAGATGTGGACACCATGACAGTATCGAGGCAGCCCAGTAAAATGGCGCCAACAGTCACCCAAGTCAAGTCAGGTTTATTTGTCACATACACATACGAGATGTGCAGTGAAATGAAAGTGGCAATGCCTGCGGATTGTGCAAAAAACAACAGAACTGAATAGAACAGAATAGTAAGATTGAACGAGAACTTACCAGTTCGAAGGTTGATCTTTATTTCATGAGGAGTCGAAGTGAGGGATTTCGTGAAGAGCCCGCCGGCGCGCATGCTCGACATACTTCAAAGTAGCGGCGTGGAATCACAGAAACCAATCAAAAGAAATGACTTCACATAGTAAGAATGAAACGACTAAGATTACCAGATGAAGGTGATTGAGGGTTGGGCGAGGAGGGCACGAAATCCCTCACTTCGACTCCTCATGAAATAAAGATCAACCTTCGAACTGGTAAGCTCTCGTTCAATCTTACTATTTCATTTCGGAGTCACATGAGTGACTTCGTGAAGACTTCAAAGCTTCTGTGATGACACGCCCTGGACCACGTCCATGCTGTCACACCACTACCAGGGATGGATGGGAGGAATAACTTGCTGACTAGTCCATACTGCAAAACAAAGCATATTTATTAACAAACAAATCAAAAAAACCCTCATTCGGGGACATCTCCACGTTCTTGCCCCGCATTTAGCACGGCTTCTGCGAACTGTAGAGGCGCAGCAACGGGCCGGTTGTAGAACCGCTGGAACACAGCTTCATTAGCCCATCCTGCTGTGGCGAGAATATGGTCCATGGGCACCTCCATGACCCTCGCCGCCGACGTCGATACAGCCCTGGTGGAATGAGATTTGAACACATTAGTGTCGATACCTGACTTACCCAAGACGACTCGAAGCCACCTGGATATCGTCTGTGTTGTCACTCGATGGTGAGGTCTCTTATGAGTGACAAGCAGGTATCTCTCCATTCCTCTGATGCTTGCCGTCACCTTGACGTAGTAACGGATATGGGAGGCTAAGCGTAGCCTAGCATCGGCGGGGTATGCCGGGAACTTCAGCTGCAGCCCTGTGCACCCAGGTCTGTGCTGCTTTAGTAGCTCGTCAACAAAGAAAACTACTTCTGTGGGGGTAGACATCATTCTGTCGACACGTAGTTTGTGGAGTGTCTGTACCCTCTGTGCTGAAGTCAGCGCTAGTAACATCACCAGCTTCATGGTGAGTTTGTCCAGCTGGAGCCCTTCCATGGGGGACCACGTCCTGAGCAGAGTTAAAACGTCCCTGACATCCCAGGTGATATTGTAACGTGGTGTAGGCGGATTCGTATTGAAAATACCCCGCATGAGCCTGGACACTAGCCTGTTGGATCCCACCTCAATATTGAGGTAGAATGATAGAGCGCTCCTGGCGCTGTTGATGGCACTGTAGCTTAAGTGTTCATCATGGTGCAACCCCGCGAGGAATTCCAGGACGTTGGTTATAGTCACGGCATCGTACGTGATGCGAGAGCGGCTGCAGAAGGCTTCCCACTTCCTGATGTGAGAGCGGTATCTTCGCCTTGTAGACTCTCGGCACGACGCCGCAATGGTATCCATGGTCCGGGTAGAAAGGCTGTATTGAACTAAAGGCCGATTCAGAATCTGCAAGCCAACAAATTTAAATAGCCATGGCAGGGATGTGGCTCCCCTGAAACAGGGTGAGTAACTAATTCTGGGCTACCCTGCAAACAGACCCAAGGTTCACTGAGCGTGTCAAAGACCATCGGATACCACGGCTGTGTAGGCCAGTCGGGTATGATAAGGATGCCCTTGGCACCATCCATCTGAATTTTACGTAATACCCGACTGATGAGGCAAAACGGGGGGAATACATAGAAAAAGCAATTCCCCCAGTCTAGCGAGAATGCATCTAACGCTATAGCCCCAGGATCTGGTTCCCGCGAGACGTAGGTTGGTACCTGATGGTTCAACCGGGACGCAAAAAGGTCAATGTCCGGTTTCCCAAATTTGGCTGTGATTTTTGCAAAAATTTCAGGATGTAACATCCATTCAATATTATCATTGAACTTGCGTGACCTGGCGTCCGCCACAATATTAAGCTCACCTGGCAAATAGGTAGCTGAAATCCAAATGTCTCTCTTGACACACCAGAGCCAAATTGAATTAGCCAATTTATCACATGAAACTGACCTGGTACTGCCCATGTGGTTTAAATACGCCACCGCTGTGGTATTGTCTATTTGGAGCCGGACATGTGCTCCAATGATCTTGGAACAATATGCTCGAAGTCTGTGAAACGCTGCAAGCAGCTCCAAATAGTTGATCCCTTGTGATACCAACATCGTATTCTCAAGGGTATCCCATCGGCCCCCACAACTAGAACATTGATTCGTAGCTCCCCAGCCATCAGAGCTCGCATCAGTTTGTAAGTATATCATCGGTTTCGCCTCAATAATAGTTTTAAACGAGTTACTAATGTGGCAAACCCACCATCGTAACTCATCCAATGCTGCAGGCGGCACCTGCATTGATCGATCATAATGACCAGCATGCCGTCGCAACGCAGCGATCTTGGCTCTCTGCAAGTTTTGATAATGCAGAGGTCCATACCGGGCTGCCGGAAACAAAGCCACAATCTTGCCAATGACAGTAGCTGTGTGACGAATCGATGGTATACGAGTATTGATTAAATCTGTACACACCTGTGTTACCTCCTCAATTTTGTTAATTGGTATGGTGACTCTCACGCTAATGGAATTCACCTGGAACCCCAGATAATTAATTACCTGGGTGGGGCAGAACTTAGATTTTTCTAGATGAATAATGAACCCAAGCTGTTGGAACAAATTGACCGCAGCTGCAACCCCTTGTTGAGCTAATTCCAAGGTGTGGCCGACAATTAAAATATCATCTAAATAGGCCATAACGATATGATGTCGTTGTCTTAAATAAGCCATAATTGGCTTCACCAATTTAGTAAATAATCGAGGGGCTGTGGTGAGCCCATTAGGCAACGCCCTATATTGCCACAGCTGATCCATCCAGATAAATTTTAAGAACCTTCTGTAATATTTTTTCATGGGTACGGTATAGTACGCATCCTGTAAATCAATGCATGCCATAAAGCACCCTTGTGAGATCAATGATTTGGCCGTTTCAAACGTGTCCATTTTAAAATGAGTATATGTTACAAAGTTATTCAGAGTGGTTAGATCAATAATGACTCTACAGCCTCCATCCTTCTTAGGTCGAGTAAAAATATTGGAAACAAATTCAACGGGCTCATGAACCGTTCTCTCTATGACCCCTTTCTGTTCCAACCTTAACATTTCCTTATAGCCTACGGACTGTTCCGCAGCCGTTAGTTTAAAAGTACGACCCGGTCTATGCTGAGACGGAGGGATGTCCCCATTAATAAACTCAATGCTATGGCCCTGAATATTCCGTAACACATACTCATCACTGGTAATGTCACCCCATGCACCCGCAAACAACCGCAGACGCCCACCAACATGTGAAGTTAAACAAAGAGAAAAAAGAGAACCAGACCGCCTCACCTCTGTGGTTACCGGCGGTCCCTGACACGAGTGGGTGGACGTAGAGGTGCTGGGTTGGTTTGAGGTCGTGGCGTCCTCATTTTCCACCTCGGCTTCTGCCGAGCCTGTCCTAAAAAAGACCCCTGGTGTTGGGGTGGTTGATATCGGTTTGGAGCTGGAGGGTAATTTCTGGTAGAAGTGCTGACAGACCCTCGTGAGCGGCCAAGCGGAGCTTTCGAGCTCGATGGCGTGGGGGCACTATGAGAGCGCATGAGCCCCACGGTCTTGGCTTGTTCATCAAGCTCTCTGACCCTTTTGGAAAGGTCTTCGCCAAAGAGCTGACGGGGCGGCGGCGGCAGCGGTGGTTTGCACAACCCTGCAAACTTAGGGTTGAGCGCTGGGCGGATGCTATTTTTGCGAAAGCCATTTATTTCATTTTGAGTAGCACACAGAAGCGCCAGAGCATCCTCCTGGTCCAAATTAAGCTCCTCTCCGTCGACCGACCGCACAAAGGCAGTAATCCCGGCCGTGAGGAGTTTCAGGATCCGCTGAATTTTCAGCTCCTGCTGACGGATAGCCGCACTGATGTTGCCCCATATTGGCGTATTGACCACAGGCACGTTGAGGGAGTTGCAATTTGATGGAGCCTTGTGACGGCTCATGGCTTGTAGTAGAACTTCCTCCTGAAGCTGGTGATTATTTAGGAAGTCCACAGTGGCTGCCAATTTCGTATTGATGGGAAGCCCCGAGGAATGAGGGGCTGCAAACTTGGTGGCCACATCGAGGAGGTCCTCCGCCGGTAATTCAGGCGGGGGTGGGATGGGGTCGACCACTGCCTCCTCGTCCTGCTGCTCCAGGCTGGTGTACGAAGCTGGTGATAAAGCCCTGTGCCTGTCGCTGCTGGATGCCTGTTGTTGTTGACCTTGTATGAGAAGCTCCAGCAGCCGCTCCATACGGTCAATACGCCCTTCACCCTGAACACTCAGGTGGTCGGAGTCCTCCGGCTCTGAAAATTGGCCGGGGCTCCTGTCATCGGCCCGCACCTCGTCGAGGCCCTGCCGGTGCCGGTAGTTGTCGTCGACAGCCGCCGAGGCGAAACTGCGCGATTCCTGCACGGGCGTGTTCAACCACCTCCGTTTAGCGGGAGCGGAAGCCGTTGCCTCTACGGACAGATGCGGCATGGTGTCGGCACCAGCCGAAGCCTGGATACCTTGAGCCCGTGCAGGCTTGCCAGCTGCCCACATCGTGGACCTTGCCGACGCATGGTCTCGCCCACCCATCCATGGGGGGCTCGGCGACCGTGACGGGACCCCCAACTGACTCGTCCCGGCGTCGAAAGTTGGGGGGCGACGGCTGGACCTCACAGCTGCCCCGGGTCCCGTCCTGGAACCTGACCGCTCCTTGGCAGCAGGCAGAGCCTTAGCCCCGACAGGGTTAGGCTTCTGGGCTCCTGCCCTTCCCCTCCTCAGAGGGCTGCGTGAAACGGGCCGTGCAGCCGCACGGACCCTTCTGCTCGAGGCCGTCTGCAAGCCTGCTGACGACCTGACTGCCATGGCAGGGTCGTCCTGCTCTGGCGGCACACCACACTCCTCCTCGTCGAACTCCTCCGAGCTGTGGTGTGCGGGCGGGTCCGGACCTGAAAAGACAGAGCTCACCGACATCTCCGCCCTCGTTCCGGTCTGTGTTGCAGGTACCCCCGACAACTCTCGCTCCGGAACCGCTGGCCGGCGACTTTTCCCCGATCTCCGGCCTCTCAAACTCCCATCCATGTTCTTGCTGTGAAGCAAACACAACAAGAACCACCAACTTAAGGTAGCATACTTACCTGCGTGGTTCCCTTATGAAGGGCTGGCGAGGAGCGCGCTCCTCCGTCAGCCGTCGCAGCAACGCGATACGACGATATGTCGAGCATGCGCGCCGGCGGGCTCTTCACGAAGTCACTCACGTGACTCCGAAATGAAATTAGTAATTACATATTAGAACAAAAAACATACTACGTTTTTACCCATGTCGTTCTACGCTTTTTTTGCTGAGTGGCATATCTTGCTCCGCTCTTTGCCTGTGACCCAGGTAATTTCTGTTTCCCAAGTCTTATTCCCGACTTGAATACATTTCATTTTCAATGTGGAGGTATTTCATTCACGATTATTTGTCATTGTGTCACAAAATAACAATGTATGAAGCAAAGAAATGTATGAAGCAAAGCTTCTCTGTAATCTGTGCTTTTCGTGAGCTCTGAAGAAAACAAGGATTTCACTACAGTGAGACTGGGTGTTAAAGAAGGCAGAAATGAGCTGAATTGGAAAACTGTCAAAGCTTTCAGATATATTTTTAACCATCACTTGAATGAAGCTGATTGGTTCTTGCAAGCAGATGATGACACATACGTTATTGTTGACAATCTGCGTTGGCTATTATCAAAGCACCCTTTTTAGAATTCTGCCCTCTAATTCATGTTATTCTTATGTAATTCTCATGTGAAGTATGTAATTCTTCACATCTCTTAGCATGAAATTTAACTTGACACTTATTTGCTCCTGAACCAGCCTGTCCAAATCTTCTTGACATCTATTACTATCCTCCTCACGGTGCACTACATCTCCAATTTTTTTTGTCATCTCATATTTGGAAATAGTGCCCTTTATCCAAGTCATTAATATGTATTATGAAAGGCATTGATCTCAGCACCAACCCCTGGGGAACTCCGCCATATGTTTCCTGCATGTCCAAAAACACGTTTACCTCCTGGAGATACGTTTGGGGGCTTCTCCAACCTTGTCTATTGCATTCGGTGCTCTTGATGTGCCTCCTCCATATCAGTCTTGTGAGAATTTTTTTAAATTGAGAACCAGTAACTTTATAGATTGATGAAATATTTCCAACGTTATTTTAATTGTTTATTTCTCTAAGGATAAAATTATATATTGCTTTCAATTTGTGGTAAAATGCCGATGAAAATGGGTCATTTTAATTTTTCGACTTATGTAATGATTGTACATTCTTTAGCATGAATCTTTCTGTGAATCACTATAAACACTGTGATTCTAATAAAATGAAGTAATGTTTAGCAATTATGATTTGCTTCAATCATCATTCTCTCCGAGCGAGCTTTGTTTATTCCAAGTTTTCCAGTTGTTTTTCAAGGTTCTTGGGAAAGAGAAGGGAAACCACAGAGTTTTGTCCTGCCCTATCTGTGTTTTTTATAGTTTCTTCCCTTGAAATTGAGTTCAGAGAGAGATCTGGATTCTGCACTGGCCAAGTGGAATCCAGGTGTTTGACACAAAAAGCTGGAGTAACTCAACGGGACAGACAGCATCTCTGGAGAGAAGGGATGTGATGTTTCGGATCGAGACCCTTCTTCAGAGTAGTAAAGGGCCAGTCCCACGGGCGACCTAATCTGCGAGTCCAGAAGAGTGTCCTCGACCTTCAAGTTCGAGGGCACTCGCCTGGAAAGCCTCGAGCTGAATCGACTGTCCACGTTGAAACCGCGAGCTGGATCGACCAAACCGCGAGCTGCATCGACTGACCGCGCACACACACATCGCGAAGGCGGGGGCCAGGGAAAGCGGAGGAGCTCTGTTTGCACGATGAAGAGGAAGGTAAACGGCTGCCACAGTGTACGGTAAGTCCTTTACAGACGTGAGGGGGGGGGAGGGGGGGAGGTGGAGAGAAGGGGGGGAGAGAAGGGGGGGAGAGAAGGGGGGGAGAGAAGGGGAGGGAGGGAAGGCGGGAGAGAAGGCGGGGAGGGAGAGAAGGGGGAGTGAGAGAAGGGGAGGGAGAGAAAGCGGGGAGGGAGTAAAGGGGGGAGGGAGAGAAGGGGGGAGGGAGAGAAGGAGGAAGAGAAAGGTCGAGAGAAGGGGGGAGAAAAGGGGGGCAAGAAAGGGGGGAAGAGAAGTGGGGGGGAGAGAAGAGGGGAGAGAGAATGGTGGGAGGGAAGGGGGTGGAGCGAGCAGGTGGGGAGATGAGAGAAGGGGGGGAGGGAGAGAAAGGGGGAGCGAGAGAAGGTAGGGAGGGTGTGAAGGGGGAGGGAGAGAAAGAGGGGAGGAAGGGGGGAGGGAGAGAAGGGGAGGGGGGAGAGAAAGGGGGGAGGAAGAGAAGTGGGGGGAAGAGAAGAGGGGAGAGAGAAGGTGGGGAGAAGGGGAGAGAGAGGAGAGTGGGGGGAAGAGGAGGGTGGGGGGGAAGCGAAGGGGGGGGAGAGAGGTGGGGAGAAGACACTTTTAAGAAGTATAATAAAGTTTAACAGGCATTTTACCTACCTGTAGGTTTTCCTTGGTCCTGAAACTCCAATGAGCCAATCAAAATGCCCGGTCAGCAAAGGAGATTGCCTACGGCTGCCCTTGACTGCCTGTAAGTAAATAGCGACCCCACTCCACTGCACTATGAGTTAAAAAGAACCATGCCAACCAAGTTTTACACGTGGAAAAATTTCCATGATGCTGAAAAAATTTCAACAACCTTTTTTTTCCCCCATGTCCCATCTACCTGCACTCAGACCATACCACCTCCATTCCCTTCCCGTCCATATACCTATCCACTTTACTTTTAAATGTTAAAATCGATCCTGCCTCCACCACTTCTGCTGGAAAATAATTCCACACAGCCACCACTCTCTGAGTAAAGAAGTTCCCCCTCATGTTACCCCTAAACTTCTGTCCCTTAATTCTCATGTCATGCCCTCTTGTTTGAATCTTCCCTACCCTCAATGGGAAAAGCTTATCCACGTCAACTCTGTCTGTGCCTTTCATCATTTTCAACAGCCTAGCTGAGGCCACGAGTATTCGGGAGCTTCCCTCGAGTATGAAGGAGAGTTCCAGCGACCTCACAGGGCCTGCTGGGACCACTTGTCGACCATGCTGCAAGTTTGAAGGTTGAAGACACTCTTCTAAACTCGCAGATTAGGTCGCCGAGGTGGAACAGCCCCATAAGGGATTTGGAATTTCGAGAGATATAGACGATGATGTGGAGAGATAAAGAACAAAGAATAAAAGATATGCAAAAAAGTAATGTTTAAGAAAGAACTGCAGATTCTGGAAAAATCGAAGGTAGACAAAAATGCAGGAGAAACTCAGCGGGTGAGGCAGCATCTATGGAGTGAGGGAATAGGTGAGGTTTTGGGTTGAGACCCTTTTTCACACTGATGTCGGGGGAGTGTGGGAAAATGAAAGAAAGAGGCGGAGATAGTAGGCTGTGGGAGAGCTGGGAGGGGGAGGGGAAGGAGAAAGCAACGATTATCTGAAATTGGAGAAGTCAATGTTCATACCGCTGGGATGTAAACTACCCAAGCAAAACATGAGGTGCTGTTCCTCCAATTTGAGCTGGGCCTCACTGTAACAATGGTGGAGGCCCAGGACAGAAAGGTCGGATTCGGAATGTGAGGGAGAGTTGAAGTGCTGAGCCACCAGGAGATCAGGTTGGTTGGTGCGAACTGATCAGAGGTGTTGGGCGAAGCAATCGCCAAGCATGCGTTTGGTCTCGCCGATGTAGAGAAGTTGACACCTGGAACAGCAGATGCAGTAGATGAGGTTGGAGGAGGTGCAGGTGAACCTCTGCCTCACCTGGAAAGACTGATTGGGTCCTTGGATGGAGTCGAGGGGGGAGGTAAAGCAACAAGTGGAGCATTGACTTTAACATCGGGAGGAGAATGGGGAGTGCAGGGGAGAGATAAGAATTAGCCTTCCATCACAGTGAGGAGGAGATTCGCTGTGATGGATGTTTGTGTAAATTGTGTTGTGTCTTGGTTCTTTTTCCTGTTTGTATGACTGCAGAAACCAAATTTCGTTTGAACATCAATGAGGTTCAAATGACAACAAATAAATTGTATCATTGTATCATTTCCTGCAGTACTGTCCCTGTTAATTACTACTTATTTCCTGCTTATTACTTTACCTAATTATTACCTGCCTGTTTTTGTCCTGCCCCTACTTTCTTCCAAATTACTTTTTCCCCCTCTACAATCACTGACGAATGGTTCCAACCTGAAACGTCACCTATTCAAATTATTCAAAAATGCTGTCTGACCTGCTGAGCTACATTGTATCTTATCTCTCATGGATGATCTGATCAAGTACATCTACACCCCGTTGTTTCCATGGCAAGTGTAAACTTGAAAACCATACAGTCAAGTCAACTTTATTTGTCACATACACATACAAGATGTACAGTGAAATAAAAGTGGCAATGCTTGTGGGATTGTCCAAAACAACAGAACGGAACAGAACAGAACAGAACCAGTATTTACATTAAAAAAGAAGACACAACGGTATTTACCAAAGATCCTATAGCGGAGCAAGATAGTCCACACGACGAAAAAGCCGTAATAGGGTCATGGGTAATCTTCAGCACCATTTCCGTAACCGGCTTCCATCTCCGCACCAAAGATCCCATGCGGAGCAAAGATACTAGTGCGGAGACGGAAGCCGGTTATTGAAACATCCTCGTAAAAACCAAAGATCTTTGGTAAAAATGATGTCGGGTTTTGCTTGGGTAGTTTACATCCCAGTGGCACTCACCCCTGTCATCGCTAAGTGCTTTGAGCGGCTGATCCTGGCTCACCTCAAAGCCAGCCTCCCCCCCACATTGGACTCCCACCAATTCGCCTACCGGACAAACAGGTCTACAGAGGACGCCATATCGGCGGCCCTACACTCTGCCCTGACCCACCTGGACAGCAACAACACCTACATCAGGCTGCTGTTTATTGACTTCAGCTCCGCCTTTAACACTGTCATACCCGCTAGCTTGATCACCAAACTTAGCGGTCTTGGCATCCCCACCTCCCTCTGCAATTGGACACTGGATTTCCTCACTAACAGACCACAGTCTGTTAGGGTCAACAACCTCACCTCCTCCACTATAACACTGAACACCGGCGTGCCACAGGGCTGTGTGCTCAGCCCTCTCCTCTACTCCCTCTTCACGCATGACTGCATCCCCAAGTATGGCTCCAACGCCATTATAAAATTTGCCGATGACACCACGGTGGTAGGACTGATTAGTGATAATGACGAATCAGCCTACAGGGAGGAGGTCCAGCTCCTGGCCACCTGGTGTGCCAACAATAACCTCGTCCTCAACTCCCAGAAGACGAAGGAAATAATTGTTGACTTTCGGAAGAACAGAGGGGGCAGACACACCCCCATCCATATAAACGGGACTGAGGTGGAGAGGGTCTCCAACTACAAATTCCTCGGGGTACACATCTCGGAGGATCTGTCCTGGTCCCTCAACACCTCAAAGCTGATCAAAAAGGCACAGCAGCGCCTTTACTTTCTGAGGAGGCTCAAAAAAGCCCACCTGTCCCCCCGGATCCTGACGAACTTCTACCGCTGCACCATTGAAAGCATCCTGACCACCTGCTTTACGGTATGGTACAGCAGTTGCACCGTGGCAGACAGGAAGGCACTACAACGGGTGGTGAAAACCGCCCAGTACATCATCGGTGCCCCGCTCCCTGCCATGGATGCCCTCCACCGAAAACGGTGCCTGAAGCGGGCCGGGAAGATCATCAAGGACCCCTCACACCCTAACCATGGACTGTTTGCCCTCCTCCCATCAGGGAGGCGGTACAGGAGCCTCAGGTCCCGCACCAGTAGGACGAAGAACAGCTTCTTCAACTACACCATCAGACTGCTGAACTCGGAGCCCAGCTGATAGACTTGTCTGTACCCTGTATTTATTTATTTCCGTACTGCTACCACTGCACTCTGTATTTATTTTTTCATATCGCTATCACTAAGAATGACGCTAAACTGCATTTCGTTGTACCTATACTTGTATTTGTGCAATGACATTAAACTTGAATTGAATTGAATTGAATTGAATCCCAGCGGTATGAACATTGACTTCTCCAATTTCAGATAATCGTTGCTTTCTCCTTCCCCTTCCCAGCTCTCCCACAGCCTACTATCTCCGCCTCTTTCTTTCATTTTCCCACACTCCCCCGAAATCAGTTCTCCTCATTTTCTTTCTGCCTCTCTGCCTCACAATAAAAAGCAAAAAGATGCCTATGTTCCTTCCACAGCGTGTGGGAAGTCTGGTCCGGATCGGCACGGCTGGAACGCCAGGGTAAAGTTGCGGGGAGGTTTGCAATGTATTTTTATGTAATGTTGTTCCTTGTCTGGGCCTTGAGTCCGAAATAAAGTTTATCAACTATGTACTTTAAAAACTGTGTGTGTGTGTGTGTGTTATTTTGCATGTGAAACGTATATCCTCGAAAACCAGAGGCAAAAACGCGGAGATTTTTACCATTTCGGTAGGGATTTAATATGAGTTCAGAAATCCACTCATCTCTAGATTTGGTTCTCTATTTCCCCAGATTTTGAATAAAATTGTTCACAAAACATCAAAAAAGTTTAAAATCAAACTGCTGCATGAGTCACAGGGACACCTCACAGATCCAATCACAATGGATCTCATTTACATATATGATATCACAATGGGACAGGGATGGGAGATTGTAATCTTCACGTAATCCCACTAAAACCAAACTGCTGCATGAGTCAGTGCCTTCTCACAGATGTACAATCACATCACAATGGGACAGGGGTGGGAGATCTCTCCCCTTCCCTGACATTTTAACAAATATTAAGGTTGCCCAGCTGCTGACCTCACAATGCCTTAGCACCTGGCCCAACTGCCTCCAAGCCCCGCCCGGCCCTGCCCCCCCCCCCCCCCCCCCCCCACCTGGCCCCGCCAGGTCCCGGCCACTGACCTCACAATGCCTTTGCGCCTGACCAGAACATTCTGAACGTGTGACGCACGGTTGTATTTTGCTCTCTTTGTCTCTCCCCCTCTCTCTCTCCCCATCTCTCTCTCTCCCCATCTCTCTCTCTCTCCACCCCCTCTCTTTCCCCCTCCCTCTCTCTCTCCCCATTCCTCTCCCACCCCCCCGCCCTCCCACACCCTCCCTCCTCTAAACCCCCTCTCCCCTCCCCTCCACCCCTCCCTACCCCCTTCCCTCCACCCCATCCCCTCCCTCCCCCCACCTCTCCCCCTCACTTCCCCCCTCTCCCCTATCCAACCCCCCTCTCTCTCTCACTCTCCTCCCCTCTCTCTCTCCTCCCATCTCTCCCACCCTCCCTCTCCTCCTCCCCTCCACCCCCATCTTCCTCTGTCTCTTGCCCTTCTGTCTATGGCCCTTTCTCTCTGTCTATCCCCATTCTCTCTCTGCCCTCATTCTCTAACCCCTCATACCTCTTAGATGTGAGTTGGGGGCTATGTGTCAGTGGATAGGGCAGTTATGAGGTAAAAGGAGCAAATATAATATAATATATCAAGGGGGCATTAGCTTGTGTGCGGGGGGGGGGGGAGTGTAGTTAGTGTGTGTGTAATCTGGAGAAATATATATGTGTGTGTTATATGATTATGTACATCTATATCACATTCACATATGTGTGTATGTGTGTTCTTTCCTAAGCAATCTAATCAGTTGTCTGATTGCTGAATAAAATCATCCTTAAGTTTTACATTATTTGTTAATCTTGCTCAAAACAAATTTTATTTGGTGAAATCTGAAGTATTGTGTGCAGTTTTGGTCCCCTAATTTGAGGAAGGACATTCTTGCTATTGAGGGAGTGCAGCATAGGTTTACATAGGAAGGTTAATTCCCGGGATGGCGGGACTGTCATATGCTGACAGAATGAAACAGTTGGGCTTGTACACTCTGGAGTTTAGAAGGATGAGAGGGGATCTCATTGAAACATATAAGATTGTTTAGGGTTTGGACACGCTAGAGGCAGGACACATGTTCCTGATTTTGGGGGAGTCCAGAACCAGGGGCCACAATTTAAGAATAAGGAGTAAGCTGTTTAGAACAGTGACGAGGAAACACTTTTTCTCACAGAATGGTGAGTCTGTGGAATTGTTTGCTTCAGAGGGCGGTGGAAGCAGGTTCTCTGGATGCTTTCAAGAGAGAGCTAGATAGGGCTCTTAAGCGGAGTCAGGGGATATGGGGAGAAGGCAGGAACAGGGTACTGATTGGGGATGATCAGCCATGATCACATTAAATGGCGGTGCTGGCTCGAAGGGCCGAATGGCCTACTCCTGCATAGTCTATTGTCTATAAATACTTCATTTAGATAACCCCACCATTACAGACAGATCTCATCCACCCTCTGGTTATTGGGAAGACAAGACCCATTTTATTGTTGAAAAGCAATTCCATAGACACAAAAAAACATTAAGGAACATTCCAAGAGCAGAGCAACTAGAATCTTCATATTGCTATTATTTTACCAAATACCGCAGTTGTGAACAGTGTGATTAGATGAATTACAGAGTGCAAGTTTAATACAAAAGTCAACTCAAACACAGCACATGAGCCATCCAAAAAGATTTTTTTTTTAACATTAAAAAAGAAAATTAACAGAATTATAATTTATTAACATATTAATCATTCACAAAAAATAATTATGAATTAACAGAATTATGAATTATGATTCTAACCCTATATCACACACACAAACTGATTACACTGTGAGAAGGATAACCAGTCGGGTCGAGTTTACTGAAATGGCCGAAGAAAAGGCTGACGTTCCGCTCCATCGCGTACTACACGTCAGCCCATTGGATTTAGTAGGAGTGGACTATCTTGCTCCACTATAGGATCTTTGGTGAGATCAGAGTTTACAGTCCTGATGGCCTGTGGGAAGAAACTCCGTCTCATCCTCTCTGTTTTCGCAGCGTGACAACATAGGCGCTTGCCTGACCGTAACAGCTGGAACAGTCCGTTGCTGGGGTGGTAGGGGTCCTTCATGATCTTGCTGGCTCTGGATCTGCACCTCCTGGTGTATCGGTCCTGCAGGGGGAGGAGTGAAGTTCCCGTGGTGTGTTCGGCCAAACGCACTACTGCTCTGCAGAGCCTTCCTGTCCTGGGCAGAGCTGTTACCAAACCAGATCGAGATGTTTCCAGTCAGGATGCTTTCTACAGCACCAGTGTAGAAGGATTGAAGGATCCTCAGAGAGACTGAATTTCCTCAGCTGCCTGAGTTGGTAAAGGCACTGCTTTGCCTTTCTCACCAGTGCGGCAGTGTGTGTTGTCCATGTCAGATCCTCTATGATATGGACTCGCAGGTATTTAAAGCTGTTCACCCTATCCACAGTACTCCCATTTATCCCCAATGGCGTGTACGTCCTCAGTTGTTTTGCCCTCCTAACGTCCACAATCAGCTCCTCAGTTTTAGTGACATTCAAGGGGAGGCTGTTGTTTTGACACCAGAGTGCCAGATCAGCCACCTCCTCCATGTAGACCTTCTCATCATTATTGGAGATCAGGCCCACCACCACTGTGTCATCAGCAAACTTGATGATGGAGTTGGAGCTGAACCTGGCCACACAGTCATGTGTGTACAGGGAGTACAGTAAAGGGCTGAGGACACAACCCTGGGGGGATCCTGTGTTCAGGGTGAGGGGGTTGGAGGTATGTCTCCCCATCTTGACTACCTGGGGCCCGGCGGTCAGAAAATCCAGGACCCAGGCACACAGGGGAGTGTTCAGTCCCAGTTCCAGCAGCTTCTCAGCAAGTCTGGTGGGGACTAGGGTGTTGAAAGCTGAACTGGTCAATGAACAGCATCCTCACATAGCCCCTCTTCTGGCTGTCAAGGTGAGAGAGAGTGGTGTGCAAAACCTGGGAGACCACATCATCTGTGGCTCTGTTTGGACGGTATGTGAACTACAGCAAATCCAGGGTGCGTGGGAGGAAAGCACAGACAGTTTCAATAATGCCCTATTAATTAGTAGCATAAGTAACACCCAGTTACTTATGTGTGCTAACAGGGAATATTTGATAATGTACCAACACCCTATATAATTGCTTGCTATAAGTGCATGTTCTGTTTCATAAACCAGCACTCTCAAGTGCCATTGCACCCTTCTGTAAGTTCTTAATTAATTAATGTTAATGCAGAATAGGATCAACAACAAAACTGTCATGTTATCACACATAAACTGGGCAGACAGCGTGATGGCTAACAATATTGATCAAGATTGAAGTCTTTGAAAACATCCTGGCCAGGCCTGGGAGGGATTGTTTCTGATTTGTAAGAGATCAAGCTGTAGCCATCACTGATCCATCCTTAATCTGATATTAAACACTTAGGCATAGTTTCAAATTTGTATTCCCTCATCACAGTTGAGGTCCTGGAGGATTGGAGAATAGCCAATGTTGTTCCTCTACTTACAAAGGGAAGCAGGTATAATTCAAGAAATCATCAGCCGATGAGCCTCACATCTGCGGTAGGAAAGCTATAGGAGAGGATTCTTGGGATTAAGATTTACTCGTGTTTGAAAGAGAATGGGTTTATTAGAAACAGTCAGTGTTCCTTTCAAGTCAAGTCTTACAAACTTGATTGAGCTTTTAAAGAGGTGTGAAAAGTGATTGGTGAGGAACTTCTTTAGGTTGCACTTGGAGTATTGTGTGCAGTTCGGGTCACCCCATTTCTGGAAGATGTGGAGGTTTGGTTTGGGTGTAGAAGAGGTTTACCAGTCTGCTGCCAGGATTAGAGGGCATTGGATATAAGGAAGGTTGGATTGTGTTTTCTGGAGTACCACAGGCTGAAAGTAGACCTCAGAGAAGTGTACAAAAATTATGAGAAGCATGGGTAGGGTAGACGGTCAGAACCTTTTTTCCCAGGCTGGAAAGGTCAAATTCTAGAGAGAAATAGAAGGGGAAAGTTTATAGAAGATGTACAGAGGCTGCAAGTGTGCTGGTGGAAGCAGTTAATACAATGTTGTTAAAGACGCTTTTAAACAAACACATGGATGTGCAGGGTATATAATGGTATGGAGCATGTGCAGACAGAAGTGATTCATTCAAAATGGTAACATGATTGGTACAGACATTGTGGGCTGAGCAGCCTGTCATTTGCACTGTTTTATCGGCCGTGGAACCGGGGGGGGGGGCTGGGGGGGGGGGAGGGAGCTGCAGACCCCCCCACTTTTTTGCCCAGACATGTTTCAATGTCTCCGACTTCGGACGAGGCGCTGCTTTGCTCTGAGCAACCTGGTCGTGGGTGTTGGAGAGCTGGGGCGGAGGGAGGGATGGATGCAGAAGCTGCGGCGGGGGCAGTTGCGGACGGGGAGCCAGGGCGGGCGAGTGTTTGCCGGGATTGGCGAGTCTCTCGCTGCAGCTCCGGCCATGGATCAGCCTCAGTGCAAGAGTCCCGGGCCGTCGGAGACGTCGGAAGCGTTGCCGTGAGAGTCTCTGCGCCAAACTCGCCCTGGTGACCGGCATGGACCAGGCTGCAGGCTCGGTGCATCCTGGAGGACAACCAGTGGCTGCTGGAAGTAGGTACCAAGCTCATAGATGTCCCAGATAGAACAATGAAATTCTTACGCTGCAGCACAACAGAATATGCAAACATAGTATGATATGAAAACGAGAGAGAAAAGAAAAGCTCAGTGTATACATACTCACAACTTACCCATATACATATATTAAAATATATATATATATATATATATACCTACACACATACTCAAAAAACAGAATATTGCAATAATAATAATATAATAATAATAATAATGATAATGATAATAATAGTCTATTGCAGTTATGACACTAGACTATTATGAGGTGGTCGTGTTTAACAGCCTGATGGATGTAAGGAAGAGCCTGTTCCTGAACCTGAAGGTTATGGTTTTCAGGTAGATAAAATTGCTGGAGAAACTCAGCGGGCGAGGCAGCATCTATGGAGCGAAGGAAATAGGCAACGTTTCGGGTCGAAACCCTTCTTCAGACTTATGGTTTTCAGGCTCCTCTAGCTTCTTCTTTACTCCTATACTCAAATCTTCTCGTTATATTGCGTTCCTATTCCTATCGCAGCATCTATGGCAGGAATGGGGAGACAATGTTTTGAGTAGGGATCGTGCTAGAGTCTGAAAGATTACAGTGGAGAAAGCTGATAAAAAGAGGTGGAGGGAAGAGGTGGGGCAAAAACAAGCAGGTAATTCCACTTCTCGTCTGCTAGTTTTTGCTCCACCCTTCCCCCCTCACTTTTTTTTACCAGTTTCCTCATTCTATTCTACCAGTCTGAAGAGAGATCCCGACCTTTTGTCTCACCATTCCCTCCACAGATGCTGCCCGGCCCGCTGAGATTCTCCAGCACTCTTCGTTTTACTCCAGATCCCAGCAACAACGGTTCCTCGTGTACTCTCTTTTACTTGTTGCACACGTGAGTGGATGTTTAAAATAGCTAATCTAACATTCCCGGTGGAGGCTGCGGAGTAGCGGGCGGGCGGGCTCGGGTCACTCGGACCAGCTCCAGTAGACTCAGCTGGTGTGAGAACTTGGTAGAGGCAGGCGAGCAGGGGAGTCCGCATGTGATGAGAGGCCGGGCAATCGTTTATTCCAATGTCTGAGGATTGACTCGCGTCGACAGGGCTACTGAAGGAATCACTTGCCTGGGAGCAGTCAGTGTCGTGGGAGCAATAGCGGCGAGGACCTAGACATACTTCATTAAAGGGAAATGAGGACGTTTGAAAGTTTTATGCGGTTAAGGTGGGGGGCTGGGTGAACAAGAGAGAACTAGACAGGCACAGGGGTTTAGACGGCGCGGCTGTCTTTCTCTGGCGGAGCCAAATCTAATTTTCCAACCGGATAATCAGTCATTTGTTATAAATCCAGGAAAATGCACTGCGGCGATAGAGCGGGATAGATCCTAGTGGAAGTCGCAATCTAGTGTACACGATTTGTGATATATATTGTCTCTCTCTATGCCTCCCCCACCCAAGTCGCACTAGCTTCGCGTTTTCACCTCACAAACAGCTAACAATTGTTTCTTTGTGAATATCTTTCAATCGTTGTTATTTATCTCTCTACATCATCGTTTATATCTCTCGTTTCCCTTATCCCTAAACTGTGTGAAGAAGGGTCTCAACCCATTCCTTCACTCCAGAGACGCAGCCTGTCCCACTGAATTCCTCTCGCATTTTGTGTCTATCTTTTGTATTTATTCATTTTGTTTACATTTCTTCTTACGTACGAATTGAAGAAAGGTCCCAACCCGAAACGTTATCTGCCCATGACCTCTGAAGACTCTGTCTAACCCGCTGAGTTACACAAGCACGTTGTGTCGCTTTTTTGTCAACCAGTATCTGCAGTTCCTTGTGGCTAATTCTTTCTCCAGTACTTTGTGGTTTGCGGATGCAAAGATTCTGCTCGTAATCCACAATTACGGGAAAGCCTTCAATTCGTGTTGTGCGAATTCGTGTTCCCGTCCTAAGCGCGGACTTCTTAATCGAATTGTTTCCACGGTAAATGAGAACTTGGCTGCTTAGTGTCATCTTTGACTTCCCAGGCAGATGGGCGATTGAGACACAATGTCCAGTCCAGAC
This sequence comes from Raja brachyura, assembly GCA_963514005.1. Next base: position 39,955,168 of record OY740782.1, read on the forward strand.
ATTTCATCTACATCTGTCTCTCTTCCGTTTCCACCCCTCCCCAACGCACTTCTGCCACTCCTCCGTTATCTAGACTATCAATCTCCCCCACCCGATACCAACTGTCCATCAAATTCAGATTCAGATTCCATTTTATTGTCATTGCACTTTTCAGTACAACGAAATGGTTTAGCCTGCAGTCATAACATAGAATAAACAACAAAAACACACGCTCAACACAGTTTAACATCCGCACAGTGAGTCCACCAGGCACCTCCTCACTGTGATGGAAGGCAAAAAATCCCAAAGTCCATGTCTCTTCCCTCCTTGTTCTCCATCTACGCTGAGGCGATCCAGGCCTCCGATGTTGTGACCATGCCGGGTGATGGTAAGTCAGTCCCGCGGCTAAATCCGAATGGGCCGGTTCAAACTCCGCAGCCCGGGCGGTCGAAGCTGCCACCCTCCAGTCCAGCGGATGAAGCTGTTGTTGCGGGAGCTCCGGAAAACCAGGTCACCAACCTGTGACCTGCGAGCTCCCAATGATGTCGTCCACTGGCCCGCGCCGAGCCTCCGGGGCTCCGAAGTCGGGTCGTCGCCACTGCATCGCCTCCACAACTCCGAAGTCGGGTCGGAAGTCAGATCGCAACGCCACCACAGCCCCGAAGTCGGCCAGCCTACATACCTACATACCTTCCTCCTTATCTCCCTTGTTAGACACAAAAATGCTGGAATAACTCACCTGGACAGGCAGCATCTCTGAAGAGGGTTATGTTTGGGTTTGGGGCCAGACCCTTGTTCAGACTGAAAGTCACGAGAGATATAGGCGATGATGTAGAGAGATATAGAACAAATGAATGAGAGATATGCAAAAAAGTAACAATGATAAAGGAAACTTAGCTGTAGCTAGGTGAGAACCTGGGGTGACTTGGGTGGGGGAGGGTTGGAGAGAGAGGGAATGCCGTGGTTACTTGAAGTTAGATAAATCAATATTATACCCCTGGGCTGTAAACTTCCCAAGCGAAATATGAGATGCTGTTCCTTCAATTTGTATTTCTCCTCACTCTGACAATGGGGAGGCCTAGGACTGAAAGGTCAGTGTGGGAATGGGAAGGGGACTTAAAGTGTTTAGCAACCAGAAAATCAGGTAGGTCCAGGCGGACTGAGCGAAGGTGTTCAGCAAAATGATCGTCCAGTCTACGTTTGGTCTCGCCGATATATAGGAGTCCACATCTTGACATCTTAACCTATCTCCCTTGGTTCAACTTTCCAATCCCCTGTCCCATCTGGTTGCATCCTTATCACCAACCATTCTCTATGTCATTCTGTTCATGTATCTTCCCATTGCATGTGCAGTTCTAATGCAGGATATCGAACTGAAACATCCATCCCTTTGCCCCCACAGATGCTGCTTGACCTGCTAAGTTCTTCCAGCAGTTTTTTCTTTGTTATTTATTTGACTTTTGCTGTAGAAAGGGTAGAAGAGGTTCCCCAGGATGCTGCCTGGATTATGTATTAGCTGTCAGGCAAGTTTGGGAAGACTTGGATTTCTTTCTCTGGAGCATTAGAGATTGGGGAGTAACCTGGTAGAATTTTTATTTTATTATAAGAGGCATAAATACATAGACAGTCAGAAGATTTTTGGATGTTCAGGGACATTTTTGGATTAGTTTAGCTCAGTTTAGAGATACAGTGTGGAAACAGGCCCTTCGGCCCACCGAGTCCACACCGACCAATGATCCCCACACTTTAACACTATCCAATACACATCAGGGACAATTTACATTTCTATCAAGCCAATTAACATACAAACCTATATGTCTTTGGAGTGTAGGAGGAAACCAAAGATCTCAGAGAAAACCCACATGGTCACGGGGAGAATTTACAAACTCCTTACATACAGCACCCATAGTCAGGATCAAACCCGGGTCTCTGATGCTGCAAGCACTGTAAGGCAGCAACTCTACTGCTGAGTCAATGTCTCACCCTCTTGTGGATGTTCACCCTTGTTGGCTGAACAGAGATGTTCTGCAAAGAGTTGTTTTTTTCCGGGTTGAGGAGGCCACATTGTGAGCACCAAATACAGTAACCTAAATTGTAAACGGTGGTTAACAACATTGAAGGTGCAGGAAATCATAGAGAATGGTCCACTAAATGTGGAGTAGACTATGGAGGAGGTGCAGGTGAACCTCTGTCACACCTGGAATGACTGGTTGGGACCTTGAGTGGAGTCGAGGGGGGAGGTAAAGCGACAAGTGTAGCATCTCTTGCGGTTGGAAGGGAAAGTGCCCGAGAATGGGGTGGTGTTGGAGGAGATGCAGGTGAACCTCTGTCGCACCTGGAATGACTGCTTGGGTCCCTGAATGGAGTCGAGGGGTAGCTTGGCGTAGGCTTGGTGATAGTTTCGCCGAACACCTCCACTCGGTCTGCATTAACCAACCTGATCACCCAGTTGGCTCAGCACTTCAACTCCCCCTCCCATTCCGAATCCGACCTTTCTGTCCTGGGCCTCCACCATGGCCAGAGTGAGCACCACCGGAAATTGGAGGAGCAGCACCTCATATTCCGCTTGGGCAGCTTCAACCCTAGCGGCATAAACATTGACTTCTCCAATTTCCGGCAGCCCTTGCTGTCTCCTCTCCTTCTCAGATCTCCCTCAGCCCTCGAGCTCCTCCTCTTCCTTTCTTCTTTCTTCTCCCCGCCCCATCCCCCCAACCCTACATCAGTCTGAAGAAGGGGTTCGGCCCGAAACTTTGCCTATTTCCTTCCCTCCATAGATGCTGCTGCGCCCGTTGAGTTTCTCCAGCACTTTGTCTCCCCACTAAATGTGGAGATTGGTGGGGCAAGATATGAGAGGCAATATGTTTTCTTTGTGAGTGGGGAAGAGGGGGTAACAGTAGGTGTGGGAAATGGGACCAATGTAGTTTTATTACCAGAACTTCAGAATTTATAAGTACTGGAAATGTTATGTAAATAATAATTTGTATTTAAAGACCAAAAGTAAGGACTTACAACCTGCTTCAGGTATTGGTCATTACTATTCTAACTTGCCTTCCGTTTTCATTGGGCCATTACATCCAAACAAACTGCCATTCAAGGGAGTAAATCAACTAGGCAACATTGAAGTGTTCGTAATGATTATTTGGTCCCTCTTTTGCATCAAGTGCAATGAGATCCTGACGATTATTTAGCTTACTGCACTCTGTTAATTCAGCTGGAACCAATATCTAGTATGATGAAGGGACTAACTTTACCAATATTGCTGAGGGGTCCAGAATATCTGGATATTAGAAAAGTTCCACTTAGAATGCAAGTGGTATAACCTCTCATTCAAAATAGTCTTTGACTTCCTTTTTAAAGAAATTATTTGGGTTACTGCAGACATTTGTGATTTACGGGTGCTTAGTAAATCCTTTGTTCATCTTTTATGAGATTATTGCTTCTAACGCGGATCTGGATAAATCCAGTATGCTCCTATCCCCCTCAAATATCTCCCTGCTCCAGTTGATAAGTGATTCACCTTCTGGAGCTTGAGAGGCTGCTTCTGATTATCATCGATATGTGTGCCTATACCTGGTGCCACATGAAATTGTTTTGTGGGACTCTTTTCAGGGTCATTCCTTTAGGTACAAATTATCATGTAAGTAATCCAATTTGACTGAAGATTCAGTCTCCTTGGTGGATCATGATGCAAACTATGAAATCTCTGTGAAATACCCAGTAGTTTCATTATGATTTCCATCATGTTCACTTGAAATGTGAAATCTGCAGTGGTAGCAGTGGAAGAATGGGTGTCTGCTCTGCCAAGAAACAGGTAGGACTTGTTTGTTTAGTGCATGTAAGTTGCAGCATTGCCCAAAATACATCTGGTGCGCCATTGTTTCACAAGCATAATAAATGCAAAGGTTTAACCTATGAGATCTAGATGCCCACATTTTCTTGTAGCATGCAAGAAAAAAGCTTTTCACTGTACCTCAGTAAACGTGACAATAAACTATGCTAAGCTAAACTAAATGGATAAGGATGGGATGAAATGGAATACTTTATTGGCATGTGTGACTAGGCACAGTGAGATTCTTTGCTTGCACACCCAATGTACACAAATGGCAGCCACCTACGACGCTAACAAAGTTACAAAGCACGCCGGCTCCTCCTTTTGTTCTCCCCCCCCCCCGACCCGACAGCGGTTCCCCCATGCCGAGTCCCCATTGTCCTTTGTTCTCCCACCCTCCCCAATTGTCTATTGTTCTTTCCCTCCCCCCTCATGGTGGTCCTCCACACTTCACCACCGCCGAGGCCTCACCGATGTCGACGCCCCATTTCACACCTCCGTGGTGCTGATCCGGGCTCCAGCCGTGGGCTCCGTCGGCCGCTCCATCGACCCGGACTCCCATTAACAAATTGTAATGTGAATTGAGATACAAGTGATTGGAGATGCTGGAAACTGTAGCAAAAAAACAAAGTGCTGTAGGACCTCAAAGGCTCAGTCTAAATCTGTGGAGAGATTAATAGATAATGTTTTGGATTGGGGACCTTTTTGAGACTGCAGAAAGGCCCTGATAAGAAACATCATCTGTCCATTCCCTCCACAGATGCTGCCTGGCAAGATGAGTTCCTCCAGCACTTTGTTTTGTTGCTATAATACAAATAGTTGTGGTGCATCAGACACTTAGTACACTGGAGTTACACCTATGGCCTGGTCTGCCTTGGTGCCCATATCTCCTTCCTATCTGAATATACTCGTCTGTCCATTCCCATGGAACTCTCCTTTGTAGGACTCAGTGTAATGGACCATCAAGTATTGTAAAACATTTGCTACAGGGTCATAGAATCGTATGGCATGGAAGCAGGCCATTCAGCCCAACATGTCTGTGCTGACCAGTGGGTACTATTCTGTATTCATTCCGTGGCACTTCGTCCATAGCCTTCTATGTCCAAGTGAGTCAAGTGGTCATCGCGATACCTCTTAAATATTTCAATGACTCAGCTTCAACCATCCCGTCAGATAGCGCATTCCAGATATTGTCTACTCTCTGTTTAAAGAATATGCCCCTCAGAGCCTCTCTAAATCTCTTCCCACATCCCACACCCCCATCCAAAATCCATGACTTCTAGTTTTATCTAACTGACATGGGGAAAGGTTTCCTGCTGTCTACCCCATCTATATCCCTCATAATTTTATATATCTCAATCATGAAACCTCTTCAGCTCTTTCACTTCCGGGAGACAGATCTAGTCTGTCCAGTCTCTCCTCATACAATAGGCAATAGGTGCAGGAGTAGGTCATTCAGCCCTTCGAGCCAGCACCGCCATTCAATGTGATCATGGCTGATCATCCACAATCAGTACCCCGTTCCTGCCTGCTCCCCATATCCTCTGGCTCCGCTATCTTTAAGAGCCCTATCCAGCTCTTTCTTGAAAGTATCCAGAGAACCGGCCTCTGAGGCAGAGAATTCCACAGACTCACAATAGTGTTTCCTCGTCTCCGTTCTTAATGGCTTACCCCTTATTCTTAAACTGTAGCCCCTGGTTCTGGACTCCCCCAACATAGGGAACATGTTTCCTGCCTCTCGCGTGTACAAACCCTTAACAATCTTATATATTTCAATAAGATCCCCTCTCATCCTTCTAAACTCCAGAGAGTACAAGCCCAGCCGCTCCATTCTCTCAGCATATGACAGATCCGATATCCCAGGTATTAACCTTGTAAACCTACGCTGCACTCCCTCAATAGCAAGAATGTCCTTCCTCAAATTAGGGGACGACGACTGCTTTGGTGTCACCTTCTGCACCCACACCCAACTGACAACAAACTCGCCCTGGTGACCGGCATGGACCAGGCTGCAGGCTCGGTGCATCCTGGAGGACAACCAGTGGCTGCTGGAAGTAGGTACCAAGCTCATAGATGTCCCAGATAGAACAATGAAATTCTTACGCTGCAGCACAACAGAATATGCAAACATAGTATGATATGAAAACGAGAGAGAAAAGAAAAGCTCAGTGTATACATACTCACAACTTACCCATATACATATATTAAAATATATATATAAATATATATATATATATATATATACATACACACATACTCAAAAAACAGAATATTGCAATAATAGAAACATAGAAACATAGAAAATAGGTGCAGGAGTAGGCCATTCGGCCCTTCGAGCCTGCACCGCCATTCAATGTGATCATGGCTGATCATCCAACTCAGTATCCCGTACCTGCCTTCTCTCCATACCCCCTGATCCCTTTAGCCACAAGTGCCACATCTAACGCCCTCTTAAATATAGCCAATGAACTGGCCTCAACTACCTTCTGTGGCAGAGAATTCCAGAGACTCACCACTCTCTGTGTAAAGAATGTTTTCCTCATTTCGGTCCTAAAGGAATTCCCCCTTATCCTTAGACTGTGACCCCTTGTTCTGGACTCCCCCAACATCGGGAACAATCTTCCAGCATCTAGCTTGTCCAACCCCTTAAGAATTTTGTAGGTTTCTATAAGATCCCCCCTCAATCTTCTAAATTCCATCGAGTACAAACCGAGTCTATCCAATCTTTCCTCATATGAAAGTCCTGACATCCCAGGAATCAGTCTGGTGAATCTTCTCTGTACCCACTCTTTGGCAAGGATGTCTTTCCTCAGATTTGGAGACCAAAACTGTACGCAGTACTCCAGGTGTGGCCTCACCAAAACCCTGTACAACTGCAATAGAACCTCCCTGCTCCTATACTCAAATCCTTTCGCTATGAATGCTAACATACCATTTGCTTTAATAATAATAATAATATAATAATAATAATAATAATAATGATAATAATAGTCTATTGCAGTTATGACACTAGACTATTATGAGGTGGTCCTGTTTAACAGCCTGATGGATGTAAGGAAGAGCCTGTTCCTGAACCTGAAGGTTATGGTTTTCAGGTAGATAAAATTGCTGGAGAAACTCAGCGGGTGAGGCAGCATCTATGGAGCGAAGGAAATAGGCAACGTTTCGGGTCGAAACCCTTCTTCAGACTTATGGTTTTCAGACTCCTCTAGCTTCTTCTTTACTCCTATACTCAAATCTTCTCGTTATATTGCGTTCCTATTCCTATCGCAGCATCTATGGCAGGAATGGGGAGACAATGTTTTGAGTAGGGATCGTGCTAGAGTCTGAAAGATTACAGTGGAGAAAGCTGATAAAAAGAGGTGGAGGGAAGAGGTGGGGCAAAAACAAGCAGGTAATTCCACCTCTCGTCTGCTAGTTTTTGCTCCACCCTTCCCCCCTCACTTTTTTTTTACCAGTTTCCTCATTCTATTCTAGCAGTCTGAAGAGAGATCCCGACCTTTTGTCTCACCATTCCCTCCACAGATGCTGCCCGGCCCGCTGAGATTCTCCAGCACTCTTCGTTTTACTCCAGATCCCAGCAACAACGGTTCCTCGTGTACTCTCTTTTACTTGTTGCACACGTGAGTGGATGTTTAAAATAGCTAATCTAACATTCCCGGTGGAGGCTGCGGAGTAGCGGGCGGGCGGGCTCGGGTCACTCGGACCAGCTCCAGTAGACTCAGCTGGTGTGAGAACTTGGTAGAGGCAGGCGAGCAGGGGAGTCCGCATGTGATGAGAGGCCGGGCGATCGTTTATTCCAATGTCTGAGGATTGACTCGCGTCGACAGGGCGACTGAAGGAATCACTTGCCTGGGAGCAGTCAGTGTCGTGGGAGCAATAGCGGCGAGGACCTAGACATACTTCATTAAAGGGAAATGAGGACGTTTGAAAGTTTTATGCGGTTAAGGTGGGGGGCTGGGTGAACAAGAGAGAACTAGACAGGCACAGGGGTTTAGACGGCGCGGCTGTCTTTCTCTGGCGGAGCCAAATCTAATTTTCCAACCGGATAATCAGTCATTTGTTATAAATCCAGGAAAATGCACTGCGGCGATAGAGCGGGATAGATCCTAGTGGAAGTCGCAATCTAGTGTACACGATTTGTGATATATATTGTCTCTCTCTATGCCTACCCCACCCAAGTCGCACTAGCTTCGCGTTTTCACCTAACAAACAGCTAACAATTGTTTCTTTGTGAATATCTTTCAATCGTTGTTATTTATCTCTCTACATCATCGTTTATATCTCTCGTTTCCCTTATCCCTAAACTGTGTGAAGAAGGGTCTCAACCCATTCCTTCACTCCAGAGACGCAGCCTGTCCCACTGAATTCCTCTCGCATTTTGTGTCTATCTTTTGTATTTATTCATTTTGTTTACATTTCTTCTTACGTACGAATTGAAGAAGGGTCCCAACCCGAAACGTTATCTGCCCATGACCTCTGAAGACTCTGTCTAACCCGCTGAGTTACACAAGCACGTTGTGTCGCTTTTTTGTCAACCAGTATCTGCAGTTCCTTGTGGCTAATTCTTTCTCCAGTACTTTGTGGTTTGCGGATGCAAAGACTCTGCACGTAATCCACAATTACGGGAAAGCCTTCAATTCGTGTTGTGCGAATTCGTGTTCCCGTCCTAAGCGCGGACTTCTTAATCGAATTGTTTCCACGGTAAATGAGAACTTGGCTGCTTAGTGTCATCTTTGACTTCCCAGGCAGATGGGCGATTGAGACACAATGTCCAGTCCAGACATTTCATCTACATCTGTCTCTCTTCCGTTTCCACCCCTCCCCAACGCACTTCTGCCACTCCTCCGTTATCTAGACTATCAATCTCCCCCACCCGATACCAACTGTCCATCAAATTCAGATTCAGATTCCATTTTATTGTCATTGCACTTTTCAGTACAACGAAATGGTTTAGCCTGCAGTCATAACATAGAATAAACAACAAAAACACACGCTCAACACAGTTTAACATCCGCACAGTGAGTCCACCAGGCACCTCCTCACTGTGATGGAAGGCAAAAAATCCCAAAGTCCATGTCTCTTCCCTCCTTGTTCTCCATCTACGCTGAGGCGATCCAGGCCTCCGATGTTGTGACCATGCCGGGTGATGGTAAGTCAGTCCCGCGGCTAAATCCGAATGGGCCGGTTCAAACTCCGCAGCCCGGGCGGTCGAAGCTGCCACCCTCCAGTCCAGCGGATGAAGCTGTTGTTGCGGGAGCTCCGGAAAACCAGGTCACCAACCTGTGACCTGCGAGCTCCCAATGATGTCGTCCACTGGCCCACGCCGAGCCTCCGGGGCTCCGAAGTCGGGTCGTCGCCACTGCATCGCCTCCACAACTCCGAAGTCGGGTCGGAAGTCAGATCGCAACGCCACCACAGCCCCAAAGTCGGCCAGCCTACATACCTACATACCTTCCTCCTTATCTCCCTTGTTAGACACAAAAATGCTGGAATAACTCACCTGGACAGGCAGCATCTCTGAAGAGGGTTATGTTTGGGTTTGGGGCCAGACCCTTGTTCAGACTGAAAGTCACGAGAGATATAGGCGATGATGTAGAGAGATATAGAACAAATGAATGAGAGATATGCAAAAAAGTAACAATGATAAAGGAAACTTAGCTGTAGCTAGGTGAGAACCTGGGGTGACTTGGGTGGGGGAGGGTTGGAGAAAGAGGGAATGCCGTGGTTACTTGAAGTTAGATAAATCAATATTATACCCCTGGGCTGTAAACTTCCCAAGCGAAATATGAGATGCTGTTCCTTCAATTTGTATTTCTCCTCACTCTGACAATGGGGAGGCCTAGGACTGAAAGGTCAGTGTGAGAATGGGAAGGGGACTTAAAGTGTTTAGCAACCAGAAAATCAGGTAGGTCCAGGCGGACTGAGCGAAGGTGTTCAGCAAAATGATCGTCCAGTCTACGTTTGGTCTCGCCGATATATAGGAGTCCACATCTTGACATCTTAACCTATCTCCCTTGGTTCAACTTTCCAATCCCCTGTCCCATCTGGTTGCATCCTTATCACCAACCATTCTCTATGTCATTCTGTTCATGTACCTTCCCATTGCATGTGCAGTTCTAATGCAGGATATCGAACTGAAACATCCATCCCTTTGCCCCCACAGATGCTGCTTGACCTGCTAAGTTCTTCCAGCAGTTTTTTCTGTGTTATTTATTTGACTTTTGCTGTAGAAAGGGTAGAAGAGGTTCCCCAGGATGCTGCCTGGATTATGTATTAGCTGTCAGGCAAGTTTGGGAAGACTTGGATTTCTTTCTCTGGAGCATTAGAGATTGGGGAGTAACCTGGTAGAATTTTTATTTTATTATAAGAGGCATAAATACATAGACAGTCAGAAGATTTTTGGATGTTCAGGGACATTTTTGGATTAGTTTAGCTCAGTTTAGAGATACAGTGTGGAAACAGGCCCTTCGGCCCACCGTGTCCGCACCGACCAATGATCCCCACACTTTAACACTATCCAATACACATCAGGGACAATTTACATTTCTATCAAGCCAATTAACATACAAACCTATATGTCTTTGGAGTGTAGGAGGAAACCAAAGATCTCAGAGAAAACCCACATGGTCACGGGGAGAATTTACAAACTCCTTACATACAGCACCCATAGTCAGGATCAAACCCGGGTCTCTGATGCTGCAAGCACTGTAAGGCAGCAACTCTACTGCTGAGTCAATGTCTCACCCTCTTGTGGATGTTCACCCTTGTTGGCTGAACAGAGATGTTCTGCAAAGAGTTGTTTTTTTCCGGGTTGAGGAGGCCACATTGTGAGCACCAAATACAGTAACCTAAATTGTAAACGGTGGTTAACAACATTGAAGGTGCAGGAAATCATAGAGAATGGTCCACTAAATGTGGAGTAGACTATGGAGGAGGTGCAGGTGAACCTCTGTCACACCTGGAATGACTGGTTGGGACCTTGAGTGGAGTCGAGGGGGGAGGTAAAGCGACAAGTGTAGCATCTCTTGCGGTTGGAAGGGAAAGTGCCCGAGGATGGGGTGGTGTTGGAGGAGATGCAGGTGAACCTCTGTCGCACCTGGAATGACTGCTTGGGTCCCTGAATGGAGTCGAGGGGTAGCTTGGCGTAGGCTTGGTGATAGTTTCGCCGAACACCTCCACTCGGTCTGCATTAACCAACCTGATCACCCAGTTGGCTCAGCACTTCAACTCCCCCTCCCATTCCGAATCCGACCTTTCTGTCCTGGGCCTCCACCATGGCCAGAGTGAGCACCACCGGAAATTGGAGGAGCGGCACCTCATATTCCGCTTGGGCAGCTTCAACCCTAGCGGCATAAACATTGACTTCTCCAATTTCCGGCAGCCCTTGCTGTCTCCTCTCCTTCTCAGATCTCCCTCAGCCCTCGAGCTCCTCCTCTTCCTTTCTTCTTTCTTCTCCCCGCCCCATCCCCCCAACCCTACATCAGTCTGAAGAAGGGGTTCGGCCCGAAACGTTGCCTATTTCCTTCCCTCCATAGATGCTGCTGCGCCCGTTGAGTTTCTCCAGCACTTTGTCTCCCCACTAAATGTGGAGATTGGTGGGGCAAGATATGAGAGGCAATATGTTTTCTTTGTGAGTGGGGAAGAGGGGGTAACAGTAGGTGTGGGAAATGGGACCAATGTAGTTTTATTACCAGAACTTCAGAATTTATAAGTACTGGAAATGTTATGTAAATAATAATTTGTATTTAAAGACCAAAAGTAAGGACTTACAACCTGCTTCAGGTATTGGTCATTACTATTCTAACTTGCCTTCCGTTTTCATTGGGCCATTACATCCAAACAAACTGCCATTCAAGGGAGTAAATCAACTCAGCAACATTGAAGTGTTCGTAATGATTATTTGGTCCCTCTTTTGCATCAAGTGCAATGAGATCCTGACGATTATTTAGCTTACTGCACTCTGTTAATTCAGCTGGAACCAATATCTAGTATGATGAAGGGACTAACTTTACCGATATTGCTGAGGGGTCCAGAATATCTGGATATTAGAAAAGTTCCACTTAGAATTCAAGTGGTATAACCTCTCATTCAAAATAGTCTTTGACTTCCTTTTTAAAGAAATTATTTGGGTTACTGCAGACATTTGTGATTTACGGGTGCTTAGTAAATCCTTTGTTCGTCTTTTATGCGATTATTGCTTCTAACGCGGATCTGGATAAATCCAGTATGCTCCTATCCCCCTCAAATATCTCCCTGCTCCAGTTGATAAGTGATTCACCTTCTGGAGCTTGAGAGGCTGCTTCTGATTATCATCGATATGTGTGCCTATACCTGGTGCCACATGAAATTGTTTTGTGGGACTCTTTTCAGGGTCATTCCTTTAGGTACACATTACCATGTAAGTAATCCAATTTGACTGAAGATTCAGTCTCCTTGGTGGATCATGATGCAAACTATGAAATCTCTGTGAAATACCCAGTAGTTTCATTATGATTTCCATCATGTTCACTTGAAATGTGAAATCTGCAGTGGTAGCAGTGGAAGAATGGGTGTCTGCTCTGCCAAGAAACAGGTAGGACTTGTTTGTTTAGTGCATGTAAGTTGCAGCATTGCCCAAAATACATCTGGTGCGCCATTGTTTCACAAGCATAATAAATGCAAAGGTTTAACCTATGAGATCTAGATGCCCACATTTTCTTGTAGCATGCAAGAAAAAAGCTTTTCACTGTACCTCAGTAAACGTGACAATAAACTATGCTAAGCTAAACTAAATGGATAAGGATGGGATGAAATGGAATACTTTATTGGCATGTGTGACTAGGCACAGTGAGATTCTTTGCTTGCACACCCAATGTACACAAATGGCAGCCACCTACGACGCTAACAAAGTTACAAAGCACGCCGGCTCCTCCTTTTGTTCTCCCCCCTCCCCCCCGACCCGACAGCGGTTCCCCCATGCCGAGTCCCCATTGTCCTTTGTTCTCCCACCCTCCCCAATTGTCTATTGTTCTTTCCCTCCCCCCTCGTGGTGGTCCTCCACACTTCACCACCGCCGAGGCCTCACCGATGTCGACGCCCCATTTCACACCTCCGTGGTGCTGATCCGGGCTCCAGCCGTGGGCTCCGTCGGCCGCTCCATCGACCCGGACTCCCATTAACAAATTGTAATGTGAATTGAGATACAAGTGATTGGAGATGCTGGAAACTGTAGCAAAAAAACAAAGTGCTGTAGGACCTCAAAGGCTCAGTCTAAATCTGTGGAGAGATTAATAGATAATGTTTTGGATTGGGGACCTTTTTGAGACTGCAGAAAGGCCCTGATAAGAAACATCATCTGTCCATTCCCTCCACAGATGCTGCCTGGCAAGATGAGTTCCTCCAGCACTTTGTTTTGTTGCTATAATACAAATAGTTGTGGTGCATCAGACACTTAGTACACTGGAGTTACACCTATGGCCTGGTCTGCCTTGGTGCCCATATCTCCTTCCTATCTGAATATACTCGTCTGTCCATTCCCATGGAACTCTCCTTTGTAGGACTCAGTGTAATGGACCATCAAGTATTGTAAAACATTTGCTACAGGGTCATAGAATCGTATGGCATGGAAGCAGGCCATTCAGCCCAACATGTCTGTGCTGACCAGTGGGTACTATTCTGTATTCATTCCGTGGCACTTCGTCCATAGCCTTCTATGTCCAAGTGAGTCAAGTGCTCATCGCGATACCTCTTAAATATTTCAATGACTCAGCTTCAACCATCCCGTCAGATAGCGCATTCCAGATATTGTCTACTCTCTGTTTAAAGAATATGCCCCTCAGAGCCTCTCTAAATCTCTTCCCACATCCCACACCCCCATCCAAAATCCATGACTTCTAGTTTTATCTAACTGACATGGGGAAAGGTTTCCTGCTGTCTACCCCATCTATATCCCTCATAATTTTATATATCTCAATCATGTAACCTCTTCAGCTCTTTCACTTCCGGGAGACAGATCTAGTCTGTCCAGTCTCTCCTCATATAATAGACAATAGGTGCAGGAGTAGGTCATTCAGCCCTTCGAGCCAGCACCGCCATTCAATGTGATCATGGCTGATCATCCACAATCAGTACCCCGTTCCTGCCTGCTCCCCATATCCTCTGGCTCCGCTATCTTTAAGAGCCCTATCCAGCTCTTTCTTGAAAGTATCCAGAGAACCGGCCTCTGAGGCAGAGAATTCCACAGACTCACAATAGTGTTTCCTCGTCTCCGTTCTTAATGGCTTACCCCTTATTCTTAAACTGTAGCCCCTGGTTCTGGACTCCCCCAACATAGGGAACATGTTTCCTGCCTCTCGCGTGTACAAACCCTTAACAATCTTATATAATTCAATAAGATCCCCTCTCATCCTTCTGAACTCCAGAGAGTACAAGCCCAGCCGCTCCATTCTCTCAGCATATGACAGATCCGATATCCCAGGTATTAACCTTGTAAACCTACGCTGCACTCCCTCAATAGCAAGAATGTCCTTCCTCAAATTAGGGGACGACGACTGCTTTGGTGTCACCTTCTGCACCCACACCCAACTGACTGACTTCATCCATTTCACCACCAACTTCCTTCTCTCTCTATCTCTCCCCCATCCAAGCCGCACTTGCTTCTCATTTTCACAGTACAAACAGCTTACCATGGCCTGTTTCCTTTATCATCGATACTTTTTTGCATATCTTTCATTCATCGTTCTTTATCTCTCCACATCACCGTCTATATCTCTCGTTTCCCTGATCCCTAACCAGTCTGAAGAAGGGTCTCGACCCGAAGCGTCACCTATCTCCTTCGCTCCTTAGATGCTGCTGTATCCGCTGAGTTTCTCCAGCTTTTTGTGTACCGTCGATTTTCCAGCATCTGCAGTTCCTTCTTTAATACTGATTAGGTATGATCAGCCATGATCACATTGAATGGCGGTGCTGGCTCTAAGGGCCGAATAGCCTACTCCTGCACCTATTATCTATTGTCTATTGACGAGACCAAATGTAGACTGGGCGATCTTTTCGCAGAACACCTTCGTTCAGACCGCCTGAACCTACCTGATCTCCCGGTCACTAAACACTTTAATTCTTCTTCCCATTCCCACACAGACCTTTCTGATCTAGGTCTCCTCCATTGTCAGAGTGAGGCTAAACGCAAATTGGAGGAATAGCATCTCATATTTTGTTTGGGCAGCTTACAGCCCAGTGGTATGATTTTGATTTCTGCGGCATTCCCTCTCTCTCTATCCCTCCCCCACCCAAGTCGCACTAGGTTCTCATTTTTACCTAACTAACAGCTAACAATGACCTGTTTACTATATCATCGTAACTTTTGTGGAATTCTCTGCTTTGGTGTTACCTCCTGCACCCACACACAACTGACTGACTTCATCCATTTCACCACAAACTTCCATCCGGCACTAAAATACACTTGGACCATTTCCGACATTTCCCTACCATTCCTTGACCTCACCATCTCTATTGCAGGTGATACACTCCTGACCAACATCCACTACAAACCAACTGACTCCCACAGCTACCTGGGCTACTCTTCCTCCCACCTTGCTTCCTGTAAGGACTCCATCCCCTATTCCCAATTCCTCCGTCTACACCGCATCTGCTCCCAGGATGAGGTGTTCCACTCCAGGTCATCACAAATGTCCTCATTCTTCAGAGAACGGGAATTCCCCTCCCCCACTTTTGATGCGGCTCACACCAGGGTCTCCTCCATACCCCGCAACACTGCCCTCTCTCCTCTGTGAGAAAAAGTGTTTCCTTGTCACCGTTTTTTTTTTTTTTCTGTTAATATTTTTTATTAGAAGTTAATGCATATTGATACATATTAAGACAATTTAAAATGTAAGGGAAAAAAAGAGAAACAAAAGAATTTACTATTCATCACATACATTCTTAATATTTATAAAATTTACAGTAATTCTTGTTTATACTTCTACATATTTTTTTAATTATTTTTAATAAAGAAGGAAATTAATAGAAAGAATTAATAAAAGAAATTAAAATAATAATAAAAATAGAAAATCAATAATATGAGTGGAGTTTTAAACATTCTATTCTACATTGGAGACCTTGTCACCGTTCTAAATGGCTTACTCCTTAACTGTAGTCCCTGGTTCTGGACTCCCCCAACATCGGGAACATGTTTCCTGCCTCAAGCGTGTCCAAACCCCTAACAATTTTATATGTTTCAATGAGATTCCCTCTCATCCTTCTAAACTCCAGAGTGTACAAGCCCAGCTGCTCCATTCTCTCAACATATGACAGTCCCGCCATCCCAGGAATTAACCTTGTAAATAATTTATTGAACAATTTATTTTATATATTGTGGATATAATATAAAAATATAAAAGTGGATAAGTCTCCAGGTCATGACAGGATATTCCCTAGGACATTGAGGGAAGTTAGTGTAAAAATAGCAGGGGCTATGACAGAAATATTTCAAATGTCATTAGAAACTGGAATAGTGCTGGAGGCGACTGCGCATGTTGTTCCATTGTTTAAAAAGGGTTCAAAGAATAAACCTTGCAATTATAGACCTGTTAGTTTGATGTCAGTGGTGGGCAAATTAATGGAAAGGATACTTAGAGATAATATATATTAGCATCTGGATAAACAGGGTCTGATCAAGAACAGTCAACATGGATTTGTGCCTGGAAGGTCATATTTGACAAACCTTCTTGCATTTTTTTAAGAGGTTACCAGGGAAATTGATGAGGGTAAAGCAGTGGATGTTGTCTATATGGATTTCAGTAAGGCCTTTGACAAGGTTCCCCATGGAAGGTTGGTTAAGAAGGTTCAATCTTTGGGTGTTAATGGCGGAGTAGCAAGATGGATTCAACAGTGGCTGAATGGGAGATGCCAGAGAGTCATGGTGGATGGCTGTTTGTCAGGGTGGAAGCCAGTGACCAGTGGGGTGCCTCAGGGATCTCAGGGTGTTGGGTCCACTGTTGTTTGTCATGTACATCAATGATCTAGATGATGGGGTGGAAAATTGGATAAGTAAGTATGCAGGTGATACTAAGATAGGTGGTGCTGTGGATAATGAAGTAGATTTTCAAAGTGTACAGAGAGATTTGGGACATTTGGAAGAGTGGGCTGAAAGATGGCAG
This sequence comes from Raja brachyura, assembly GCA_963514005.1. The sequence continues at coordinate 39,972,112 of OY740782.1, forward strand.
ATGGAGTTTAATGCTGATAAGTGTGAGGTGCTACATCTTGGCAGGACAAATCAAAATAGGACGTACATGGTAAATGGTAGGGAATTGAACAATGCTGTGGAACAGAGGGATCTAGGAATAACTATGCATAGTTCCCTGAAGGTAGAATCGCATGTAGATAGGGTGGTAAAGAAAGCTTTTGGTGTGCTGGCCTTTATAAATCAGACCATTGAATATAGGAGTAGGGAAGTAATGTTAAAATTGTATAAGGCATTGGTGAGACCAATTCTGGAGTATGGTGTACAATTTTGGTCGCCTAATTATAGGAAGGATGCCAACAAAATAGAGAGAGTACAGAGGAGATTTACTAGAATGTTGCCTGGGTTCCAGCAACTAAGTTACAGAGAAAGGTTGAACAAGTTAGGTCTTTATTCTTTGGAGCGCAGAAGGTTAAGGGGGGACTTGATTGAGGTCTTTAAAATGATGAAAGGGATAGACCCAGTTGACGTGGATAAGCTTTTCCCATTGAGGGTAGGGAAGATTCAAACAAGAGGGCATGACATGAGAATTAAGGGACAGAAGTTTAGGGGTAACATGAGGGGGAACTTCTTTACTCAGAGAGTGGTGGCTGTGTGGAATGATCTTCCTGCAGAAGTGGTGGAGGCAGGATCGATTTTAACAGTTAAAAGTAAAGTGGATAGGTATATGGACGGGAAGGGAATGGAGGGGTATGGTCTGAGTGCAGATAGATGGGACTAGGGGAAAATAAATGGTCGGCACGGACTGGAAGGGCCGAGGAGGCCTGTTTCTGTGCTGTAATTGCTATATATGTTATATGTTATATGGTTAAACCTACGCTGCACTCCCTCAATAGAAGAATGTCCTTCCTCAAATTAGGGGACCAAAACTGCACACAATACTCCAGGTGTGTTCTCACTAGGGCTCTATACAACTGCAGAAGGACCTATTTGCTCCTATTTTCGATTTCTCTTGTTATAAAGGCCAACATGCCATTCGCTTTCATCACTGTCTGCTGTACCTGCATGCTTACTTTCATAGACTTATGAACAAGGACCCCCCGATCATGTTGTACTCCCCCTTTTCCCAACTTGACGCCATTTAGATAGTAATCTGCCTTCCTGTTTTTGATACCAAAGTGGATAACCTCACATTTATCCACATTAAACGCCATCTGGCATACATCTGTCCACTCCCCAAACCTGTACAAGTCATCCTGCATTCTCATATCATCCTTTTCACTGTTCACACTGCCACCCAGCTTTGTGTCATCTGCAAATTTGCTAATGTTACTGAATCCCTTCATCCAAATTATTGATGTATATTCTAAATAGCTGCGGTCCCAGCACCAAGCCTTGCGGTACCCCACTAGTCACTGCCTGCCATTCTGAAAGGGACCCGTTAATCCCTACTCTTTGTTTCCCGTATGCCAACCACTTCTCTATCCATGTCAGCACTCTACCCCAATACCATGTGCCCTAATTTTGCCCACTAGTCTCCTATGTGGGACCTTATCAAATGCTTTCTAAATGTCCAGCAACACTACATCCACTGGCTCTCCCTTGTCCATTTTCCTAGTTCCATCTTCACAAAATTCCCGAAGATTAGTCAGGCATTATTTCCCCTTTGTAAATCCATGCTGACTTGGACCGATCCTGCTACTGCTATCCAAATGTGCCGCTATTTCACCTTTTATAATTGACTCTAGCATCTTCCCCACCACCGATGTCAGGCTAACGGGTCTATAATTCCACGCCTTTCTTAAAAAGTGGGATAACATTAGCTACCCTCCAATCCAGAGGAACTAATCCTGAATCTATAGAACATTGGAAAATTATCACCAATGCATCCATGATTTCTAAAGCCACTTCCTTAAGTACCCTGGGATGCAGACCCATCAGTCTACCCAACACCATTTCCTGCCTAATGTGGATTTCTTTCAGTTCCTCCGTCACCCCAGATCCTCTGGCCACTACTATATCAGGAAGATTGTTTGTGTCCTCCTTAATGAAGACGGATCCAAAGTACCTGTTCAACTCATCAGCCATTTCCTTGTTCCCCATAATAAATGCACCCATTTCAGTCTTCAAGGGTCCAACTTTGGTCTTAACTAGAAAATAGGTGCAGGAGGAGGCCATTCATCCCTTTGAGCCAACACCGCCATTCATTATGATCATGGCTGATCGTCCCTAATCAATAACCCGTGCCTGCCTTCTCCTCATATCCCTTGATTCCACTAGCCCCTAGAGCTCTATCTAACTCTCTTAAATCCATCCAGTGACTTGGCCTCCACTGGCCTCTGTGGCAGGGAATTCCACAAATTCACAAGTCTCTGGGTGAAAACATTTTTTCTCACCTCAGTCTTGCATGGCTTCTCCTTTATATTAAGACTGTGGCCTAATATTAAGAGTGTATCCACATGATAACATTAGCTATCCTCCAATACACAGGAACTGATCCTGAATCTATTGAACATTGGAGAACGATCACCAATGCAGCCACTATTTTTAGAGCCACCTCCCTGAGGACCCTGGGATGCAGACCAGCAGGCCCAGGGGATTCATCATCCTTCAGTCCCATTAGCCTACTCAATACTATTTCTTGCCTAATTAAATTTTCTTTCAGTTCCTCTACCCCATTAGATCCTCTGTCCTCCAGTACATTTGGGAGATTGTTTGTGTCTTCCATAGTGAAGACAGATCCGAAGTAGCTGTTCAACTCTTCTGCCAGTTCCTTGTTCCCCATAATAATTTCACCCGTGTCTGCCTTCAAGGGACCCACATTTGACTTTGCTACTCTTTTTCCCTTAGCATATCTAAAGAAGCTTTTACTGTCCTTCTTTATATTCTTGGCCAGCTTCCCTTTCGTACTTATCTTTTCAGCCCGTATTGCCCATTTTGTTTCCTTCTGTTGTCCTATGAAAGTTTCCCAATCCTCTGGCTTCCGGCTACTCTTTGCTATGTTATACATCTTTTCTTTTAGTTTTATTCTATCCCTAACTTCTCTTGTCAGCCACGGTTACCTCCTACTGCCCTTAGAATCTTTCTTCCTTTTTGGAGTGATTTACCCATTTTTTTCTCTTCACATACCTAAAGAACCTTTTACTATCCTCCTTTATATTCTTGGCTAGCTTACCTTCGTTCCTTATCTTTTCTCCCCGTATTGTCTTTTTAGTTATCTTCTGTTGCGCTTTAAACATTACCCAATCCTCTTGCTTCCCACTCATCTTTGCTATGTTGTACTTCCTCACTTTTATTTTTATACTATCCCTGACCTACTCCATAGTTTCTAGGCAATAATTCCTTGAAAGAGGCATTACAGGTAGATTTGGTGATCAAAAAGGTTTTCAGCACATTGGCCTTCATCAGGCTATAGTATAGAAGTTGGGAGGTCATGTTGCAGCTATATATTACATTGGTGAGGCCACATTTAGAGTATTGTCTTCATTGGGCACCATGTTATAGGAAAGATGTCCAGCTGAAAAGGGAGAGATAGATCAGCCATGATTGATTGGCGGAGTAGACTTGATGTGCTGAATGGCCTAATTCAGGTCCTATTCCTTATGACCATATCAAAAGGTTCAGTTTCTTATTAAGTTCCTTTATCCATCACGTAAATATAACGGTAGATTCAAGATTCAAGATTCAAGCGAGTTTATCGTCAGTTGTCCCTGATAGGACAACAAAATTCTTGCTTTGCTTCAGCACAACAGAACATAGTAGGCATGACTATTGAAAGCATGACTACAGAAACCGTAGAAAGCATTTATCAGGATGTATCAGTGCCTGGTTTGGTAACAGCTCCATCCTAGACCGCATGAAATTATTGAGAGTTGTGGACATAGTCCAGACCATCAAGCAAACCAACTTTCCTTTCATTGACTCCATCTATACTTCATGCTGCCTTGGCAAGGCCACCATCATAATCAAGGACCAATCTCACCCCGATCACTCCCTCCTTCTCCCTTCTCCCATTAGGAAAAGGTACAGACATTTGAAAATGCAAAATCCATATTCAGGGCCAATTTCTTCCCAGCTGTTATCAGGCAATTGAATGGTCTACTCATCAGCTCGAGTGCAGACCTGGCCTCCCATCTACCTAATTGGAGACCTTTGAACTATCTTTAATCAGACTTTATCTTGCACTAAATGTTGTACCGTTTATCATTTACTTGTGCACTTTGGATGGCAAGATTGTATTCATGTATAGCCTGTGCCAGGATTGCATGCACCAAAAGTTTTCCACTCTATCTCGGTCCACAAGACAATAATAAACTAATCTAAACTAAACATTAAGAGCAAGATTCAATATGTGTATTGGCACCTTTCTGTCCACTTGAAAACCACTGCCAGTCTCCTGTTGCTCAAATGAATGCACCAGCCTGGGCTAGGCAGAAGCCTGGCGATAGGTTGGGACAGGTGTTGACAAACTCTCACCTTAAACCAATGTCCCCTGGTTCTTGACTTCCCTACTTTGGGTAAAAACACTCTGTGCATTTAGCCTGTCTATTCTCCTCATGATCTTATATACCTCTATAAGATCACACCTTAACTGCCTGGATTAGAATAGAATCCTAGTCTGCCCAACCGCTTCCTACTGCTCAGGCCCTAAATCCTGGCACTATTCTCATGAATCTTCACATGAATGTACTGCAAATGTAACCATTATACTCAATACCCTGACTAATTTAGGCCAATGTATCAAAAGCTTTATTGACCACCCTATCTAACCGTGGTGTCACTATGTACCTGCACTCCTAGATCCCTCTGCTTTACAACACCCCCCAGGACCATGCCTTTCACTGTGAAAGTCCAGCCCTGATTTGACTTCCCAAAATAAAACCCCTCACACTTATTTACATTAAACTCCAATAACCATTCCTCAGTTCACTTTGCCAAACTGATCAGGATACTGCTATAATTGTTATTAACCATTTTCGCAATCTACAATTCCACCCACTTTAGCATCATCTGCAAACGTACTAATTATGCCTTCTACATTCTCATCCAAATCATTGATTGACAATAACAAAGGCCCAACACCAATCTTGGAACCACAGCACGAGGCACAGGAGGTTATAAGACACTGCAAAATGCTGGAAATACTCAGCAGGTTAGGCAGCATCCTGGAGAGAGCAAAGGGGATGATCAGCCATGATCACATTGAATTGTAATGCTGGCTCGAAGGGCCAAATGGCCTACTCCTGCACCTATTGTCTATTGTCTGTTGTTTATAACTTTCCGAGTCACTGATCTGCCATTCAGAATGCCAACTTTAGTACAATGTGCATTGTAAGATTTGAAATGTTTCCTTCCCTGTTTTAAATGCCAAGAGTTAAAAATTTGAATTTTTGAACACAAGCCCAGACTGTAGACTCGACAGGCCATTAGATCCGCACAGTGGTTGCACCAAGCTCAAATCGTCCTTGATTGATATTTGAACCTCAAGCTATCTTATCTCCGATTAGCCGTGTGTGTGTATACCCTACCCTGCCTGTAGTGATCTACATTTTATTGACAATGTTTGTGCTTGTCTTGGGTTTACGAAGATATGGTCTTATTAAGGATATAAGTGCATATGTAAATGCAGGTCACCACGTTAGAACTTCCACAGAAATATGAATGTACGTACAACACAACATGATATCTCTTTTTACGACCTGGGCACATGGATATATTCTCTTCGAAGCACCATCTGGTGTAATAATTCTTTGCCTAGTTTGGTGTTAATATTTGTGAGTGTATCTATAATGATGTGTCACAATCTACCTGCAGTCTATTTGGGTGACATGTTTTCTCTTCTTCCCTAGATGATTACAACTTGAAAATGTCAGCAATATCTATGGTCATGTTTTTCTGTGGAGCTGTATTAGGATATAATTCCTTCTTTGTCCTGATTAATGTAATGGATACAAAAGGAATGCAGTACAGATATGTGCTCGTAGATGATTCTGACTACCACTTACGTCAATATCTTCAAGGAACAAAGAAATTTAACATCACGCAACATAAAGGTGCCTTTTTTATATGCCAATGTGGTTATAAAGCTCTGTTGTTCTATCATGATGCTTGATGGTGAATGATAAAGTTGTTGATAGTCTGAGGTAACAATATAAATAGAACAATTCAATATTCTTTTTACTGAAACACATGGCTTGTTCCCACAGAAACTGTTAAAGCACGGTTGAATTTCTCTTAGTACTTTTTAAAAATAAAGATACAGTGCGGAAACAGACCGCTCGGTCCACCGAGTCCGTGCTGACTAGCGGTCCCCGCACACTAATATTATCCTACATACACTAGGGACAATTTACAATTATACCAAGCCAATTAACTTACAAACCAGTATGCCTCCAGAGTGTGGGAGGAAACCAGAAAACCCAGAGAAAATCCACGCAGGTCACGGGGAGAACGTACAAACCCCGAACTGACAGCACCTGTAGTCAGGATCAAATCTGGGTCTCTAGCATTGCAAGGCAGCAACTCTACCACTGCACCACCCTGATACCTTAAAATTTAAGCTTTACTAATTTTGGAATAGAAGCTGAAGTGTAGGGATTTGAAAGATTTTTGTTTCAAGCTAAATTGAACTTTTCATTTTCTCATCCAATATAATAGAATATGTGGGCCCCATCTCTTGCATCGGAAGTTTTCAGAGGCCTCTATCATTACACATTTAAATTGATATTGGGAAGGGTTTGGCATCAATCAGCATTATAGTTTCTATTATAGGTAAACATTTCTTGTTCAAATAAAGAAGGTGGATAGTATTTTATACTATAAATACTGAATCTCAATACTAAAGTTTGAAGAAGGGTCCTGATCTGAAATGGCACCAAACCATATCCTCCAGAGAAGCTTGAAGGTATGAGACGGGAATTGGCTAGGATACACTGGCAAATTATACTTTGGTTGACAGTGGAGATGCAATGACAAAGATTTATAGATCGCATGCATGAACTCCAGAAATAGTTCATCCCTGTCTGGCGAAAAAATAAAACTGGGAAGACGGCTCAACCGTGGTTGATGAGGGAAGTCATGAATAGTGTTAAATCCAAGGAAGAGGCATATAAATTGGACAGAAGAAGCAGCAAACCAGGGGACTGGGTGAAATTTAGAATAGAGGAGGACAAAGGGGTTAATTAAGAGGGGAAAAAAGGGCACAAAAGAAAGCTTGCGGGGAATATATCAACTGACTGTAAAAGTTTAATTAGGTATGGAAAAAGGAAAAGATTAGTGAAGCCGAATGTAGGTCCCTAATGGGCCTGTCCCACTTAGGCAACGTTTTAGGCGAGTGCAGGAGACTCTTTGCTCGCCACATGGTCACCACATGTTCTCTGATGGTCTCTGGTGAGTCTCCTTCATGCGAGGAGTTCCCGCATTCTGGGAACTAGTCGCGGCTTCAGTATGGTCGCCGCACATTTTTCAACATTTCAACAGTATGGTCGCCATGGAGATAATCGATAATCCTGTAGTTGTAGGTGCAGTAGTAGTGAGGTCGCCATGCAGTTATGGGTAGTCGAGGTAGTTACAGGTAGTATTAGTTAATCGCCTTTGCTGACCGGTCGATTTCATTGGCACATTAGGGGAAAGAAAGTAAGCACGAGTTTTCAGAACCAAGGAGAGCCGACCGGTAATGTTCAATGTCCGCCGAGCTTCACAGCTGTGTATCTCTGGCTTATTAAAAGTTGTCTGGCTTCTCAAAAGGCTTCTCCACACCTTCTCCCCCCTTCTCCCTCCTTCTCCCCCCCCTTTCTCATCTGCCCCCTTCTCCCCCCCACCCCCCTCTTTTAAAGGACTTATTGTGCTAGCCATCTTAAATATAGTGCCAACCTTCCTGTTCATCACGGTATGTGTCTGTATCACCTTAGCTTTGCAGCGTGTGAATTTCAGACAGCGCTCCCCCACTTGCCCTGGCCCCCGCCTTTGCGATGTGTTTGTGTGTGTGTGTTCCACTCTGACAATTGCCGTTCCAGTTCCCGGTTTTTCAGGCGACTGCCGGCAACTTAACAGTCACTGGCAGTCCGCTGAAAAATCACCAAAGTGGGACAGGTTCATTACAGTCAGAGACAGGTGAATTTATAATGGGAAACAAAGAAATGAATCCCCAAGGCCTGATGGTCTGCATCCCAGAGTACTCAAGTAGGTGCCTCTAGAAATCATGGATGCATTGGTGATCATTTTCCAATGTTCATAAGTTCATGTTCATAAGTGATACGAGCTGAATTAGGCTATTCGGCCCATCAGGTCTACTCCACCATTTAATCATGGCTAGTCTATCTCTCCCTCCTAACACCATTCTCCTGACCCCACCCCCCCCCCCCATTGTCTCTGACACCCGTACTAATCAAGAATCTATCCATCTCTGCCGTGAAAATATCCATTGACTTGGGCTCCACAGCCTTCTGTGGCAAAGAATTCTACAGATTCACCACCCTCTGACGTAAGAAATTTCTTCTCATCTCCTTCCTAAAAGAACGTCCTTTAATTCTGAGGCTATGACCTCTAATCCTAGACTCTCCCACTGGTGGAAACAACCTCTCCACATCCACTCTATCCAAGCATTTCACTATTCTGTTCGTTACTGCACGAGATCAGTGAAAATTAGAGCACATGGTACTGTGGGAGGTTATTGACATGAAGCAAAGAGTAGGAATTAACAGGTCTTTTTCTGACTGACAGGCAGTGACTAGTGGGGTGCTGCAAGGCTCAGAGCTGGGACCCCAGTTGTTTACAATATATATTCATGATTTAGACAAGGGAAATAAATGTAACATCTCGAAATTTGCAGATGACACAAAGCTGGGTGGCAGTGTGAACTACGAGGAGAATGCTATGAGGCTGCAGGGTGACTTGGATAGGTTGGGTAAGTGGGCAATCCATGGCAGATGCAGTATACCATCGATTTTATGAGGTTATCCACTTTGGTGGCAAGAACAGGAAGGCAGATTATTATCTGAATGGTGTCAGATTAGAAGGGGAGGTGCAAAGAGACCGGGTATGCTTGTACATCAGTCACTGAAAGAAAGCATGCAGGTACAGCAGGCAGTGAAGAAAGCTAATGACATGTTGGCCTTCATTGTGAGAGGATTTGAGTTGAGCAAGGAGGTCCTACTTCAGTTGCACAGGGCCCTGGTGAGACCGCACCTGGAGTATTTGGTGTAATTTTGATCTTCTAATTTGAGGAAGAACATTATTGCTATTGAGTGAGTGCAGCGTAGTTTCACCAGGTTAATTCCCAGGATGGTGGGACTGACATACGAAGAAGGAATGGGTCGACTGGGCATGTATTCGCTGGAATTTAGAAGGATGAGAGGGGATCTTATAGAAACATATAACATCCTTAGAGGAATGGACAGGATAGATGCTGGAAAAATGTTCCCGATGTTGGGGGAGGGCAGAACCAGGGGTTACAGTTTAAGCATAGGGGGTGGGCCATTTAGGACTGAGATGAGGAAAAACGTTTTCACCCAGAGAGTTGTGAATCTGTGGAATTCTCTGCCACAGAAGGCAATGGAGGCCAATTCACAGGATGGTTTCAATAGAGAGTTAGATTTGGCTCTTTGGGCTAAGGGAATCAAGGGATATGGGGAAAAAGCCAGAACAGGGTATTGATTTTGGATGGTCAACCATGATCATATTGAATGGCGGTGCTGCCTTGAAGGGCCAAATGGCCTACTCCTGCACCTATTTTCTATATTTCTGTTTTAAAGCTGCCTGACCCGCTGAATTACTCCAGCACTTTATGTTTTTTTTTTGTCGTTATTATTTAGTTCAATCATTTGGTTCCTCTCTGCTGATCCTCAGGGTTTAAATTATGTTAATAAGTAAACTGTCCAACTCCAGATATTACTGTGTAGGAAGGAACTGCAGATGCTGGTTTTCCTGCTAAGATCTACACAAAATCCCCGGGTCTCGACCTGAACATCACCCATTCCTTCTCTCCAGCGATGCTGCCTGTCCCACTGAGTTACTCGCACAATTTGTGTCTTTTTCCAGCTATTATTAGCAGAATGTCTAGCTAACTTGGTTTCCGTCTTTAATTTCTTGCAATACATTCCTTCAACTTGATTTTTTTCCCCACAAAATTTCCTGCTTCAAGTTCTTTTATTTTTCTTTACTCTCAGTATTTCGGGTTTATTTCCTCCCTTTGGAGTAAAGGGTTATTATTTAGAAATAAATTACTGACAGGAGTTTTAATTTATTTTGCGATATAAATAAAGAAATTAAAACAAATGTTGTATTCAAAATTTCATTTAAAGCTAAGTTTTGAAAAAAACTCGGACATTTTAACAAACTTCCAGAAGATATATATATCTAAATAATTAATAGTTCAGTCATGTCAAGCTAATTGACTTTTGGTACCACCTACAGTTACTTTGATATTACAGACATTATCTAATAGAATAGTTACTGTATAAAGTCAAAGAATGATACAGCATGGAAACAGGCCCATCGGCCCAACTTGCTCACACCTGCCAACATGTCCTAACTACACTCGTCCTATCGTTCCTGCCTTTGGCATGTATCCCTACAAACCTGTATTATCCATGTACCTGTCTAACTGTTTCTTAAATGTTGGGATAGTCCCTGCCTCAGCCACCTCCGCTGGCAGCTTGTTCCATACACCCACCAGCCTTTGTACCCCTCAAATTCCCATTAAATATTTTCCCCTTCATCTTAAACCTATGTCCGCATCCTTGATTCGCCTACTCTGGGCAAGAGACTCTGTATCACCCGATCTATTCCTCTCATGATCTTATACACCTCTATAAGATCACCCCCTCATCCTCCTGCGCTCAGAGGAATAGTCTCGGTCTACTCAACCTCTTCCTATAGCTCAGACCCTCTTGTCTTGGCAACATCTTTCCAGCTTGACAACTTTCCTGTAACATCGTGTCCAGAACAGAACACAATACTCTAAATGCAGTCTCACCAACGTCTTATACAACTGCAATATGACCTCCCAACCTCTATACTCAATACTCTAACTGATGAAGGCAAACGTGCCAAAAGCCTTTTTGACTACGCATCTAATCTCGCATGGCCAGTTCACAGGATTCCTCTAGAGTGCGTGCGTTGATGTTGATTGAAGCTCCGTACCTCGGACCATGAGAGTTTTAGGCCAATTCTACTACAGTCAAATAACAGGCTGGCTCTAATAGCAGACAGGCCCCGTGCACTCTGTCACTCGTGCTCTCTCGCTTGCCCACCCTCGCTCTTTTGATCACACTCTGTCCTTTTGTTGTTGTACACTCTCTTTTAATCTCATCGAACAAGCTTTATCTATTTTAGTTTACTCTCTTAAGCAATGTTGGAGCCTGCTTGACAAGTACTCATTCCGTCAGTTCAGCTCCGCCGACCACATAGTCTCACATTCTCATAAAGATTATTGCTGGATTAGGCAACATACTGCACTTCTGTCAACAACTGAGATTCAATAAAGAATGTGAACACCATTTTAAACAGTACACTAACACCCACACTGAATCATAGAGACACAAGTGACTGCAGATGCTGGATTCTTGTATAGAATACAAAGTTCTAGAGTAACTCTACAGGTCAGGCAGCATCTGTGGAGGAATGGATAGGAAACATTATGGAGTGGGATTTTTCTTCAGAATGATTGTAGTCATGCGGGAAGCGAGGTGGGGGTGTGACAAAGCCTGGCAAGTGATAGGTGGATACAGGTGAGAGGTGGTTTTGATTGGCAGATGGGTGAAGAAAGGCTAGAGTTGAAAAGAAGACAAAAGAACGGCAAAAGGAAACAAAAAGGGTTGCCGTTAACAGGTGAAAGAGCAGTGAAATGTAAAATCAGTGGGGGGATATAGATGGAAGGTTCTACCTCTACCACAGACCACCCCATTTTTCCCACTACCCTGTCTCCTTGGCTTTCCACCCTCTGTTCCCTCACACTTACAAGTCCTCTGGTGAACAGGCAACAAAAGCTTTTCACTGTACCTCGTGACAATAGAATTAATTGAACTAAACTGAACCTATATCTCTCTCTGTGGGCTATAAATACATTATACTCCTCTTTCATAAATTGATATGTTCTCGGTGCAAATTTAGGCCAATTGGTCCATCAAGTCTACCCTACCATTCAATAATGGCTGATCTATCTTTCTTTCTTTACCCCATTCTCATGCCTTCTCCCCATCACCCCGAACACATTAGAAAATCAAGAATCTGGCAATCTCCACCATGATATCCATTGACGTGGCCTCCACAGCCGTCTGTGGCACCTTTCAATCCTTATCTGACACCACTTTACCTCCTTGTCTCCAGTGGTCAGACCGATTGTAATTGGCTCCCCCCCACAAACCCTTCAACCTATAGCCCTCCTGACCTGAAACATGGCCTATCGATGTCTTCCAACGATGCTGCCTGACCCACTGATTTACTCCACATTTTGTGTTTTACTCAAGATTCCAACGTCTGCAGTTTCTTGTGTCTTTATCACTTGCCAGGATTTGTCCCAAACCCACCTGTTTTCTAGCTTTCTCCCTCCAATTATAATCCGTCTTAAGAAAGGACCGGAACTGAAACGTTTCATTTTCATGTTCTCCAGAGACGCTGCTTGACCTGCTAAGTTACTCCAGCAATTAATGTTTTATACTAAATATTATATATGTATGTTTACATGTTAAATGATGCTACATTACTACAGTTCACAATTGATCCTTGATTTTGAATGGCTTTAATTGAAAGTTGCCTCTAACATACAACAGTATCTGCTCTATGATTGTAAATATGTACTTTCCAATAGACATTTCCCTAAATGTAACCATTCTTCACAAATCTGAATAATGATCCTGTCCTGAAATGTTGCCTGTCCATTCAATCATTGGCTGCTTCCTGACATGCTGACTTACTCTAGCATTTTGTGTTTAAATCTATTCACAACCTTTTCATTTAAGTAAAATAACTAAGTATTCCCTAACAGAGAGTACGAGGGGCACAATGTTAAGGGCCCGTCCTACTTAGGCGACTTTTCAGCGGACTGCCTGCGACCTTCAAGCTCACTGCACTCACCTCAAAAACCGCGAACTGGATGACAGACAGAGCATAACACACACACAAACACATCACAAAGGCGGGGGCCGGGGAAAGCGGGGGAGCGCTGTCTGAAATTCACACAGTGCAAAGCCAAGGAGATACAGACACACACGGCGATGAATAGGAAGGTTAAAGACGGCTAGCACAGTGTACAGTAAGTCCTTTAAAAGAATGGGGAGGGGGGGAATGGAGAAGGGGGGGAGAAGGAGTGGAGACACTTTTAAGTTGTATTAAAGATGGCGCCTACCTGTGGCGACATTTTGCGAACGGTACAACGAAAAATAGTAAAATACAGATTTTTGAACTCACGTGCATCAGAGAATCCACTGAAATCAATGCTGGAAATAGCAAGCTGCTAAAGCATTTAAATGCATTAGCCATACTGCAAACTCCCGATGTTAGCGACGGTAAGGGAATCCCCGATCGGAGGGTAATCCCCGACCTCGCGGAGGAACGCAGGTACAGTAAGAACCTTACCTGTAATCACCGGGGAGGCCTTTATGGAGTCTGGTATCGAGGCCTTCGGGCAGGATCTCCCAGCAGCAACGATGTTGGAGGTGCCGACTGTAATGGAATCCCCAATTCCAGGGGATTCCCCGACCTCGCCAGTCAGTACTCTACCTTTAAACACCGAGGAGGGCTCCGTGGAGTACGGACTTCGGCCCCCTCTCCCTACTATCCTACTGGCCAACGTACAGTCACTAGAAAACAAAGTGGAGGACTTAAAGGCAAGGCTGCGTTATCACAGGGAGCTGAGGGAATGCTCTGTGTTCTGTATCACAGAGACATGGTTTACGCCCAGCTCCCCAGACTCAGCAGTCCAGCCTGAAGGATTCTCCATCCACTGTATGGATCGTACGCAGGCATCTGGGAAAGGGAGAGGCGGGGGCGTTTGCCTCATGGTCAACTCTGCATGGTGCTCAGACGTGGCAGTCCTATCCAACTCCTGCTCTCCATATCTCGAACATCTGGTGGTCAAGTCCCGGCCCTTCTACCTTCCGAGGGAATTCACCTCCATCATCCTGACCGCGGTCTACATCCCAACCCAAGCAGAAGCCCATCTGGCATTGGAGGAGCTGCATGCCATGGTCAACAAACACCAGACGTCTTACCCCAAGATGTTTACCATGTCACATCACTCCCTGATGAGCTCAATGCGTTTTACACATGCTTTGACATCAGTGGGAGAACACTGATGTGCCTTCTCGAGCCCCCATTCGCTGTGATGGTATTTCAGTCTCAGTCACAGAGGCCGACGTCAGAAAATCCTTCAGAGGGGTGAACCCTCGGAAAGCACCTGGACCCGATGGTATACCCAGTCGTGTTCTAAATACCTGTGCAGACCAACTTGCTGGAGTTTTTACGGACATTTTCAACCACTTCTGAGGTTTGAGGTTCCCACCGGCTTTAAAAGGGAATCAATTATACTGGTGCCCAAGAACAGCAAGGTGACATGCCTCAACAACTGTCGACAGGTTGCACTAACGTTGTGGTGAAGAAGTGCTTTGAGAGGTTGATCATGGCGCAAATCAACTCCTACCTTGACAAAAACCTGGACCCACTGCAGTTCGCTTACCACCACTACAGATCAACGGTGGATGCGATCTCGCTGGCTCTCCACTCCGCTATGGACCACTTGGACAACAAAAACTCAATTGTCAGGCTGTTATTCATTGACTACAGCTCGGCATTTAATACAATCATCCCCTCCAAGCTGGTTACCAAACTTTCAGAACTGGGTCTCTGCGCATCCCTCTACAATTGGATCCTTGACTTCCTCATTCACAAACAACAGTCTGTCCGTACTGGTGGAAATGTGTCAGCCTCGTTAACAATCAGCATGGGAGCACCTCAAGGCTGCGTGCTCAGCCCACTGCTGTACTCACTCTATACTCATGACTGCATAGCCGGTCAAAGTGCAACCTCCATCTTCAAGTTCGCTGACGACACCACGGTTGTGGAATGTATCACTGATGGGGATGAGTCAGAGTATAGAAGTGAGATCTAGTGATAAGGTCCCACATACGAGATTAGTGTGCAAAATTAAGGCACACGGTATTGGGGTAGAGTGCTGACATGGATGGAGAAGTGGTTGGCAGACAGGAAACAAAGAGTAGGGATTAACGGGTCCCTTTCAGAATGGCAGACAGTGACTAGTGGGGTACCGCAAGGCTCAGTGCTGGGACCGCAGCTATTTGCAATGTACATCAATGATTTGGATGAAGGGATTCAAAGTAACATTAGCAAATTTATAGATGACACAAAGCTGGTTGGCAGTGTAAACTGTGAGGAGGATGCTATGAGAATGCAGGGTGATTTGGACAAGTTGGGGGAGTGGGCAGATGTATGGCAGATGAAGTTTAATGCGGATAAATGTGAGGTTATCCATTTTGGTATCAAAAACAGGAAGGCAGATTACTATCTAAATGGCGTCGTTGGGAAAAGGGGAAATACAACGTTATCTGGGGGTCACACAAAAAGCTGGAGAAACTCAGCGGGTGCAGCAGCATCTAAGGAGTGAAGGAGATAGGCGACATTTCGGGTCGAGACCCTTCTTCAGACTGGTCAGGGATCAGGGAAACGAGAGATATAAGCAGTGATAGGGAGAGATAAAGCAAGAACAATGAGTGAAAGATATGCAAAAAAGTATTGGTGATAAGGAAAGCAGGCCATTGTAAGCTGTTTCTGGTGTGAAAATGAGAAGCTAGTGCGACTTGGGGGGGGGGGGGGGGGGAGATGGAGAAGGAATGTCAGGGCTCGAGGGCTGAGGGAGAGGTGGGGGGGTGGGGGGGGGGGGGGGGAAAGGAGCAGTCTGGGTTAACAGAATTGAGAAAATTCAATGTTTAAGCCCAGAGGATGCAGACTCCCCAAGCGGAATATGAGATGTTGTTCCTCAAACTTGCGGTGTTGTTCACTCTGGCCATGGAGGAGGCCCAGGACCGAGAGGTCGGATACGGAGTGGGAGGGGGAGTTGAAGTGCTGAGCCACCGGGAGGTCGGGTTGGTTATTGCGGACCGAGCGGAGGTGTTCGGCGAAACGATCGCCTAGCCTCCGCTTGGTCTCACCGATGTAGATTAGCTGGCATCTGGAGCAACGGATGCAGTAGACGAGGTTGGAGGAGGTGCAGGTGAACCTCTGTCGGACTTGGAATGACTGCTTGGGTCCCTGAAAGGAGTGGATGGGGGAGGTGAAGGAACAAGTGTAGCATCTCTTGCGGTTGCAAGGGAAAGTGCCCGGGGAAGGAGTGGAGCAGGAGGGAAGGGAAGAATTGACGAGGGAGTTGCGGAGGGAGCGGTCTTTGCGGAAGGCAGATAGGGGGGGAGATGGGAAGATGTGGCGAGTGGAGGGGTCACGTTGGAGGTGGCGAAACTGGCGGAGGACTATCTGTCCTCCCCCCCCCAAGTCGCACTAGCTTCTCATTTTCACACCAGAAACAGCTTACAATGGCCTGCTTTCCTTATCACCAATACTTTTTTGCATATCTTTCACTCATTGTTCTTGCTTTATCTCTCCATATCACTGCTTATATCTCTCGTTTCCCTGATCCCTGACCAGTCTGAAGAAGGGTCTCGACCCGAAACGTCGCCTATCTCCTTCACTCCTTAGATGCTGCTGCACCCGCTGAGTTTCTCCAGCTTTTTGTGTAACCCTCGATTCTCCAGCATTTGCAGTTCCTTCTTTAACACGTTATCTAGGGGTCCTTGTTCATCAGTCTATGAAAGTAAGCAATGAAGAAAGCGAATGGCATGTTGGCCTTTATAACAAGAGGAATCAAATATAGGAGTAAAGAGGACCTCTCTGCTGTTGTACAGAGCCCCAATTGAGACCACACCTGGAGTATCGTGTGCAGTTTTGGTCCCCTCATTTGAGGAAGGACATTCTTGCTATTGAGGGAGTGCAGCGTAAGTTTACAAGGTTAATTCCCGGGATGGCAGGACTGTCATATGCTGATAGAATGGAGCAGCTGGACTTGTACACTCTGGAGTTTAGAAGGATGAGAGGAGATCTCATTGAAACATATAAGATTGTTAAGGGTTTGGACAAGCTAGAGGCAGGAAACATGTTCCCAATGTTGGGGGAGTACAGAACCAGGGGCCACAGTTTAAGAACGAGCAAGCCATTTAGAACGGAGACAAGGAAACACTTTTTCTCACAGAGAGTGGTGAGTCTGTGGACTTCTCTGCCTCAGAGGGCAGTGGAGGCAGGTTCTCTGGATGCTTTCAAGAGAGAGCCAGATAGGGCTCTTAAAAATAGCGGAGTCAGGGGATATGGGGAGAAGGCAGGAATGGGGTACTGATTGGGGATGATCAGCCATGATCACATTGAATGGCGGTGCTGGCTCGAAGGGCCTAACTCCTGCACCTATTGTCTATTTTCTATTGTCTATTGACCATTTGACCAAATGGTGCCAGCACAATAACCTGGCTCTCAACACCAGAAAAACCAAGGAACTCATTTTGGACATTGGAAGGGGTAGGATGGGGGCTCATAGTCCCGTTTATATCAAAGGGTTGATGGTGGAGATGGTCGAGGTTTAAATTCCTGGGCGTGCATATCTCTGAAGATCTCTCCTGGTCCAAGAACACTGATGCAATTATAAAGAAAGCTCATCAGCGCCTCTACTTCCTGAGAATATTATGGAGAGTCGGTTTGTCAAGGAGGACTCTCTCAAATTTCTACAGGTGCACAGTAGAGAGCTTGCTGACCGGTTGCATCGTGGCTTGGTTCGGCAACTTGAGCGCCCAGGAGCGGAAAAGACTACAAAAAGTAGTAAACACTGCCCAGCCCATCATCGGCTCTGACCTCCCTACCGTCGAGGGGATCTATTGCAGTCGCTGCCTCAAAAAGGCTGCCAGCATCATCAAGGACCCACACCATCCTGGCCACACACTCATCTCCCTGCTGCCTTCAGGTAGAAGGTACAGGCACCTGAAGACTGCAGCAACCAGGTTCAGGAATAGCTGCTTCCCCACAGTCATCAGGTTATTAAACTCACCTCAAACAAAACTCTGAACATTAATAGCCCATTGCACTTTATCTGATTATTTATGTGTGTATATATATATTCAATGGTATGTGGTCACACTGATCTGATCTGTATGTATTTATGCCTACTATATTCTGTTGTCCTGAAGCAAAGCAAGAATTTCATTGTCCTATCTGGGACACGTGACAATAAACTCTCTTGAATCTTGAATCTTGAATCTTGAAGAAGCCAGATAATGTTTAATACATAGCTGTGAAGTTTAGCGGGCATTTAACATTACATAACATTTCCTTGGTTCTGAAAACTTTGCTTAAGTTTTTTCCCCCCAATGAGCCAATGAAAATGCAAAGGAGATTAACTAAAAGTAACTACGACTACCTCGACTACCTATAACTACATGGCAACCCCACTACCACTGCACCTACGACTACAAAAGTATCGATTTTCTCCATGGCGACCAATTTTTGGTTGCAGAAAGAATTTCAACATGTTGAAAAATTTGCTGCGACCATACTGAGGCCGCGACCAGTTCCCAGAATGCGGGAACTCATTTCGACCATGAAGGAGACTCACCAGAGACCACCAGCGAACATGTGGCGAAAATGTGGCGATCAGAGTCTCCTGCACTCGCCTAAAAAGTCGCCTAAGTGGGACAGGACCTTTAAAAGGCATGTCATGTCATGTACATCAATGATCTGGATGATGGGGTGGGAAATTGGATAAGTAAGTATGCAAATGATACTAAGATAGGTGGTGTTGTAGATAATTAAGTAGATTTTCAAAGTCTTCAGAGAGATTTGGGCCATTTGGAAGAGTGGGCTGAAAGATGGCAGATGGAGTTTAATGCTGATAAGTGTGTCGTGCTACATCTTGGCAGGACAAATCAAAATAGGACGTACATGGTAAATGGTAGGGAATTGAACAATGCTGTGGAACAGAGGGATCTAGGAATAACTATGCATAGTTCCCTGAAGGTAGAATCGCATGTAGATAGGGTGGTAAAGAAAGCTTTTGGTGTGCTGGCCTTTATAAATCAGAGCATTGAATATAGGAGTAGGGAAGTAATGTTAAAATTGTACAAGGCATTGGTGAGACCAATTCTGGAGTATGGTGTACAATTTTGGTCGCCTAATTATAGGAAGGATGTCAACAAAATAGAGAGAGTACAGAGGAGATTTACTAGAATGTTGCCTGGGTTCCAGCAACTAAGTTACAGAGAAAGGTTGAACAAGTTAGGTCTTTATTCTTTGGAGCGCAGAAGGTTAAGGGGGGACTTGATTGAGGTCTTTAAAATGATGAAAGGGATAGACAGAATTGACGTGGATAAGCTTTTCCCATTGAGGGTAGGGAAGATTCAAACAAGAGGGCATGACATGAGAATTAAGGGACAGAAGTTTAGGGGTAACATGCAGGGGAACTTCTTTACTCAGAGAGTGGTGGCTGAGTGGAATGATCTTCCAGCAGAAGTGGTGGAGGCAGGATTGATTTTAACATTTAAAAGTAAAGTGGATAGGTATATGGACGGGAAGGGAATGGAGGGGTATGGCTGAGTGCAGGTAGATGGGACTAGGGGAAAATAAATGGTCGGCACGGACTGGAAGGGCCGAGATTGTGCTGTAATTGTTATATGGTTATATGGTTAAAAGCACCGACTCATAAGCAACGTAGATAGAAGTTCAATTCTTGATCGAGCTGTTACAAGCGTACCACTGACTCCACTATGTCCCAGGTTATTTCTCTTTCCCAAGTACCCACTAGAATCATGGTTCATTTTGAATAAGTGGATGGATTCTATTCAAAATGAATTGTTACTCTATGTCACAAAATAACTACTTCTGAAGGAGGAAGGATGAGTGAACTGCAGTTACTTTGTAATAACTGCATTTACAGCACTTGTGTTTTTCCAAAGTAACCTCTTTAGGCTTATTAACATTTTGTCATTGTTTTTAAATGAAATGCATGACTCTTCTCTCTCCAGATGAAAACAGAAGTCTTGCTGATGATTTGTATAAGAGAGTGCGAATCCTGTGCTGGGTGATGACTGGGCCCCAGAATCTGAAAAAAAAGGCCATACATGTCAAAGCCACCTGGGCTAAAAAATGTAACTCTGTGCTTTTCATGAGCTCTAAAGATGACAAAGATTTCCCTACAGTGGGACTGGATGTTAAAGAAGGCAGACATCATCTTAATAGAAAAACTATCAAAGCATTCCAATATGTTTTTGACCATCATTTGAATGAAGCTGATTGGTTCTTGAAAGCAGATGATGACACATACGTTATTGTTGACAATCTGCGTTGGCTATTATCAACGTACTCTCCAGATCAACCCATATTCTTTGGAAGAAAATTTAAGCCATTTGTTAAGCAAGGGTTCATGAGTGGTGGTGCTGGATATGTACTTAGCAAAGAAGCATTGAAAAGATATGTTGGTGCCATCAAGACTGAGAAATGCAAATATTCTTCAGGTGCAGAGGATGTAGCCATTTCGAAGTGTTTGCAGAGCATTAATGTCGAAGCTGGCGACTCCAGGGACTTAAATAAAAGGGAAACCTTTCATCCTCTTCCGCTAGATCATCATTTGATAAAAAACTATATACCGCAATCATCCTGGTTCAGAAATTATTCTTTCTATCCCATTACAGAGGTGAGACATTAAATATGTGAACATATAAGGCAAACCATAAATATTTATTAATATTCTGTTTAATCTTTTGTCTTTTTCGAATAATTTGGTTTAGTCATAAAAGTATCTCAGACCATTTCTCAATTCCAACCTCCAAGCCATGCCCATCCTATTTAGTTGGCTGGAAGAATTTCACACTGAGCACACAGACTCTTTTTGCTATGTTATGTTGCATTTGCTCTGGAAACAAACTTGAAAATGTCAATTAATCTATTTTTATCTGACTATTATATCTTGGGAATTGTGATTTGGAATATGATTTAAAATCTTTTTGCTTGAGGTTATTGACAAAAGGAAATGGTTGACGTATAAAGTTTCTAAGGGGGATAAATAGTGATTACCAATTTAAATACTTAGCATACGTTCAAAATGTGCACAGATTATTGACAGTTGACATCTGCAGGGGGATATTATTTTTGTTTCGTGTAAAGTTAGTGTTTGATGGAAAGGATATACATTTTTCTTTTGTGATGTGAAATGCTGATGTTGATCTGGCTGAAATCTGTCTTTACAAAATCAAGGGGGATATCAGTTTTCATAGAAAACAAATTGTCAAAACCAAGCATCAACTCGGCAACTATTTCACCGAACACTTGCGCTCAGTCTGGCAAGGGCTGCTGGGTCTGCTAATTGCGAACCACTTTAACTCTGCCTGCCATTCCTACACTGACCTTTCTGTCCTTGGCCTCCCTCCATTGCCAGAATGAGACCACACACAAACTGGATGTACAACACCTCATATTTTGCATGGGTTATTTACAACCCAACACTAAAAAAATTGAATTCTCCAATATTAGATTAAAAAATAACCTTGCCCAAAAACCTCCTAATTTTGCCCTCCTCTCTTCCCTGTACCCACCTGGATGCACACCTTTGTCCAATATCCCCCTCCCCTTTCTCCCCCCCCGTCAGCTTTATAATTTCCTCTGACCACCATTTACTCCTCTTCTCTCCCAATCTGCCGTTTGTCAAGTCAAGTCAAGAGAGTTTATTGTCATGTGTCCCAGATACGACAATTAAATTCTTGCTTGCTGCAGCACAACAGAATATTATTGGCATAAATACAGAACAGTTCAGTTCAATATACACATAACTAAGCAGATAAAGTGCAGTAGGCTGTTACAGCTCAGAGTCTGTTTGTTGGCGAGTTTAATAGCCTGACGGCTGTGGGGATTGCAGCGATGTCTTCTTTTCATCTCTGGCCTTTGTTCACCCATCACCAAAGATTGTTAAGGGCTTGGACACTCTAGAGGCAGGAAACATGTTCCCCATGTTGGGAGAGTCCAGAACCAGGGGCCACAGTTTAAGAATAAGGAGTAAGCCATTTAGAACGGAGACAAGGAAACACTTTTTCTCACAGAGAGTGGTGAGTCTGTAGAATTCTCTGCCTCAGAGGGGAGTGGAGGCAGGTTCTCTAGATGCTTTCAAGAGAGAGCTAGATAGGCATCTTAAAAATAACAGAGTCTGGGGATATGGGGAGAAGGCAGGAACGGGGTACTGATTGGGGAGGATCAGCCATGATCACATTGAATGGCGGTGCTGGCTCGAAGTGCCAAATGGCCTACTCCTGCACCTATTGTCTATTGTCTATTGCCAATAAACCCACCTTTCATCTGCATCCACCAATAACTTGCCAGACCTTGTAGCTGTCAGAACTGAATTCCATCCGCCATCACTCCTTCCAACTTTCCAGCTGATGTATATCCTATTGTAGCCTTGAAAAACCCTCCTTGCTATCCACAACACCAGCAATTTTTGTATCATTGTCAATTTATCATACCTTCTACATTAAATTGTTAAAGTATAATACAAACATCAAGAGTCCCAAAAAATCCTTTTGATTTACTGCTGGTCACAGGCCTCCCATCAGAAAAGCAACCGTTCCCCACCACTCTCTGCCTCCTATTGCCATCTAATTTTGGTCTCCCCACCCCCCACTCAGCAATACCTCTTTGTTACGTCTTCACAAATTCAAACAGATTTGAGAGACACGATTTCCCATAAAGTCCTTGTCTTTCCAAATGAAGATAAATCGTGTTCCTTTGTAATTTTTCCATTTATTTCTCTATGTAAGATTCTAGCTTGTAGTTATCCTGCGTATCCACACTGCCCTTTTGAAATTTGCTGTCCTTAAATCATCCATTACTTTTCTCAATGCAAAATGGCTGCTTGGGCCACCATCAATCTCCTTCCTTACCTCCTAAGAAAGCCTGCAATATATCTCATCATGCTCTAGATGCTCCAACTTTTAAATATCCAAGGACATCTTGCTTCTCTTTCCTTGTGCCACCATTCACTTGAACATCATTGTTAGCTGGTACCATTTCTGCTATCATATATATTTTCAATCTTTGTATATGAACCATATTCATGTAGTTTATCACTCACATTATGTGGCTCCACACACAGATTGCCCCTACTATTTACCTGGTTACTGTCTTCCACCTAATAAACTTTACAATATTAGAACCCCGATTCACCCTATTCTTCTCTGCTAATGACATTCCATAATCATTTCAATTGTCTTGCTAATTTTGTTTATAAGTACTCTCCCACAGTCTCTATATTCCTCAGGGCACTCAACTGTTTTCAGTTGCTTATAGCTGTGCTTTTTAAAAAATCTTCAACTCCTCAGTATCCTTCACCATCCAGGGTTTGCTAATTTTGTCATTCTTTAACTTTCACCATCATGGGAACATGTTGACTCTGAACATTCATTAACTCACTTTTTTGTTAAAAACTTCCCACTTATTGAATGTTATTTCACTTGCACGTAGCTGTTCCTCACCTGTTTTCACGAGGTCCTGTCCTGTGTGTTTGAAAATGTTCCTCGCCCAATTTATGTCCCCAATTTGCAGCTTTATCCCTCTCCATAATCACCTAGAAACTAGCACAATTATGATCACTGTACCCAAATGTTCAACCACTGAGATTTCCACCACTTGTCCAGCTTCTTTCCCCGAGATTAAATCCAGTAGAGCCTTTTGTCCAGTATAACCATCTACAGTACTTATTGGCCAAAATACTCTCCTGGATGCACTTTACAAACACCTCTATACCAAAGCCCTTTGCACGAGGCACTCCCACTCAATATTTGGTAGGTTAAGGTTCTTCACAACTATAACCCCATTGCTCTTGCACCTTTCTGTGATTTATCTACATATCTGCTCCTCTACTTCCCACTACCATTTGGAAAGCCTTTAATTAACCCTCCTCTTATTTCATCCATGGCTCCTCCATTCCTAGCAGTTCTGTTCTTTCACCCCTCACTCCTGAGGCAGAACAGGGATGGAGTTCCCCTGCTCCCATCCTTCACTCCACCACCCTCCGAATCCAACACATTATTCTCTGACATGTCCACCAGCATCTATGCAATCCCACCACCAGACACATCTTTCTCTCCTCCTTCCTTTCCACAGTTCTCTCTCTCCACAACTCCCTGGTTTGCTCATCCTCCTCCACACACGTCTCTCAAGCACTTTCCACTGCAATTGCAGGAAGAACAACTCTCCCTACACAACTTCTCTCACCTCCATTTGGGGTTCCCACTAGTCATTCCAGGTGAGGCAGTGGTTTACATGCACATCCTCCCTTGCACCGACCCAATATGTCACCTATCCATGTTCTCCAGAGATGCTGCCTGACCCACTGAGGTACTCCAGCACTTTGTGTTCTATGAAATGCTACTCACTCAAAATCCATAATTCAAAATTCGTATGGGAACAATGTAGGGATCGACTGTACTTGGCATGAGACTTGCATAAATTTGGATGTTTCTTTAATGCAGTTTATTTTCTCTTTAGGGTCCTGGATGTTGTTCTGATCTGGCAGTGTCATTCCACTATGTCAATTCTGCGACCATGTATCTTTTAGAGTACTTGACTTATCATCTCCGACCATACGGTTACGAGTATAGATACTATCCAGAGTCTGCAGGAAAGGAATTGAAGCAGACATAGATTTCTGTGAAACTTCTGTTCAAATTAATTTGTTAGAAATGAATGGTCATCGAAAATGTTTTGGAGATTTGCTTTTTGCGCAAAGTACACTGGACAACACAGCAACAGAAGTAATGATATGGCATGGTTGGAAACAATCACATATGCACCTCCGTGGGATTTTATTATTTTTTTACTGGCATGAAAAATCAAACAATTACATTTGTATCATGATAAATAAAATAAGTTTGCAATCCCTTGTGTCTCATGGGAACTACATTGTCTTACCTCTTGGTTTACTAGAATGTTGCCTGGGTTCCAGCAACTAAGTTACAGAGAAAGGTTGAACAAGTTAGGTCTTTATTCTTTGGAGCGCAGAAGGTTAAGGGGGGACTTGAATGAGGTCTTTAAAATGATGAAAGGGATAGACAGAGTTGACGTGGATAAGCTTTTCCCATTGAGGGTAGGGAAGATTCAAACAAGAGGGCATGACATGAGAATTAAGGGACAGAAGTTTAGGAGTAACATGAGGGGGAACTTCTTTACTCAGAGCGTGGTGGCTGTGTGGAATGATCTTCCAGCAGAAGTGGTGGAAGCAGGATCGATTTTAACATTTAAAAGTAAAGTGGATAGGTATATGGTATAGGTATATGGACGGGAAGGGAATGGAGGGGTATGGTCTGAGTGCAGGTAGATGGGACTAGGGGAAAATAAATGGTCGGCACGGACTGGAAGGGCCGAGAAGGCCTGTTTCCGTGCTGTAATTGTTATATGGTTATATGGTTATATGATGTTTAAGTGAAAATAAGAAGAAATTGATTTAGTTTTGGATTTTCTACATTCTTTCATGGGCAGCCTAACACCATTATATCTGTTCTCATTGTTGCCTGTTGCCTGATAAGAAAGTAAACTATTTAGAGCTGCTGTTTACAATCCTGTTTACAATACATACTTATTGGGTACAAATATATCCTCATATCCGATGTTCCCGGTGTGGATTCCTGTATGTCGCGAGACCAAGAGCAGGCTCGGCGATCATTTCGCTGAACACCTCCGCTCAGTCTGTCTAAACCTACCTGATCTCCCAATTACTCAGCAATTTAACTCCCCCTCCCATTCCCACTCTAACCTTCCTGTCCTGGGCCTCCTCCATTGTCAGAGTGAGGCCCAGCGCAAATTGGAGGAACAGCACCTCATATTTTGCTTTGGTAGCTTGCACGTGGCCTTTGCTTTCCCTCTCTCTACCTCCTCCCCCCTTCCCAGTTCTCCTACCAGTCTTACTGTCTCCGACTACATTTTATCTCAGTATTGCCCACTCCCCTGACATCAGTCTGAAGAAGGATCACGACCTAAAACGTCACCCATTCCTCTCACCAGCGATGTCCCGTTGAGTTACACCAGCGTTTTGTGTCTACCCATAGTTAATGGGGCTACCTCTATAACTTTTTTTATAAACAGAAATAACTGCTATTTTAAACTCATTTAAATCTACAGATGTTTGTATGATCACGTGTTGACAATCTGACATCTGTCATGTTTTTATTTCTCTGCTTTATTTCTCATCTCTATCTTTGAATTCATCCATGAAGGCTGCCCATAATTTTTCTGCCCATCTCTCCCTCATATAACTCAACTGGCCCTTCAGTTTCTGCACCTTGAAGGCCTCCAACTGATGATTTATCTGCTATAATTTGAGTCCTGTTCACCTGAGCCAGACTTGTCCTTAGTCTGTGTGGGATAGTGTTAGTGAGCGGGGTTCGCCAGTTGGTGCAGACTCAGTGGATCGAAGGGACAGTTTTTGTGCTGTATCTGCAAACTAAAATTAAAAAAATCTATATCCTATTATATAATTTGAGACTTTCCTAAAGGGCCTGTCCAATTGTTCGAGGTAATTCAAGAGCTCTCCCGAGTTTTAAAAAAACAAACTCGTGGTAAGCATGTAGAATGTACGTAGCGGGTACGTCAGAGCTCGGGACGTCTTTTAGCGGCTCATAACGCTCTCGGCAGGTACCCGGGAAACGCAGTAAGCTCGTGAAGACTCGTGAAGATTTTTCAACATGTTGGAAACTGTCCACGAGAGTCCCGAGTACCTACGAGCGGCGATTACCGCAATTCTCTGAGTTCGAATCAGGGGAAACTCGGGAGAACTCTTGAATTCGTACAGCCCCATTACTATCCAGAACTCTGCAAGTGTTCTGTTGTCTGCAAATTTGTTAATCAGCATATTCATCTAAATCCAGAAAAGTCCAGGGTCTAGTATGAATTGGTATTCAGTTGAGTGCCAGAAAATTTATAAATTAATTAATTCTAAATCTTATTTTTATTGCTTATTTCTTAAAGGATATAATTATATACTGCTTTCAATCTGTACTAAATTTCTGTCGAAATTGGGTCATTTTATTCTATTTTGCATTTATATGCTGATAGAAACATAGAAAAATAGAAAATAGGTGCAGGAGTAGGCCATTTGGCCCTTCGAGCCTGCACTGCCATTCAATATGATCATGGCTGATCATCCAACTCAGTATCCTGTACCTGCCTTCTCTCCATATCCCCTGATCCCTTTAGCCACAAGGGCCACATCTCTCCCTCTTAAATATAGCCAATGAACTGGCCTCAACTACCTTCTGTGGCAGAGTATTCCAGAGACTCACCATTCTCTGTGTGAAAAATGTTTTCCTCATCTCGGTCTTAAAGGAATTCCCCCTTATCCTTAGATTGTGACCCCCTGTTCTGGACCTCCCCAAC
Organism: Raja brachyura; assembly: GCA_963514005.1. Next base: position 39,999,525 of record OY740782.1, read on the forward strand.
ATCGGGAACAATCTTCCTGCATCTAGCCTATCCAACCCCTTAAGAAGTTTCTATAGGATCCCCCCTCAGTCTTCTAAATTCTAGCGAGTACAAGCCAAGTCTAATGCATCGACTATTTCTGTGGCTACTTCCTTGAGTACTCTGGGATGCAGACTATCTGGCCCTGGGGATTTATCGGCCTTTAATCCATTCAATTTACCCAACACCACTTCCCGTCTAACCTGGATTTCACTCAGTTCCTCCACCTTATTGGACCCCCGGTCCCCTGCTATTTCCAGCAGATTATTTATGTCTTCCTTAGTGAAGACAGAACCAAAGTAGTTATTCAATTGGTCTGCCATGTCCTTGTTCCCCATGATCAATTCACCTGTTTCTGATAAGAATTTTGAATTATGGATTTTGAGTGAGTAGCATTTCATAGAACACAAAGTGCTGGAGTACCTCAGTGAAGCTCCTCCTCACTGTGATGGAAGGCAAAGTCTTATCTATCCCCTGCACTCCCCATTCTCCTCCCGATGTCAGAGTCAAAGCCCCTGGCGGGCGATGGTAAGTAAGTCCTGCGGCAGTTAAAGCCGCGCCGGGCGATGTAAGGCCCCACTCCGGTTCTTGATGTTGGAGCCCCCAGCGGGCTCTAGCAAGTCCCGCGGCCATTAAAGCAGTGCCGGGCGATGTAAGGCCCCGCTCCGGGTCATTTTCAACCCCGCATCTCGGGCAGGAGAATTTGCCATTGCGGGAGCTCCGAAAAGCGGTCTCCCACCAGGGACCCGCAAGCTCCCAGTGTTACCGTCCACCGGCCTGAAGCTGGAGCCTCCGAATAAAAAGGCAAGGTACAATAAAAAGGCCTTTTGGGAGTGGCCGCATTGAGGAAAAGTGCAACTTGAAGCTTTGGCTGGAGTGGCTTCAGCGAGAAGGGCTGAGGTGTAGTCGTGGTCATGTCAAGCACAGAATAAATCAGCAGTAAGTCAGAAGTGTAAATTGTGTGATGGGTCATGTGATGTGCTGCAACTGCATGAGGTGGTGGACCTCTCAGTGGTTCCTGGTGACCACATCTGTAGCAAGTGTTGGGTGATTGAAGAACTTGGGCTCAAAGTGGACAACCTGGAGTCAGAGCTTTAAATGCAATGGCACATCAGGGAAGGGCAGAATTACCTGGACGCTGTGTTTCTGGAGACAGTCACACTTGTGAGAATAACTACTTCGAACTTGGTCTGTGGTCAGGATGAGGGTGTGACTGCAAGTGAGGCAAGCAGAGGGATAGAAGTAAAGGCATTGTTACAGGAACTTCAACCATTGAGCATGTCAAGCAGGGCTGAGATTCTTTCTTACTGTGGAAATGAGTGTGAGGTCTGTAAGAAGGATGAGCAACCTAACCATAGCACCGTGGATCAGGGAGCCATTTAAGAGGGGAGAGAGAAGAGATGTGTAGTTGTCATTGGGGATAGTATATTCAGGGGAATAGACACGATTCATTGTCACGAAATTCGAGTCCCAAAGGTTGTGTTGCCTGCTTGGTGCCCGGGTTCAGGACATCTCATCTGACCTGCAGAGGAATTTGGAGTGGGTAGGGAATGATCCAGTTGTTACAGTCCATGTGAGTACCAATGATGTAGTTAGAACAAGAATTAAATGGAAAAGTAGAACCAAAAAGGTAATAATCTCTGGATTGCTCTCTGAGCCAGGAGCAAACTGGCAGAGGGTCGGGAAGAACTGAGTTGAACATGTGACTCAAAAAGATTGGTGTGGGAAAAGAAAGTAAGTAAGTATTTTTTATTTATATAGCGCTTTTTAAATCAAATCACATTGAAGCCAAAGTGCTTTACAGAGAAGAAATTAGATTTCCATACATCCATATAAAAGAAAAAAGAAAAAAAGACACAATACACTATAGGATTCAACATGAAACGTCCCCCCAAAGCAGAATCCACTGTGAGAGAAGGCACCAAAAAGTCCAGTCCTCCTCATAGTTCACCCGAGGTCGGGCTCTATTTGTGGCCACCTCAGCCAGTTGGATGTTTTCAGGCCCTCTTTGCCGGGAAGCTGGAATTCCAGCGTCGGGTGAACACTCCGCTGCGGCTTGGAAATGTCTGGAGTGGCCGCTTCCTACCTGGAGACTGCGGCACCCGAAGTCCTCAGGCCGCGCTGGTTGGAGCTCCGACTCTGGCGATCTCGGATCCCAGGCTCTGCGGTGTTTTAAATCCAGCACCGTCCGCACACGGCTGGACGCCCGCAGCCACAGCTCCTTGACGTTGGAGTCGGCGGTCACCGCACTCCGGAGCTTACCGCATGGCGATCCGGTAAGGCATCGCCCGCTCCATGTTGGCGTCCCAGCGCTGTGCCGCTGCCAAAGCTGTAGTCCCGGCAGGAAACGCCACTTCAGTTCGATGGCAGGCTGCACGGAGAGGACGAAGATGCGATTCGGAGGAAAACCGACCAGGTAGGACTAGGACTAATACAGTTTCCCCCTCCCCCCACATAAAAAGATTAGACCTCCAAAAAAAATGTTTTAGACACTAAAAAGGGTGAAATGACGGACGGCAGGCAGGCATACAAATGGCACCTGCACATCTGCCATTTTTGGATTTGGATTTGTGGAACATTGGCACCAATATTGGGAAAGAAGGAAGCTTTTCTGATGGGACATACTCCACTTGAACCTGGCTGGGACAAGGGTCCTGGAAAACTGCATAACCAGAGCTGTAGAAAGGGCTTTAAACTAAATAGCGGTGGGGGTAATGTGGATGAAGTTAAAGGGAAGAAAAGTGCTGGAGACGTTCCTGAAGTCTCCAGAAGTAATAGGACAGAAAGTTTAAGAAGTGATAAGTCTCTAAGGTCAAGCCATATCAGGACCAATGTTGGAAGACGGTGGTGAATACTGAACTAAAGGTGTTATATTTGAATGCACACAGTATAAGGAACAAAGTGGATGAGCTTGTAACGCAGGTAGAAATTGGTAGGCATGATGTTTGGGCATCATGGACGTGTCTGAAAGAGCATCAGAGCTGAATATCCAATTGAGAAGACGGACAAGTGGGCAGAGGGGTGAGGTAGCTCTGCTGGAAAGGAGTTAAATTCTATCCTGCAAGGGTAAACAGTCCCAATGGGAGTAATATACAAGCCTCAAAATAGTAGCCAGAATGTAGGGAACAAATTACATCAAGAGATAGAATTGGCATGTAAGAAAGGTAATGTTTCAGTGGTCATGGAGGATTACAATGTGCAGGTAGACTGGAAAAATCAGGTTGGTATTGGATCCCAAGATAAGGAATTTGTAAAGAGTGCCTATGAGACGTTGAAAGATCTGAGGGTGGATATGCCAGATGGACTACACCCCAGGATTCTGAAAGTGGTGGCTTTAGAGATTGTGGAGAATTTATTGGTGATATTTCAAGAATCACTAGAGGCAGGAGTAGTTCCAGAGGACTAGAGAATTGCAAATGTTACTCCATTGTTCAAGAAGGGAGTGAAGCAAAAGAGGGGAAACTATAGGCAGGACTAGTGGTTGGTAGGATTTTAGAGTCCATTATTAAAGATTAGGTTTCAGATTTAATAGAAACACAAGGTAAAACAGCTGGAGTTTTTTGAGGAAGTTAATAGCAGGATAGACAAATTGGACACAGTGGATGTTGTTTATCTGGATTTTCAGAAGGCCTTTTTATTCAGCTTCAGAAGGTGCCACATATGAGGTTGCAAAAGAAAATGAGAGCCCATGCTATTCGAGGGAAGATACTAGCATGAATAGAAGACTGGCTGAATGGCAAAGAGTGGGAATAAAGGGGGCCTTTTGTGTTTAGTTGATTGACAGTGACTTTACGTTGTATATCAGTGATTTGGATGATGGAATTGAAGGCTATATGGCCAAGTTTGCGGATGATATGAAGACAGGTGGAGGGGCAGGTCATGTGGAGAAAGCAAGGACTTGGCCAGATTGGAAAAGTGCGCAAAGAAGTCGCAGATGGAATACAGTGTAGAAAAGTGTGCAGCTGCATTTTGGTTTTAGGAGTAAAGGCATAGACTATTTTCCAAATGGAGAGGTGATTCAGAAATCAGGAGTGCCAAGTGAATTGGGAGTGCTGGTGCAGAATTCCCAGAACGTTAGGTTGCAAGTTGTATAACTGTATTCGAAAATAAATGTTTCTGACCCTAGATACTTGTGACAATAAAGTACAATTGAAGCATTGGTCGGTGATGGAAAAAGTTATCAGCTTCAGATTTCTGGGCGTTAACATCTCAAATAACCTGTCCTGGGTGCAGCACATATGTAATTAAAAATTGCACCATCAGCTCTATTTGTTCAGAGATTTAACATGATTTACATGTTACCCAATAATATACTTCTGCAAGTCAAGTTAGATAGGACAATTCAATTCTTGCTTGCTGCAGCACAACAGAATATTGTAAACAAAAATACAGAACAGTTCAGTTCAATATACACATAAATAAGCAGATAAAGTGCAATAGGCTGTTACAGTTCAGAGTCTGTTTGTTGGCGAGTTTAATAGTCTGGCTGTGGGGAAGAAGCTGTTCCTGAACCTGGATGTAACAGATTTCAGGCTCCTGTACCTTCTTCCCGATGGTAGCGGAGAGTTGAGTGCCAGACCAGGATGGTGTGGGTCCTTGATGATGTTTGCTGCCTTTTTGAGGCAGCGACTGTGATAGATCCCTTCGATGATAGGGAAGTCAGAGCCGATGATGGACTGGGCAGTGTTTACAACTTTCTGCATCCTATTCCACTCCTGGTTGCTCAGGTTGCTGAACCAAACCACGATGCAACCGGTCAGCATGCTCTCTACTGTGCACCTGTAGAAGTTCGAGAGAGTCCTCTTTGACATACCGACTGTCCGTAGTCTTCTCAGGGAGTAGAGGCGCTGAAGTGCTTTCTTTATGATTGCATCAGTATGCTGGAAACAGGAAAGATCTTCGGAAATATGCACGCCCAGGAATTAGATCTTGACCCTTTCCACCATCATCCCGTTGATGTAAACAGGATTGTGGGTCCTTATCCTACCCCTTCCAAAGTCCACAATCAGTTCCTTGGTTTTGCAAGTGTTGAGAGCCAGGTTATTGTGCTGGCACGATTTGGTTAATCGGTTGATCTCACTTCTATACTCTGACTCATCCCCATCAGTGATTCGTCCCACAACAGTGGTGTCGTCGGTGAATTTGATGATAGAGTTTGCACTATGACCGGCGACGCAGTCATGAGTATAGAGTGAGTACAGCAGGGGGCTGAGCACGCAGCTTTGAGGTGCTCCCGTGTTAATTATTAACGAGGATGACACATTTCCACCAATACGGACAGACTGTGGTCTGTGGATGAGGATGTCAAAGATCCAATTGCAGAGGGATGTGCATAGACCCAGATCTGAGAGCTTGGTAACCAGCTTGGAGGGGATGATTTCATTAAATGCCAAGCTGTAGTCAATGTATAACAGCCTGACATATGAGTTTCTGTTGTCCAAGTGGTCCAGAGCGGGGTGGAGAGCCAGTGAGATCACATCCACCGTTGATCTGTTGTGGCGGTAAGCGAACTGCAGTGGGTCGAGGTTCTTGTCAAGGTAGGAGTTGATTTGCGCCATAATCAACCTCTCAAAGCACTTCATCACCACCGACGTTAGTGCCACTGGAGAAATCATCCTGACAGGTTCCTTCATGGCCTGGTGATAAAATCCAAACCACAGCAACACAAAACAGAACAGAGAGTTGAGTTCACAGCTTGGGAACTGTTGGGGGAGACGATGTTTCCAGTCCAAGCTGCGGACATGTCGGTGGCTCCAATCCTAGAGATGGGACTGGACCAGCGAGACCGACATCGGGTAGAGCCCTAGTGGTGGGTGATTCCATTGTCTGAGGAGCGGACAGAAGATTCTGTGGCAGCAGACGAGATGCGAGGATGGTCTGTTGCCTCCCTAGTGCCAGGGTTCAGGATATCACGAGCCAAATTCAGAACATCTTCGAGAGAGAGAGAAGGTGAACAGCCGGTAGTAGTTGTGCACGTAGGCATAAACGACATCAGGAAGAAGAGGAAGGAGGTTCTCCAACATGAATTTAGAGAGTTGGGAAGTAGACTGAAATGCCGGACTTCTAGGGTGGTTATCTCTGGATTGCTTCCAGTACCTCGTGCTAGTGAGGACAGGAACAGGGAGATAGGGGATCTGAATGTGTGGCTGAGGGGGTGGAGCATGGAGCAAGGTTTTAGATTTAGAGACCACTGGGATCACTTCTGGGGTAGGGGAGACCTGTACAAAAGGGACGGGTTACACCTTAACTGGAGGGTGACACGTGTGTGTTTAAACTAAATAGTGGGGGGGAGGGATTGGTAAATTGGGAGTATAAAGATGGAGTTGAAGGGGAAGTGACTACAGGAAAAATGACAAAAGATTCTCGAATTAATGTGAAGGAAAGCTCGAGAAGGACCACTTGCGAGCGGTGCAAGGCGGAAAGTGAAGACGGAGGTGCTGTATATGAATGCGCGAAGTATAAGGAATAAAGTGCACAAGCTCGAGGCTCAGTTAGAAACGGGCAACTATGATGTTGTGGGAATTACTGAGACATGACTGCAAGAGGGCCAGGGCTGGGAAATGAATATTCAAGGGTATACATCCTTTCAAAAAGACAGGCAGGTGGGCAGAGGGGGTGGGGTTGCTCTGTTTGTGAGGAGTGAAATTCAGTCCCTTGCAAGGGTGACATTGAAACAGGAGATGTGGAGTCAGTATGGATAGAACTAACGAATTGTAAGGGTAAAAACACCCTAATGGGACTAATCTAATGTCCCCCAAACAGTAGCCTGGACTTAGGATGCAAGTTGAATCAGGAGTTAAAATTGGCATGTAGCAAATGTAATGGGAGATTTCAACATGTAGGTAGACTGGGAAAATCAGGTTGGTACTGGACCCCAAGAAAGGGACATTGTAGAGTGGCTTTGTGATGGATTCTTAGAACAGCTTGTTTTGGAGCCTTTCAGGGAGAAGGCAATTCTTGATTTAGTGTTATGTAATGAACCGGATTTGATAAAGGACCTCGAGGTTAATGAGCCATTAGGAGGCATGACCATAACATGGTCAGGTTTAATCTACAATTGGAGAGGGAGAAGGGTAGATCGGAGGTGTCAGTGTTACAGTTGAATAAAGGGGACTATGGAACCATGAGGGAAGAGCTGGCGTATGTGAAGACGAAAAAATCAGTTAAGACCATAGATGGACCCTTTGTGACCAAAAAAGGTGAATTTATTATGGGGAACAAGGAAATGGCAGATGAGTTGAACAGGTACTTTGGATCTGTCTTCACTAAGGAGATCTTCCTGATATAGTAGTGGCCAGAGGACCTGGGGTTACGGAGGAACTGAAGGAAATCCACATTAGGCAGGAAATGGTGTTCGATAGACTGATGGGACTAAAGGCTAATAAATCCCCAGGGCCAAGTTTGCATCCCAGGGTACTTAAGGAAGTGGCTCTAGATATCGTGGATGCAATGGTGATAATTTTCCAATGTTCTATAGACTCGGAATCAGTTCCTGTGGACTGGAGGGTAGCTAATGTTATCCCACTTTTTATGAAAGGCAGGAGAGAGAAAACGGGGAATTATAGACCAGTTAGCCTGACACCGGTGGCGGGGAAGATGCTGGAGTCAATTATAAAAGATGAGATAGCCGAACATTTGGATAGCAGTAACAGGATTGGTCCGAGTCAGCATGGATTTACGACGGGGGAGCCAGTGGATGTACCGTACCTGGACTTTCAGAAAGCATTTGATAAGGAGATTTGTGGGCAAATTTAGGGCACATGGTATTGGGGGTAGAGTGCTGACATGGATAGAGAAGTGGTTGGCAGACAGGAAACAAAGAGTAGGGCTTAACGGGTCCTTTTCAGAATGGCATGCAGTGACTAGTGGGGTACCGCAAGGCTCGGTGCTGGGACCGCAGCTATTTACAATATACATCAATAATTTGGATGAAGGGATTCAAAGTAACATTAACAGATTTGCAGATGACACAAAGCTGGGTGGCAATGTGAACTGTGAGGAGGATGCTTTTGAATGCAGGGTGACTTGGACAGGTTGGGGGAGTGGGCAGATGTATGGCGGATGAAGTTTAATACGGATAAATATGAGGTTATCCACTTTGGTAGCAAAAACAGGAAGGCAGATTACTATCTAAATGGCGTCAAGTTGGGAAAAGGGGAAGTACAACGGGATCTGGTGGTCCTTTGTCATCATTCTATGAAAGTAAGCATGCAGGTACAGCAGGCAGTGAAGAAAGCGAATGGCACGTTGGCCTTTATAACAAGAGGAATCAAATATAGGAGCAAAGAGATCCTTCTGCAGTTGTTCCGAGCCCTAGCGAGACCACACCTGGAGTATTGTGTGCAGTTTTGGTCCCCCAATTTGTGGAAGGACATTCTTGCTATTGAGGGAGTGCAGCATAGGTTAATTCCCGGGATAGCGGGACTGTCATATGCTGAGAGAATGGAGCAGCTGGCCTTGTACACTCTGGAGTTTAGAATGATGAGAGGGGAACTCATTGAAACATATAAGATTGTTAAGGGTTTGGACACGGTAGAGACAGGAAAGATGTTCCCCATGTTGGGGGAGTCCAGAACCAGGGGCCACAATTTAAGGATAAGGAGTAAGCCATTTAGAACAGAGACGAGGAAACACTTTTTCTTGCAGAGAGTGGTGAGTCCGTGGGATTATCTGCCTCAGAGGGCGGTGGAGACAGGTTCTCTGGATGCTTTCAAGGGAGAGCTAGATAGGGCTCTTAAAAATAGCAGAGTCAGGGGATAAGGGGAGAAGGCAGGAACGGGGTACTGATTGGGGATGATCAGCCATGATCACATTGAATGGCGGTGCTGGCTTGAAGGGCCGAATGGCCTATTCCTGCACCTATTGTCTATTGTCTATCATTGGATAGTCCCCCCCCTCCCACCCACCCCGTCCCCTCCCCATCAACTTCTACATGGGATGCTACCTCAAGAAGGCAGCAACTATCATCAAGGATCCACGCCATTAGGTCATGCTTGTTGTATCTATCATTATCATGTACACTGCTTGCTCTAGGAGCTTCAAGCAAAGAGGTTGTTTTGTTGCTTCCAGGAGTATTATTTCAGTGCTGAAAACTTCCTTTATTTATTCATTTTTACATGTTCTTGCTGTCACTGGCATTTATTGCCTATTCCCAATAAATTATTGCCTATTCCCAATTCCATTAGGCCTTGAATTGCTGTGCTGACTAAGGATGCTCTGAATTGGAAGCAGCTCAAAGGGGCTTGACTGCACTAATACCTGGATAGGTCAATTTATCTAATGAGGAACAGTTTGGCTTGTACCACAGGTTTAGAACATGTAAGGACCTGAGGGATCCAGATACGGTGGATGTAGAGACAATATTTAATCTTGAGAGAAATTGGAATAATGGATGAGACAGAAATATGACGATTTTTTTTCACAGAGATTTGAGATATTTTGGAATCTCTTCATCAGCTTATGCTGAAAGCAAATTCATTAGTTTAGAGGTACAACGTGGAAACGTGCTTTTCTCGCAACCAAAGCCGTGCCGACCAGCGACCATCCGTTCACTGGGAACAATTTACAGAAGCCAATTAACCCACAAACCTGCACGCTTTCGGAATGTCGGAGGAAACCAAAGCACACAGAGAAGATCTGTGTGGTCACGTTCAAGTTCACATTTATTGTCACCTTGCACCAATTAAAGGTGCAGTGATATTTGAGTTACCATGGAGCCATACAATTAAAGGAACACAAAACATGATAGAACTTAACATAAACATCCACCACAGTGATCACTGTGATGAAAGGCAATAAAGTTCAGTCAGTCTTCCTCCTTTTGTTCACCCGTGTTTGAGGCATTGACCCTCCGTAGGCACCACAACAGATGGCCCGATGTACAGGCCCTCTCGTCAAGATGATCGAAGCTCTGACGTCGGGATGGATGGAACACACCCCGCGGCTTAGAGTGCCTGAATCGGCCACTTTCTTACAGCGGCTTTTCCATGTTATAGGCCGCAGGCAGGCCAGCGGTCGGTGCTCTTCTCTGGTGATCCCCGGCAAGGGATCCCTGGTTCCGGGATGTTAAGTCTATGCAACGCCCGCGGCTAGAAGTTTCACGATGTTAAAGTCAGCAGGCCGGCAGTCTGAGCCTTTCTTCTGGCTCCGCGATGGAAGTTTGCGCCGTGGCTGCTGCTGACGCTCTGGGCCGTCTCCGGGAAAGGCCGCACCAATCCAAGTAGTTAGACCGCGAGGGAGGCAAAAATGCGACTAGGAGAAAAGTTGCATCTCTATCGAGGTAAGTGACTGGAAACGGTTTCCCCCTATTTCCCCCCCCCCACCACCCCCCACATAAAAACATACCGAGAAACATTAACACAAATATTTAGACATACTAATTAAACAAAAAAACTCGAAATGACTGACACACAGCTGGCGAGGCTGCCACTCTCAGCACCACCTGATGACATAGATCACAGGGAGAAAATAAAGAATCTGTGCAGACGGCACCCGAGGTCAGGATTGAACCCTGGTCTCTGGTATTGTAAGGCAGCAACTCTACCACTGCAGCACTGTTCCACCCAAATTCTCTGATTATTTTTAAGGTAGAGGCTAAAATGAACAAAAGCGGGAATGTTTTCTATCAGTAGAGAGGAATGCGGACATGAGATTAGTCAGATTAACCATGATCTCATTACATAGCAGTTTAAGACTCAGAGATCGGAGTGGTCTACTCCTGCTCACGATTGGTATGTTATAATGAATCCCCACAATGTTGCATGGGGATTTCCCAGATTTAATCCCAGCAATTTTGGGATTAAATCCAGAAATTAAATCCAGATTAAATTCCCAGATTTAATCACAGCAACTGGAAGCAGAGCTCCGGTTTGCTTCCAGTTCCTTGTGCTGGCAAGAGCAGGAACAGGGAGATACGGAACCTGAATGTGTGGCTGAGGAACTGTTGCAGGGGGCAGGGATTTAGATTCTTAGATCACTGGGATCTGGTTTGGAGTAAGGGGGAACCGTACAAAAGGGACGGATTGCATCTTAACAGGTGGGGGACCAGCATTCTGGCAGGCAGGTTTGCCACTACTACACGGGTGGTTTTAAACTGAATGAGGGGGGTGGGGTGTCAAATGGGATAGTCGAGGATGGAGTTAAAGGGAAAGAGAGTAAATGGATGGTTAATGACCCCAGAATTAACGGGAAAGGAAGCTCACAAAGGGATAGGAGAGTATGGCCAAGTGTATTGTGAAAGGTGAGATGCGTAAGGAATTAAAAGTATTGTATATGAATGCGCGAAGTATAAAAAGTAAAGTAGATGAGCTTGTGGCTCAGAGCTTGGTAGATATGACATTGTGGGGATTACCGAGACATGGCTGCAGGAGGATTGGGCTTGGGAACTTAATATTCAGGGTTATACATACTATAGAAAGGACAGAGGAGGGCAGAGGAGGGGGGTAGCTCTGCTGGTGAGGGATGGAATTCAGTCCCTTGCGAGGGAAGACATAGGGACTGACAAGGTAGAGTCACTGTGGATTGAGTTGAGGAATTGTAAAGGCAAGAAGATACTAATTGGTGTTATTTACAGACCCCCAAATAGTAGCCCAGATGTAGGGTGTAAGTTGCGGCAGGAGTTAACAAAGGTAATGCCACTGTGGTGATGGGGGATTTCAATATGCAGGTAGACTGGGAAAATCAGCTTTGTTCAGGACCCCAAGAAAGAGAGTTTGTAGAATGCCTCCGAGATGGATTCTTGGAGCAGCTTGTAATGGAGCCAACCAGAGAAAAGGCAATTCTAGATTTAGTGTTGTCCAATGAACCAGATATGAGAAGAGAACTCGAGGTAAAGGAACCGCTTGGAGGTAGTGGTCATAATATGATTAGTTTTAATCTGCAATTTGAGAAGGAGATGCAGTTGAACAAAGGGGACTATGAAGGCATGAGATGGGAGCTGGGCAAAGTAGACTGAAAAGGGATCCTAGCAGGAATGACAGTGGAACAGCAATGGCAGGAATTTCTGGGCATAATCCGGAAGACGCAGGATCATTTCATTCCAAAAAGGAAGAAAGATTCTAAGGGGAGTAGGAGGCAACCATGGCTGACAAGAAAAGTTAGGGATAGAATAAAACTAAAAGAAAAGATGTATAACACAGCAAAGAGTAGCCGGAAGCCAGAGGATTGGGACACTTTCATAGGACAACATAAGGAAACAAAACGAGCAATACGGGCTGAAAAGATGAAGTACGAGGGGAAGCTGGCCAGGAATATAAAGAAGGACAGTAAAAGCTTCTTTAGATATGTTAAGGGAAAAAGAGTAGCAAAGTCAAATGTGGGTCGCTTGAAGGCAGACACGGGTGAAATTATTATGGGCAACAAGGAAATGGCAGAAGAGTTGAATAGGTACTTCGGATCTGTCTTCACTAAGGAAGACACAAACAATCTCCCATATGTAATGGAGGACAGAGGATCTAAGGGGGTAGAGGAACTGAAATAAATTTTCATTAGGCGAGAAATAGTATTGGGTAGGCTAATGGGACTGAAGGATGATAAATCCCCTGGGCCTGATGGTCTGCATCCCAGTGTCCACAGGGAGGTGGCTCTAGAAATAGTGGACGCTTGGTGATCATTTTCCAATGTTCAATAGATTCAGGATCAGTTCCTGTGGACTGGAGGATAGCTAATGTTAGCCCATTTTTCAAGACTAGAGCAAGAGAGAAAACGGGGAATTACAGACCAGTTAGCTTGACTTTGTTGGTGGGAAAGATGCTGGAGTCAATTATTAAAGAGGTAATAATGGGGCATTTGGATAGCAGTAAAAGGATTCGTCCAAGTCATCATTTATGAAAGGGAAACCATGCTTGACTAATCTTCTGGAATTTTTTGAGGATGTGACAAGTAAAATGGATGAAAGGGTGCCAGTGGATGTAGTGTATCTAGACTTTCAGAAAGCTTTTGGTAATGTCCCGCATGGGAAACTGGTGACTTAAATTAGAGCACATGGTATTGAGGGTAGGGTGTTAACATGGATAGAAAATTGGTTGGCAGACCAGTGCAAAGAGTAGGAGTGAATGGGTCCTTTTCAGAATTGCAGGCTGTGGTGAGTGGAGTGCCGCAAGGCTCGGTTTTGGGGCCGCAACTGTTTACCATATATATTAATGATTTGGAAGAGGGAATTAGGAGCAACACTAGCAAGTTTGCGGATTACATAAAGCTGGGTGGCAGTGTGAACTGTGAAGAGAATGTTAGGAGGTTGCAGGGTAGGGTTGAGTGAGTGGGCAGATGCGTGGCAGATGCGTGGCAGATGCAATATAATATAGATAAATGTGAGGTTATCCACTTTGGCAAAAACAAGGGGGCAGATTATTATCTCAATAGGGTTAGGTTAGGTAAGGGTGAGGTACAGCGAGACCTGGGTTTCCTTGTACACCGGTCACTGAAAGTTGGCGTGCAGGTACAGCAGGCAGTGAAGACAGCTAATGGAATGTTGGCCTTCATAACAAGAGGATTTCAGTATAGGAGTAAAGAGGTTCTTCTGCAGTTGGGGCTCTGGTGAGACCACATCTGGAGTATTGTGTCCAGCTTTGGTCTCCTAATTTGAGGAAGGACATCCTTGCGATTGAGGCAGTGCAGCGTCGATTCACGAGATTGATCCCTGGGATGGCGGGACTGTCATATGGGGAAAGATTGAAAAGACTAGACTTGTATTCACTGGAGTTTAGAAGGATGAGGGGGGTTCTTATTGAAACATATAAAATTATAAAAGGACTGGACAAGCTAGATGCAGGAAAAATGTTCCCAATGTTGGGCGAGTCCATAACTAGGGGCCACAGTCTTAGAATAAAGGGGAGGTCATTTAAGACTGAGGTGAGAAAAAAACTTTTTCACCCAGAGAGTTGTGAATTTATGGAATTCCCTGCCACAAAGGGCAGTGGAGGCCAAATCACTGGATGGATTTAAGAGAGAGTTGGCTAGAGCTCCAGGGGCTAGCGGAGTCAAGGGATATGGGGAGAAGGCAGGCACGGGTTATTGATACGGGACGATCAGCCATGATCATAATGAATGGCGGTGCTAGCTCAAAGGGCTGGATGGCCTCCTCCTGCACCTATTTTCTATGATTCTATGTTGCTAATTATGAAGAAATGTTGATGTTATTTCAAAGATGGGTGACCTGCAGGAGCTGGTGTTTCCATGTATCTGTTTTCCTTGTCTTTCTTGGTGATGAAGCTCATAAGTTGGGGAACTGCCGCTGGCAAAGCCTAAAGGGCCTGTCCCATTGTACGAGGTAATTCAAGAGTTCTCCCGAGTTCTCCCGATTCAAGCTCGTGTAATGTACGTAGCGGGTATGTAGGGGCTCGTACGAGTAAAAAGTAACAATTTTTTTCATCACAAGTACTTTTTTACTCATGGACATTTTTCACAGTGTTGAAAAAAACATCACAAGTGTACTGGTTTTCCCGAGTACCTACCGTTACCCCTACGAGCCGCTATTTGACATCCTCGAGCTCCTACGGGGAGAACTCGGGAGAACTCTTGAATTACCTCGTACAGTGGGACAGGTCCTTTAGTGACCAACTGCACAGCATGTTGCAGGTGACAAAACTGCAGGCCTATGCACCAGTGGTGGAGCGATTGAAAAGATTACTCCTGACCCCAATGATTCTTGTAAGATGACTACTAATGCCTCCACAATCTCTAAAGCGACCTCTTTCTAAACCCTGGGCGTAGTCCATCTGGTCCAGGTGACTTATCCACCTTCAGACCTTTAGGATCTCTAAAGGAGATTTGTGGGGAAAATATTTTACAAATGCTTTACCTCGTGGGTGTCTGGAATGCGCTGCCTGGGGTGGTAGCAGAAGACGATATGGCTAAGAGGCATTTAGATGGGTATATGAATATGCAGGAATGGAAGGATGTGGATCACATGCAGGCAGAAGAGATTAGTTTAACTTGACATTATGTTCCGCACAGACATTGTGGGCCAAACTTTCTTTTCTCCTTCAGTTGCCCAGGACAATAACTTTCCATCTTGTATTGCTTTGAAGAACAGAACCAAACCTGGTGGATCGGTCAGCAGAAATGTCCAAAATCATCCACATTTTTTATAGGGGTTTAACTGTTGTGTTTACCTGATTTATTGCAAACAAATCGTGTTATTACATCATTTGTACACAGGGTGAGCATATTTGATTACTATCAGGGGCCTGGGGACCTTTTCCCAACAGATACATGGCCAAATGGCTTTTAATCTGACACGACAGACGGTATAGAAATAGTCCTCACCTGCTCAAATAAAATCGGCAGTCAATGACATTCTAACATTTAAACACCTACTGGCAGGGATATTTTTTCAGAACAATTGTATGTTTCACACTCATTCCAAGTAGATCTGAAAGAAGCTCTCCAGTTCAGAGAGACACCTCCAGCAGCAGTCTTATCTTGTCTAAATAAATAAAAAATAAAAATATACATTTGCAGTGCAGGATATTATGAAAAGAAACAGAAAATACAGGTAATTCAGATATATCATTAATTGTAAAAAGAGATTTGTGTTCTAATGAATGAATACATTTGACATCAGTCTGGTCTCTTTATAAAAACTGTCTAACCTGCTGTGAATTCTGAACATATTCCATTGTAATTTGATCGAACTATTAGTTGTTTTTCTGCGCAGTTTATGATGATTAAACATATTGATCTCCTCAATGTGGCTTAATAAGCTCCCGATTTCTTCCCTAATATCATTTCTCATTCTTGCTTTCAAACCATTTATAAATGCTTACATTACTCTTGTGGATTTTGCAGATTAAATATAGCTAGTTCTGTGAAACAATGGATGATTAGTATGGCCTTTAATTCTGTCTTTTTCTATGTACATACTGTATGACTTTAAAAGACGTTCCACCAGCACCTCTACATTCTTATGTTTAAAGAGATTCAGCCATTGGATAGTCTACCCAGCTTCAATTGGCAGCGCTACTTGAAATTAAACATAAACAATTTAATATTGCTCTATTTATTCTGTAGCCATGACAGGTTAAAATGATAATGCTGATGCTGGTTTAAATCAAAGGTAGACACAAAATGCTGGAGTAACTCAGCGGGACAGGTAGCAGCGTCTCTGGAGAGAAGGAGTGGGGGACATTTCGGGTCGGAAGAAGGGTCTCGACCATTCCTTCTCTCCAGAGATGCTGCCTGTCCCGCTGAGTTACTCCAGCATTTTGTGTTTATCTTCGATTTACCATCCTCCAGTCTCCAGCACCTCACCTGTATTTAATGACGACTCGTAAATCTCAACCATCCCTATTTACCCATACTTGTTCCATAGCCTACAAATTCTTGGCAATTCAAGTACTTGTTCAGAAGCATCATAATGCTGTGAGTGTATCTGCTTCAACCACACCTTTAGACAGCACATTTCTAATTTTAACTATCCTCAGATCCTCTCTAAACCTCTTAGGCCTCACCTTAAACCTATGTTCTCAGGTCATAGACACTTTGGCCATGGGGAAATGTTTCTTAATATCTACCCTATTTGTACTTCTCATAGGTTCACCCCTCAACCTCCTCCAGTTCAAAGTAATCAAAGCCAATCTATGCAAACCTGCCTCATAATTGAAGCTAAATTATGAGCATCATCCTGATGAACTTCCTCAGCTGCTTCTCCAGTGCAATGCTGTCCTTCCAGTGTGGTGACCAGACTGGAAACAATATTCAAGCTGTGGCACGTTGCAGCTCACAGGTTTCACATTAGAGATTAAACCTCTACCATAAACGTGCTACATTGTTTTGTTTGCATTCTCATTTACTAATTCACACACAAATGATTCTACAGTTCCTGATTGTGAAAGGTCTGATAATTGCATCTTTATCCTGCATTGTAATTTTCCCACTGTGTTGTCCCTCCCCGATTAAGCAAATGTATTACTCATGAAATTCTCCGTAAATGCTGGATTAAAATGCTTTCAACATTCCCATAATTAGTTTGTGAGGGATTTTGCTCATGTTTGTGACATTTAAAAATGAATGGGCGATTTCTATGCTTCCAGTTCATCTATAGGTTGTAGCCGTCCTTGTCTCATGCATGGCCCCAGTACTCTGACCTCCACTTAGACTTCAGCAATATAATTTGCTCTTGCAAGTGTCTTCACCGTTCCATGAAAGAACCATCGTCGTGGCCTCCCATGCTTTTCCAGCTCATTAATCTATCCATTGCACTCACTACCTGCCATTGTTAAAGTTTTAACAAAAGAACACTGTTCCACTTCCCTTGCATTTGATCACTGTCTTACTACTTCCTCAGCAGCAATATCCCAAACCCATCATGAATGTAGCATCCATTGGTCCAATTACATTGCTGTTTAGTAAAGGCAGTGCAATAGATCGTTGAACCAAACAAACTTTATTGACTGACAACTAAACTATTGGTAATGAATGATACAATAAAGTATCAGAAATCATACTTATAAGGGTTTTAAAGATATGTATGTACACAATTTACTAGGGTATTTTCTCGGTGTCACTTTCACTAAAGACCATGGGCAATTGTCCATCAGATCCACAAGATCACAAGAAATTGCAGAGAGTGGTTGATGTAACCCAGTCCATCACTCCAATTAGCATGGACTCTATTACAGTGCTTAAAAAATCAGCCAACATAATGAAAGACCTTTCCCAACCAGGTCATTCCTCCTATGCCCATGCTCATTGGGCAGAAGATACATAAGCTAGGGTGCAGTCCCATTCTTCTCTACCTCATCGCGGACATTAGGCTTTGTCTCTGGAACTGTTATGTTACATAGAAACATAGAAACATAGAAAATAGGTGCAGGAGTAGGCCATTCGGCCCTTCAAGCCTGCACCGCCATTCAATATGATCATGGCTGATCATCTAATCCAGCATCCTGTACCTGTCTTCTCTCCATACCCCCTGATCCCTCTAGCCACAAAGGCTGCATCTAACTCCATCTTAAATATAGCCAATTAACTGGCCTCAACTACCTTCTGTGGCAGAGAATTCCAGAGACTCACCACTCTCTGTGTGAAAAAATGTTTTTCTCATCTCGGTCCTAAAAGATTTCCCCCTTATCCTTAAACAGTGACCCCTTGTTCTGGACTTCTCCAACATCAGGAACAATCTTCCTGCATCTAGCCTGTCCAACCCCTTAAGAATTTTGTAAGTTTCTATGAGATCCCCCCTCAATCTTCTAAATTCTAGCGAGTACAATCCGAGTCTATCCAGTCTTTCTTCATATGAAAGTCCTGACATCCCAGGAATCAGCCTGGTAAACCTTCACGGTATTCATTCTATGGCAATTTCCTCAGATTTGGAGACCAAAACTGTGCACAATACTCCAGGTGTGTTCTCACCAAGACCCTGTACAACTGCAGTAGAACCTCCCTGCTCCTATACTTAAATGCTTTTGCTATGAATGCTAACATACCATTTGCTTTCTTCACCGCCTGCTGCACCTGCATGCCTACTTTCAATGACTGGTGTACCATGACACCCAGGTCTCATTGCATCTCCCCTTTTCCTAATCGGCCACCATTCAGATAATAGTCTACTTTCCTATTTTTGCCACCAAAGTGGATAACCTCACATTTATCCACATTATACGGCATCTGCCATGCATTTGCCCACTCACCCAGCCTATCCAAGTCACCCTGCAGCCTCCTAGCATCCTCCTCACAGCTAACACTGCCCCCCAGCTTCGTGTCATCTGCAAACTTGGAGATGTTGCATTCAATTCCCTCGTCCAAATCATTAATATATATTGTAAATAGCTGGGGTCCCAGCACTGAGCCTTGAAAAATTATCACCAATGCATCCACTATTTCTGGGGCTACTTCCTTAAGTACTTTGGGATGCAGCCTATCTGCCCTGGGGATTTATCGGCCTTTAATCCATTCAATTTACCTAACACCACTTCCTGGCTAACCTGGATTTCACTCAGTTCCTCCATCTCATTTGACCCGCTATCCCCTGCTATTTACAGCAGATTATTTATGTCTTCCTTAGTGAAGGCAGAACCAAAGTAGTTATTTAATTGGTCTGCCATGTCCTTGTTCCTCATGATCAATTCACCTGTTTCTGACTGCAAGGGACCTACATTTGTTTTAACTAATCCTTTTCTCTTCACATATCTACAAAAACTTTTGCAGTCCGTTCTTATGTTCCCTGACAGTTTTCTTTCACAATCTATTTCCCCTTTCCTAATTAAGCTATTTGTCCTCCTCTGCTGGACTTAATTTCTCACAGTCCTCTGATAGGCTGCTTTTTCTGGCTAATTTGCATGCTTCATGTTTTGTTTTGATACTATCCCTGATTTCCCTTGTTATCCACGGACACACTACCTTCCCTCTTACAATGCTGAGAACTAGATTTTTCCCTCTGTATGTTTCCCTTAACTTTACCCATGATACTTGAGTTTAGCTTGATTGTATTTATACATAGCATTATTTGATTTACAGTATGAAACAAAACGTTTTACTGTACCCCGTTACACGTCACAATATCAATCTAAACCTGGTTGAGTGGTCCTGCAACTTCTCACTTAGTATCAATAAAAGCAAGGAATTGATGGTTGAGTTCAGAGAGAGGAAGTCAGGATGCCATGGGTCAGTATTCATTGGTGAGTTGGCAATGGAAATAATTTGCAGATAAAAATTCTTGGGTGTTAACATCTCAAATAATCTTGCTTGGGCCCAGCACATAGATGCAATGACAAAGAAGTTCCACCAGCACCTCTACATTTTTATGTTTAAAGAGATTCAGCCATTGAATATTCTCCCAAGCTTCAATTAGCAGAACTACTTGAAATTAAACATAAACAATTTAATAATGCTCTATTTATTCTGAAGCCATGACAGGTTAAAATGATAATACAAGTTCCACAGGTGCTTTTGTTGTATGCTGTACTTGATCTGTAACATATCACTGCATTCTATTTTGGGTGCGTTTCATGTCACCAGGCTCAAGAACCATTAGTTTCCACGAGATTCCTAAGCCAACCTGCACAACCCTCAACAGCGGAACACTATGGACTACTTCTTGCACTACGTGCAGGAAAGAACTGCAGATGCTGGTTTACATCAAAGGTAGACACAAAATGCTGGAGTAACTCAGTGGGACAGGTAGTATCTCTGGAGAGAAGGAATAGGTGACGTTTTGGGTCGGGCCCAGTCTGAAGAAGCGTCTCGACCCGAAACGTCATCTATTCCTTCTCTCCAGAGATCCTGCCTGTCCCACTGAGTTACTCCAGCATTTTCTGTCAACCTCTTCCACTACCATGGACATTTTCTAATTGTAATATTGTGCTAATGTCTTCTTTACACAGTCATTCTCTTCACTCCCTTGTGTAATTTATATATAATTTCTGTTTGTGTGTGTTGCCTGAGACTACGTGCCTCTGATGCTGCTGTGAGCAAGATTTTCATTGCACCTGTACCTCACTGTACATAACTGGACTTCATGTGAAGGTTTTCTCAGTTTGGCCATGAGAGTTCTGTGCATTCAGCAGCTTATTCATTTTTATATTTCATGTTTTGTCATGCCATTCAGCCAATTGCATCTATGTCAGATGTCAAAGAAATTCAATTAATCCCATTTCCCGTTTATCTACCTGCATCCTATTCTATTGCTCTTGCCCATCAACTTCAGCTCAGTTTTCCTGCCATCCACCTACACAAGTAATTTACAATTGTAAATTTGCTCACCAAACAACATATTTTTAGGACCTGGGAGGAAACCAGAGAACCTGAGCGGAACTCATGTGATAATTCAGAGAACATTCTAACTCCACAAATATATTACCTGAGACAGGATGAAACCCAGATCACTGAACATCTGAATGGTAGTACTAACTGCTGTGTATTATGATGCATTAATTGAGGATAATGTTACAGAAATTCATGGTCTATGTTTAAATTCCAAATGGATTTGGTAGAATGCGTCATATTAAGCGCCTCACCCAATTAATTCCAGGTATTAATTATATTGAAGATATTTCACAATCTGGCAATTCCCAGGAAAGCACAATTTACAAGAAGCATATTTGAGGAAACCATAACCAACTAAAATCAATAACCAGAAAATCATGGCTTACATGCCTATGATTTCTTGAGATATTGATTCACCCTGGAAGCATTGATGTATTAAACTGAATCTTTACTTTCTCAATGAAATTCTTAATAACTTGAGGCAAATCGTGTTGAATCATTGTCACATATAAACCAATTGAGGTCACAATGTTTTCCTCACCAATGCACCGTGACTATTCCCACCTTCCTTCACATTTCCCATACCTGGTAACGTTTATCTTTTTAAAGTATCTATTTAATTATATTGTAAGAAATTATGGGGGCTCAGTTTTTGCAACAGCCTTCCAAATGAAAATTCTGTAACATGGCATATTTTGAAATTGGAACAAAGGTACATGTATGCCAATCAGTACCCAAATCCTGCTCCAACATTCAATTCTTATTCAATGCCATTTACCTTCATTTATACCATATTCCATGTATCCTTAGCCTACAAATATCTACAGTCTTGGCAAACGGAGCATGATTGAATTACCTCTTAACTCATAGAGTGAAGACATATTTCAGAAAATGCAGTATCAAGGTTAAATGCAGAACTCCAGGGGATTCCAGCTAATAATTTCTATATTTAGAATGAAAAGCTGCAGCACCTGATCGTGCAAAGATGAAATAATAGAAAGGTATCTCAATTTAGGAGTCAATGATTAAAGTACAGAGAGTAAAGTGCCTGTCCCACTTGGGCGATCTAATCCGCGATTCTGGCGAGTTTGCCCTCGACTCATACTCGCAGCATGGTCGACACAAGGTCGTAGGAGGTCTTCGTAATTCTCCTTCATGCTCGAGAGTGGTCTCCGCGTACTCGAGGCCTCAGCTTGGTCGCGGCGATTTTTTCAATATGTTAAAAAATGCCAGCGAGTAAAAAAAAGTCTGCATGGAAAAAATAAGACACTTTTTTTACTCATAGGCTTAGTCGTAGTAGGTCGTAGTAGGACATAGTAGGTTGGCATGTTAGTCGTAGGTAATCGAGGGCAGTCAAAGGTAGTCATGGATAGTCTTCATCATAGTCGAAGGGAGGTCGAAAGAGATTGAAGGAGGTCGTCTTCACTTTCCAATATTCGGTGTCCAATTTTCCCGAAGTTAGTCTTAGCTAGTCGTAGCTAGTCGAAGGAGATAGAAGGAGATCTTCTACATAGTTTAAGGAGGTCTTCAACATGTCATTTTTTCAAACTCTTCTAAAATCGCCAATTAGGTCGCTCAAGTGGGACAGCCCCTTTAAGTTATCAGTAGCCAAAAGAAAACATTAGGAGAAATTTCTTTAAAGAATGAGTTGGTGGATTATACAATTGCTTCACTTGTGGAGAAATGAAATATATAATTAAAAAATACTGAACAATAGCCTACGCATTCTATTTGTAACTGGCAACAATCTCTCACTGACACAATAGACCAAGTGGCCACGTATTTGTCATATTTGACAATTCAAAATAGTTGGGAAACTATACACATGTTCATCATCATTAGAGAATGAATCAACCCTGGTGGAGCATAGAGTCATAGTCATACAGCATGGAAACAGTCCTTTAGCTTTTCAATGCACCTCGGTACACGTGACAATAAAATTAACTTTGGCCCAACTTATCCCATGCCATTTAAAAATCAAATATCCCAAAGAGTAGGATGCCGCATCAAAATGACACACTCTATCCAAAGGCTAAACAACATCTTATTTCCCGTTAAAACAGAAATCTAAAACAGTTAATTATTAGTTCAGTAACTCAGTTTAGGAATTACCCTGCTCTGTATTACTTTTCCCTCTTCTGAACTTCAGCCTTCTGTCAGGTACATGGCAAAAATATTTGCCCATTATTTAATTGAAGGCTTTTATGAACAGTAAGTGCATTAACTCAAAGGTTTTCTAATTCATTAAATATTAAAAAGGTTTGGTCTTAATACTTCCTTGAAATCTGTTCATATCATGTTCTTTAATTCCACACACAGTTCGACATAAATATCAGTTCTTCTGTGCTTCATGAGACATCAGTCGAGAGAGAATCTAATAAATGACAATTGACCTGTTATAGTTACCATTTCTCTCTCTGGAGATGTTGCTTGACCTGCTGAGTGGTTTCTCATTTTTATGGTTTTCTTCAACCACATTGCCATTCATGATATCTAAAGGACTTTAACCCAAGTTAGTAAGAATTGTAACTATTGAATAATGAGAAAAGTAACCTGTGGATTGGAACGTAGCTAATGTTATCCCCCTTTTTAAGAAAGGCGGGAGAGAGAAAATGGGGAATTATAGACCAGTTAGCCTGACATCGGTGGTGGGGAAGATGCTGGAGTCAATTATAAAAGATGAGATAGCCAAACATTTGGATAGCAGTACAGGATCAGTCTGAGTCAGCATGGATTTATGAAGGGGAAATCATGCTAGACTAATCTTCTGGAATTTTTTGAAGATGTAACTAGGAAAATGGTCATGGGAGAACCAGTGGGTGTAGTGTACCTGGACTTTCAGAAACCATTTGATAAGGTCCCACATAGGAGATTAGTGGGCAAAATTAGGGCACATGGTATTGGGGATAGAGTGCTGACATGGATAGAGAAGTGGTTGGCAGACAGGAAACAAAGAGTAGAGATTAATGGGTCCCTTTCAGAATGGCAGGCAGTGACTAGTGGGATACCGCAAGGCTCGGTGCTGGGACCGCAGCTATTTACAATATACATTAATGATATGGATGAAGGGATTCAAAGTAACATTAGCAAATTTGCAGATGACACAAAGCTGGCTGGCAGTGTGAACTGTGAGGAGGATGCTATGAGAATGCAAGGTGACTTGGACAGGTTGGGGGAGTGGGCAGATGCATGGCAGATGAAGTTTAATGTGGATAAATGTGAGGTTATCCACTTTGGTAGAAAAAACAGGGATCTGGGGGTCCTTGTGCATCAGTCCATGAAAGTAAGCATGCAGGTACAGCAGGCAATGAAGAAAGTGAATGGCATGTTGGCCTTTATAACAAGAGGAATCGAATATAGGAGCAAAGAGGTCCTTCTGCAGTTATACAGAGCCCAAGTGAGACCACACCTGGAGTACTGTGTGCAGTTTTGGTCCCTTAATTTGAGGAAGGACATTCTTGCTATTGAGGGAGTGCAGCGTAGATTTACAAGGTTAATTCCTGGGATGGCGGGACTGTTATACACTGAGAGAATGGAGCAGCTGGGCTTGTACACTCTGGAGTTTAGAAGGATGAGAAGGGATCTCATTGAAACATATAAGATTGTTAAGGGCTTGGGCACACTAGAGCCGGGAAACATGTTCCTGATGTTGGGGAGTCCAGAACCAGGGGCCACAGTTTAAGAATAAGGAGTAAGCCATTTAGAATGGAGACGAGGAAACACTTTTTCTCACAGTGGTGAGTCTGTGGAATTCTCTGCCTCAAAGGGCGGTGGAGACAGGTTCTCTGGATGCTTTAAAGAGAGAGCTAGATAGGGCTCTTAAAAATAGTGGTGGGGGCTGACTCATCCCTTTTCCTCCGCCTGCATTAGGCGGAGTTATAATTGCTAAGCAGATTGGCTAACATGAAGTAGCCAATCTATATCTCTTCTTGTATGAATGAAAAAGCAACTAAGGCATTTTAAACTGATTGGTTAACATGCAATAGCCAATCTACAAAACCCAAACACATTTATCACAATGTTATATTTAGTTGCTTAAAAAAAAAAGATCATGTGTTGCAATGTTCCCTCTCAACAATCACACGCTCTGTATTCACCCAGTAGAGCGCCAGATGAAATTGAATGTTCTCCATGTCCTCTCTGACTAAATCTGGGTTTTCTCATTGGTAGTGGCAGGTAATTGTGCAGACTTGTTAAAGGTCATTAAAAATGAATGGCGCAAGATATTGATTTATTTGCATGGACAGAAAAAACCCCCAATGTGCTGGAGGGCAGAAAAAATGCTGGAGAAACTCAGCGGGTGAGGCTATGGAGCGAAGGAAATAGGCAACGTTTTGAGTCGAAACTCTTCTTCAGACAGATGCGAGAGTGGGGGAGGGAAGAAGAAAGGAAGAGGTAGAGCCAGTGGGCTGAGGGAGAGCTGAGAAGGGGAAGAGAACGTAGGGACTATTTGAAATTAGAGAAGTCAATGTTCATACCCCTGGGGTGCAGACTGCCCAAGCGAAATATAAGGTGCTGCTCCTCCAATTTACAGTGGTCCTCACTCTGGCCATGGAGGAGGCCCAGGACAAAGGTCAGATTTGGAATTATGAGGGGGAGTTGAAGTGCTGAGCACAGGGAGATCAGGTTGGTTATTGCGAACCGAGCGGAGGTGTTCGGTGAAGCGATCGTCAGGAACTGGTTATATGGCATTTGTAGACAAAATGTACAGTTGAGGGGAGAAAGCCGGAAAAGAGAGATGGGGGGGGGGGGGGGGAGGGACAAATCTTACCAAGCTATAGGTGGATTAAGGCGAGAGGATGTGATTAGCTACACCTCCTCTCCTTCAGTTTCTCCCTACCCCTGATGCACAAATTGCCTTAGTCCCCCAACTCTCTTTTCTCTTTTGTATGGAGGGTGGCTAATGTTGTGCTTCCATTGACCAAGGGGTCCAAGGAAAAGCCTGGGAACTATAGACCAATGATAGTAATAGGTAAGTAAGGTTGGTAAGTTACTGGAGAGGATTCTGAGATAAGATATATATGTATTTTGACAGACAGAGGCATGTTAAAATGTTAGGGATAGTCAGCATGGTTTTGTACGTGGGAGATCGTGCCTCACAAATTTGATTGCATTTTTTGAAGAAGCAAACAAGAAGGATGAGGAAGACAAGGCGGTAGATATTGTCCATATGGACTTCATCAAGACCTTTGATAAGGGAGAGCTAGTTCCCTGGATACAGAATAGGCTTCTTGGATAGAAGTGGTGGTGGAAGGTTGTTTTTTGGACTGGAGTCTGTCATTAACAGTATGCACCATGGATCTATGCTGGGTTTGTAGTTTATATCAACGAATTAGACAAGAATGCGCAAGGCATGATTCGTAAGTGGCGGTGATACTAAAGCAGGTGGTATCGCAGACAGTAAAGATGGTTATTAAAATTTACAGTAGGATGTTGGTCGCTGGGCAATTGGGCTGAAGAATGGCTAATAGAGTTCAATGGAGATCAATGCGGAGAAGTGTGAGGTGTTGCATTTTGGAAATTATTTAATATTTTAGTTTACACAATGAGTCATGTTTTACTAACGACCAAATTGTTCGATGAGGGTATGGCTGTGGATGTTGTCTAAATAGATTTTACTGTGGTATGTGATAAAGGCAAAATGAGAGGCAATGGATTCATGGTGGCTTGGTCATACGGTGGGTTCAAGAAAGGTTGGACACACTTGGATTGTTTTCTCTAGAATGTCGGAGGATAAGGGGAGACCTGGTAGAAATATATAAACTTACTAGACTAAGTGGGACCCGTTGGGTCCCATGTTCACACAAGGGGGCTGGTCCCCCAACGCAATATTCCACCTCTCCACCAATTCCATTATTGGTGGCCGGGGGGGGGGCTTTCTTGAGCGCTAGTATGGGTATTGTTGGCTGAGGGACTGGTTTCCAGAGGGCTAGTATGGACATTGTGGGCTAAATGAATCCTTGGGGTGACAGCTGTCACTCAAGCCTGATGTGCTGGCAGCTCACTCACGGCTGGTGGGCTAGCAATTGACTCATGGTTATCCTTGAAATTCCATTTCAAGCAGGATGCAAGGCCACCAAATTCACATGCAGTTTCCTACCATTACAAGAAGGGGGCAAGGCCACCAAATTCAAGTGCAGTTTCTTAACACTTCAAGCAGGGTGCAAGGCCACCAAATTCAATTGCAGTTTCATACCACTGTTACCAGGGTGCAAGGCCACCAAATTCAGGTGCAGTTTCCTACCACTTCAAGCAGGGTGCAAGGCCACCGAATTCAAGTGCAGTTTCATACCACTTCAAGCAGGGTGCAAGCCAACCAAATTCAAGTGCAATTTCATACCACTTCAAGCTGGGTGCAAGGCCACCAAATTCAAGTGCAGTTTCCTACCACTTCAAGCAGGGTGCAAGACTACACCTGCTGAGTTTCTCCAGCGATTTTGTCTACATTGCTATTTTAAATAGCGTTCGATGGGCTTAAGCGACAGAAAACTATTCTCATTGGTGAGTGTGGAGGTGTATGACTTTGTTTATTTATTTATTTAAAAAAATTGAGCGTGAGAATTTCGTCAAATGCGTGAGTCTCACGCTCAATGCGTGAGAGTTGGCAGCCCTGAGTATACTCAGCTACTGACACCCTATTCTCCCCCCAGCCATCTTGGAAAGCCCTCAATAGGTTTGCTACCCCAAATTAAGAAGTGACTTTTAACATGATTGCGAAAATAGTCATGGCCAGATGATGCCAGCTTTGGGATATCCGTGTTCATTTTTGGAGGCAAGGAAATTGGGACATTGCTCCCTGTTACAGCTCTAACGTTGGTAACACCAGCAGTTTTACTGAAGTTTCCCTGCATAAATCTGGGCCATGTTAACCACAATGTGGCTTATATCCAGGTGTGCAACTAAAAGTGGAATCCAGCTTGTGATGCAGATCAATAGCTCCAGCAGCTCTTTGAAGCAGGGTCTGAGAAAGGAAAAGCAGACGGATGCCACTGTCAGTGGTCATGCAATATAAGCATCTATTCTCATCCCCCAGTAGCTAAAAACATTCTGAAGAAGGGTCTCGACCCGAAACGTCGCCTATCTCCTTCACTCCTTAGATGCTGCTGCACCCGCTGAGTTTCTCCAGCTTTTTGTGTAACCCCAGCTAAAAACATTAATAGTAGATTTACGGGCTGCATAGTGTGGCAGCTGGTAGTGTTGCCTCACGGAACCAGATCTCCATGTTTGATGTTAACCTTGGGTGCAGTCTGTGGAGTTTGTATTGTCCCTGTGACAACGTGGGTTTCCCCCCGGATCCCAAAGATATACAGGCTTGGAGGTTAATTGGTCTCTGTAAATTGCCCCATGTGTGCAGGTAGTAAATGTGAAAGTGGGAAATGTTAAAGTGTTAGCATGGACTCTGGGCCGGAGGGCCTGTTTTATGCTCGATCTCTTAACTAAATTGAAGGAAAAAATATTTTATTTGCAAATATAAAAAATAGAATAGCAGCGGGAAGTAGATTGAGTGGGCACCCCCGGAGAATTCCTGCCCGAGGACAGGACCTAACTTGCCATTAAAGTGTCGCTCCGCTCTATGGTAGCAAAAATACTGGGTGAGGCAACATCTATGGAGCGAAGGAAATAGGCGACGTTTCGGGTCGAGACTCTTCTTCAGACCCCTTCTCCGCTCTATGATGCAAAGATACTGGAGGAGCTCCTCTAGGAACTTTGCTGTGATGTTTGTTGTCAGCCAGCTCTCTCTCTCTCGTTGGCCCCATGTCCTGCCAGTCACGGCGTTTGCTGCAGGCACCTCCTCCCTTCACTTCCTTGGACGTCCTCTATAATCTTTGCTTCCGAGTGGCGATGGAAGAGCTTGGGGTAGACAGTGAGCTCAGCGGAGCGGAGGTTATAGCAGCCGCCCTGAAAGAACAGGTGAGTGGCGGCGCCAACAACAAATATATTTAATCAACGAGGAGATGAAAGCTGCTAAACGGTTGCAATCTGCCGTATTTTTTAAACAATGGACGCTGCCACTTTGGAATTAACTTTCGTCAACTGCAATGCTCTTGTATTAATCAGGAAAGCACTACAGATGTCATCTGCTGCCATCGTTTTGCTGCGTAGCTCAAGTAATCTTTAACACACACTCTACTCACCACTGTGTCCTCCCTGCAAACACAAAACATGTTATTGTTCCCCTCCACACAAGGCCCCTAGGTGGAATGTAATGGTATTCTAAAGAATCATAGACATTCGCTGCACAGAAGTAAACTAGTGGATCCATACTCCAGAAATAGTTGTTTCTCAGCTGTTGGCTGGCACCTCTGTAGTTCACCCTGGTACCTCTTAGTTGAGGGGTGGGGGAACATTGGTTAGTGCGGCTGTATCACTGATCCGGGGTTGGATTCCAGTGGTCTGGTTTCCTTACACCAGGAAGATTAATGATGTGGGTAAGCAGGAAAAGGCTCAAAGGAGAGTTGATGGCCATGTGAGATACACGTGTAAAAGGGAAGGGGAATAGGACTGAAGAGACTGCTCTCCTGGGAGCTGAGGTGAACCTGCTTTCTCTCCAGTGCAGTCACGTCATTCCTACAGGGGGGTTGCACGCAAGGTCATTGGGTTAAAGGGCGTGACACTTGGGACTTGGTCCAAAGACAGTGTGAGATATAAAAAAAAATCACAAACGCTGTTTGAGACAAAGTCAGCAAAGAAGCTTTTATTAAGATAATATTCTGCAGAATAGGTGTCTCTCCTTTGCTGTCCCCTAGAGGCACAGCAAAGTCAGGAAAGTAAAGTCCCTTTATACACACAATTCTGCTGGCTTAACCTCCCCTCTGGCTCTTCCCAATCAGAGCACTGATGTGAGATATAGTTTGTGCTCACAATCACTGCTCAGAGACTAAATCATCAAAACAAGAAATGTTTTTTATTTGCAAATCTGCAGAATCGGGTGCCTCTCCCAATTGAGACACACTGAAATCAGAAAAGTAAAGCCCCTTTATACACACAATTCTGCTGGCATAACCTCCCCTTCTGGCTCTTCCCAATCAGAGCACTGAGGTGCACAGTCTATGGGTACATCCCCCAGTACCACCCACATCATACATAGCATGTTCATACATGTGCATGGTAATGAGCAATTTCTCGACTAGGGGCGTATAAGTAATATTCATTCATATCATTAAGCATGCCCAGTTGCAATTGACCTGGCCTAGTTTTCTCACCTCCAACTGACCCATCTCAGTTTTTTTATATCTAAACTAAAGCTAGTTTCTACTGACAAGGGTCCCTTTCATCCCTAGTCCCTACTGACAAGGGTCCCATCTATCACCCTCCTTCTACGCTATACTATGCCATCCATCCTCACTCAAGGACAGTTGTGATAAACCCATTCCCAGCTGTGTCAACATCTTCTCCCTGTCTCTATCGGCTAGAATCCTGTTTACAAGTTAAAATCCTCTCCTGAATCCTTACAATAGTGGGGTTTAATCACTTTATCCCTCACACTGAGGTGCACAGTCTGTAGGTACGTCCCCCAGTACCTCCCTCATCATACATATCATGTTCATACATGTGCATGGTAATGAGCAGTTTCTTGACCAGGGGCGTGTAAGTAATATTCATTTATTTCATTAAGCACGCTCAGTTGCTATTGACCTGGCCTAGTTTCTTGTATTTTAATTGAAAAGCTGGTATCTGGTGATTACGGCGCATTGCCCATCTCTGCCTGCCACTATACAATGCTATCAGTGGTGCTCAAGGACGATGCTGGTTACCTCATTTACAACGATGTTAGACTCCTTGCCCGGACCTCCACAACAGTGGGGGTTTAATCACTCTATTTCTCACAACAGGCTGCTCGATTTGTTACTAACACCTACGAGAGAGAGGCAAGTGTCACCAAACTTCTGAATTCTCTGGGGTGGAACCCTCTCCAAGACAGATGTGAAGCTCACCGTTTGACCTGTTTTTACAAAATGTTAAATGGTCAGCTAGACATAGATCACAAGACCTACACCAACCCCAAACCAATTAGGAGCAGATGAGGGCATTCGATCCAATTTGTGGCCCCAGCCTCAAAGACAGATGTGTACAGCAATTCGTTCTTTCCACGTACTATTAAAGCATGGAATAATCTCCACCAAGCCACGGTTGCCCAGCCAGATGCAACTAAATTTAAAGTGACACTTTCTTCCCAATAATCCTCTCTGACTAAACCCCTCCCTTCACCACCTCCAGTTTAAATTCCAGTTGGAATATTTTGGAGGACCAAGTAACCAAGACACACAGAGCAGCTCAATCCATGTGGAGGACATGGCTGCCTCGGCAAACACTGTTCGTATAATACACGAAATGCGTACTTTCTTACCTGTTAAAAACTGCCAAAATTGTACATTTTTGCGCTGTAAATAATTGTGGGTGCTGTCATTAAAAGCGGGAAGGTATAAGGTTTAAACTGGTGTTATCTCATGGTGTAGCGTCTTTTACAATCCGCGACTAATAGTAGCAATGTTAGAAAATTTTGAGATTTAAAAAATCAAGTCTGCAATTTATCCCATCAGATAAAGCATAAAAAGAAGTTTAATTTGACACCTAATTCACTTTCATATCTTCAGTATTAAAAAATTAAGGCCATTTTCAATTAGCAACTTGCTTCCTATTGCTTTTCTATTGACTTAACACAAAAGTTGTGATCGAGGACAGTTCAAAGCCCATAACTTTCTTAAAAATTAAGCGAACTGAAAGAAATTTTCAGTTATTATAGATTGAAGTATTCTGAAACAAATATGAAAAATCTTACTTGGATGACCTGAAATTAAAGCATATAATTAGTTAGTTACTCAATTAAAGCTAATTACAAAATTCAATTACTAGATCTAAACATCTATCCATTTCTTAAGAAAAAAAAAAAAAAAAATTTAAAGCCTAAGTGTCCAATTAACATTCACACAATAATTCACAATATAACATGATGAAGGAATTCAGTGTTTAATGCCCATACATTAATGGACATTTTAAACAGCTTGCGAGTGGGATTTTCTGGAACGCGATGTATTGGAACGTTGCGATTGCGGTTAATTTAAACCCAATATCTTCAGGAAAATTTTTCCGGTTCGTATGGGGACTAAATCACTATTTCGCAACATGAAATATTGATTAAGGTCATCTAAAAAAACAGGTTTATATGTAAAAATAAACAGCTTTCACTTACCTGTCCCCTACGTAAAATCGGTCCCCGTTGTCGACGTTCACGGCATTAGGAGCTAATTTTTATTTTACTGCAGCGATGAAATAGTCGGGCTATTTATAAAAAAAATTAACTTACCGTCAGTTCGAACGAATCTCCAGAAATAGATCGCACTCCGACAAAAGAAAACTCCGGATGGCAAGGGGAAAACCACATTTTAACCCCCCCCCCCCCCAAGGCTCCAAAGTTGCGCACACGGCCAGTGACAGAACTGCAGTACCGCTAAAGGTAGGTTTTGTAACATACCTACTAATAGCCGCATGCATTGTCATGTCCAGACAGCACCATCTTGATAAGCTTTCGCTATATAAAGCAAACTCAAACTCAGAGCAAGTTGATTGCAATATTGTGGGGTTATTTTTTTGGGTGACTGAGTGCTCTGAATCAAATGCTCTAATATCTTTGCTCTGAACCCGAGCACCAACGTTTAAGTATCCGAAGGAATGCTTCCGTTGGGACAGCCCCCACTCTCCCACCCGGGGTCAGCGCTACCCGGCCACGGCCGTCCTCTGCCCCATCTTCCCCTGTGGGCCACACTGTCACTGGCTGTCGGTTGGCAGCGCCCACACACGGGGACGGAACGGGGCCGGGTGGAGCAGGTCACGGGGCAGCGGCTCCAGGCAATGTCAGCCGCAGCAGAGTTGGGGACTGTCTGTACCCTCCGCCCACCCAGTCACTGACCGTGCTGCACCGGCACCCGGACCTCCTCCTTCCTCCGCTCTGACCCCCCCCCGGCCGCGGGGATAGACGGCCCGGTGTCTGCGAGTGTGCAACCAGTCTGGATGCTGGGACAGAGGAAGGGTGTGCTGTTCAAGTTCAAGTAAGTTTATTGTCATGTGTCCCTGATGGGACAATGAAATTCTTGCTTTGCATCAGCACACAGAACATAGAAGGCATTTACTACAAAACAGATCAGTGTGTCCATATACCATGTATAAATATACTAATAAAGTGCAAATAACAGATAATGGGTTATTAGTTATCAGAGTTTTGTCCGAGCCAGGTTTAATAGCCTGATGGCTGTGGGGAAGTAGCTATTCCTGAACCTGGTCGTTTCAGTCTTCAGGCTCCTGTACCTTCTACCTGAAGGTAGCAGGGAGATGAGTGTGTGGCCAGGATGGTGTGGGTCTTTGATGATACTGCCAGCTTTTTTGAGGCAGCGACTGCGGTAAATCCCCTCGGTGGAAGGAAGGTCAGAGCCGATGATGGACTGGGCAGTGCTTACTACTTTTTGTAGTCTTTTCCTCTCCAGGGCGTTCAAGTTGCCAAACCAAGCCACGATGCAACCAGTCAGCAAGCTCTCTACTGTGTACTTGTAGAAGTTAGAGGGAGTCCTCCTTGACAAACCAACTCTCCCTAATCTTCTCAGGAAGTAGAGGTGCTGGTGAGCTTTCTTGATAATTGCATCAGTGTTCTCGGACCAGGAGAGATCTTCAGAGATGTGCATGCCTAGGTATTTGAAGCTCTTGACCCTTTCAACCATTGACCCGTTGATATAAACGGGACTGTGGGTCCCCATCCTACTCCTTCCAAAGTCCACAATCAGTTCCTTGGTTTTGCTGGTGTTGAGGGCCAGGTTATTGTGCTGGCATCATATGGACAGTTGCTCGATCTCTCTTCTATACTCTGACTCATCCCCATCAGTGATACGTCCCACAACAGTGGTGTCGTCAGTGAACTTGATGATGGAGTTCGCACTGTGACTGGCTACGCAGTCATGAGTGTAGAGTGAGTACAGCAGGGGGCCGAGCACGCAGCCTTGAGGTGCTCCCGTGCTGATTGTTATCGAGCTTGACACATTTCCACCAATACTAACAGACTGTGGTCTGTGAATGAGGAAGTCGAGGATCCTACTGCCGAGGGATGCGCAAAGACCCAGTTCTGCGAGTTTGGTAGTCAGCTTGGAGAGCATGATAGTATTAAATGCCAAGCTATAATCAATGAATAACAGCCTGACATATGAGTTTTTGTTGTCCAAGTGGTCCAGAGTGGAGTGGAGAGCCAGCGAGATTGCATCCACCGTTGATCTGTTGTGGCGGTAAGCGAACAGCTGTGGGTCCAGGTTTTTGTTGAGGTAGCAGTTGATTTGTGCCATGATCAACCTCTCGAAGCACTTCATCACCACAGGTGTTAGTGCCACAGGTCGATAGTCATTGAGGCACGTCAACTTGCTCTTCTTGGTCACTGGTATAATTGATGCCTTTTTGAAGCAGGTGGGAACCTCAGACATCAGAAGTGAGAGGTTGAAAATGTTCGTTAAAAAGTCCAGCCAGTTGGTCCACACAGGTTTACAGAACACGACCAGGTATACCAACAGGTCCAGGTGCTTTTCGAGGGTTCACCCCTCTGAAGGATTTCCTAACGTCGGCCTCTGTGACTGAGACTGAAATACCATCACGGCGAATGGGGGCTCGGGAAGGCACATCGGTGTTCTCCCTATCAAAACATGCGTAGAACGCATTGAGCTCATCAGGGAGTGATGTTCCGCCGACATTCGAGCTGCCTCCTGATTTTGCCTTGTAGGAGCTGATTGCATTCAGGCCCCTCCACAGCTGCCGAGCATCTGTCTCATCCTTCAGCTTGGAGCAGAAGTCCCTTTTGGCCTTTTTGATGGCCTTACCAAGGTCGTATCTGGACTTCTTGTAGACCACTGTATCATCAGACATGAATGCCCAGTATCTGGTCTACAGAAGAGTGCGGATCTCACAGTTCATCCAAGGTTTCTGATTGGGAAACACTCGGAAGGTTTTGGTGGGGATGCAGTCCTCCACACATTTCTTAATGAAGTCTGTAACGACAGACGTATTCGTTCAAGTCCATTGCCGAGTCCTTGAACATTGCCCAGTTTACAGACTCCAAACAGTCCTGTAGTTGTTCCTCTGCCCCCCGGCTAGCTCTGTACTGCCCTCACCTCTGGGGGTGCGCTCATTAATTGCTGCCTGTAGGCAGGGAGAAGCAGCACTGCAGTATGGTCGGGTTTACCGAAGTGAGGGCGAGGGATAGAGCGGTAGGCATTCTTGATGGTGGTGTCGAGGGTATTTGGTCCTCTGGTGCAACAGGAGACATGTTGGTGGAAGTTGGGGAGTGATTTCTTTATGTTTGCCTTATTGAAGTCTCCAGCAATGGTAGTAAAAGCATTGGGGTAAGAGGTCTGGTGTTTGTTGACCACGGCGTGCAGCTCCTCCAGTGCCAGACGGATGTCTGCCTGTGATGGGATGTAGACCGCGATCAGGATGATGGAGGTGAATTCCCTCGGAAGGTAGAAGGGACGGCACTTCACCGCCAGATGCTCGAGGTGTGGAGAGCAGGAGTTGGACAGGACTGCCACGTCTGAGCACCACGCAGAGTTGACCATGAGGCAGACGCCTGTGCTGGCAGCCATAGTAAATGCTTACCTGCAGTTTATCGCATGTACTCCAGTTGGCGCTGCGTGGCAACAGAACGGGTCACGGGTCGTGACCTCGACTGCGTGCAACCTCCCTAAAGTGTAGTGACCAGAACTGTGCACAACTTCCAAATATAGTCTAACCATGTTTGGTAAAATTGCAACATCAAATGCCAACTTTTATATCCTGCCTCTGAAGGCAAGCACACCGTATGCCTTCTTCACCATCTTATTGACCCATATTACTACTTTAAAGAAATGAGGGACTTGAAAGCACAGTCTCCTCAATCCTTTGTGTCCAACCATTTATAGTATATGCCCCCACCCCCCATAAGGCTTCTCAAAAGGCATCACTGTGCACTTGTCGAGATTAAATTCCATCTGTTAATATTCTCCTCAACTTTCCATCTGATCTACATCCTGCTGTTGCCTTCCTCGCTGTCTACTTTTGCAATACTACCCATTTTTGTGCCATCAGAGAACATAGAACAACACAGCACAGGAACAAGTCCATCATCTGTGTAAAACACGTTGCCAAGACCAACTCGCCTCTCTTTACATAATTCAAATCTAATCATTCCCTGTACATCTATGTGCCCATCCAAAGTCTCACAAGTGTCACTATTGCATCTGCCTCAACTACCCTCCGGCAGGGCATTCCAGGCACTTGCCACCCTTTGTGTTAAAATAAAATTCTCCTGTATATCTCCTTTCAACATTGCGCCTTTCACCTTAAGTTAAGCCCTCTAGTTTTTGATATTTCTGTCCTAGGAAAAATATTCTGACTGTCTACCCTTTTTATGCCTCTCATAATTTTATTTTATCAGGTCTGCTCACAACTTCTGGCATTCCAGTGAAAACAATCCAAGACTGTCCAATCTTTTCCTTCCAGTAATGGGGCAACCAAACTTGCAAATCATTCTTCTACATTCACATACCGTTTTGCAAGCCACAAAAGTCCCAGCACTGATTCTTGGGGTACACCACTGGTCACAGACGCATTAAGAAAATCATTCTTCCACCACCACCCTCTCCTTCCAATCACCAAGCCAATTTGGGTCAATTTAGCCAGCTCTTTAATTTGTGTGAATATTTTTGTTGTTACCATTCTAATTATCCATAACTTTATCTTGAGGTTCATAACAAATTTGAAGATATTGTAATCTAAACAAAATATTTAATTCTTAAATTGAGGCTGAGAATATTTAATAAGACTTCAGTAATTAGAGTGTCAGGCTTTTTTTTCTTTCTGCAGGATGTCCGGTACATGTTTGGTGTTGTTGGTATCCCAGTCATTGAAATTGCAATGGCCGCCCAGGCTGCCGGAATAAAGTACATTGGAATGAGAAATGAGCAAGCTGTAAGTAGAATGGTTTACTTTCTCTTTCCCCCGAATACAGAATTCTCAAAGCCAGGAACTAGGATGTTTTACTGGCCCTTTGTTTTCCTATCCAAACAGGCTTGTTATGCAGCTTCTGCGGTGGGATATCTAACAGGAAGGTTAGTTTCTTGATTTTGTGGCCGTGTTGTGGTCAGCACATTAATTTACATTTATATGTGAGTCCGTGCCATTGAAAGGTAATTGTAATTCATATTTTGTTTCAGGCCAGGAGTTTGTCTTGCGGTCTCTGGGCCAGGCCTTATTCACGCCCTTGGAGGAATGGCAAATGCAAACATGAACTGCTGGTAACTTTAGTACATTGTTGTAGCACAAGTGAATGTTTCAGTTTGTTCTGCATAGCTTTAAGTTGACCGTGGTAAAGTTTAATGGATTTATGTGGCAAGTATTTTTACACAGAGAGTACCTGGAACGCGCTGTCAGGGGAGGTGGTAGAAGCAGATACGATGGCAGTGTTCAAGAGGCATTTCGACAAACACATGAATTGGTTGGCAATTGAGGAATTTAGACCATTTGCGGGCAGATGTGCGGATCAAATTGGCATCACTCAACACTGTCGTTGTTCCTGTGCCCTTTCCTGTGCTGCACTGTCCAAAGATACAAACCACAAAAGAAGGTTTTAAAACAGTAATCTTTAATCGATTGTGTTATGTCTTTAATGGACATTGTTTTTGCTCTGGTGACCCTGCACGGCACGGAGAATAAACCTGCATTCATTTGGGGTCTCTATAAATCACCTTCAGTGGTTGGTGAATTACCAAATAAGCAATTTTGGAGAATAATGGTTGATGGAATTATCCTGATTTAGGTTCCTTTTTTGTATTGTTATAATGAACATGAAACACAAAGCTTCAGTTTTTGAGTTGTAATAGACGATGCTTCCAGGTGACACACTTCGACTGTCCTGACCTGAAACGTTGGCTGCCCATTTCCCTCCACAGATGCTGTCTGACCCACTGAGTTCTTCCAGCTCTTTGTTTTCTTGCTCAAGATTCAAGCATCTGCAGTCTCTTGTGTCTCCTATCCTTTTCCATAACTATTATAAAATTAATATTATGGTCACTGGTCCCAAAATGCTCCCCCCACTTTCACTTAAGGTACCTACATTGACTTATTTCTCAAGAGAGGCTAGGTATTGACTCTTCTCTAGCTCATTCTGATTGAGAAAATCTTCCTGAATACAGTTAGCAAATTCCACCATTTAAGCCCTCAGTACTATGGCAGCCCTAGTCAACAGTTGGGGATTTAAATTCACCCTTTATTACAACCCTATTAATCTGGTTGCTATCTGTGACCTCCCTACGTATTTCCTCCTCTAACTGGTTATTGGGATGGTCTGAAACAATTCCATCACAGCGATCATCCCCTAATTGTTTCTCAATTCCAATCATATAGTTCACTGGATGATCCCCAGGAGTATCTCTCCAAGTACCACAATGATGTTCTCTCTAATCAGAAACACCTCTACCACTCCTGCGGCAATTGTATCCTGGATCATTGAGCTGTCTGTCCTGTTTGTCACTCAGCCAAGTTTCTGTAATAGCTATAATATCACTTTCTTTAGTTCATCTGCCTTGCCTGTCATGTCTCTTGCACTGAAATAAATGCAGTTTAAATCATTCGACCTCCTTCGCTCCCTGCCATGTTCCTGCCCACCTTGCCTTCTTATCTTACTTGCATTAACTTCTGTACGTGCTTCAAACTTTGCATCTGCCTCACTCCTAGTTTGGCTTCCACCTCCCTATCAGACCAGTCTTGACCCTCTAGAGTAGCTCCAGCAAATTTATCTACCTGGAAAATGCCACCCCCCCCCCCCCTCCAGGTCAGGTGCAACCTGTCCTTCTTTACAGGTCACCTATATCCCAGACCAAGACCAAATGGTCTTTTAAAACATTTATTGAACTTGTTTGTCATGTCATCTATGAGTGCTGTGTTTACAGACCTGTAATGCATCTGCAAGTAAGAATTTCATTGTTCTGATTTTGGTACATATGATAATTATTATTTTTTTCCTACTCTCACTGGTACGTGGCACTGGAAGTAGTCCTGTGTTTACTACCTTTGAGGTCGTGCGTTTTAATTTCTTGCCTCTCTCTGCAGGAGCTCATCCCTTTTTATGCCTATGTCATTGGTACCAATATGTACTTCGACCTCGGGATGCTCATTGTCCCCCTTGAATATTTTCCACAACCGCTCATAGATATCATTGACCCTCCCACCTCCTTCTAACTTTCTGTTCTCCTATCACTACAGCTCTCCTTTTACCTTTTACCCACCCTTCCCTTCTGTCCTCCAAAGCCTGTCATGATATCACAGACCTGGCTGCTGATGCTGCTCTCCCTTGGAAGGACCCCCCCCCCCCCCCCCCCCGTCAACAAATAATAACCACATTGACATTGAAGCAATGGCAAAGAAAGCACACCAATGCCTCTGCTTACTTAGCAGACTTTGGAGATTTGCCATGTTCCGAATAACCCTAACCAATTTCTATAGGCATGTCGTAGAATACATTTTATCAGGATGCATCACAGCATGATTTGGGAACAGCTGCACCCAAGACCAGAAAAATTGCAGAGTTCTGGATGTAGCCCAGATCATCAGGAAAACCAACCTCCTTTCCATGGACTCCACCAACACTTCACATTGCCTCAGAAAGACCACCAGCATAATCGAGGAACAGTCTTGCCCTGGTCACTCATTCCACTCCACTCTCTCATTAGGCTTAAGGTCAGAAATTTGAAAACGCATACCTCTAGATTTAGGAACAGTTTCTCCCCAGCTGTTATCAGGCAACTGAACTGTCCTCTCACCAACTAGAGAGCGGTCCTCATCTCCCATCTACCTCATCTCCCATCTACCTCATCTCCCATCTACCTTATCTCCCATCTACCTCATTGGAGACCTATGAACTATCGTCAAGGTTTCAAGGGTAGTTTATTGTCACATGTACCAATTAAGGTACAGTGCAATTCGAATTACCATACCATACACCAAAAAGAAAATCACCAAGACAACAACTACATAAAAGTTAACATAAACATCCACCACAGCGGATTCCCCATGTTCCTCACTGTGATGGAAGGCAATAAAGTCCAATCTTCTTCCTCTTTATTCTCCTGCGGTCGGGGCCGTCGCAGTCGGAGTAATCGAAGCTCCCGCAGCTGGCGATCAAAGCTCCCACATCAGGGCGATTGAAGCTCCCGCTTTGGGGTGGTCGAATCTCCTGTGGCTTAGAGCTCCCGAAGCCGGTCTCTGACCAGAGACCGCAAGCTCCACGATGTTAAAGTCCACAGGCTCCTGCGGTGGAGCTCTCGAAGTTGGTCCCCAGCAAAGGCTGCCAACTCCTCAATGTTAGGCCGCAGTGTGGACGGAGATACGATACGGAAAAAAAAATTACATCCCTGTCAAGGTAAAGAGATTAGAAAGTTTCCCCCATTCCGCCCCTCCCCCACCCCTCACATAAAACAAGCCAAAGAACACTAAAATCATACCTTTAACACATACAAACAAACGACAAAAGAAGGAAGGGACCGGCTGACTGTTGACGAGGCAGCCAATGCTTCTGCCACCCGTTGTATAAATTCAAGTAAGCTGACTCTGCTGGACTTTATCTTGCACTAAACATCAAGCCCTTTATCCTGTGTCTGTACACTGTGGATGGCTTGATTGTACTCATCTATAGTCTTTTTGTAGACTGGATAGCATGCAACAAAAACATTTCACTGTATCTTGGTACTTGGTGCACAAGACAATAATAAACTGAAATTTAAAAAAATAACATTTTTGTTTTAGTTTAAAATTTAAAAAAAATGTGTAAAATTTTCCTTCTCCATTTACAACAGCTAATTATGACTAAATTCTGCATATTACTAAAATAATGCAGGATGCATCAATGGTAATCACCAGAAAGTGACTTTCAATACAGTAGTAAATTGTACTTGTGAGTCGTGCTATCATGTAACATTGGCCTGTATGAATAGCTAATACACTTGTGGTGCTTTCACCATTGTGAATGTGAAGGAAAGGTAATGCAAAATCACAAAGACAGAAAGTTTGTTCCCAGAATAGAATTTTGAAACTCTTTAGGAGGAAGTTATTCACTCCATTGTGTGAGTCTGTTTGTTGAAATTCAACTTTGAATCACTTGATTGTGTTTCCAACTATTTTAATTTATTTAAAATGTGTACATTAATGCCCCCCATAACTTAACTCTCATAAAGTACACCATGCATAAAACAGGAATGTTAATATTACGTGGAGTGTCCTGGTAAAAAAACACCCCTCATGAAATGGAACAGATGTCTGGGCTGGAGTTCACCATGTCCTAGGTGAAAGAATGGCAGTTCTTTCCTGTCCAGACCTATTTTCTATCCTCATACGAATGAATGAATGAATACGTTTATTGGCCAAATATTCACATACAAGGAATTTGCATTGGTGCTCCGCCCGCAAGTGACAACATGACATACAGTGACAGTTAGGAATGATACATAAAACATTAAACATTCATAATAAAACAATATTGATTAAACATGTGAATTAAATAAAATACCAGAGGAAAAGTATATTGCTTTTAAAATAAAATCCCAGAGCAAAAGAATACATTCAGCATTGCAATAACATATGATTCTACCTAGAATAAAAGCCAGTTCACCTATGAAATCTGACATCGATTCAAAGAACCAGAGAAACAAAATCAGTCTGTATTTACGGAGTGATACAACAAGGAAATGGGTTATTCAGCCCAAATCATGAAGACCAAGATGCCCCCTCTTGCGTCCCAGTTTCCCGCGTTTGGTCCATGTCCCACAAAATCTTTCCTGTCTACTAGTCAGACAGTTGATGTTCAAGGGTATTTTAAATGCTGTGATAATATCTGCCTCAACTACCTCCTCTGGCAGCTCATTTCACATCCCACCCCACTCTGAGTGTAAAAGTAGTCCCTCAAACCCCTCTCACCTTAAATACATCTCTTTTTGATTCCCCTACCCTGGGTGAAAGTGTGCATTCATCCTATCCCCTTCATGATTTTATACACCTCTATAAGATCACCTCTCAACCTCCTGCAATCCATGGCAAAATGTCCTAGCCTGCTCAACCTCTCCTGATAGCTCAGCCCCTCATACTTCTAAATCTTCTCTGCAGTCTTTCCAGCTTAAAGCACCCATAGTCAGGATCAAACCCAGGTCTCTGGTGCTGTGAGACTCAAAGTTTCTACATTCTAATTGCTAACTAGAAACTTGTTTATTATCTTTAATTTGTGTCACAGCTTGTACATATTTT
Organism: Raja brachyura; assembly: GCA_963514005.1. Next base: position 40,041,540 of record OY740782.1, read on the forward strand.
AATTTGAAGAAATATCTTAAAAATTGAAGTGATAAATTGAATTGATGTCACCTAAAACCATTACATATTAATTATTTTGAAGATTACATAATTTGGAAGAGCACTGCAGTCGGCATGATTAGGTATCAATAGTTGATATTTGGTTATTTTTAAAAACACAATTTAATGTCTTTCAGGCCTGTAATTGTCCTAGCAGGATCATCTGACAAAAATCAGGAAACAATGGGTGCTTTTCAGGAGTTTCCACAGGTTTGTAAAATTTGTAATCGCTTTACTATTATGATAAATTTCCTTTGCTTATTTCGGGATGTTTGAAGTTGCTGAAATCACTACTTGTTTGCTGTTCACATTTTGAGATACCTCATTAACTTCAGTTTGACTGAATGCTGTGTCATTCACGCCTTTAGAATTTAGATATAATAATCTGAAAATTTAGCAAAATGTAGAAATTAATATAATTTGCCTTTTGATAGCAGTTTAGTTATACCGTCTGCTGCTAAGTTAGACCCTTTCAAATTGTAATGTGTTTTCTTGTTTAATCAATCGTTACTTGATAAAGCTGTTTGGTATTTTTTCATTGTCCATTATTCCAGTAGATGATGCCATTTGCTTAATGTACTTTACGTGGCTCTTCCTGCATGTACTTTACGTGGCTCTTCCTGCAGTGGATCAGTTGTCACGGTCTCATCTTCGAATCAGATTGTTGGAAAGTTTTTGAAACGTATCAAACACTTAAGATTTCTCTCCACTGATTCTATTTTACTTCACGCTTCCTTGGAAAGCAGACAGCATAATCAAAGATTTGTCCCAACCCGGTCAATCCTTCTCCATGCTCCTGTCCAGCAGAAGGTACAGAAGCTTGACACCACCAGACAAAGGACCAGCTTCCTCCCTTCTATTACCAGCTATGGAGGACGTTGGACATTGTCTGTGGAACTGATGCACTATAATGCCGAGAATTATATTCTGTACCCTTTGCTCTAATTTGAATGATTTGATGGTATTTATGTATTTTATTATCTGACCTATTTGGATAGCATGCAAAACAAAGCTTTTTGCTCTCCCTTGGTACACATGACAATAATAAACTTAAACCTAAACACAAATTCTGAACGTGGGAAATCAGATGAAGGGCAATCCCCACAAAATGTCTGTGTAACGATGTGTGCTCTTTGGTGGCACCTTGTGGCTTACAGAGGAGCTTCAGGCTGTCCAAAAAAAATTAAATAGAGTGGATAGAGTTATTTTCATTCTGAGTACCACCTGCACATATTTTGGGATAATTCTGCATGATTTTTTTTCAAGAAGTCGGCAGCAGCTCATGTGTTTCTTTCGGCTTTTTGTTATTTTCAGTATATTTTATGTCTCTCGGTATGTTTTATATGTGTGTGTGTGTGGGGGGGGGGGGGGGGGAGGGGGGGTGTGCTGGTGGGGTATAGGGGAATCTGTTTCAAGCACTTATCTTGATGGAGATACGACTCTTCTCCGTGTCGCATTTTTGTCTCCTACGCGGCCTATCAACTGGATTGGTGCGGCCTTTCCGACCGGAGACCGGCCCAGAACTACAGCAGCAGGCGCAGTGTGGACTTTAACATTGCCGAGCTGTGATCCTTTGCCGAGGATCGCTAGTTTTGGAGTTCCGACCGCAGGGGCCTGCTGACTTTAACACCGTGGAGCGCGGTCTGTGGAGCTTCTGACCGCTGGCACGGCGCGACTTTAACATTGCGGAGCTGCCTGAAGAAGTGCTCAGACCGTGGGGTCTGTGGACTTGGCACAATGAAGCCGTGATCCGCGGTAGGAAGCAGCCGATTCGGGAATTCCAAGCCGCGGAGTGTTCCGATCCGTCCCGAGGTCGGAGTCTCGATCATCCCGGCGAGAGAGCCTGTACACCGGGCCGTCCGTAGAGGCGACTGCAGAGGGTTCAGGGCCCTGACCACGGGTGAACAGGAGGAAGATTGACTGGTCTTTTGTGCCTGTCATCACAGTGGGAAGTGCTGGTTCCACTGTGGTGGATGTTTATGTTGAAATGTTTATGTCATGTTCTTTCTTTCCTGCTCGGAGAGGACTGCTCATCCGCCTAGCTTATGTATGAGTAAAACTGCATCATGATGAATGGCCATCACAGCACCAGGGTTCAGCCCCTGATTATACTATATCAACTCTCTGGTCAGAGCTAGCATGCTAGCTGGGGAACGGAAGAGAATGGCAGGACATCGTGAAGCAGATGGCACCACTCAACCCTGGGTTGCAGTGAATACCTTACATAATTAGATAGAATCCTGGAGGAACCACTTTGTAAAGTGCCCTTAAGACCATAAGACATAGGAGCAGAATTAGACCATTCAATCCATCACGTCTACTCAGCCATTCAATCATGGCTGATATATTTCAAGGTTTCAATGTGAGTTTATTGTCACATGTACCAATTAAGGTAAAGTCAAATTCAGATTTCCATACAGTCATATCAATGAAGGGCAACAAGACACCCAAATACATTTTTAACATGAACATCCACCACACCGACTCCCCCACATTCCTCATTGTGATGGAAGGCAAAATAAAGTTCAATCTTCTTCCCTTCTTTGTTCTCCTGTGGTTGGGACACTCGTACCTTCCGTTGTTGGGGCGATCTTGGCTCCCACTGCTGGCGGTTGAGCCCTCTACATCGGGGCGATCTCAGCTCCCCGCGCCGGGCGATCGAACACCCGAGTCAGGGCTGGTCGAACCTCCTGCGGCTTGGAGCTTCCCGACATCAGTCTCTACCCAGGACTGCGAGCTCCTCAATGTTGAAATCCGCAGGCCGCGGTTGGAGTATCAATCCCAGGCAAGGGATCGCAGGCTCTGATCTAAGTCCGCAGCCCTGCGGCCGGGCTCAAAATCAGTCTCTAGCAAGGTCGCCAGCTCCATGATGTTAGGCCGCAGAGAGACCAGAGATACGATCCGGAAAACAAATATCGCATCTCCGGCAAGGTAAGAGATTGAAAAATAGTTCCCCCCCCCCCCCCCCACATAAAACAAACCAAAGAACATTAATACATACTTTTTAAAAACACACTAAAAATAATAAAAAAGGCGAAAAGACGGACAGACTAGGCGAGGCTGCAATGGCTGACGGCGCCTCCCTCAACCCCATTCTTCTGCTTTCTCACCATAACCTTTGCCGTTCCTAATCAGGAACCTATCAATCTCTGCCTTAAACATACCCAAAGAATGTTCATCTTAATTTCTGTACCAATTGATGCATGTGACAATAAATGTAACTTGAACTTGAATTGCTCCCCACTGCCGTCTATGGCAATGAATTTCATAGATTCACCACTCTCCGGCTAAAGAAATTCCTTATCTCCATTTTGAATTTACATTCTGTAGATCAAACAGTATTGTTGATTTGATCAGTGTCTGGTTTTGCTGCTGTTGACCTGATCCATATCCATGTCATGTTTTCCACACCACCACCTGGTGACATGCGGGCAGCCATGATGGTTGGTTTTACTTACGACTCAGAGCCTACAGTACTCATTTAGATGGTCTTTGTATGTATTATAATTAAAGTACTTGTTATGATATATAATGACTATATTAATAGTACTTTACACATGATGTCAGAAGTGGGATAACATTGCGGTCGACGACACAGAATCGCAACCTATATGGTTGATCCCCGAGGTGGCACAGCAGCTTCACAATACCGACTGTATTGACCTCGCTTCCCCCATATGTGAGAAGAGTAACATTGCTGGGCTTTAATAGCTCTGCCTTCCTTGGACGATTAAACTGTTCCTGAGACAAAACATTGCATTTCGCTCCAGTGTCTATTTTCATCTCGATCTATTGTTTATTGTTAAGGTGGCCATTGGCTCACTATTCTGCACATTTTGTGTGATTATAGAATGTGCCTGCAGAATGATTCCATCGACCTCTGGCCTCTCGTCCATGCTGCTATTGGACAAATCTGACGGGCTCAGCCTGCAGCAAATTTATGGGCTGCTTTGTCTACTCTCTGTTAGGTCGGGATATGCAACATCTCCAGAAATGGTTTAGCCTCTTGCACTGATGGCAGATTTGACCAAAGGCAGGACACTTCTCTCTCGTAGCCAAGTGCACACCGCCACAGTTATTACATTCTTGAATAAAACGAGCCGCAGAATAATTAAACTTTCTCTGCCTTGTTAATTCTTGCCTGGGTTTACTGGGAGATAAGGCCTGAGCGCTCCCAAGCTGACCTTGTAGTGCTCTCTGCTGCTGCCTTTGTTGCCTTGGAAATGGAGCAAACACGCTATCAACCTCTATACTGGAATGTATACTATCTACTCCCACGTTGGAATGTTGTGCCTAAGTGAGCGTTTTGAGTATTGCGAATTGACAGCTCGTAAATCTCACAGACTGCTACAGCTCTATCGAGAGTTATTGCAGGATCGTGGACGTGCTTTCTTCTCAGCTTGTCATTAAGAAAACCACACACCAACTGGTCTCTAATAAATTTGTCTTTGAGTTCACCAAATCTGCAAGTTCCGGCAGCCTTTTTTAATAACACATACCAAAGATTCAATAGTTTCACCTTCATTCTGGCATCTTGAGAAAAAACTTCACACATTCAATACGAGGATTAGCTTGAGGGTCACACAATCTTTCTTTTGAGACACTCATCTTGAGGTTGTGCCTTCTGGACATCATTTCAATGTCCACTCTAACTAGCAATGGTTGATTTCAATTAGATCCTTCCTCATCCGTGTAAACTCCGGTGAGTACTGGCCCAGAGGCTTTAAACGTTCCTCTTATGTTAACTAAAGTATCCTTGGGATATTCTTCTCAATGTATTCTGAAATTATCTACTCACCACTTTTAGGATGTGATAGATATGAAGTTATACAGTGAATGGTTTGATAGTTATCAATTTTCTGTTTAGCTAGTGCTTGAAGTTTATAGTCAGGATTTCATATGCTTTTTAACAATCATTAAGGGAAGTTAACTTAACAAGGTTCAAGTAACAATTGCTTATTTATGTTGAAGTAATATTTAGTGAATGTGGGGAGGAGGCATGTAGGTGGTACTGGTTCTTGAAAAGGACGTAATTCTATTGGCATTAACCATCCTTAAATAAAGACAACAGCAAATTATTATGAGCACTGTGCACTTGTAAAATATTTCTCTCTTCCATGTGTGCATTCCAGACTGCAGGATGCAAACCGTTTTGTTGACGTACAGGTTCTGAAAGTCGGGGCATTCTGTAATTTGAGAAAAAAATCTTCTTCCATGTACCTATAACATCTATCTTCAAACTCTCAAACCTGCATCATGACAAGCTTTTGCTCTAGCTTTATTAACTGGCTTCACATTTATTTTGGCAGGTTGAGGCATGCAGACTTTACAGCAAATTCTCAGCTAGACCAAGCAGCTTGGAGGTTCTGCCTGTCATTATTGAAAAGGTAATTTGGAATTCAAAGGGGATGGTAGGTAAGATGTCCTGTTTGTTTAATATTATTCCGTTTTAAAAAAAGTGTTGGAATGGGTGTTCAACCTTCTGTTATGTATGGAACAGGAAGAAAATTGTTATGGTAATGCCCATGTACTCCAGGGATGCTGCCTGACCTGCTGAGTTACTCCAGCAGTTTGTGTCTATGTTTGTAGTTTGGCATCTGCAGTTCCTTGTGTCTACTTTTTTGCTGTTACTTGTGTAATATTCTACCTTGCATATGAAGCTTGTGAGGGTACGGACACAGCTTTGAAGCCAGCTTTAACAATCTCTAACCTACTATGAGTTGAGGCCAGAGATTTTACTAGTCCCTTTCCCTCAAGTAGCTGCCACCTTTAATTTTTATTGTTATTCATTGCCTTCACTTCAGACCTGTTTCTCCCATCATTTTCTGTTACCCATATGATCATCTTGCTGACCCCTCCAGAACAATATCCTTTCCTCAGTCCTGACCATCACGCCCACATCCTCTCTTCCCACGTGATCCTCTCCCTAATACAATTGTCAGCAGATCATGAAAGAAAGACATAACTTGCAACAACCTTGGGCCTAGTGTATGGTGGATATTGGAGGTCTTTATATGGACCAGTGAAAGAATAACCTTACTGGCTAGTATTTGAGCATCTGATAGAAATGGACAGAATTGAATGAATGCATGCACAAAAAAATGTTCATACTGTGAGCAGAACTTGTTATTAATCATGTAAAATAAAATTGCCTGTAAAAATTATTTCAAATGCTATCCTTAAAGGTTATCACCTATGATTATTAAACACTTTTATTAAAGTAAGAGGGGGGAAGTTCCTTTCCCCACATTTACAAGTGGAGGAATTCCTGCAATTGTTGATTGCGAACAAGAAATTTGTTTTGTGGTGGATATTTTGATACTGTCCTGAGCAACAGGAATATGTGTTTATGTGGTCCGAAACAAGCTGGGTATGTATCTCGGTAATAATAAGCAATTTTATCAGGGTTTTTCATTAAACGCACACAATGTCTTCAGCTACAGGGAGCAGAATTCATTACGCTTTGAGTCATAGTCATACTGCATGGAAACCCATATTTGCCCAAATTTGGCCCATATCCCTCCAAACCTTTCCTATCCATGTATCTGTCCAAATGACATATAAATGTTATTATTGTACCTGCCTCAACTTTAAAAAAAACATATGCACAAAATAAACTTATAACCATGTATATGGGAAAAAGGTGTGCTAATATGTACAATGACGTTAGTGTGGTACTGAGGGAATTCTGTGGCTGAGGACATAGCACCTTTCAAAAGATGTGCTGTGCCTCTGTCATGTGGGTTTGTTAGAAAGACTTTATTAAGACCACATAGTGGAGTTAACGTCCACACGTTAACACATAGATGTCCTGACCTATTCCCCTCCCCCTTCAATATTTTTTCATTAGCAGATGTTCTGCTTCGTGCTGCTTGTGGGAATTTGCTTTATACAAATTAAGTGCCACATTTTCCACGTTCAAGTAGTGGCTACACTTCAGAAGTAATTGTCTGTAAAGTGTTTCATGGCATTCCGCGGTCATGATCTGTGCTATGTATATGCACGTCGTTATTTTTTTCTCTTTACCATCAAATGTCATAATTTTTTTTAAAGGCAGTTAGAAGTAGCATCTATGGACGTCCTGGAGCTTGTTATGTTGATATCCCTGGAGATATGGTGACTTCAAAAATCCACACTGCATCACTGAGGTAAGTGTGCATACCAAGATGAATCATCGTTGGTCATTTAATTGAATCAGTGATTCTGTTTGTTGAACAGAAATTGTTGGAGATACTTAGCAAGTCGGTCAGTCTCTGCAGAAAGGAAAACAGTTAACAATTCTGGTTGCTAATTTTTCATCAGAACTGGAAAAATAAAAAATCAGTCTGAAGAAGGATCCCAACCCAAAACTTGGGGTGGGAGATTGCAACCTTCACGTGGTCCGCCCTGTTTTGAGGAATGCAATCAACCCGGCGTGCACAATCAAATAAGATCAAATAGAACAAGTTGTCGTACAACTGTAGGCTGTGCACGCCATACGCAAGAAGAAGAAGAACCCAAAACTTCACCTATCCATGTGCTCCAGAGATGCTGCTTGACTTACTCCAGCATCTTGTGTCCTTTTGTGTAAGCTAGAAAACAAACTTATTTTAATTTGCAGAAAGGTAATGCAAACACAATGCATTTACCCACCTGGAGGAAAATTGATTCTCTTAAAATTGATTCTATTTTCTAATGGATGGGGCCAGGGCAGGATGGAACATCAGCAGGGCAAAGTGCTGATTTAGGACTGTGTTTTGTCATGTTTGTTCTTGTTAACTGGTTCTCTGGCTGTGATTTTTCATCCAATACAGAGGAAATCATTGAACATTGATTTTGTTTTCATGATGCAGTGGATTGATAATGTCTGGTCCTGTGGTCAAGGATACCACGATGAGGCACCTTAACACTCGAGAAGAGTGCGGGGCTACATCATCGTGTTTCACTGCAGCAGTTTTAAAATCTTCTGAGAATCAGAAAAATGGACAGGGCTTGAGTAGTAGCAAAGAACGATCATTTAATGTTTTATGATGTTCTGGGAATTTGCAAATAAAGCTCAACTACTTAAGTCGAAATGAATATCTGCAGATTTCCAGTGTAATATTTAGTTTTACTCTTTTACTCTACTTTAGTCATTTTGTTATAGTAAACTTGCCAGCCGTGAGATATCAGGAATATTAGCTGATGAAGGTGCGGATCCCATTGGAGTATGTTTTGTAGTTTTAAAATGTCTATTTTTCCAAGTTAGAGTTACCTACATTTATTTAATCCACTGTTTTACAAAGCAGTCCTGAACCAAAGAGGTTTAGTTTCGGCTTTTACGGAAAAGTAGATTGACCCTAATTAATCATAAGGCTGTAAATGATTATCAGTTATGTAGGTGAATGTAATTGATATTACGATAAAGCGTGCATCTATGAAACTATAGTGAATACAGTATTGATATTGAAGCATATCACATGTTTCTAGATCAGAGACTGAATAATCCATCAAATTGTCTTTCTCTCGTAGAACAGCTCCATGTTGTTCCAGTCCTCCATTGGGCACAGCGGATCCCACAGCAGTGAGGGAGGCAGCTTTGATCATAAAAAATGCCAAGAGGCCCCTTGTTGTTGTTGGAAAAGGTATGGATGGCCATCAAAGAAGTAGTCTTTAAATGGCACGATTTGGAATCTCTAGAGAGAGAGAGAGAGATTTATTGTCACATGCACCAATTGGTACAGTGAAATTTGGGGTCACCATACGGCCATATGACTAAAGAACAAAACACGATAGTATTTTAACATAAACATCCCCTGCACAGCGGAATCAAAGTTTCCTACTGTGAGGGAAGGCCCAAATTTCAGTCATCCTTCTCTTTGATGTTCTTTGATGTTTATCTGACGTTTCACAATGTTGAAGCATATTACATGAGATAAATCAGATTTGTTGGTATTTGGGAAAAAAAATGTATGAAACTAATAATTCCTGTTATGAATTTTGAGAAGTTCAAAACACCCAGCAAAATTGGTGTAAGGTAACTACCCTTCTGAGCAGTAGGTGGCAGCAGCATTCTGGGTTTTACACTGCAGTGTGGGGAGACTTACAGTAAGGACTATGAAATCAACAACATTATTTATGTTGCTCTGTGCATCTATGTTTAAAGGCGTGAGGGATTCCAGTCACATGCTGGGAGAGAGTAATACAGGGTGGAAACAGGCCCTTCAACCCAAATGCCCACACCGGCCAACATGTCCCGTCTATACTAATCCCACCTATCTGCATTAGGTCCCTCTAACCTGTCCTATCCATGTACCTGTCTAATTGTTTCTTCATCGCTGCAAGAGTACCTGCCTCAACTACCTCCTCTGGCAGCTTGTTCCATACACCCACCACACTTTTTGTGAAAAAATCACCCCTCAGATTGATATGTCAAACCATGGCAGAACATGGACTAGATAAACACATCGATTTTATTTGATTTGCTGGAATTTGTGGATGATATCAGCATGTTGTAGCTGGATGGTGGAGTTGTCTACATGCCTTTTCTGCAATGCAAGAACTGAATGTTGCTAGCCAACAGCCCAGCCTTGCACAAGTAAATAATACTTGATCCCACACGAGAAGGGTAAGGCTTACAAAAGCAGATATGTAGGCAAATCACAGATAGGTGTAGGAATAATAGGGTTGTGATAGAAATTGATTTTAACGTCCCCAATATTGTGCTATGGGATTAGATGGGGCAGAATCTGTTCAGTGTGTCCAGGTATGTTTTTGGTACCAGCGAGGTCATACTAGAGAGAGGCAATACTGGACCTCTTTTTGGGAAATGAGGCAGGGCAAGTGAGCACCTTTAGACCAGGCAATCGACTCTGGCATAAAGAAAATACTTTAGGCTCCTTGCAACAGTTCTCCTCCAAGCTCCTCCAATCCCCACCTTCCTGGTCATGCCTCCCTATACATCCCACTCCCCATTTCATCTCCAGCACGCTACCTCACAATTGTAAGCCAGATGCTCGCCAGTCACTTTCTTAAAGGGCCTTAAATGTCCCACTTGGGCGGCATTTGCACGTCACGTAGGTGGTGTGCGAAGATTTTGTGAATCCCAAAATCCTGAGGCGCCGCGCGTGACCTTGCGTCACTGCCTACGCCACCACGTCTCACCACGCACCACGCGAGCGTAATGCACAACCCGCGCGTGACGTGTAATGATGTAGCGTCGTGCGTCATGACGCGTAAATTATGTCGCGTAAATGACGCGCAAATAACGCCCAAGTGGGACAGGCCCTTAAGCCTGATCCTGGCCCCACCTCACCCATCAAGGGGTTTAGTTCAATTTAGAGATATAGCACGGAAACAGGCTTTTTGGCCTATCGAGTCCGTGCTGACTCATGATCGACGCACACTCGCACTATCCTACACACAAAGGACAATATACCATTTTTACAGAAGCCAAATTAACCCTCAATCTTGTGCATCTTTGGAATGTGGGAGGAAACCATAGCACCCGGGGAAAACCCACACAGTCACAGGGAGAATTTACCGACTCTGTATTGACAGCATTCTTAGTCAGGACCGAACCCGAGTCTCTGGCGCTGTAAGGCAGCAGGTCTACTGCTGCACCACTGCATCACCCTAGTTAGCATTGGTTTGGTTTGGTTTATTGTCATATATACCGAGGTACAGTGAAAAGCTTTTTGTTGCGTTCTATCTAGGCAGTGAAAAGACTACATGATTACTATAGAGCCATTTTCAGTGTACAGATCATAGTTAGAGTAAGAAATTATGTTGTTGAAATAGAGGTTTAAAAGAGTGGAACGATCGTAATGAATGATTGCAGATCTGCTTCTGGGACCAGCACACAGGGAATCGTTCGATTTGGGCGCCATCATTGCTCCCTATCCAACTACAGCATCCCTTCTCACAGTCTCTCACGGTTCTCATCCCACGTTCTCAATCCCTGAAACTCCTGAACGCACAACCAGCCCCACCTCTTCCTGAGTCCTGGAAAGATTCTGTTTTTGTGCATAAAGTCTACGATCTACTGTGAACCATGATTTGTGCCCATTGCTTTCGATGCACAAAAAAAAAATCTGCAGCACCAGTAAGCTAATGCAGCCTTCCAGAGCACAGAATAATTGCATATTTTGGTAAAATAGCATTCGTTCACGGATATAACAATTTCTTTAATTTCTTGAAGGTGCGGCCTATTCACATGCTGAGGAATGTATTAGGAAGCTTGTTGATGTCTGTAGGTTGCCATTTCTGCCCACTCCAATGGGGAAAGGTGTGGTGCCTGACGACCATCTACACTGTGTCTCTGCAGCCAGATCCAGGTCAGTGTCTGAAACAAAGCTGATATGTTTATGACTTTCAAAAGCAACTCGAGGCTCATTCTGAACATTGAGCAATGCATAAAACCTCTAATTTAGGCCAGTTCAATTTGCTGTGCATAGAATGCCTAATCCAAATTGTACACTTTATACACTCATATTTGCCATCTTGTTGACTTTGCTCACAGGCTCATTGCCATTAAATTACTTTAGCTTTAATTGATCCATTCATATCACATTCACTGAACATATGTCCTTGCCATATGCTCACATCAAGCATGCCAGACTAATGCTATCTTTTGTAGAGGCTGTGAATTTGAGTCTACAGATTCCCTCTGCCGTGTTTCAGAATTACGGTAGGGAGACTTCAGCTGCTCCCGAGGCTTGCTTCTCAGTTAACTTTGCCAGATGGCGGGAATGGAGCAGATAGTTTGCTGTTGCACAAAGTCAAAAGTGCTAATGTTAAGAATAACATCATGGTTCAGCGATTCTTCAAACTTCTCATTGAGTCACAGTTACACAGCATGGGAACAGGCACTTCGGCTCAACCCGTCCATGCTGACCAAGTTGTCTGACTTGGCCTGTTATGAATATTGATTTCTCTAACGTCAAGTAACCCTTGCATACTCACTCTCTCCCTCCCTCCCCCACCCTAGTTGCCATACTAGTTTTACTGTCGCCCTGTTGAGTTCCACCATTTGTATAAATAGTTATCATCTTCCTCACAGCCAACAATGGACCATTGTGGGTTCCATCTTCCCTTGATCATCATTTTTTTGCATATCTTTCATTTATTTGCTCTATTTACCTTCAATATCTCTCCTTTCCCATTCCCCTAACTCAATCTAAAGAAAGGTCTTCACTAGAAACATCACCTATTCCTTTTCTCCAGAGATGCTGCCTGACCCACCGAGTTACGCCAGCTTTTTGTGTCTATCTAAGTTCTCTAACAGAGCTGGTCTCACTTGCCTGCATCTCATTCATATCCCTCCAAGCCTTTCCTATCCCTCATTTTCTGCACAAGTGTTTTTAAATGTCGTTATTGTCTCTACCATTTCCTCTGCCAGCTTGTTCCAGGGCCCTCCATTTACTGTGTAAGTCCCGCCCTGATGCTGCAGTAGAGTTGCCAGAGATCGAGGTTCAATCCTGACTACGAGTGCTGTCTGTATGGAATTTGTATGTTCTCCCTGTAACCACATGGGTTTTCTCCAGGTGCTCCGATTTTTTCCCACATTCCAAAGACGCGCATGTTTGTAGATGTTGGCTTCTGTAAATTGTCCTTAGTGTGTCAAATTGAATTAGCGTACGGGTGATCGTTGGTCGGCGAGAACTCAGTGGGCCGAAGGGCCTGTTTCCACGTTGTATAACTAAACAAAACTGCAACACACTGCACTTTTCTAAATTAAACTATATCTGCCATTTCACGGACCATTGGCGTAGTTAATCATTAATCCATTATAATTGTAGATAACCACCTTCACTGTTCATCATACACACCAATGTTAATGTCACCGTGTAACTTGCCAACTGTGCCACCTACATTGACATCCAAATTGATAATATAAATTTCCGACCTTCAAGCCAATTTTCTACCCAATTGACTCACTCACCCAGGTGGCTAAATGACCTTGTACTGGCTATATCCATTCCATAATTTGCCTCCGTGTGTTTGCTGTTGATAAGTAATAGTTGCTGTAATAATATTCACAATAATCACCTGGTGGAGGCCATTTGAATTTTGAATCTTGGACTCTTGAAGAGAAAATGTTGCAATTTATTGTGGAATTATCAATATTTGAATTTTCTAAAATGGATTTTTATTCATTAAAGTTTGATCTGCTGTCAAGCACCCTGGGATGATTTTGCTGTAAACTGAAGTTTTCATAAATGTTAAAATGTTTTTAATTTTAAAATTTTGGTTGCTTTATTTTATGTTGCCATCAAAGTAATTTTGAATTTGTAATATATCAGAACCTTAAGTTTGATTGTTGCCATTGATAAGAGAAAGTGTAATATTTGTATGGTAACACTACTTGTTCAGGATAATAGTCATTGTTGTACTGAGCAAAGTTCAATGCATGCACTCACACGCATCCTCACATCCAGAGTATGATCATTCCTTCATTTCATAAAAGTACTTTTTAGCCGGGCAGCTCATGCAGTCAGGGTTGTGTTTTGAAAATGATATGCATTGATATTCCTTGGCAATAACTCATTTTAAGTACTGAATATGTAACTATTTCCCATATCACAATCTGTAGACTCTGACATTGATATATGTGTACAGAAAACCGTCATCAGGACTAGATAGTGTAGCCTCCTGAGCATTTGAATTAGCTTATGAAAAAAAAATCGTCTATGTTCCCTAATAGTCATTTAGTGGAGAAGATGACAGTTCTAGATTAACTGCCTGAAGTCAAGGCTATAGCAATTCTTCTGATCCAATTATATCCTCCCCTGTTTGTCAAACATTGAACGTTAAGGCACAAACATAACTCACTTTAGCTTTGCGCATGAGGGAACAGGCTATGCGAGATTTGGTATTGTGAAATAAGAAAGGTTTATTTAACGATCTGGAAGTTAAGGGGCCTTAAGGAAATGTGAACCATAGTTAGATAGCATCTCGTATAAGTATTGAAAGTGATTTAGTCCGTTTTGAAACAATTCCCTTAAATCTAAATAAAGAAAACCTCAATGAATGAGGTGTGAACTGCCTCTGGTATATTGTGATTATTTACTTTGCATTAAGATGTGAATAAATAAGCAATGGATAAGAGTTAAGGTTTTGCATATTGTTTAGACAAAATATATAACCCTTTTAGGAGAAAACAAACCCCAACATGAAAACTGTTCTTGCCACAAAAGAAAAAGTTAAAAATGTTGCCACAAAAAGTAGCAAGCATGAGGATTGGGAACATTTCTGAATGCAGAAAATGAGGGCCAAGACATTGATTGGAAAAGGAAGTTGTAATGCAAGAATAGACTTGCAGAAACCATTAAAAACTAATTGCAAGAAGATGTAAGAAGGCAAAATTAGTAAAGGTTAAGATTCTGAAAGGAGTCCGAAGAAGGGTCTCGACCTATCCACGTTACCTAGATATGCTGCCTGACCAGCTGAGTTACTCCAGCACTTGGTGTCTTTCCTTTGCAACTGTTAACATGGGTTCCTTACAGACAGGACAAATTGTATTGGGAAGTAAGGAAATAGCAAAGAAATGAAACAAATATATTAAACTAGTCTGTCTTTGCCAAAATTACCTTTAATATTGTGTTGGTGAAATTAATGGGGCCATTAGGCAATAAATCTCCAGGACCAGTGGAGGTACAGTGGTCATAGGGTCACACTGTGTGGAAACAAGCCCTTTGACTCAACTTGCCCAAACTGACCAGTGCTCGTAATTAATTGTTGCCCGGGTGCCCATGTCCACCTACAGTCCCGCCGGGCAACCTAAAAGTTGTGCCATTTTGCCTGGCTTGGCAAGCACCCGGGACACCTATTGTTCAACTCTAATCGGGCTCCCCTCTCTATCTCTTTCTCTGTCACTCGCCGTCTCTGCCCGCCATCCGTATCCGTGTCCGGGCCGCCGGTTCTCCGCCCGTTCCTCATCCGCTTGCTGGCCGCCTTATACATGCGCACAGCCACGGCCTGCACATCCTCCCCATGCACATGCACACAACAACGGCCAGCACATCATCGGCGGTGGTTGTGCGCAATTGCTGCCCTGCTCATGCGCACTGCCACGGCAACTGGTCGGCGTCGCCCACTTTCTCCCACCCTTTGTATTGTGGGAGATCTGGCCGCCATTGCTGTCCGGTCGCTGCTTCGCCGCGACCGCTGAAAACCAACGCAGAATCACTCCCTGGAGCTGGAGTAACTCCCTGGAGTAACTCTTGCTTCTTGGTTTCCTGGTCCTCCAAAAATATTCCAAATAGAATTTAAACAGGAGTGGACCCACCACCACCAAACTCTAAACTCTGAAAAATAACAGCCTATTGCACTTTATCTGTTTATTTATTGAGTATATATATGGTCTAGGGTATATAGACACACTGAACTTTTATCTCCTGTTCTGTATTACGATTACATATTCTGTTGTGCTGCAGCAAGCATGAATTTCATTGTCCTACCTGGGACACATGACAATAAACTCTCTTGATTCTTGACTTGAACTTAAGCAAAAACTTTGGGGGAAAAGAGCCAACTTAAATGTAGTTGCGTCTGGATGGATAACTATGGTAGGGTGAAGACTATTCCATGCTTTAATTGTGTGGGGGAACTCCATGGAGCAGCCTGCATCTCTGGATAGTAGAAGTTGGGTGACGTTTCGGGTAGAGACCCTTCTTTAGATTTCCTCTGGTTTTAGTGTTTTTAGTTTAATTTAAAGATACAGCGTGGAAACAGGCCCTTTGGCCCACCGAGTCCACGCTGACCACCGATCACCCGTACTCTAGTTCTATCCCACACATTAGCGACGCAAGTCAAGAGTGTTCTATTTTTTCACGTCCCAGTTAGAACCATTAAATCCTTACTTGCAGCAGCACAACAAAATATGTAGACATAGTATTAAAGAAGGAACTGCAGATGCTGGAAAATCGAGGGTACACAAAAGGCTGGAGAAACTCAGCGGGTGCAGCAGCATCTAAGGAGCGACTCCTTAGATGCTGCTGCACCCGCTGAGTTTCTCCAGCCTTTTGTGTACCCCCTGTAAACATAGTAGTTTGTAAACAATATTATAAACGAGAAAATATATATATATATCCTCCCTAATTATAGGGAGGATATATATATATATATATATATATATGAATATATAACTTATATGGCAGAGTAGCAAGATGGATTCAACAGTGGCTGAATGGGAGATGCCAGAGAGTAATGGTGGATGGCTGTTTGTCAGGGAAGCCGGTGACCAGTTGGGTGCCTCGGGGATCTGTGTTGGGTCCACTGTTGTTTATCATGTACATCAATGATCTAGATGATGGGGTGGAAAATTGGATAAGTAAGTATGCAGATGATACAAAGATAGGTGGTGTTGTGGATAATGAAGTAGATTTTCAAAGTCTACAGAGAGATTTGGGCCATTTGGAAGAGTGGGCTGAAAGATGGCAGATGGAGTTTAATGCTGATAAGTGTGAGGTGCTACATCTTGGCAGGACAAATCAAAATAGGACGTACATGGTAAATGGTAGGGAATTGAGGAATGCTGTGGAACAGAGGGATCTAGGAATAACTGTGCATAGTTCCCTGAAGGTGGAATCGCATGTAGATAGGGTGGTAAAGAAAGCTTTTGGTGTGCTGGCCTTTATAAATCAGAGCATTGAATATAGGAGTAGGGAAGTAATGTTAAAATTGTACAAGGCATTGGTGAGACCAATTCTGGAGTATGGTGTACAATTTTGGTCGCCTAATTATAGGGAGGATGTCAACAAAATAGAGAGAGTACAGAGGAGATTTACTAGAATGTTGCCTGGGTTCCAGCAACTAAGTTACAGAGAAAGGTTGAACAAGTTAGGTCTTTATTCTTTGGAGCGCAGAAGGTTAAGGGGGGACTTGATTGAGGTCTTTAAAATGATGAAAGGGATAGACAGAGTTGACGTGGATAAGCTTTTCCCATTGAGGGTAGGGAAGATTCAAACAAGAGGGCATGACATGAGAATTAAAGGACAGAAGTTTAGGGGTAACATGAGGGGGAACTTCTTTACTCAGAGAGTGGTGGCTGTGTGGAATGATCTTCCAGCAGAAGTGGTGGAGGCAGGATTGATTTTAACATTTAAAAGTAAAGTGGATAGGTATATGGACGGGAAGGGAATGGAGGGGTATGGTCTGAGTGCAGGTAGATGGGACTAGGGGAAATAAATGTGTGTGTGTGTGTGTGTATATATATATATGTATGTATACATACTTGTGTGTGTTTGTGTTTGTGTATAATATATATACCCACACACACACAATTTCCCTCCTGGGATTAATAAAGTTTTATCGTATAGTATCGTGTGTGTAGGAAGGAACTGCAGATGCTGATTTAAACTGAAGATAGACACAAAAATCTGGAGTAACTCAACAGGTTCAGACAGAATCTCTGGACAAAAGGAAAATATTACATTTTGTGTTAGGTCTGAAAAAGGTTCCTGCTGCACCTTTGGAATGTGGAAGGAAACAAGAGCACCCGGAGAAGAACCATGCGATCAAAGGGAAAAGGAACAAACTTCATACAGACAGCACCCATATTTGGGTTCAATTCCAGGTCTCTGGCACTTTTAGGTAGCAACTTTATGGCCAATGTACTTACTGCCCCATAGTCTTGAACTGAATTAAAACATACAGTAGCTGTAAAGGGGGGACATAGCGTCACTTAGAGATCTGTGTTCGATCCTGTCCTCGGGCACTGTCTGTGTTGAATTTGCACATTCTCCCTGCAAGCATGTGGGTTTCCTCCCACATCCCAAATACGCATTGGCTTTGTAGGTTAACTTCACTCTGTAAAATTGCTCCTAGTGTGTAGGGAGATGGTGACAAAAGTGGAATAACAGAACTTGTGTGAATGGGTAGACAAAAATGCTGGAGAAACTCAGCAGGTGAGGCAGCATCTATGGAGCAAAGGAAGTAGGCGATGTTTAAGGTCAAGACCCTTCTTCAGACTGATGTGAGGGTGGGTGGGGGTGGGGGGAGAAGAAAGGAAGAGGCGGAGACAGTGGGCTGAGGGAGAGCTGGGAAGGGGAGGAGAAAGCAGGGACTAACGGAAATTGGAGGTCAATGTTCATGTCGCTGTGGTGTAAACTGCCCAAGCAATATATAACGTGCGGCTCCTCCAATTTACGGTGGGCCTCACTCTGGCCATGGAGGAGGTCCAGGACAGAAAGGTCAGATTCAGAATGGGAGGGGGAGTCGAATGCGGAGCCACCGGGAGATCAAGTTGGTTATTGCGAACCGAGCGGAGGTGTTGGCCGAAGCGATCACCAAGCGTACGCTTGGTCTCACCAATGTAGAGCAGCTGACACCTAGAGCAACGGATGCAATAGATGAGGTTGGAGGAGGTACAGGTGAACCTCTGCCGCACCTGGAAAAACTGCTTGGGTCCTTGAATGGAGTCAAGGGGGGAGGTAAAGCGACAAGTGTAGCATTTCCTGCGATTGCAAGGGAAAGTGCCAGGAGAGGGGGTGGTTTGGATGGGGAGGGACGAATTGACCTGGGAGTTACAGAGGGAGCGGTCTCTGCAGAAAGCCGACAGGGGAGGAGATGGGAAGATGTGGTCAGTGGTGGGATCCCGTTTGTAGACAAAAAAAATGGAGAATATCAGCAGCATCTATGGAGCGAAAGAGTAGGCGACGTTTCGGGTCGAGACCCTTCTTCAGATTGTTGTCGGGTGGGGGGGGCGGGAAAATGAAAGGAAGAGGCTGAGACAATAGGCTGTGGGAGAGCTGGGAATGGGAGGGAAAGGAGAGAGAAAGCCTAAAATTGTACAATTGTCAAAGCCTAAAAGGACTACCTAAAATTGGAGAAGCCAGTGTTCATACCGCTGGGGTGTAAACTACCCAAGCGTAATATGAGGTGCTGTTTCTCCAATTTACGGTGGGCCTCACTCTGGCCATGGAGGAGGCCCAGGACAGAAAGGTCGGAATCGGAATGAGAGGGGGAATTGTAGTGCTGAGCCACCGGGAGATCAGGTTGGTTATTGCAAACACTTCGCATGGTTCATGTATTGTATATATTTATTACCTGAATAAAGTCTATTTTGAAATTTAAAAAATATATATATATATTGCGAACTGAGTGGAGGTGTTGTGCAAAGCGATTGCCAAGCCTGCGCTTGGTCTCACCGAGGTTGATACGCTGAATAATCCAACCACATTTTTGTTTGGAAGTGGATAGAAATAATAGAAATTGCATTCATTGCAACATGTAAAAAGGGTTGAGATACTGTATATACTGGATTATAATTTTGCTGCATGTCATTGTGGTATATATCATGACTTGATTGGTGAATGTGTTTAGTTTATGACTTTATTTGAAGCAGAAATTATATGTGAATGCTTCATTGAACATAATTCCGACTGGTAACTACGCACTTCGTTCGAACACATTATTGCACGCGTCATGGAAGCCGTCTTAAACCTAAACTGTCATTTGGCAACCTAAAAAGCTGCCTAGGGTTGCCTGGCTGGAAACAGAGAAAAAAAGTTGAGCCCTGTTGACCAACATGTCCCATCTACACGAGTCCCACCCTCCTACGTTTGGCCCATATCCCTCCAAACCTATTCTATCTATGTACCTGTCTAATTGTTTCTTAAACATCACAAATAGTCCCTGCCTCACCAACTTCCTCTGGCTGCTCGTTCCATACACCCGCCACCTTTTGTGTGAAAAAGCTACCCCTCAGATTCTTATCTATATTACTAAAACTCTTTGTTTGTGCCGGCAATGTGTAACTCTGCTCTGCTTTTTCCTATATTCTTCCAAAGGCTAGGCCACACCCTTCCCAATTTCACATATTCTACTCACATTTTTCCCATTGAAGCAATAAACATCTTCCTGTCGCATTCCGACCTATATTTCTGGAGTTATTCATCATTTAAAGTTTCAAAAAAAGCCGAAACCGCTTTCTCAGAGAGTTACAATGCCACTCACAGTGCACCAATCATAATGGGCTGTCAAGTTGCCTGTCGACTGCCACAATGACATCACAATGGGACGTTGCCAATGGTAACAATGGCCTCTCAAGCTGACTGCCTCTCACAGTGCACCAATCACAATGGGCTCTCAAGCTGCCCAGGCCCTGCCGGGGTAGGTCCTGGGGCAGGGAATGGGAGGGACGGGAGGATGAGGAGGGAGATGGGGTAGGGTCTCTACCCTCCTCCCTCTCGGCCCCTCTCCCTCTCTACCCCATCCCCCTCCCTCTACCCTCGCTCTCTACTCCCCTCCCTCTCTACCCCCTCAACCTCCCCATCCCTCTACCCCCTCCTCCCTCTCTACCCCCCTCCCTCTCTACCCCCCTCCCTCTCTACCCCCCTCCCTCTCTACCCCCCTCCCTCTCTACCCCCCTCCCTCTCTACCCCCCTCCCTCTCTGCCACCCCTCCCTCTCTACCCCCCCCACCCCCCCTCCCTCTCTACCACCCCTCCCCATCCCTCTCTAACCCCCTCCCTCCCCAAGGAGTGGTGAGTATTGAGACCTATGGGCGAGTGGTGGAATATTGCGTTGGGGGAACCAGCCCTCCCCTGTGACGCCGCGAGTGCCTCCCCCCCCCCACCCCCGCATTGGGGGACGGGACACAACAGGTCCCACTCGGTCTAGTTCTTATTAAATCTTTCTCCCTTCACCTTAAACCTATGTCCTCTGGTTCTTGAATCCCTTACTCTGGGCAAGGGACTCTGTGTGTCTACCTGATCTATCCCTCTCATGATTTTATACACTTCTATAAGATCTCCCCTCATCCTCCTGTGCTTCAACGAGTCCCAGCCTGCTCAACCTCTCCTGAGAGCTCAGACCCTCGATTTCTGGCAACATCCTCGTAAATCTTCTCTGTACCTTTTCCAACTTGACAACATCTTTCCTGTAACATGGTGCCCAGAACTGAACACAATACTCTAAATGCAGCCTCACCTACTTCCTATATGACTGCAACATGATCTCCCAACACTTATACACAATACTCTGATCAACCATTTCAAACCTCATCTGGCTAACAGATGAAGATCCTGCTGCAATTTTTGACATCAATCTTCACTATCAGCAATATCACCCACTTTTGTATCATCTGCAAATCTTGCCATGTACGTTCTCATCCAAACCAGATGACAAGCACTAATGGGCCCAGCACCGAATCCTGCACACCACTAGTCACAGGCCTCCTGTCCCCTTCCACCATCTCCTGTTCCCTTCCTTCCATGAACCCAACTTTCTATCTATTCAGCTATCTGTCCTTGGATCCCATGTGATCTAACCTTCTGGAGCAGCATACCATGTGGAACCTTGTCAAATGCTTTGCTTGAAGTCCATATATACAACCAGGGCTGTGGAGTCGATACCGAAAACAACCGACACTGACTCTTTGATTTCTTGTGTATCCGACTCCGACTGCGACTCCGATCCCTAGATATAATTATTCTAAATCTGCTATAATGACATTACACAAGATGGCATTTCATAAGAACTACATGAATCATCAGGCTTCCTTTTAAACCCATGTCCTTAAAGTTTTGAGTCTAATGGTTCTTGCTGTGCTATTGTGGCTTTTTAATTTTTTTTCTTGAAAAAAAACCATAATTAATTATACTAAAAGAATATAAAATTACATATAGGTCTATGCCAAAATTAAAATTCCATTGAATTAAATAAAAATTATAAAAGAATGACCCAAAATGTATTAAACTAAGGCCACAGATATGAGATAAATGGCAAAATTATGACCAAAAAAGAATCTCAAATTCAATAGACAGTAGGTGCAGGAGTAGGCCATATGTCCCTTCAAGCCAGTACCGCCATTCAATGTGATCATGGCTGATCATCCACAGTCAGTACCCCGTTCCTGCCTTCTCCCCATATCCACTGACTCTGTTATCTTCAAGAGCCCTATCTAGCTCTCTCTTGAAAGTTTCCAGAGAACCGGCCTCCACTGCCCTCTGAGAATTCCACAGTGTCACAACTCTGTGTGAAAAAGTGTTTCCTCATCACTGTTCTAAATGGTTTACCCCTTATTCTTAAACTGTGTCCCCTGGTTCTGGACTCCCCCAACATCGGGAACATGTTTCCAGCCTCAAGCGTGTCCAATCCCTTAATAATCTTATATAATTAACTTTCAGTAAAATCCCCTCTCATCCTTCTAAATTCCAGAGCATACAAGCCCAGCCGCTTCATTCTCTCAGCATATGACAGTCCTGCTATCCCAAGAATTAACCTTGTGAACCTACGCTGTTCTCCCTCAATTGCAAGGAATTTTGGAGACCAAAACTGCACACAAAGTGTGGTCTCACTAGGGCCCTGTACAACTGCAGAAGGACCCCTTTGCTCCTATACTCAACTCCTCTTGTTATGGAGGCCAACATGCCATTTGCTTTCTTCACTGCTGGCTGTACCTGCATGCTTACTTTCATTGACTGTTTAAAAGAATAGAAAATAAAACTAAATGCATAGGTAGTTAAGTTTGCTACCAAAGAACATACCTAAGATTTATTAATAACTTGTCGTTAGAAACAGAATTGCTTCTGCCAGATCCTCTTTCATTGAAGCCCTTAAATCTGATTTAATTATTTTCAGTGCGGAGAACAATCTCTCCACGCTGACCTGAGTGGGTGGTATGGCTATTACTATCATAGCTGCAAATGTTACTATTTCTGGATAAGCATGAATTACTTCTTGTACTGCAAGTTTAGATGAGGGATCATATTTCCCTACTTCTTTTAAACCACCAATAAAATCTTGCTTAAATTTCATTAGTTTAACATCATAAGGCAGCCTTCGCACGTTTAAACGGAACGCTTTGCTCTCGACTGTTCAATTTTATCTAAATATTTTGCAAAATCTGACTTCATCATTTGAAGAGGATGAGAAGGATTTGGTACTCCCATCTTCATTTTGTGGTTCTGACTTTTCAGGTAGTAGCCCTTTCATCTGAACTGCATCATCACAGACGGCCTCTTTTGCTTTCGCAATTTGATCTTCGTTCAACAAGAGTCAGTTCATTGGATCTACGTAGACAGCAGCTAACAAGATCAGATTTTCAAGTTGCAGACCCTCTCTTTTCTTCATTGACGATATAGTTCCTTCAGCAATTAATCCTCCAGCTTTGGATAGGTGAAATATTATTTTTTTCCATAGGAATATACGAGGAGTTAA
Organism: Raja brachyura; assembly: GCA_963514005.1. The sequence goes on from OY740782.1 coordinate 40,064,702, forward strand.
ATCCTTTGCTTGCAGCTTTTTGGTGACTGCATAAGGGTGAGGAAGCAGAGCTTCTAATTGTGATACCAACCTTCATTGACTTTTAGTCAGTAAGACACTGGGATTATCAATGTCTTCTAGAAAGGCTTTTAGGTCAAGCAAACGCTTAACCATCATATATGTGCTGCCCCAGCAAGTTGCTTGGTCCAAAATAGCTCCCTTTCCTGCACGTCTTTGGAGGATAGCATCCCCTACTTGCCTCCCCTTACATATTAGAGAGCTGCATAGCATTCTTTCATTTAATTCTATTCTGCTGTTTCAGTTTCAGAATCTGCATCAGAGATCTCCCTTTTAGTAGTGACTTTTTCTTCTTCAACTTTATTAATCTTTTCTATTGTGATTCGCATATTTGAAGCATTATCAGAGATGATGCATAAAATCTGGTCTTTCTTAATTTCAAAATCTTTCAAAATTTCTTCCATTAAGTTCTGGAGCTAAATGCTCTCATTGTTTTGTCCATGCATGTTCAATTTAGATCACCATTAACAGCAAGTCTCTGACTTCAGCTTGAGCAATTCTCCTGATGTGCTCTCATGATGTGCCTTGGTGCCCTTTACTCCTAATGTACAAGTTACTATTTTGCTTTTGTCAACAAATCTAGCATTGATGGTAAAATAGTTAACTCTGTGACGAGTGGTGGCATTCATTTTAATGAACATGAACCACTCCTTAAGAGTTTTTCGAAGCTTTTTCTTTTCATTCTTGGCTTCTTTAAGTCCGTTTTCTGATATTCTCCCTTGCCAGAAAAACTCCTAGTTTCTTAGCCATTTCTCCATTTAGGCCGAGAAAACTTGGTTGTGAAAATAAAGTTAAGGGTAGACCATTTCTTACAGCAAGTTCGATAAGATGTTTCTTAAACATTTCTGTGGTCATTGTTACAGTTACTTTGTCTGTAGCAATGAACCTTGTAAGTGATGCTTGTCCAGGTTGTCCCTCAGGAGATCTGTTTTTTTGCTGGCTTTAATGTAGTTGTAAGATTATTATTGGTTCTTGTATCTTTCTCATTTACAACTTCCAAAATGTTAGGGTGGAAATGCTGCAAATGTCTTTTCAAATTCGAAGCCCTTGTTGGAGCATTTTTATTAGAGCCCAAGAAACAACTGAGTTTTGTTTCACAAATCTTTCACCATCATCATCTTCTATCATACACTGACACACAAAATGTTTTTCACCTGTAGTTATTGTAAAATATTCAAAAACAGCAGATCTGGTTGGAGTTTTCTTTGCCATTAAGAAAGGGGCTTTAGATTTCAAACTTGCTAACTTGGGAATTTTTTAATTAACTCCAACAGGGATTAGTGGGGTCAAGGGGATGCAGCTCCTCCCCTGTTAGTTTAGGTTAAGTTAAAGGGGGGGGGGGGTCAAGGGAACGCAACCCCCCGCTAGTTTAGGTTAGTCGGTGTTTACTTTACTTTGCGTAATTTTGCGTAAATGAGCCCTAACCTTTTTTTCCCTTCATTACCCAACCCCTTACAAACCTTTTAACCTAGAATATTGTGACAAACATCCCATAAATAGTAGAAATTATGGTTTGTATTGACAAAAAATTACCAAATTCTTTGACGATTTGCCAAGACTAGTGTTTACTTCTGTTGAGAAGGAATCAATCATCACTGACGATTGATTTTGCAGTAAATAATGAAAATTTGTAATCTGTATTCATTTATAGTATATTTCCCCATAAATGAATGACTAAATTTACCTTTTGAATTCAGAAATTATCCAGACATGTTCACTCAGTAGCAGGTGGCGGAAATCAGCTGGTGATGGTGTTTGTTTACGTCTTGTTTTTCGTTGTTTTGCCGCCAGATGGCAGCACCAATGTGATTTTTCATTCTCTCGGGTGGAAATAAAGTATGTGGTATGTTTAAAAAAAGTGGGATTTATTCTGATTTATGTAATCTGAAATTCATGTTGAGTGCGGGTCGGGACTTTTTTACTGACTCCGACTCCAGCAGCACCAAAATTGCTCTGACTCCGAATCCAACACCGACTCCGACTCCACAGTCCTGTATACAATATCTATACAAGCTCTGCCCTCATCAATCTTTTTGGTCACATCTTCACAAAAACTCAATCGAGACACATTCTCCCACGTACCAAACCATGATGACTATCCCTGCTCAACCTTGCCCATCTAAATGCATGCATATCATATCCCTTATCTTCCTGTAGCCCAGTCCCTCAAGTCCTGACAACGTCCTTGTAATTCTTCTCTGAACTCTTTCCAGCTTATTGACATCCTTCCTATAGCAGGGTGACCAAAACTGAACACAGTACTCTAAATGTGGCCTCACCAACATCTTGTACACTGTAACAGCATGTCCCAACTTCTCTACTCAGTACACTGAATGATGAACACCAATGTACCAAAGGTCTTTTTTACCACCCTATCTACCTGTGACACCATTTTTCTGGGAACTATGTACCTGTACTCCAAGATCCCCCTGCTTTACAACACTTTTACCATTCACTCTGAAGGTCCTGCCCTGGTTTGAGTTCTGCATCTGCATTAAACTCCATTAGCCATTCCTCAGTCCACTTGCCTAGCTGATCAAGATCCTGCTGTAATTTTTGATAACCATCTTCACGGTCTGTTATACCACCTACTTTAGTGCCATCTGCAAACTTACTAGTCATGCCTTGCACATTGGGCCTACAACAATCCGTGAGGTACACCACTTGTCACAGGCCTCCAGTCCGAAAAACACCCTTCCACCATTATTCTGCTTTTTATCATGAAGCCAATTCTGTATCAATTCTGCTCTCCCTGCATCCCACATGATCTAATCTTCCAGAACATTCTACCCTACGGAAATTTATCAACAGCTGCCACAAGACCTCCCAACAATAATGCTCAATATTTCAACTGATGAAGGCAAATGTGTTGTATGCTCTCTTTATCACCCTCTCCACGTGTGTTGCCATTTTCAGGGAGCAATGGACTTGCACTCCAAAATTCCTCTGTCCATCAATGCTTTTAAGGTTCCTGTCTCTATACACTGTAAATGGATCGATTGTAATCATGGATTGTCCTTCTGCTGACTGGTTAGCACGCGACAAAAGCTTTTCACTGTACCTCGGTACTCTTGACAATAAACTAAACTGACATATTGTGTACTTTGCTTTTGCATTTGAACTTCCCAAATTCAACAACACACTTAGATGTGGAAAAGACTGGCCCACAAATTAAGGTCCTAATGTGTAGAAAGGAACTGCAGATGCTGGTTTGTACAGCAGATAGGTACAAAGTGCTGGAATAAGTCAGAAAGTCACTAAACTAAACTAAACAGTGGAGATTCAAGAGAGTATTCATTGACATATTGAATCTTCTTAATCTTCTAAGGAAGGAAAGGTGTTGATGGGCTTTCCTTATGTTTACATCAGTGTGTTAAACCCAGGAGAGATCTTCAGAGATGTGCACACCCAAATACTTGAAGTTATTGATTCTCTCCATTGGCAACTTGTCAATGAGGACAGGTTTGTAGACCCTTGGCTTTCCCCTTCTAATGTCATCAATCAGCTCTTGCTAACAATGAGAGCAAGATTGTAGTTCTGGCACCATTCAATTAGATTTGCATTCTTCCTCCTATACTCTAACTCATCATTAATTGTAATTCGTCCAACAATGGTGGTATCTTCAGCGAAGTTAAAGATGGAGTTGGAACAGTCCGGCTACACAGTCATAGCTTTGGTTTTGTTTAGTATTATGTGTACCAAGGTACAGTGAAAAGCTTTTTGTTGTATGCTATCCAGTCAGCGAGACTGTACATGATAACAATCAAGCCATTCATAGTGTACAGATATAGGATAAATGGAATAATAGTGCAAGAAAAGTCCTGTAAAGTCTGATTAAAGATTATTCAGTCTCCAATGAGATAGATGGACTCAGCACTGCTCTCTAGTTGTTGACAGGATGTTTCAGTTGCCTAATAACTGCTGAGAAGAAACTGTCCCTGAATCTGAAACTATGTGTTTTCACACTTCTGTACATCTTGCCTGATGGGAGAGGGGAGAAGAGGGAGTGGCCGTGGTGAGACTGGGTCTTGATTATGCTGGTGGCCTTGTCGTGGCAGCATGAAGTGTAGATGGAGTCAATGGAAGGGACATTGGCTTGTGTGCTAGTCTGGGCTGCGTCCACTATTCTTTGCAGCTTTCAGGGTCTTGGATGGAGCTGTTCCCAAACTAAGCTGTGATGCATATCGATGAAATGCTTTCATCAGTAGAGCTGTACAGTAGAGTAGAGCAGGGGGCTGAGAGTGCAGCCTTGCATTGCAGCTGTGCTGATGGTTTTCGAGGAGGACTGAGATGATGTACATCTCTAAAGTCTAAACAAGAAGAAATGTCTCCAACAAAAGGAAGGTGAATCTGTGGAATTCTGTACTGAAGAGGGGTGTTGAGTCTCAGTTGATGAATATATTCAAGACCGAGATATAATGCCAGATCGTGAGACTGAGGTAAAACTGTCATAATCTTATCGAACAGCAAAGGTAGCATGAAGCATGGATATACCCAGTAATATGACTTGATCTGCAGCTTGGGCAAAACATTACCCAAACCATATCATCATGAAGATTTGTTCATCCTTTGAGTAACATTGCAAATTCTAAAGATGGACTGTGGTGATTCCAAGGATATTTTAATAGACAACATTTTTTCAGCTCTTACAGTTGATTCTAGTTTGAATGATCGCTTGGGTGTGCTTGAATGACAGATGGCAATGCAGAACTTGCTTCTGAGACTGCTCTTGATCTCTGTGGCTGTCAACAAATCATGATTTATGTCCTGGTCCAGGTTTCAGATCCCTCCATGGCCAGAGGTGGTGAGGGTAATTGTATATTCTCATCACTGACTCATTCTGAACAGACCTGGAGTATTTATATTCTGTGCCACATCATGCAATATATTGGGCCACTAAGGGGTCGACTGTTGCAGTATAGGATTTACTGATCTGACCATGTGCTCCTATTGATTTTGAATGAATTGTACTTTCAGCAGCAAATCATAGTTCATCTTTTGTCTCACTATTGAATCCATGTTAAATTAGTTGCTTTATGAAGCTGAGCTCAGTTCAGTCCCTCCAAACCATCCTCCTGATGTTAGCAATTGTCGGCACAGTTTTTATTTAGAAAAACAATTTAGATTCAATTCTTCAACAGTTACAAGATTCTGATAGTGAAATTGCATTTTAAGTAAGGTTATCTACCCAAGGGTCATTTTGTGTTTCCAAATGACTATTGTGGCACATCATGTATTTTTGTAAATTATTCATCTGGAAACAGTGGAATTATTTTGTCCATGCATGTTAAATTTAGATCACTGTTAACAGCCAGTCTCCGACTTCAGCTTGAGTAATTCCCTCATTCCACTTCCCCTGGTTCTCTCTGGTGCCAATCCTTTTCCTTATTAAAATCCTTCAGTGATTCTGTTGCCACCATCTCTATGGGCAATGAATTCCAGACCGAATCAATAAATAAAGTAATGCTTTGACCAATATTTAAAATCCATGGCAGCCTTTGTGTTCTTGCTTATCTCCCTTCAGCAGTTGACTGCGCACTTGCTCTCCCCGCCTCCATTTGCCTTTTTTCCTTTGTCTATCGACATCTATCACCCACCGGCCTCCATCTCCCCACCCTCCTCCGCCTGGCTTCATTTGTCCATTGGTCCACCAAGTCACCATTGACTCCTGTCTCACCACATCCATTCTCTTTGTACTGGCTAGCTCCCTTCTCTGTCTTGATGGAGGGTTTTGACTCATAATATCTTCAATTACTCTTCTCCCCCCCCCCCCCCCCCCCCCCCCCCCATGCTGCTCAACCGGCTGAGTTCCTCCAGCAGATTATTTGTTGACACCATGCTCCCTGGTCATTGAACCGTACACTAATGGGAACATCTACACTCTCTTTACATTGTTTAAACCACTCAGATCTTGTACACTTCGATTAAATATTCGCAAACCCTCTTTGCATTAGAAGAGGTACAGCTTCTTCAGCCAAACCTTATATCTGAAATTCTGCATCCCCAGATCCATTCTAGGGTAAATGGGTCCATAATAAATCTTGGGTATAATTTATTTTAATATTTTCCCAATCTATATTTTACTTATAAGATAGAAATTATCTAATATATTAGATGGAAGTGATTGCTGCCTCAGTGTCATTTTGTGATGGCTTGTTTTTTTTCTTTCATAAATCTGGATCAGGTTGTGTTGGGAAATGTAATTCATACTTCACTTACTGACTAAGCATTTAAAACACTGGCGTATGGCCAGTTTGTTTGCTTCTCATCGGATGACTATTCTTTAAAGGAAAACCACATCCACCGTATAACTGCAGTGCTTCTGAACCCTGAACCAGTTAAATGTTGGAAATAGTTTGTGATTCACAAATCATGCTGGTAGTAAACCAGTCATTCTGCTAAGTGGGAAAAAATCAAATGAAGATTAGACTCTCAAAAGTCTCTGAGATCCCATTTTTCAAATCTTTGTGACTCCAGAGTTGCGACCCTCTAGAAGGTTGTCTCCTTGCCTGTTTTCTTTCCCAGAATATAATAATAATTAAGGGAGATATTATTATTATTCTACAACCTGAAGTTCTTTACTGAACCTTCCTCAGAGCCTTGCTGAATGCAGATGTGATTCTCCTGCTAGGAGCCAGATTAAACTGGATGTTGCATTTTGGCCTCCCACCACGGTTTCGATCGGATGTGAAAATCATACAGGTATTGAGAGATTCTCATGATTTATTTAAGCTGCTATATACTGAAAAATTGAAAAGCACCAGAAGTAATTGGTCAATGTCAATGTTAATGCTGCTTTTATTTTCCAATCAACTGTATATCTTTGTTGTATTTGCATCCAGTATGTTTATTTACATTATTACGGTAATTATTTCTAAGAGTTTAATTTCACTTCCTGAGTGATGTATTCTTTGTTTTCTGCTGTTTGAGTGTTGATCATCAAGTAAGCTCATTTAGTAAATATCACAAGCTGTCACTGTGCCATTGTGGAGGAATTTCCCTCTAGAGGGCCATAATGAATCCTTGAATATATGAAATCTTCCCTTTGACAAAATCACTGTTCAATCTTCCCAGTTCCATCTTTCTGGGGCCTTTTGCCAGATTCCTAACTGCCTATGACCTGATGACCAATGTGAGGATGTGTGGGAATTTGATCCACATCAATGGAAATGGCCCTGAGTACTAAAATATCTCAAGTCAAGAGAGTTTTATTTTCATGTGTCCAAGATAGGTCAATGAAATTCTTGCTTGCTGCAGCACAAGAGAATATGTAAACATAACAGAACAGGAGATAAAAGTTCAGTGTGTCTATATACCATAGACCATATATATATGCACAGTAAATAAACAGATAAAATGCAATAGGCTGTTATTGTTCAGAGTTTGTTTGATGGCGAGTTTAATAGCCTGATGGCTTTGGGGAAGTAGCTGTTCCTGAATCTGGATGTTCCAGATTTCAAGCTCCTGTACCCTCTTCCCAATGGCAACAGAGAGATGAGTGTGTGGTCAGGATGGTGTGGGTCTTTGATGATGTTGGCAGCCTTTTTGAGGCAGCGACTGTGATAGATCCCTTCGATGGTGGGGAGGTCAGAGCCGATGATGGACTGGGCAGTGGTTACAAATTTCTGCAATCTTTTCCGCTCCTGGACGTTCAAGTTACTGAACCAAGCCATGATGCAACCAGTCAGTATGCTCTCTACTGTGCACCTGTAGAAGTTTGAGAGAGTCCTCCTTGACATACCGACTCTCCGTAATCTTCTCAGGAAGTAGAGGCGCTGATGTGCCTTCTTTATGATTGCATCAAGAATTGCTGGGACCAGGAAAGATCTTTGGAAATATGAATGCGCAGGAATTTGAAGTTCTTGACCTTTTCCATCATCGTCCCGTTGATATAAACAGGATTGTGGGTCCCTATCCTACCCCTTCCAAAGTCCACAAACTTGGTTTTGCAAGTGTTGAGAGCCAGTTGTTGTGCTGGCACCATTTGGTCAATCGGTTGATCTCACTTCTAATCTCTGACTCGTCACCATCAGTGATTCGTCCCACAACAGTGGTGTCGTCGGCGAACTTGATGATGGAGCTCACACTATGTCTGGCTACGCAGTCATGAGTATAGAGTGAGTACAGCAGGGGGCTGAACACGCAGCCTGGAGGTGCTCCCTTGCTGATTGTTAACGAGGATGACGCATTTCCACCAATATGGACAGACTGTGGTCTGTAGATGAGGAAGTTGAGGATCCAATTGCAGAGGGATGCGCAGAGACCCAGATTTGAGAGCTTGGTAACCAGCTTTGAGAGGATGATGTTATTAAACGCCGAGCTGTAGTCTATGAATAACAGCCTGACATATGAGTTTTTGTTGTCCAAGTGGTCCAGAGCGGAGTGGAGAGCCAGTGAGATCGCATCCACCGTTGACCTGTTGTGGCAGTAAGTGAACTGCAGTGGGTCCAGGTTTTTGTCGAAGTATGAGTTGATATGCGCCATAATTAACCTCTCAAAGCACTTCATCACCACAGACGTTAGTGCCACTGGTCGATAGTCATTGAGGCATGCCACCTTGCTTTTCTTGGGCACTGGTGTAATTGATGCCCTTTTAAAGCAGGTGGGAACCTCAGACCTCAGAAGTGAGAGGTGGAAAATGTCCGTAAAAACTCCAGCCAGTTGGTCCGCACAGGTTTTTTAGAACACAACCGGGAATACCATCAGGTCCATGCGCTTTCTGAGGGTTCACCCACCTGAAGGATCGTCTGACGTCGGCCTCTAACTAACACTGAAATACCATCTCTGGGCCTCAAGCACGATAGTTCATAGCTCACCTTTGTACCTCCAAGCATGGATTCCATTTACTATTAAAATCCTCTCATTTAGGTCAGCTCGATGGCTGATGAACCGGAGAAACTCTGTTATTTTATATCTAGTATAAACTGTAAGAAGAAGACAGAGCTGTGTGAGAGAGAGAGAGAGAGAGAGAGAGAGAGAGAGAGAGAGACAGAGAGCGCTAATTTGAGATTCTTTTCCCTATCAAGGTTAAAAGACCAGGCAACATGAGGCAGCCAAAATTATGACTGAGCTGCATAAGTGTGCACCACATTGAGGAGAAACTTAATTTACTGAATGTTTGTGGATAAGAGATTGCTTGGCATTATAGGATGTACAGTTTATGTCATCATATGCCTCAAAGCAGTTCTGATGCCAAATCCAATTAGAAGAGATGGGAACTGCCAAAGCTAAAATTGGTTATTAAAAACAAAGGTATGAGACGAAGTTAACCATAATACTTTATTTATCGTGGGGCAAAAGCTTCAATTTATTTTTGAATAATTGGATAATATACATTACAGTTTCCAGCAGCTTTATATAATGCTTTGTATCTGACCTTGTTCACAAGTCTTGCTTGATGTTGGGATGTTACCATGCGTGTAACTAGGGGATTATGAATCAGTGGGTGATATTGCTATTTTAACTGAAAGCAAAAAAATGTTGAATGCAATTCCCAAGAGAAATAAAAGCCTAATTTTCAAAAGTGTAATCCATCACCTCCTAAAATATTTATTGCTTTTGATTCTTTCTGATATTTATTGACCTGGTGTATATATTTCAAGCAATCCTTCAGATTTTTAAGATTTGTTATTTTTCCCTCCTATCTTAGTATGATTTCAGATTTCCCTAATGCCTTTTAAATATATGTTACACATCATGATTAATCCTTAGAAATTAATCAGTTTTTGCTTTGTTTAGGTAGATATTTGTGCCGAAGAATTGGGAAATAATGTAATGCCTGTTGCTGCCTTACTTGGTGATGTGAAAACTGTTGTTTGGCAGGTAACATGTTTTCCTTTTTCATAACTGCTTGGGTTTTCCACTTCGAGGTTGTTTAGCCGTGGGGAATAATGTTTTTAGTCAATTGCCAGATCTGGCTGGGCTGTATAAAGCTGCTGCTCTCTCTACCAAACTCCACCTTATTCCAAAATGCTCCTGGATAGCAAGGACATCTCTGGATTCTTTTCTGCACTGCAAATCATTACCTTCAACCTGTTTCTTGATCCCTCAACTCTCTCAACAAATACAAGGAACTCATGAATTTTGGGATCGTCCAGTTGCTACTGACCCTCCACCACCACCCCCCCCCCCCCCCCCCCCCCCAGTGTATCAAACCAGTCGATCCATTTATCCGAGCCTAGAACCTGCATCTGCCATTAATTTCACTTAAGTCTTCCCTCGTCTCCTGCGCCCTTAACCTTCTCCCCATGAAACTGCGGCTTATCCAACTTTCCTTTCTGACTAAAATCTGTAAATGCTGAAAGCACTCCCCATGTCCAGGCAGCACCCGTGGATGCTGAAACAGAATTTGTCTTGTGAAAATACTAACTTTATTTATTTTCTACTTGTGTTCCCTGACACAGTGATGTCTACAACTTTTATTTCAGGTTTCCAGTATCTGCAGTTTTGGCTTTTGATTTTATTGTGAAACAGTTTGTCTTCTTTCCTTTGGGATTGTTTCTTTCTGCTTTAAAATGGCTCTTATTAAACCAGAAATGGGAATTGTGACCCTTCCTCGTCCTTTTCAATATATTTGAACTCTTGACACATTTGATTATACCAATATCCTAAATCTTTCCCCACCATAATTCACATAGCTGAAATTTCAGTTTTATTTGTTCAGTCATAGCTATAAACTAGCCAATAATAGCTTCTCTCCAACACCTGTAGAGAGTCATAGTCATAGAATAATTTACCATTTGCTTTTCTTGTATCAAAGCTTGGCCTATTTCTCATTAACATACTATCTTTATGAACCATCATCTTATGAACCATCATCATCATCTATGACTATTTCATAGTCATAGAGTTATCGAGTGATACAGTGTGGAAACAGGCCCAACTCGCCAACACTGCCAACAATGTCCAAGCTACACTCGTCCCACTTGCCTGCGCTTTGTCCAAAACCTTCCAAACTTGTCCTATCCATGTATCTGTCTAACTGTCTAACTGTTTCTTAAATGATGGGATAGTCCCATCTTTTTGACAATATCTTTCCACCAACATCTCACCAACAATATCGCACCAACGTCTTATACAACTACAACATGACCTCCCAACTTCTATACTCCGACTGATGAAGGCCAAAGTGCCAAAAGCCTTTTTGACCACCTTACCTACCTGCAACTCGACCTTCAAGCAGCCATGCACCTGTACTCCTAGATCCCTCTGCTCTTCAACGATACCCAGAGGCCTACCATTTACTGTGTAGGATATGCCCTTGTTCGACGTCCCAAAATGCAACACCTCACAACTATTAACCATTCCTCCGCCCATGTGACCAATCGATCCAGATTCTGCTGCAATTGTTCACAACCACCTTCACTATCTACAAAACCACTAACTTTTGTATCATTAGCAAACTTGTTAATCTTGCCCTGTATATTATCATCCAAATCATTGATGTAGATGACAAACAATAACAGGCCCAGCACCGAACCCTGAGGCACACCACTAGTCACAGGCCTCCAGTCCGAGAAGCAACCTTTCACCATCACCCTCTGCTTCCTCCCATGGATCCAATTTGCTATCCATTCAGCTATCTCTCCTTGGACACATGCAATCTAACCTTCCAGAGCAGCCGTCCCACTTTCCAGTTACCCTTTTCCCCTTTATGTATTTATAAAATCATTTGGGATTGTCCTTAATGCTACCTGCCAGAGCTATCTCCTGGCCCCTTTTTGCCCTTCTGATTATCTTTTTTAGTTTACTCCTTTAGTTTATTCCTGAAATTCCTCCAGGGATGTATTTGATCCCAGCTGCCTATATCTGTCCCATGCATCCTTCTTGGTTTTTACTTATGTCTCAATTTCCCTCGTCAGCCAAGCTTCCATACATTTGCCTGCTTTGCCCTTCACTCGAACAGGGAAGTACACATCCTGAGCTTTCTTCAGTACACTTTTAAAAACATCTCACTTGGCCGATGTTCCTTTCCCCTCAAAAACCTGCTCCAGTCAACTTGAGCGAGACCTTCTCTCACACCCTCAGTTAAAGTTGAGCATTTTAACACATGGACTCTCTCCATCCCTATCCAACCTAATCAAACTGTGGTCACTGGACCCAAAATGCTCCTCCACACACACATCATTAACTTGCCCTTCCCAATTTCCCAATATTAGATCCAACGTTGCCCTCTCACATGTAGAGGCTTCCACATACTGCTTAATTTGGGGGTCTGTAATACACCCCCAACAAAGTGATAATCCCTTTCTTGTTCCTCAATTCCGTATAGCCTCACTGGATGAACCGTCCTTAATGTCACCTCTGAACACAGCCGTGACATCCTCTTTAACCAACAATGCAACCCCCCCCTCCTCTTTTTCCATCACCCCTCTCTCCTGAAGCCCCGTATCCCGGAACATTGAGCTGCCACTCCTGCCCCTCCCTTAACCAGGCTTCAGTCATGGCTACAACATCCCAGTCGCTCGCACCTATCCATGCCCTAAGTTCATCTGCCTTACCTGTCAGGCCCCTTGCATTAAAATAGGTGCAGTTTAAACCAACCCTCCGTCCTCGCTCACCGCCTTTCACCTGCCTATTCTGTCCAATAACCTTTCCCACACCACCCTCTATACCAACTCTCACGTGCCTCTGTCCTGCTCAAGATCCCACCCCCCTGCCAGTCTAGTTTAAGCCCTCCCGTGTAGCATTAGCCAACCTTCCCGCTAGGATGTTAGTCCCCCTCCAGTTTAGGTGCAATGCTTCCCGTTTATACAGGTCACCCCAGCCCCGGAAGAGATCCCAATTATCCAGAAATCTGAATCCCTGCCCCCTGCACCAACCCCTCAGCCACACATTCATTTTCCCTATCTTCCTATTCTTACCTTCACTTGCACGATGTACTGGAAGCAATCCTGAGATCACTAGCCTGCAGGTCATGCTTTTCAGTCTTCTGCCCAATTCCGTAAATTCTTGTTGCAAATCCTTCTTCCTCTTTCTACCTATATCATTTGTGCCAACATGCACAACAACCTCCGGCTCACTCTTGCGGATGCCGTGTAGCCGCTCTGAGATGTCCTGGACCCTGGCACCAGGGAGGCAACACACCACCCTGGAGTCTTGTCTGCTGCCACAGAATCTATCTGCACCTCTGACGATGGAGTCTTCCACCACTATGGCTCTGCCTGACGTCACTTTTCCCCATTGAGCCTCGGCACCAGGTTTGGAATCACAGCTCTGGCTACCACTCAATCTTGTCGTGTCGCCCTCTCTGAAGAGGATGTACCTGTTTTCATTAGGTTCAGCCACCGGGGTCTCATGCACTCCACGTTTACTCCTCTTTCTCATAGTCACCCACCTTTGCTCTTCCAGTATCCTTGGTGCGACAACCTCACTGTAGGACTTGTCAAGGAAACTCGTTTTCCCGGATGGCCCTGAGGTCATCCAGCTGCTGCTCCAGTTCCCCAACATGTTCATTCAGGAGCTGCACCTGCACACAATTTCTGCAGGTGTAGTTTCCAGAAGCACCAGCGGTGTGCCTGACTTCACACATCCTGCAGGAAACACACAGTACCAACTTGCCTGCCATTTCTTCAGTGAACAAAAAAAAATCACAAATTTCGAAACAAATGTAGCCTCCTTGCCAAAGACTCACACTTTACTCACCAAGCCACTTCACCCCAACAGGCCACTCCCCTAGAGCAAACCCGACTTTTATTTGCTGTTCAATTAACTAATTAGCTAATTTACAAATTTGGTTACTGGTTTTTAAATGACCCGCTCTAGAAAAACTCACCAAGGCTTTAACTTCTGCAGCGAATCGCCACACTCGCTCCTTCATCTGCCGCTCCTCTGCCGACCTTGTGTACATTGATGATGTTTAGCTCTGCCTTTCCATTCCTTTCTTGTCCCTTTTGATTGTCTCTTAACTCTTTATCGAATGTCTGATAATAGATTAACAGAACATTGTTGCAACTAAATATGGTGAAGATCAACATCATTGTCTTTGGTCCCTGCAAAAATATTCCAATCCCTAACCTCTGAAATCATCCCTGTTCCTGGCCACTGTAGGAGGCTGAATCACACTCTACTACATTGATGCTGCATTGACCCCAAGTTGATCTACCAGCATTACTTCAAAGAGTGCCTCATTTCCACCACTCTGATATTATCTAACTCTTCCAAACTTTGGCTCATTACTGCTGAATCTCAAGTTCATGCCTTTTTCATTCTTCATGAATGGTTCTGATAAGGATTTATCAATCTGTTTCTTACTCCACAGATGCCACCTGACCTCTTGGGTATTTAAGTAAATATGTTTTGTATTTGTTACCTTTCATCTAGATATATTCTGTTTCTTCAGATTGCTTTGGTTAGTTTCTACCGTGCTTCAAAATTGTACAGTTGCATTTGGAAATTTCTTGAAACTGGTCAATCACATCTGTTAAGGAGACATTATCTTACCATTTTATGTACTTGATGCACTGAGACATTAAATGATTCTTAAATGAGCTTTAAGTGACCATAAATAATTACTAACCTGTAAGGCACTTCATATGTTTAGTTGCCTTGCATTTGCAATAGCTTTTAAAAATAACTTTTAGTTTCCTAGACTACTCTGTGGAGACCTAGATATTCTCTATTTTGTTCAGTAAAGAACCGACTAACTCCACTAGGAATAACGTTAACCCAGAATAGGCCTGTTTATTTTTAAATGCTGCATTGGATCGTGTGCAGTCTGCAATATCTGAGAAAATGGGTCTGACAGAGGGCGAGTTTCTTCAAGTGGCTGTGCTAAGCAAAGAATGTAAATGCATTTTCTCAAAGAAAACATCCTAATTCTGGAAACAGTGACCACATCAAGCATTCTGATGAGAGAATTGGGGCATTTTGTACAGAACTCTCACAACAGACAAAGATAATGAATGATAGGTGGGTGTTGGAGATTGGTTGATGTCAGAGAGTAAGGGGGTATTGTGGAGGGTGGAGCAGGCTGTTGGTTGGAAATAACCGGGGAGGCAGTGAAAATGAAGAGGGGGAACAAGACAGGTGTAGGAACAGCAGATGATGGTTTACAAAAATAGGACCCAAAGTGCTAGATTGGTTCAGTGAATGAGGCAGCATCCCTGTGGAGAGGTGACATTTTGGATTGGGACCCTTCCTCAGACTGAGTATGGGGGGTGGGGGTGGGGGGGGGAGGGGAAGAAATACAGCTGGAATAGAAGAGGGGCAGGACAAAGCTTGGCAGGTAATAAATTAACACAGGCAAGGGGGGGGGGGAGAAATACAGCTGGAATCGAAGAGGGGCAGGACAAAGCTTGGCAGGTGATAGCTGAACACAGGCAAAGGGGGGGGGGGGTTAATAGGTAGATGTTGGGCAAAGGCTAGAGTTAAAAAAAACTGGTGTGAAACCAAAGGATTGAAGAGTTGCGAATTGTGAATACAGAGAAAGGAATAGGTGGAGGGAGAGTTGGAGGTGGAGTGGAGGAATTCGTATGAGTCTGGGGGCGGGGGGGGGGGAGGTGAAGTGAGGGGATGGGGAGTTAATGGAGGTTACCTAAAATTGTAGAATTCTGCGTTTATACAGTTGGGTTGTAAGCTACCCAAGCAGAATATAAGGTGCTGGTCCTCCAGTTTGTGGCCTCACTCTGACAATGGAGGAGACACAGGACAGAAAGGTCAGTGTGGGTCTGGGATGGGAGATAAATTGGTTAGCACCGGAAGAATGGTAGGCCTTGGCGGACCGAACGTAAGTGTTCGATGAAATTGTCATGAGTCTGTATCGTCTGCCTGACAGCAACAAGGAGAACAATCTGCGTGCTGGGTGGCTGTGGTCCTTGATGATGCTGTGTGCCTTCCGCAGGCACCGCCGGTGGAAAATGTCATGAATGGCCGGGAGACAGTTGCCAATTATGTGCTGTGCCGCCTTCACCACTCCCTGTAGTGATTTGCGGCTGTGGGCAGAACAGTTCCCATACCAGACTGTGATCAACATCCAGAAACTATCTTCTATCTTCGCAACATTTTTAGATTTCTTCTGAGCTTGGTTTTGCATGCTATCCTTTCAAATCAGATAATACCATACATAAATATAATCATGCCAACCAATAGGTAGAGCATAGGGAAAGATATAGAGTGCAAACTATAGTTCTCGGCAATGTGGTGTAACAGTTCCAGAGACAAAGTCCAATGTTAATTGTTCAGCTGTACCCTACACTGCAGTCCTGCCTGAGCTCAGCTGTTACTGCAGCTCATCTCATCTGTTACTCATCTGTGGTTTTGTTGTCTCTGCACCTGCCTCCTCCAATGCTGTCTTGACAGTTAAGCGTCCCATATATCTGAGCTCATCCTAAACTCAAATACCATCTCAATTTGCACCAATTTCTCATTTACTCCATACCCTTGTGCTCCGAGGAAGATTTTCTCTCATTTTGGCAATTCTCGTCTTTGTTTTTAAATACCCACATGACATTCACTTGGTCTATTTCTGTAACTTCCAGCATCCCCACAATCGTCTGAGATCAGTCTGAAAAAAGGATTCTGAGCCGAAACATGGCCAGTTCTTCCCCTTCCCCAGTTGCTGCCTTATCCGCTGAGTTCCTCCAGTACTTTGTGTTTTGCTCAAGATTCCAGCATCTGCAGTTCCTTGTGTTGAAGATCTACCTTTCTGACCTCACGCAGAGTCCTGATTATAATTGGTTGTTGTTGGACATCCAGCTGGCCTGGGCTTTAAAACTCAGAATTCCCTCCCCCAATCTCTCCAATTCTAAAACTATCTTTCTAAGCAGAATTTGAAAGTTCAACTATTCATGTTTTCTAATATATTTATGCGGCTCAGATCTGTTTTGTTTGATAACGCTTCTATGAAGCACCTTGTTATTTTTTAAAAGAAAATGTATACTTGTGTTTGTTACATTTCCTTCTGGCATAGAAGGCCCAACAGTGTCTATGCCAGCTCTGAGTAACCCCAGTAAACATATTTCACCATTCATTCTCCTGTATTTTATTATTAACCATAATCGCCTTGGACTTCCCACCTTCCCCCCCCCCCCCAACCCCCAACACATCCATCCCCCCCCCCCCCCCCCCGCCCCAACCGGTATAGGAACCGCTAGGAGGTATTGACCATAATATGATAAGTTTTAATCTGCAATTTGAGAGGGAGAAGGTTAAATCAGAAAGTTGGTATTGCCGTTGAACAAAGGGGACTATGAAGGTATGAGAGAAGAGCTGGCCAAGGTTGACTGGAAAAGGATCCAGGCAGGAATGACGGTGGGACAGCAACGGGAGGATTTTCTGGGCATAACCCAGAAGATGCAGGATCATTTCATTCCAAAGAGGAAGAAAGATTCTAAGGGGAGTAAGAGGCAACCGTGGCTGACAAGTGAAGTTAGGGATGGTATGAAACTAAAAGAATAGGTGTACAGCAAAGAAGCCAGAGGATTGGGAAACTTTCAAAGGACATCAGAAGGTAGCAAAAAGGGCAATACAGGGTGAAAAGGATGAAGGTAAGCTCGCCAAGAATATAAAGAAGGATAGTAAAAGCTTCTTTAGGTATGTTAAGAGAAAAAGATTAGTAAATAAAAATGTGGGTCCTTTGAAGGCAGAAACAGGTGAAATTATTATGGGGACAAGGAAATGGCAGAAGAGTTGAACAGGTGCTTTGGTTCTGTCTTCACTAAGGAAGACAAACAATCTCCCAGATGCACTCGAGGACAGAAGATCTATGGGGACAGAGGAACTGAAAGAAATTTGCATTAGACGAGAAATAGTATTGAGTAGACTGAAGGCTGATAAATCCCCAGGGCCTGATGGTCTGCATCCCAGGGTACTCAAGGAGGTGGCTCTAGAAATCGTGGACGCATTGGTGATCATTTTCCAATGTTCAGGATCAGTTCCTGTGGATTGGAGGATTCAGGATCAGTTCCTGGGGAATGGAGAATGTTATCCCACTTTTCATAAAGGAGCAAGAGAGAAAACGGGGAATTATAGACCAGTTAGCCTGACATCAGTGGTGGGGAAGACGCTGGAGTCAATTATTAAAGAAGTCATAATGGCGCATTTGGATAGCAGTAAAATGATTGGTCCAAGACAGCATGGATTTATGAAGGGGAAATCCTGCTTGACTAATCTTCTGGAATTCTTTGAGAATGTGACAAGTAAAATGGATGAAGGAGAGCCAGCGGATGGAGTGTATCTGGACTTTCAGAAAGCCTTTGATAAGGTCCCACACTGGAGATTAGTGGGCAAAAGTAGAGCACTTGGAATTGGGGGTCAGGTATTGACATGGATAGGGTATTGGTTGGCAGACAGGAAACAAAGAGTAGGAATAAACGGGCCCCTGTCAGAATAGCAGGCAGTTGCGGGTGGAGTGCCTCAAGGCTCGGTGCCGGGGCTGCAACTATTTACAATATATATTAATGATTTGGATGATGGAATTAAAAGTAACATTATCAAATTTGCATATGACACAAAGCTAGGTGGCAGTGTGAACTGCGAAGAGGATGCTAGGCGGTTGCAGGGTGACTTGGTCAGGTTGAGTGGGCAGATGCAAGGCAGATGCAGTATAATGTAGATAAATGTGAGGTTATCCACTCTGGCGGCAAGAACAAGAATTCTCTGCCACAGAAGGCAGTGGAGGCCAATTCACTGGATGAATTTAAACGAGTGTTGGTTGGATCTCTTGGGGCTAGTGGAATCAAGGGGTATGGGGAGAGGGCAGGCACTGGTTACTGATTGTGGATGATCAGCTATGATCACTATGAATGGCGGTGCTGCCTCAAAGGGCCTCCTCCTGCACATATTTTCTAATTTTCTATCCATGTTTTTCCAGAGATGCCACCTGATCCATTGAGTTATTCCAGCACTTTGTTTGTCTTTTTGGTGAACCAGAATCTGAAGTTCATTGTGTCTACCAAACA
This sequence comes from Raja brachyura, assembly GCA_963514005.1. The sequence goes on from OY740782.1 coordinate 40,083,658, forward strand.
TATTTATTGCATGGTGTTTACAATGTAAGATTTTTTGTGAAATACTAGACTAAGTGGGACCCGTTGGGTCCCAGCATCGCACGTGAGGGCTGGTCCCGCAATGCAATATTCCACCTCTCCACCAATTCCAATATTGGTAGCCAGTGGGGGGGCTTTCTGGAGTACTAGTATGGGTGTTGTGTGCTGAAGGGGACTGGTTTCCAGAGGGATAGTATGGACAATGTGGGCCGAATGGATTCTTGGGCTGGCGGCTCAGTCACTCAATCCTGTTGTGCTGGTAGCTGACTCACGGCTGGTAGGCTCGTAGTTGACTCACGGCTATTCCTTGAAATTCAATTTCAAGCCGGGTGCAAGTGCAGTTTCATACCATTTTAAGCAGGGTGCAAGGCCACTAAAGACAGCGAGTCATGACGTCTCCCTCCCCCATCTTGCAGAGACTGAGCCACGCCAACACTCCCACAAGAAGGGTGTGGCCTTCGTGGCGTGATTGACGAGAGAGAATCTCAACATTTTTTAATCACTAATAACTCTTTCATTTTTCATCGATGGGAAAATCCTCGGCACCTGATGAGCGGAGGAGGAGACTGAGTAAGATGGCCAAAAATCGCAGCCGTATGTGGTAGCGTTTTTACTAAAATCAATATAAAGAGCAAACAGGAAGTGGTCAAGATTAGACTTTTAATTATATAGAAGGCAAGGCAGCTCTAATTAGGCAAGGCAGCTCTCTTTAGCACTTTCAAAACCAAAGACAACACAGCTTGCTTTAGCACTTTCAAAACCAAAGGCAAGGCAGCTCGCATTACCACTTTCAAAACCAAAGGCAAGGCAGCTCGCTTTTGCACTTTCAAAACCAAAGGCAAGGCAGCTCGCTTTAGCACTTTCAAAACCAAAGGCAAGGCAGCTCGCTTTAGCACCTTCAAAACCAAAACCAAAGGCAAGGCAGCTTGCTTTAGCACTTCCAAAACCAAAGGCAATGCAGCTCGCTTTAGCACTTTCAAAACCAAAGGCAACACAGCTTGCATTAGCACTTTCAAACCAAAACACACTTTTGCATTTTTAAACTACATTTTCAAACCACATTAAGGGCACTGACAGGTCAATAAAACCACTCACAGTTTAGTAGACATGTGTTCAGCGTTATTCACAGCTCAGACTGAGAATTGTGACCTCTCGCTCCGCCATCTTGCAGAGAACTGAGACACCTCCACACTTCCGGGTTTTATAGTCCCTCCGGAAGGGACGTGGCCTTCAGGAGAGAGAATCTCAACATTTTTTAAACACTGATAATTCTTTTATTTTTTTATCTATGGGAAAAATCCTCTTGTCCTGCACAGCAGAGGGGGACTCTGAGTAAGATGGCCAAAAATCACAGCCGTAAGTGGCAGCGTTTTTTCTAAAATCAATATACAGAACAACAGGAAGTGGTCAAGATCAGACTTTTAGTAATATAGTTGTTGTATGTTATTCAGTAGTTTGCAAGTCATAACGAATGAAACCTGAAGTTTTCCAGCCGAACTTGGCACCACGTAATTATTGATCTCAGATTTATTCGTGGAATAACTGCAGCTTCATAAATGTTGATCAATTGCAAGCCAATAATTGGTTTGTAGCCAATTAAATTCAGTTTTAAGTGACATATAAATTGCACTTCTTCGTAGTTGTGTCCTGTGATGCTAGCCAGCCTTCAACAATAATATAACTAAAATATAAGCTCTAATTATCTTGGTGGTTGACATAATGATTTTCAGTAAATGGGGTGAACCATCACAATATTTTCTGGTGTTATTTCTCTTGCAGCGAAATAAGATAGTAAATCGAGACTGGGCTATGAAAGTGCCAGATGCAGATTATAAAACGGAAACTGAATGGGACATTGGAGAGAGCTGCATAAATAGCTAGCACTGTGGCTAAGAATGAGCACTACTAGTCTTTAATAAATTATTGGTGGAGGCTTATTATTGCAATACTTGTCTCAAGACTCAACAGATTCTGGACGCCTTCAGCACAGATGTTGTTTTACCCAAAACAAATTGAACTGGAGGTATTTAATATATCCCTCGTCAGCACCCGGAAAGGCCCAGCCTGCCCACCAAGGACAGGGAACTCGCCCGCTACAGATGGTGGACCCATGCATTGGACCGGAACCCGCCTGGAAGGGCTGATAGGAAGGACTCGAGGAGGCGCGGGAACCCACCTCGAGGGCCGATAAGTAGACCGGCTGCGGGAAGGAGTGCGTGGCCTTGAAGGGGGAGCGGGCCGCTGGAGGCCCTGCAACGCCCTGGGGCTCGGCTGGACTGGGCTCCGCTCTCCGAGGTGGAGCGCGTGGACAGACGCAGCCTACAGCTGAAGACTGCAGCGGTCTTTGGTTGACATTCACCCACTCGCGCCTCGGCTCGGCTTGGCCCTGGCCCTTTACCCGAGAGCTTCCGAGAGCTTTGGTCAATGCACGCTTGCGCCTCGGCTTGGGTTTCCCGAGAGCTTTAGTCGACGCATGCTCGAGCCTCGGCTCGGGGTTCGCCTCTCTTCCCCCCTTCTCTTCCCCCCCTCTACCCCCCTCTCTCCCCCATCCCCTCTCTCGAGTGCCTTTCGCTTATGGCGTCACAATGAGCGAGCTAGCATTTTGAGAACATTCTTCAAATCCTTCACCAACAGTCATTCTCACTTTGTGAAGGATGCTTCATGCTGACTTCCAAATCTTTAAAGATAAGAATCCATTTGAACTTCATTGTTTTAGTCTTCTCCCCCCTCTCTTCTCCCCCCTCTCTCCTCCCCCCTCTCTCCTCCCCCCTCTCTCCCCCCCTCTCTCCCCCCCTCTCTCCCCCCTCTCTCCCCCCCTCTCTCCCCCCCCTCTCTCCCCCCCTCTCTCCCCCCCTCTCTCCCCCCCTCTCTCCCCCCCTCTCTCCCCCCTCTCTCCCCCCCTCTCTCCCCCCCTCTCTCCCCCCCTCTCTCCCCCCCTCTCTCCCCCCCTCTCTCCCCCCCTCTCTCCCCCCCTCTCTCCCCCCCTCTCTTCCCCCCCCCTCTCTTCCCCCCCCCTCTCTTCCCCCCCCTCTCTTCCCCCCCCCTCTCTTCCCCCCCCCTCTCTTCCCCCCCTCTTCCCCCCCCCTCTTCCCCCCCCTCTTCCCCCCCCCTCTTCCCCCCCCTCTTCCCCCCCTCTTCCCCCCCCCTCTTCCCCCCCCCTCTCTCCCCCCCCTCTCTCCCCCCCCCTCTCCCCCCCTCTCTCCCCACCCCACACTGTCCCCCCACACTGTCCCCCCACACTGTCCCCCCACTCTCTCCCCCCACTCTCTCCCCCCACTCTCCCCCCACTCTCTCCCCCCACTCTCTCTCCCACTCTCTCCCCCCTCCTCCCTCTCTCTTCCCCTCTCTCTCACTCCCTCCTCTCTCCCCTCTCTTCTCCCCTCTCTTCTCCCCTCTCTTCTCCCCTCTCTCCTCCCCCCTCTCCCTCCCCCCTCTCCCTCCCCCCTCTCCCTCCCCCCTCTCCCTCCCCCCTCTCCCTCCCCCCTCTCCCTCCCCCCTCTCCCTCCCCCCTCTCCCTCCCCCTCTCCCTCCCCCCTCTCCCTCCCCCCTCTCCCTCCCCCTCCCCCTCCCCCTCCCCCTCTCCCCCCCCCTCTCCCCCCCCTCTCCCTCCCCCTCTCCCTCCCCCTCTCCCTCCCCCTCTCCCTCCCCCTCTCCCTCCCCCTCTCCCTCCCCCTCTCCCTCCCCCTCTCCCTCCCCCTCTCCCTCCCCCTCTCCCTCCCCCTCTCCCTCCCCCCCTCTCCCTCCCCCCCTCTCTCTCTCTCTCTGCCACTCTCTCTCTCTCTGTCTCTGCCTCTCTCTCTTTGTCTCTGCCCCTCTCTCTCTTTGCCCTCCCTCTCTACCCCTCCTCCCTCTCCAGACGCGCATTCGAGTTGGGGGCTGTGTGTCAGTGGATCGGCGGGATGAGGTAAATGAAGCCAATGAATAATATTAATATAATATCAAGGGGTGTGGTTTGTGTGTGTGCATGTGGGGGGTGGGGTGATTAGTGTGTGTGAGGTGTGGTTAGTTTGTGTGTGTGTGACGCCGCAGGCCCCCTCCCCACAACTGCCTGTTGAGTGGTATAGACTCAACGGGTCCCACTTGGTCTAGTACCTATTAAAAGTCTGATCTTGGATGTGTGTGTTTGTTCGTGTGCATGTTATGTTCGTGTGTAATCACATCTTTGCGAAAAACTACGCTGTAACGGTAAAACCTTTACATATTCTGGTAGAGATTTTTCCCGTGGAGTCCAAAATCAACTTATCTGAAAAATTCATGCTTTATTTCTTGAGTTATTAATGAAAATGTTTAAAGATCTGAGAAAACTTTTGATTTAAAATGGTTTTTCCAGTTAAAACCATTTCTTAGTGCTTCCAACGCACTTCGATACAAGGTTGCAAGACAGGAACTCTGGCAGGAACACTCTGAACTTTTCAGCTCAATGGTAACTCACAGCAAGTGCATATTTACAACAATGTTGCATCATAGCTCCTGGCAGGATGAGGGTTAATTGGTATTGCAATTGGGAAGATGTTATTGGGATTTATTTTTTTCAACTCCAGTGCTGGGGGAGGCTCACGAGCTATGATTGCTGAGGAGTGCTCGAATCTTACCTTCCACAATGGGTTGAGTTGGAGGACCACGCCTCCAACAGGGGTAGGGGACGGGTGCGTTGGGGGGAACAAACCCAACGGGTCTGCACTTGGTCTAGTAACTATTAAAAGTCTGATCTTGGATATGTATTTATTTGTGTGTGTGTGTGTGTTCATGTGTAATCACATCTTCTTGAATTTTGTTTTTACATATTCCGGTATAAATTTTTTCCGTGGAGTCCAAAACCGCCTTATCTGAAAAATTAATGCTTTATTTCTCGAGTTATTAATGAACATGTTCAAATATCTGACAAAACTTTGAAATAAAAATGACAGTCTTTCGCTTATTCCCTGATTGTAGTCCGGCTTGCAACATTGATGTTATCTAAGTACACTGAGTCCTGCTAACCCTAGCAAGTGCAATTGCATTTTTTTAAAGTCACAGTACACTGAGTTCTGCTTGCTAGCAAGTGCAATTATATATTTTTTAAAGTTTTAAAATGATGGTGGGTGAATAAGGCAAAATGAGCAGCCCCTGTGCAGTTGTGGGCTATGGGTGAGTGGTGGAATATTGTGTTGGGGGCACGGGTTCTGTTGGAGAAACGGGTGAGTGGTAGAATATTGCGTTCGGGAACAGGTTGCATTGGGACCAGGCCTTCCGTGTGACCACTTTGTCTAGTCCATCATAAAACTGCCTTGTAGATCCTGGGATTTCCATGAGCTATGCTCCAAAATGGAAAGATTTGCATTTACATGTCACTTATCATGACCTCTGATGTTATAACATTTCTATGATGTACTTTGAAGAGCAGCTAATGTTGCAATGTAAAAAATCATAATGGATGATCGTCTAGTTTAACAATTATGATAAGCTGCATCAATTAATATATCATAGGTTTTTTTTAAAGTGCCAAACAACAATGACATAAAATGTTATCCAATTTAATTTTCACGCGTTATAACATTTACTAATACAGTCTCGTAGATCTGACTGTAGAACCATAATAGTTTGTATTGAATGTCTACAACAGAAAGCGTATGATGGAACTTAATAAATTATGGAATCGACACTTAACTATCTTGCAATTGGTGTGTATTTTGTGTTTTCAGTCTTCCGTGATACAAATTTAGATCAAGCTTTTTGCATCAATATTTACCATTGTTAGGTTGACATGTGTAAATTTCTCATCCACTGTATGTCACAGTTGTGATGTTATTGTCTGTGGCAACTAGATGTACATGTGGAACCAATTCCTTTTACCATCTCACACATCAGAGGATCTATAGGAGGTGATGCCTTTATTAATTTATTTACCTTGTTTATTTTCTATTCAAGAATGTGATTAAAACGTTTGTTTTTCAGTTACTTGATTTCTTCAGGATTAATCCATGGATTTTTCCGTCCAACTCTGAATGGTGGTTATTCCTGAAGGAGAAAATAAAAGCCAATGAGGAATTATCTCAGGTATTTCATTGAAACCGCTGAATAACATTTGAAGGGCATTTTAGCATCTTAAGTTATTCAGGTGTCTGGACTGACATACATCATTTATATGTTTCTTTGGGGGTTAATTTGTTTAAAATGTGACTCATTTATATTCCATGACATGATTTGAAGTGTCAGTTTTGACTGACATTTGAGATGTAATTTATTTTGTTTTGCTCGATCATTAGGTGAATTGTTCCAAAGTGTTGCATTTCCCAGAAAAGGAAGATTGATGAGATAATCCTTTCAGAAGATTATGATCAATTGAAATTGGATCCTCACTTTAAATTGAGAGCTGTGCTTTGGGTATTTTAGGTATTTTTTAAATAGTGTGTTTGATTGACAACTTTTTAATTTGTTGAAGGCAGAATTTAAAAGCTATTGGAAATTTAGCTTATTTGTTTCAGGCAAGGACGTTTGTGATTTTTGTGTGTATGTACTAAGAGGAAAATTGGCAGTTTGCACAAAGAAATTCAATTAAAAAAAAAAAAATTAAATGATATTTGGACTAGTCACTTCATTTAAACAAATAATTCCATGTTAAAATTGTTATAAACCAACCAGAAAATGTTAAAATTACATTTAATTTGAAAAAAATTGTAGGTTTTCTATCGTAATCATAACAGTTCAGAAATAAGTAATGATATAGGATTAAGTCTGAAGTAATGACCTCCTTTCATTTAATCAGCCTGCTGCATTGTTCTATATAATTCAGTAATCCAGATGGGAGCTGCTTTGTGATAGCTTTTGATTTCCACTGGTGGACAGTTGGAGCAGTCATTAATCTGTGACCTGTGTAATGTCCCACGTGGTTACTGTTTATAATAAAACAAAATTATTTGTACTCCTAATTACCAAAGCCAAAATAAGGCATTGTGAATACATAAAATTCTTTATCTTCTCTCAGAAATATTTACAAGGTTAACTGTGGTAAGCATGATATCGATTTCAAGATCACATAATGTGCACTGATTATAGAACATAGAACAGTACAGCACAGGAACAGACCCACAATGTCTGTGCCATATATGATGCCATGTTAAACCAATCTCCTTGCCTGCGTTTGCTCTATATCCCTCCATTCTTTGCATATCCATGTGCCTATTGAAACCTGTTAAATACCGCCATCGTATCTGCCTCCACCACCACCTTTGATAGCACATTCCAGGCATCCACTATTCTCTATGTGGGAAGAAAATAAACTTGTCCTGCACATCTCCTTTTAATTTTGCCCATTTCACCTTAAATGTATTTAATACCAACTTTGTTTCTGTGAATGAAACATAGCAACACAGAAAAATAGGTGCAGGAGTAGGCCATTCTGCCCTTTGAGTCAGCACCGCCATTCAATATGATCATGGCTGATCATCTAAAATCAGTACCCCGTTCCTGCTTTTTCCCCATAATCCTTGATTCCTTTAGCCCCAAGAGCTAAATCTAACTCTCTTGAAACATCCAGTGATTTGGCCTCCACTGTCTTCTGTGGCAGAGAATTCCATAGATTCACAACTCTCTGGGTGAAGAACTTTTTCCACATCTCAGTCATAAATGGCCTACCCCTTATTCTTAAACTGTGACCCTTGGTTCTGTACTCCTCCAACATTGGGAACATTTTTCCGGCATCTATCCTGTGAAATCCTTTAAGAATTTTATATGTTTCTATAAGATCCATTCTCATACTTCTAAATTCATGGCTGATCGTCTAAAATCAGTACCCTGCTGAGATGCAGCACTCGTAAAAATCAAACTATATGTCAGGGAGTTTTGAATGTGTTTTTTACATTTTGTTTTGGAATATGAGGGCCCACCAACAAAGTAAGTTGTATTGCCCAATCTAAAGTGATATCAGGACATTACTGACATGACCTAACAGAGTTGACAGTGTACGGATCAGGCCCTGTGGCGGTGTCGAACCTTTTACTGGTCGTAAATGAACCTATTGCATTTCAACAACATCCATCATTGTCCATGGTCACTCAGCTTTTCTTAGTTCAATTTCACAACTTGCCATTGTGAGACTGAAACATAATCTCCTTTATAATAGATTTAATTTCGGAGTCACGTGAGTGACTTCGTGAAGAACCCGCCAGCACGCATGCGCGACATATCGTCGCTCGCATTTGCAGTCGACGGCTGGAGGTGGAGCGCGGCTCACCAACAGCCCTATCATAAGGACCACCCAGGTAAGTATAGGCAACCTTGAGCTGGTTGTCCCTGGTGTTTGAACTGTGTTTTCTTCAACAGGGATATGGATAAAAGGAGTACAGGCCGCAGGACTTCCGAAAGGAATCGTCGGCCATTATTCCCGGACCTCTCTTCAACGGCAGCACCCGCAAGACGGGCCGGGAAAAAGGCGCGAAAATCGGGGAGCCCTGTGACTACAGGACCCGACCCACCGACACAGCTGTGTACGAGCGGGGAACCCGCAGAGCAGCAAGTTGGAACGGCGCCGGAGCAGGTAGACCCTGACTCCTTTTCACTATCTCCAACAGGGAGAGAATCGTTGGATGATATGAGCAAACGGGTTTCACGTGCTGCTGCACGGCCCTTCTCCCCGAGCCCTCATGGAAGAGCCAGGGATAGAGCTCAACAACATAGCCCTTTCAGGGCAGAACACTCACCAGAGGCCGCTAGATTGCGGACTGGTGGTTTACCGAGACCCGAGTCCACTGGCAGACCAGGGAGGGCCAGTGTAGACTCACCACCTAGCAGAGCCAGGAGAAGCCATGCAGGTGGAGTCTCACCACGGTCACCGCATCCCCCATTTGCGGCAGGACGGGACCGTACGTCGCCTGAGTCCAGGAGAAGGACAGGCGGCAAGCCCGCGCGGATGTCGGGTCACCACGCTGCGGCGGCAGGTACCGACTTTTCACCGCACATGGCCTTTGAGGCAAGTGGACCTAGCTCATCCAAAAGGAGGCGAATGAGCAGATCCGCGCGGGAGACGTACAGCTCCGCTGAGGCGGCTGGCAGCGACTTTTTGTCACGGCACCGAGATTACCTCGACGAGGTACGGGCCGATGATAGGAGCCTCAGGAGTTCCTTCGGGCATGAGGGCTCTGACCTCCCATTCACTCACGATGAAGGACGCATCGAACGAATGGAGAGGATGATGGAACGGATCTTGCAGCAAAGTCAACGGCAGGGAATGTCCAGTTCCAGGGGACTTTTGGATATATCCCCATCGTCAATGGGTAGCATGAGGGAGCCAGGAGAAGAAGAGGATATTTTGGTACACGAACCAGTAACACCTGAGGTCCCTCAGGAAGAACTTTTGGACGTGGCAGCCAAGTTTACGTTACCCAAATCATCGGGGCAACCTCTCAAACCAAAACTGGCTGCTACCATTGACTTCCTCACCAATCACCAACTACAGGATCAGGTCCTTGCGGAAGCCATGAATAGGTACAAAGCACCGAGTAATTGTAACTCACTCAATGTACCTATAGTAAATATGCCCATTTGGGGCAATATAAGCCCGGGCATAAGAGCACAGGAGATAAAATTACAAAAAATCCTAAAATTGCTCACGTCTGGGATTACCGCTTTTGCGAGGTCGGTGGACGGGATGGATTTAAGCACCGAACAGGAGGACGCTCTTGCATTATTGTGTAACACGCAATATGAGATAAATGCGTTTCGGAAAAGTACCATCAAGCCTACTCTAAATCCCAAATTCGCGGGGCTATGCAGAGCATCTCCAACACCACCATCCAGACAACTTTTCGGTGAAGACCTACCGAAGCAGGTCAAGGATCTAGACTACCATGCCAAGACAGTGGGTCTCATGAGGTCGCACACCTCGACCAGACAAACGGCCAGGAAAACGCCATATTCCAGGCCACGGGGTCAAACCGAAAGGCCAGCAAGGACCTACATACCGGCGCCTCCACAAAACCAGCAATTCCAACAGCCAAGGCCTTTTTTAGGGCAAGGCCCGCAGCGGCCAGCATGGAAGATGCGGCAACCGCATCACCAGCACAACCCAGCACCTCCACGTCCCACCAAACATGCCACGGACCGCCGATAGCCGTGGAGGTAAGGCGGTCTGGACTTCATGCACTTGCATGTCTAACCTCACGTGTGGAGGGAGATTACGGTTCTTTAAGGAGGCATGGGATACCATCACCTCAGATGAGTTTATTTTACAAAGTATTCAAGGCCATGAGATTGAGTTTGTAAATGGTCAACTTCCTCCACCTCAGCATATGCCGAATCGCAAATTTGCACTTTCCAATAAAGAAGTAGCAGAAGGCTATGCTGAAATCTTGAGATTACAAGAAAAAGGAGTGATAGAAAGAACCATCCACGAACCAATTGAATTTGTATACACCATTTTCACAAAAACCAAGAAAGATGGTGGATGTCGGGTTATCATAGATCTAACCCATTTGAATACTTTTGTAAAATATACCCATTTTAAAATGGACACATTCGAGACAGCCAAATCGCTGGTTTCCAAGGGCTGCTTCATGGCATGCATTGATTTAAAAGATGCATACTATTCGGTATCCATTCAGAAACATCACAGGAAGTTCTTAAAATTTACCTGGATGGATCAACTTTGGCAATACAAAGCTTTGCCCAATGGGCTTACCACAGCCCCCAGATTGTTTACTAAATTACTTAAGCCAGTGTTAGCAACACTAAGGAGACAAAACCATACAGTTATGGCTTACCTAGATGATATCGTTATCATTGGGAATACATTGGAATCAGCAAATTTGGCAGTTACAGCCACTGTGAAATTATTTCAAAAAATGGGATTTATTATCCATCCAGATAAATCGAAGTTCTGTCCTTCACAGATCATGGACTATCTGGGATTTACGATTGATTCCAATTGAATGATTACCACCATTCTAATTAACAAAGTTGGGGATATCATTGAAGCATGTAATAATCTGGTCTGCGCCAGTATACCATCAATCAGACAAGCTGCCAAGGTAATTGGGAAAATGGTAGCAGCATTTCCAGCTGCTCAATTCGGACCTTTACATTATCAACATTTGCAAAGATCCAAGATTTCAGCATTAAAATTGAATGCTGGACATTTTGATAGACCCATGCAGCTGCCATTCAAGGCAAAAATTGAGTTACAATGTTGGATTGACAATATCCGTAACTCATTCAAACCCATCATTGTGCCTCGTCCGTTGGCATACTTACAAACAGAGGCAAGCTCCCATGGCTGGGAAGCTACGGACAACAACACAAGTTGTGGGGGCAGATGGGACACTCTTGAATCTACCCTTTTGTTATCACAAGGCCTAAATTATTTGGAGATGCTAGGTGCATTCCATGGACTTAGAGCTTATTGTTCAAACATTACTGATACTCATGTCCGTCTCCAAATAGACAACACCACTGCGGTGGCATATCTAAATCATATGGGTGGTACCAGGTCAATTTCATGTGATGAATTGGCTAATACAATTTGGCTCTGGTGCATACAACGCAATATTTGGATTTCAGCTACCTACCTACCAGGTAAGCTCAATTCAGTGGCGGACACCAGGTCACGGAAATTTAATGACAACATTGAGTGGATGTTAAATCCCCAAATATTCGCCAAATTTGGTAAACCGGATATTGACCTTTTCGCGTCACGGTTAAACCATCAGGTACCAACATATGTATTATGGGAACCAGATCGTGGGGCAATGGCGATGGACACTTTCTCGCTAGACTGGGGGAAATGGTTTTTCTATGCATTTCCTCCATTTTGCCTCATCAGTCGGGTATTGCGGAAAATCCAGTCAGATGCTGCTAAAGGCATTCTCATCATACCCGACTGGCCTACACAGCCATGGTATCCGGTGGTCCTTGGAATGATAAGTGAACCATGGGCCCTCTTAGAGAATTGCCCACAATTGGTGACGAACCCTGTTTCAGGGGAACATCATCCCTGCCATAGTCATTTGAAATTATTGGCTTGCAGGTTCTGAATAGACCATTACTGCAGTATGGTCTCTCGTCAAGGACTATGGTTACAATTGGAGCATCATGCAGGGAGTCCACAAGACGGCAATATTTAACGCAAATCAGGAAATGGGAAACCTACTGCGACTGCTTGAACATTGCTTATGACTCCGTCACCATAACAGATGTGCTGGAATTTCTTGCGGGGTTACATCATGACGAACACCTCAGCTACAGTTCCATCAATAGCGCCAGGAGTGTGCTATCATTCTACCTCAATATCGAGGTAGGATCCAATAAACTGGTGTCCAAACTGATGCAGGGAATATTTAATTCAAACCCGCCCAGACCCCGTTACAATGTTACCTGGGACATTGGGAGAGTATTATCCCTGCCCAGGATATGGTCGCCCATGGCTGGGCTCGATTTGGACAAACTCACCCTGAAGCTGGTGATGTTATTGGCACTTACCTCAGCACAAAGGGTACAGACGCTTCAAACGATCAAGATTGACAGAATGGTCTCTACCCCGGAGAAAGTAATCTTCTATATTGATGAATTACTAAAGCAGCATAGACCTGGATTCACAGGGCTGCAGCTGGTGTTTCCAGCATACCCCGCTGATGCTAGGCTATGTTTAGCCACTCATATCCGCCACTATATTAAAGTGACGCAGAATTTAAGGGGAATGGAAAAATATCTGCTAATCAGCCACAAAAAACCACACCATAGAGTGTCGGTCCAGACGATCTCCAGATGGCTTAGGATCGTCTTGAACGCAGCAGGTATTGACACTAATGTCTTTAAATCCCATTCCACCAGGGCTGCACCGACGTCGGCGGCAAAGGTCATGGAAGTGTCCATGGACCATATTCTTGCCACAGCGGGATGGGCTAGTGAAGCCACTTTTCAACGGTTTTACAACAAACCTGTTGCCGCTCCTGTAATGTTCGCGGAGGCCGTGCTGAATGCGGGTCGAGAACATACAGTCACTCCCCAGTGAGGGTTTTTTTCTTTGTTATAATTAATAAATATAATTATTTTTCAGTACAACCAGTCTGAAAACTTGATTACTCCTATCCATCCTTATAGTGGCGTGTGTGAGAGCATGGACGTGGTCCAGGGCATGAAATCACAGAGCTTTGAAGTCTTCACGAAGTCACTCACGTGACTCCGAAATGAAATAGTAAGATTAAACGAGAACTTACCAGTTTGAAGTTTGATCTTTATTTTATGAGGAGTTGCGATGAGGGATTCCGTGCCCTCCGCTCCCAACCCTCGATCATAAAGTCAACTGGTAATTAGAGTCTCTTCAATCTTACTATAACAAGTCAAATCTTTGTTTGTTGGTTCTGTGATTCCACACCGCTGCTTTGAAGAATGTCGTGCATGCGTGCTGGCGGGTTCTTCACGAAATCCCTCATCGCAACTCCTCATAAAATAAAGATCAAACTTCAAACTGGTAAGTTCTCGTTTAATCTTACTATTTTAGTTTATTTCCTCATTGGGTTTACTAGTCTGTAATCTCTACCTTGTCAACCTGGAATTTAGATATAGAAGCAGGCGTAGGTCAGCTCCACCACTTAACAATTACCAAAGCACCCTATTACTGCTTTTTTCATAACCTGCATATCTGCCTCTTCTTGAAATTGTGAAATTGCTTGGCTTCCTTCCACTGTCCTTCAGAGGTGGGGAATTCTACAGGCTCATGCAAACAACATGCAAACAAAGCTTTTCACTGTATCAGTACACATGATAATAATAAACCAATACCACGCATCCAACTTGCCCAAATCACATTTCATTATTTACATTTTCACAGTTCACAAACCCGTGGCCCAGACTAGGCTGCTTCCAGTTTCGTGTTCCATGCAAACTTGGAGTTGCATTTAGCTTCATAATATTGGGGGTAGGGTACTGATATGGATAGAAAATTGGATGGCAGACAGGAAATGAAAGAGTAGGGATTAGCGGGTCCCTTTCGGAATGTCAGGCAGTGTCTAGTACGATACCGCAAGACTCAGTGCTGGGACCACAGCTCTTTACAATATACATCAGTGATTTAGATGAAGGGATTCAAAGTAACATCAGCAAATTTGCGAATGACACAAAGCTGGGTGGCAGTGTGAACTGTGAGGAGGATGCTATGAGGATGCAGGGTGACTTGGACAGGTTCGGGTGAGTGGGCGGATGCATGGCAGATGCAATTTAATGTGGATAAATGTGAGGTTATCCACTTTGGCGGCAAAAACAGGAAGGCAGATTATTATCTGAATGCTGTCAAGTTGGGAAAAGGGGAAGTACAAAGAGATTTGAGGGTCCTTGTTCATCACTCATTGAAAGTAAGCATGCAGGTACAGCAGGCAGTGAAGAAAGCTAATGGGATGTTGGCCTTCATAACAAGAGTTGAGTATAGGAGCAAAGAGGTCCTTCTGCAGTTGTACAGAACCATAGTGATACCACACCTGGAATATTGTATGCAGTTGTGTGCTCCAAATTTCAGGAAGGACATTCTTGCTATTGAGGGAGTACAGCGTAGGACAATGAGGTTAATTCCTGGGATGGCAGGACTGTCATATACTGATAGAATGGAATGGCTGGGCTATTATACTCTGGAATTTAAAAGGTTGAGAGACAATCTTATTGAAACATAAGATTATTATGGGTTTAAGAAGGAACTGCAGATGCTGGAAAATTGAAGGTAGACAAAAGTGCTGGAGAAACTCAGCGGGTGCAGCAACATCTGTGGAGCGAAGGAAATAGGCAACGTTTCTGGCCGAAACCCTTCTTCAGACTATTAAGGGATTATTAAGGAATTGGACACACTAGAGTTAGATAGAGCTTTTAAAGATAGCAGAGTCAGGGGATATAAAAGGCAGGAACTGGATACTGAATGTGGATGATCAACCATGATCACAGTGAATGGTGGTGCTGGCTTGAAGGGCCGAATGGCCTACTCCTACACCTATTGTCTATTGTATGTTCTTAGGGCCCACTCTTCTGTGGGCCCTAATTAAAATACTTTAAAAAAAAAATCAGAATACACTACATCCACTGGCATTCCTTTATCTTTTATATTTGTTGTATTGTCAAATCAACTCATGTAGATTATTTGAGCAGGATTTTCCTTTCATGGACTTGATGCCTTTATGTATTGTCCAAATACATTAAAGCTTTCCAATAGTGCAATATGGACATCCATTACAATATATTCTAGTATCTTCCTGATAGATCTATCTATGTGCAATTCGCCATACTTTTTCTAGTTCTTTTTTTTTAAATAGCAGCATCACACTCCTCACCTCCAATCAATAGGAACCGCATCAGGATTAAAATAGTTTTTAGGATGACCATCAATGCATCTCCTATTTCCAGGGCCATGTCATTTCATGCTCTGTGATGTAAATTATCAAGGCTTGGGAATTGATCAGTCAAGAGAGTTTTATTGTCTCATGTCCCAGATAGAACAATGAAATTCTTACTCGCTGCAGCACAACAGAATATATAAACAGCTTTTACTCCATTAACTTCTGCAGCACTTTCCGAATATTGATTTCCCTAAAACCTCCCTCAAGATTCATTGTTCCTTACATATTTGACAGAACCAAAGTGTTTAATTGTTTTGCCACTTGTTTGTTCTCAATCATAAATTCCACCATCTCTGACTGCAGACCACGTCATCACCGACCTTCACACATTCAGAGAAGCCCTGTTAGTTTTTATGTTTTGTGCAAGCTTACTCATGTGCCCTATTCTCCTCCTTAGTCAAGCTGTTTGTTCCCTTTTGATGAATTATAAACTGCTCCCAATATTCAGGCCTGCTGCTCTTTTTGGCAATTTTCATTACCTGCTTAATGGTTCTGATGCTATCCCTAATTTTATTTATAAACTACAATGCAGCCTTCTTCCCTATACATTTTTGTGCCAGATGGGAATGAATAATTGAAAATTGCAAAAGTACAAAAGTTGAAAATCTGAAATAAAAACATGTTCAGGTGGGCCAGATCATACAACATTGCACAGACAACTACGTTTAATCTGATTTTAACTACCCCTTATTTGCCACATTATTTTGCCAGTTCAGTGAAATTCCCTTTGCTCTGCCAGATCTCCACCTTCATTTTAATCAAGTAACCTCTGTGGTAAAATGTAAATTTATAGCTTTTCAATTCTGAGCAGGTAATTCATCCCTGGGATTATTCAAATCAATCCTTCCGGCTTCCTCTCCAAAACACAATTACTAAATTGCATTCTCAAGAAATGGACACAATAGTTGTGGTCGAAATCATAGTTTCTTAGGCATTCAGGAAACCCTGGAATCGCGTGCCTTTATAAACGTTTCTCTGCCTATTCTTTCATCTTCATAAATTTGTTCAACTATATGCCTTAAACCCGATTTCAAATTGTACGGTTTATGACATGTTATCTCTTTATTCTGTATCAGTTCTATTTGGCATTTAACTTTCAACTGCTCTTTCGCCAATTTATCTGTGCTCTCTTGAAATCTATCTCCCCCCTCTTTGTTTACCAATCTTTATTTTAATGCATTGATGAAGAGCTTTATTTGGCATATTTTTTTCAAATCTCACACCAGATGTATTTCTTACATAAGTCTTTTTTATTATTTTCTAGGCAATGGCAGCACATAAATCTCTGCCCATGAACTACTACACGGTTTTCCACACCATTCAACCACTGCTGCCAAAAGATTGTGTTATCATCAGTGAGGGTGCCAACACCATGGACATTGGCCGTACCATGCTGCATAACTATTTGCCGAGGCATAGGTAATCATAATAATTTCAAGATTGCAACTAATGGAAGACTTCAGAAGGTTGTAGAATTTTTAATCACTGACTTTTGCATCTCCTCAAAAACCTGTATTTTGTCTCAATGGTTCATGTTACTTTAGAAGAATGCAACTGACTGTACCAGGGTAAATTGTTTGTCTATCTTTCAGTGGTGGTGTATAATATGCAACAAAAAAGTAACATTAGAGCATAGTATATTATAGGATTTTTTAAATTATATGTTCTCTGGATGTGGATTTTGCTGAAAAGGCCTGCATTTATTATCCATCCCGAATTACCTTTGAACTGAGGAGACTGATAAGAGTCAACCGCATCAACTGGGCATGCAGTTACATGTAGACTGTTCTGGGGAAGGACTGAGGATTTTCTTTCTTCAAGAACATTAGTGAAATAGCTGGATTTTTACAACAAATTCCATCTGATGTTTTTACTTTTAGATTGGATGCTGGCACCTTTGGCACCATGGGGGTAGGACTGGGTTTTGCCATCGCTGCAGCATTGATTGCCAACGATCAGACCCCACATCAGCGGATTATCTGTATAGAAGGAGACAGTGCGTTTGGATTTTCTGGGATGGAAGTGGAGACCATGTGCAGGTGATGTGATTGATGAAATCCCAGTGTATGAGAGAAAGGACCTTTGTAATTTCATGTACACATCAGTGCTGAAACTGAGAAAGTGATTGTTTCCATGGAGTCGTACAGTGTGAAAACAGGCCCTTCGGTCCAACTTCCCCACGCCAACGAACATACCTCATCTACTCTAGTCCCACCTGCCTGCGCTTGGCATTCTAACCCTATCCTATCCATGTGCCTGCCTACATATCTCTTAAATGGTATGATAGTACCTGCCTCAACTATGTCCTCAGCAGCTCGTTCCTTATTTCCACCCCCCTTTGTGAAAAACGTTATCCCTCGGGGTTCTATTAAATCTCTCCCCATCCATCATAAAACAATGTCTTCTGGTTCTTGATTCTCCTCATCTGGGCATTTACCCGATCTGTTCCTCTCATGATCTTGTACACCTCTGTAAGATCACTCCTCATCCTCCTGCGCTTCAAGGAATAAAGCCTTAGGTTGCTCAACATCTCCCTATAGCTCAGGCCCACGAGTCCTGGGAACATTCTTCAGTAAATCATCTATTCACCCTTTACAGCTTGACAACATCTTTCCTATAACATGGTGACCAAAACTGAACACAATACTCTAAATGTGGCCCCACCAATATCTTATACAACTGTAACACGACCTCCCACCTTCTATACACAATACTCTGACTGATGAAAGCCAATGTGGCAAAAGATGTCTTGACATGGGAGTCTATCCGTAACTTTCTGTGCCTCTTCCACGAACATTGAGAAGATCCAGTTGTGTGAAATTTACTTTGCAATTATTTGGGCTGGAGGTTCAATTGAAAGTTTACTCTCTATATAGTTTGCATATGTATATGTGATCAGTAGAAATGTGAATCAACTAATAAAGAAAAACATTTAATAGTGCCCCCTCAAAGTTTTTCATAATCAATGAAGTGTTATTGGAGGGAGGAGCATCAGTGGACTTTATCTTGGTCATGTTGCTGGTCAAAAAGAGGGGTTAGCTGTGGGTGGTGCATTTTGGAGATAATGAGCATAATGCTGTATATGTCCATGTAGTTATGGAAGAAGATGGGAATAGAAATTGACCAAAAATAAAGGTCTCTAGTTGATGGAAAGCCGTTTTCATGAAAATAAGACAAGACCTGGTGAAGGTAGAGTGCGAGTATCTATTTACATGTAACATTCCATTTAACAGCGGGAAGCATCCCGAGGAGAAATAGCAAACTTTTGGAACCACATTCCCATGAGGATGAAAACCAGGGATGGTGAGGGAACCCTTGGTGTTGAATGATATCAAGGATTGAACAAGGTTGGGATAAATGGGTACGTTAAGGGTCAATGAATAGCGTGGGAAAGAGCAGGGATCATTAGGGAAAACAGACGCAATTTGTGTGTGAGACGAGAAGGTATTAGGTGAGGTTTGAAATCAATATTTTTCATTGATATTCACAAAGGAAACAGACTTTGAGGATTCAGTGAAGGTGAAGTTTAACTGCAAAGTAAGGACAGTGGGGTACTCGAAGCCTTAACTGACATAAAGTTGGACAATGGTGCAGCATTTCAATCTTTGCTGCCCATTGGTGAGGTACCAGATGCCTGAAGGATGACAAATGCGGGCACCGTTTTCAAGAGGGCAGCAGAGAAAAGCCTGGGAATTACATATCTGCCATCTTGACATCAGTCGTGGGGAAGATATGGGAAGAGAATTCTGAGGGGAGGATTAATTAGCATTTGGAAATACAGGGACTTCATTCAGATCTTTGCCAAGATTCAAGTCGAGCGTTTTATTATCGTATGTCCCAAAACAGAACAATAAAATTCTTACTTGCAGCAGCTGAATAGATAGGTATTCATAGTGTTCTGTAAAGACAAAAACAATGCCCCCAAGTCTATATAGTTCAGAGCTTGCCTGGTGATTGTAATGTTTAATAGCCTGATGGTAGCCTGATGAACCATCATGGGCGATTAATCTAAAATGTTATCCCCCATGGGATCAAGAACACATTGATTAACTGGATTTGTAACAGGAGACAGAGGTTGATAGCAGAAGGTTGTTTTTATGATTGGGTGTCTGACTAGACTACAGGGATCGATGTGGGACTCTTGCTATTTGTAATTTACTGGAATAACTGGTGTGTGGATATAGCAGCCATGATCAGTTAAGGGCCTGTCCCACTTGGGAGCCATTTGGGCGTAATTTACGCGACATAATTTACGTGTCACGACGCACGACGCGTGCGTCATGCCGCGCACGTGTTGCGTGCATGGTGGGTGACGCGCAAATGACATCCAAGTGGGACAGGCCCTTAACTTTGCAGCTGACATGTAGATTGGCAGAGACATCTCCACACTAGGTGGATAGCCTTGGGCAACAGGATGATGTCAATATGTAGGTGAAAAGTATTCATACATGGCTGATGGAGTTTAATCCTGATAAATGTGAGGTGATGTATTGATTGAGCTGGGGTATGCATCAATAATGGTTTGGTTTTGGGTAGTTTTAAGGAACAGAAGGACCTAAGTGTAACAATGCCAAAGACCCATGAAGGTGGCAGCACAGATCGGTAACATGGTTAAGAGGTCATATGTAATGCTGGGCTTCATCAGTGAGGGCATAATTTACAAGAGCAAGGAGATTAAGCTTCATATTTAGAAAACCTTATCAGAACTCGGCTGGAGTACTGCATGGAGTTCTGGTCAACAAGGGGTAGAGGTTCCAGATATGTGATGGTGACAGATGATACAGAGGAACTTCATCAAGTTGTTGTCTGGGATGGACTATTTAATTTATGATGAAAATCTAAGTGTCTTTCCTGGAGGGGAGGAGGTTAAGAGGGAACAAAATTGACGGATATAAATGTAGAAAAGTAGACCACCAGAAACCATATCAGAATAAGATAAAACTGAACAACATATATCTAGAGAAAAGAGAGAAGAGATTTAGAAGCAATCTGAGAGAGTGGTGAGTACCTGGACAACATTGCTGGAGAAAGTGGTGGAAGCAGAATTACTGCTAGCATTTAAGTGTCTGGATGAGTGATTGAATTGCCTTGGCATAGAAGGCTATGGGTGAAGTGTTGTTAGATTGATTAGATGGGTGTGTTGTTAGATAGGTGCCCACTGGTCATTGTGACATTATAAGTGATAGGAGCGGAATTAGGCCATTCGGCCCATCAAGTCTACTCTGCCATTCAATCATGGCTGATCTATCTCTGCCTCCTAACCCCATTCCCCTGTCTTCTCCCCATAACCTCTGACACCTGTACTAATCAAGATTCCATCTATCTTTGCCTTAAAAATATCAATTGACTTGGCCTCTGTGGCAAAGAATTCCAGAGATTCACTACCCTCTGACTAAAGAAATTCCTCCTCATCTCCTTCCTAAAGGAACAACCTTTAATTCTGAGGCTGACCTCTGGTCCTAGACTCTCCCACTTGTGGGAAACACCCTCTCCACATCCACTCTGTCCACTTACTCCCTCATCCTTCTATACTCCAGCTAGTACAGGCACAGTGCCATCAAAAGCTGTTAATCCACTCATTCCTGGGATCATTCTTTTGAACCTCCTGTGGACCCTCTCCAGAGCCAACTCTTCCTTCCTCAGATATGGTGGCCAAAATTGCTCACGGCACTCCAAATGCGGCTTGACCAGCGCCTTAGAGAGCCTCAGCATTACATCCCTGTTTTTGTATACAAGCCCTCTTGAAATAAATGTTAGCATTGTGTTTGCCATCAATGCTACCGATTCAACTTGTAAATTAATTTTTTGTGAGTCCTGCATCATCACTCCCGTCCTTTTTCACCTTGAGAGATCTCCCCTTATCAAAACCATGCTGATGTGGACCTATGTTATCATGAATTTCAAAGTGTTCCGTAACATCCTTTATAATGGACTCTGAAATCTTAGCAACCACTGAAGTCAGGCTAATAGTTTCATTATTATGCTTTGCTCCCTTCTTGTGCAATTTTCCAATCATCTGGAACCACTCCTGACTAGTGATTCCTGAAATATCACTAATAATGCCTCCACAATCTCTAAAGCCACCTCTAATAGCGTAGGGTGCAGTCCATCTGGTCCTGGTGACTTATCGAGCTTCAGCACTTTCAGATTCCCACGTACCTTCTCCTTAGTAATAGCCACTCACCTAACTTCCACCTCCTGACTCTCTTGAATTTCAGGCATGTTCCTGGTGTCTTCCACTGTGAAGACTGATGCAAAAGGTTATTCAATTCCTCTACTATTTCTTTATTCCCCATTATCACTTCTCCTGCGTTATTTTCCAGCAGTCCAACGTCCACTCCTGTCCCTTTCTTACTCTTTATATATCTGAAGAAACTCTTGCCATCCTCTTTTATATTATTTACCAGCTTACCTTCATATTTCATCTTTTCTCCCCATATTGCCTTTTTAGTTACCTTTTGTTGTTCTTTAAAAGCTTCCCACTAATCTTTGCAATGTTATTTGCCTTCATTTTAATTTTTATGCTGTCGTGGCTTGCCTTGTCAGCCACAGTCACCTCTTTCTCCCCCCTAGAATCATATTTCCTCTTTGGCATGAAAAGATCCTGCATCTTCCGAATTATTCCTAGAAATTCCTACCACTGCTGTTCCACCGTCATTTCTGCTAGGGTCCCTTTCCAGTCATCTTTAGCCAGCTCCTCATGCCTCTGTTGTCCCCTTTGCTTAGCTGTAATACCAACACATCTGATATCACCTTCTCTCTCTCAAATTGCAGGTTAAATCTTATCATATTGTGGTTGCTACCTCCTAGTGGTTCCTTTACCTTCAAATCCGGTTCATTACGCAACACTAAATCCAGAATTGCCTTTTCCCTGGTAGGCTCCACTACAAACTGTTCTAAGAAACCATCTCGGAGGCACTCTACAAATTTCCTTTCGTAGGGTGTAGTACTAACCTGAATTTCTCACTCTACCTGCATATTGAAACCTCCCATGACCACCGTGACATTGACTTTCTTACATGCTGATTGTCTCTCCTGGTGTAACTTATGGCGCGATTGGCTTGTTCCCATGCTGTATGACTGCTTGTCTCTATAAAGTACTTTGTTAGAAGCTGTTTTAAAGTTTCGCGGTTTATTAATCGCAGTATATCCAGTAGTTATCAACACTAGAGGAATCGAGGATTATGGGGTTAGTGCTGAAAAGTGATGTTGAGGTAAAAGGCCAACTGTGATCTTCCTGAATATTAATACTGCATATGTGCAAATAATATAGTGCAGACAGACAAGCTGAATTCATCTTGCACAACTATCAATATAGGGCAGATTTCTATTTGTAAGAAAGACAACTAAAGTGCAGAATATGCTGGAGGTCAGATGCCATCGTATTTCTCATCTGGAGGCAATATTTTGACCCATGACAGTTAATCGTTGTTGAGAGCTGTAGGCTTTGCTTTTTGTACGTATCCACTCTGTACTAAAAGGCTTGGCGTGGTTGCATTCATTTGAATGACGTCACCGGCCTATATGTTAAGAGTTTATTGTAAGGCGTATTTTAATTGTGATTTGGCAGGTCATATAATATCAGATTTAGATCTTAAAGATAGCGGAGTCAGGGGATATGGGGAGAGGGCAGGAATGGGGTACTGATTGGGGATGATCAGCCTTGATCATATTGAATGGCGTTGCTGGCTCGAAGGGCCTATTGTCTATTGACTTCAATTGCAATTAGAGGATTGTCCAACTTTCAATCCTTTTCATCTGCTTTTTACTCTGTTCTTCAATCTTCTCTCTAAGCTGCTCCTGAATCTTAGGACCGTCCACTTTTCATCTCTCCCAACTTTTCATCTCTCCCAACTATCACCCCACCACCTGGATGGTGTCTGGCCTTAAGGTCCATCTACACAACCTCAGATCATCTGTTCCTATAGAACACTTTGCAATGTTTTTTTCCACAATTTTCTCATCTAGAACTGATTTTTTTATAATTTAGGTAGGTCTTTTTAATTATGTCTTTGAATATGGATTTAAAAATAAAACATTTTTAAATGTTTTTGAATATTTTAATTGTTTGAATATATTCAACTGTTTCTGACCTCCGTGAGAACTATTCCACATTGTCCACATTCTCCTTCCCATTCTTACACAGATCTTTCTCTCCTCGGTCTCCTCCATTGTCAGAGTGGGGCTAAATGCAAATTGGAGGAACAGCATCTCATATTTCGCTTGGGCAATTTGCAGTCCAGTGGTATGAATATTGATTTCTCTCAGGTAGACACAAAATGCTGGAGTAACTCAGCCATTTCCACAGGTAGCATCTCTGGAGAGAACGAATGGGTGACTTTTCAGGTCGAGACACTTCTTCAGACTGAGGAAGTCTACCTTCGATTTAAACCAGCATCTGCATTTCTTTCCTGCACATACTTGATTTCTCCCGGGCATTCTCTCTCTCTCTCTATCCGTCCCCCACCCGAGTAGCACTAGCTTCTCATTTTCACCCTACAAACAGCTTTATCATCGTTACTTTTTGCATATCTTTCATTAATTTTCTTCATCTCTCCACAACACCGTCCATAACTCTTGTTTCTGTCCGTTCTCAAAAGTCTGAAGAAAGGACTCTTCTATCCTCACCAGTTTGAAGAAGGGTCTCGACCCGAAATGTTACCCATTCCTTCTCTCCAGAGATGCTGCCTGCCCCATTGAGTTACTCCAGCTTTTTGTGTCTACAGTATCTTCTTGTCCACATTGACTACCCTCTCCAGCATTTTTTGAGCAGAATCACTAGGTATCTTGTTATTTCAACTTTCTTGGAAACAGAAACAAAAAGGTTTGTTTCTTTTGACTTTTATCAGCCATTCAGTACTAACATGTTTGATCCTCTGTACTTAACACAAATGTCTTGCTGTCTCCAGGTGCCTTGATATGTTTTGTGTCTAAAATTCAATTTCCTGCTCTCTCCAAGTGTCTTGATATGTTTTGTGTATATATATTTCCTTCTTTTATTTATCCTTATTTTGTGGTGAGCTAAACCTCTCAAGTATTCTACAGGCTTGCTACTGTTAAATGAAGAAACGTCTCAGTTCTAATGCCCCTGTCCCACTTAGGAAACCTGAACAGAAACCTCTGGTGACTTTGTATTGTATTGTATTCAATTTATTGTCATTATCTCATTTTAGAGACAACGAAATGGATATTCCTTACAGTCAGTAACATAAAAATAAATAATAAATAAATAAACATATTTTTTAAAAAGCACAAACACAGAAATCCACACACAACATACCCCCACAGCGGCACCAAAGTTAAGGAAGGTACCATAGTCCAGCCAGCCTCCCTGCCGATCTTCCCAGATGTTCACCCGTGGTCAGGGCCGCCCGAGCACCCGCAGTCGCCGCCATAGGCGGCCCGATGCTCAGGCCCTCTCGTCGGGAACGATGGAATCCCGACGGAGAACATCCTCAGCGGCCCGGAACTCCAGATCAGCCACCTCCCACCGGAGTCCGCGGCTCCCGAAGTCCACAGGCCGAGCCGGGCGGAGTCGCAGGACTCCGCGATGTTGGTCAGCGCTGCCCGCGTTGGGTGCTCCGCGAACCACAGCTCCGCGATGCCAGTGCAGCAGGCCCAGCACTCCGGAGCTCCAAACGGCGATCCCCGGTAAGGCATCACCCGCCCCGCGATGTTTCCAACGCTGCGCCGCTGCTGCTGGAGCTCTGGTCGATCCCGGCACGAAAGGCCGTGCCAATCCAGTAAGTGGGGAGGGGGGGAGGACATGACTCGAATAATAGTCGCATCCTCTCCAGGAAGCGACTGAAGGAGAGCATCCCCTCTTCCCCTCACATAAAGACATTTAAAAAAAACACAAAAAACGCTCTTCAAACATAACAAAAAAAACAAAAATATACCGGACTGAAGGCGGAGGCAGCTAGCAACAGCGCCACCGGATGTCCATAGACTTTGCGCCCCACCCAAGGTTTCCGTGCGGCTCCCGGAGGTTCCTGGAGGGTTTTTGTCCTCCGGCAACCACCTTCAACTAGCATCGCAACCGGCTTCGACTAAAAAATCACCAATCTTTAAAACGAAAACCACTTTCGACCATTAGGGAGACTTACAAAACCTCCAGGAACCGCACGGAAACCTTGGGTGGGGCGCAAAGTCTCCAGAGGTTTCCGTTCAGGTTTCCTAAGTGGGACAGGGGCATAAATGCCTGACTTAGAATCCTGCTACAGGCCCTGTTTCCAGACCCCCAAATTTTAGCCAGAGGAAACATCGTCCGTATATCCCATCTATCAAGCCCTGATAGAGGTCTATATATTTCATTGAAATTTCCTCTCGTTTTTTTGT
This sequence comes from Raja brachyura, assembly GCA_963514005.1. Next base: position 40,109,361 of record OY740782.1, read on the forward strand.
GGTGAATACAGGCCTAGTAAACCTAGTATGTCTGGCTACAGGTTCACTACAGGCCTAGTGAACCTGTATTCCAGGAGTCAGATTGCTCACACTTTGTTGCACATATTGTTGCTTCTTCTCCTTGACCTAGGGTGCTGGAGCAAATCAAATTCTGCTTCTTGCCTCCACCCGTGTCCCTCGTGTCCTTTGCAAATCCATATGAAATTAGCTGCTTCTCAATGTAGCAGGAATTGAATAGAATGGTAATGCCTTATGTAAAATACCAATTCATAGTAAGTTTATGAAGCTTCTAGGAGAAAAAAATACAGTGAATAACTTGATTATTTTCCCTTTGACCATTTTAAATCCAGTGTATGTAAAACCTATTAAGCAGCTGTGATGCATTAGCTGCATACAAAAGGCAAACTGCTGGAGGAACTCAGCAAGTCGGACAGCATCGGTGGAGGCAGAGCTGCATGTTGTGACCCTCCATCTCATTTACTGCATCACAAGTATTCAAAATACATTGGTTATTCTTCCATTCATAGTGGGAAACCAACCCAAAGTACCATAGTACCCAAAGTACCATTCCGGGTTATGATACCAGGACATTTTTCAACATTTATAGATGGCAATGTGGTTTGGAATTCACTTTGGAGACATTAGTAATGAAGGCAAACAGTGTTTCCAAGGCAATTTTATTTCTGTTACTGAACATATGTAATATATACAATCCATCTTCAGAAAGTCTTTATCTGGCATACTGTCAATAAAGAGGCCCTCAGGCAAGCATTAGTAACATTTGAAGTTACAAAGGTTAATTGCTTTCTAAAGTTATACCTTACTGCACTGTTGAAGAGTTTCTCGTTTCAGAGAAAGCAGTTTGGAGCAGGGGAAAGTGAGGCATAAAAAATGAACGAATGTTTCGAAATCTATCAAACAATTGAAAAAAATATATCTGCACTGTGCAGTTATCCAAGGCAATCACTATTTTCAGGAAGTTTATTTACAGTATGTATTCGGAGCGGAACAAAATGCAGGATGTTAGTAATTTCATGTAAATCGAAGATCCCAAGGCACATTTCAAAGAAGTGTAGTCAAGTCAAATCAGCTTCCTTGACATACGCAGAAGTATGGTGAGGTACAGGAACTATGAAAATCATGCTTGCAGCAGCATTACAGGCACATACTCAGACAGCATGCAAATACATAAACCATACTTAAATTGCATTTAAATTCAGCAAGATAGTAAGGCGTAGGGCCAACTTTCCATCCTCCATGCAGTAAATTTTGTATCATCTATTAAAGGCTGTGTGTAGCTTTAAGATGATGACCTCGCTAGATACTGAGTCTGCGGCAGACTGCAGTCTGTGGCATGGCTATTGTCTGCAGGCCTCCTGAGCAATTCAGGAAAGGCCCATGTAATAAAGAGTTCCTGAAGCACTGAATCTTCTGTTCACAATTCTCCCTCTTGAAGTTGCATAGAGAAACCTGGTACTATAGGAATAGGAAGACTTTATTGTCGCATGTGACTAGGCCCAGTGAGATTCTTTGCTTGGATGCACAATGTATACAAATAGCAACCAAAGTTATAAAGTATGCTGGCTCCTCCTTTTGATGATTCCCATCAACAGTTCCCCCATGCCGGGTCCCCATTGTCCATTGTTCACACCCCACCTTCCTCACGGCAGTCCCCCCATCCAGGTCCTCCATTGTTCTTATCCTCTCCCCTCACGATGGTCTTTCCTCGCCGGTCCTCCATTGTTCTTCTCTTCCCTCCCTCAAGGTGGTCCTCCATGCTCTCATCAACCCGCGAGGCATCGTTGCCGCTGCGAGGCTTCACCACCACCATATGATGGTGACAATCGAGGTGCCGTGGTAGTCTGGCTGTGCTGACCTCTACCGCACTGAGGCCAGGCTCCAGCTCCCCTATTTATCCTTGGACCATGATCCAAACCATTTCTGATTTATCACTTCTGGTTGTCTGCCCTCCACAGCCTCCAACATCGTTACCCAGCCCGGTTTCACCTTCTCCCCAAAATCCATAACCACAACTGCCCTGCATTGTTTCTGCCTGATCCTGTCCCTCTGAAATGGTTTCCACGTACCTCGACTCCATCCTGTCCCCCTGGTCCAATCTCTCCTGTCCTATGTCCAAGATATTTCACATGCCCTTCATCTCTTTAATGACTACTGCTTTCTGCGCCCCTACTCTCTCATCTTTACTATGGACGTTCAGTCACTCTACACCTCCCTCCCCCATCACGAAGGCCTTTAAGCCCTCCATTTCTTCCTCGACCGCAGAACCAGCCAATTTGCATTACTAACACTCTCTCTGCCTAGCGGAGCTGGTCCTCACCCTTAACAACTTCTCCTTCGACTCCTCCCACTTTCCCCAAATCAAAGATCGAAGATGAGCTATTCCATACCTGGACATCCGAGATGTCCTCATTCTTTAGGGAACGGGGGTTCCCCCTTTCATCATAGATGAGGCCCTTCCACGTGTTTCCTCGGTACCCTGCAGCTCCGCCTTTGCTCCCCCTCCCTTGTCACAACAGGGACAGAGTCCTCCTAGTCCTTACCTTTCACCACATCAGCCGTCACATGTAACACGTAATCCTCTGAATCCGCTACCACCAATGGGATCCAACCACTAGTCACCTCTTCCCATCTCTACCCTTTCCACCTTCCACAGAGACCGTTCCCTCCTCAACACCCTGGTTAACTCATCCCTTCCTACCCAAACCACACCCACCTCGGGTACCTTCCCCTGCAACTACAAGAAATGCAACGCCTGTCCCTATACCTCCTCCCTCGACTCTGTCTTGAGGATCTTTCACGTTAGGCAGAGGTTCACGTGCCTCTTCTAACCTCATCTACTGTATCTGTTGTTCAAGATTTGGACTCTTCTACATTTGGTTTCGCCGATGTATACTGGGCAATCGTTTTGCTGAACACCTTCACTCAGTCCCCCTGGACCCACCTGATCTCCCAGTTGCCAATCACTTTAATTCCCTTTCCCATTCCCACACTGACTCTTCTGTCCTAGGCCTCCTCCACTGTCAGAGTGAGGCTAAATGCAAATTGGAGGAACAGCATCTCATATTTCACTTGGGCAGCTTACAACCCAGTGGTATCAATTTTGATTTCTGTAACTTCAAGTAACTCCTGCATTCCATCTCTCTCCATCCCACCCCCACCCAAGTTGCACCAGCTTCTCATTCCCACTTAGAAATGGCCTGTTTCCTTTATAATCATTACTTTCCATATGTTTCATTCATTTGTTCTATATCTTTCTATATCGTCGTCTATATCTCTCATTTTCTTTTCCCCTGACTCTCAGTCTAAGGAAGGGTTTTGACTGGAAATGTCACCCATTCCTTCTCTCTAGAGATGCTGTTTGTCCCACTGAGTTACTTCAGCAATTTGTGCCTATCTTTGGTTTAAACCAGCATCTGCCATTCCATCCTACACTATAATACTCTTAGAGTAAAAGAAAAACAATCTGGTGATATCAAATCAAAATAAGTTGGAGACAAGAACTCAGGCAGCATCTCTGAAAAACATGGATAGGCAGATTTCAAACAGAAATTGATGGAGATATATGCAGTAAGTCAGGCTGCATCTGTGAAAAGAGAAACTGGTTTGACATTTATGGTAATTGATTTTTCATATGCTGCATGGCCATGATCTGAAATCATAACCCGTCAGAGATTCCTCCTGCCCTGTTAGGTGTTTCTCGCATATTCTGATAATTTAAAATAAAACCAGAAAATGTTGGAAATAGTGAGTCAGACTCAGAGAAATGAATACAGGAAGGGGATGGGGAGATAATTGGAAGATGGGTGGCATGTTACAAAGGCTAGAAATGAAAAGGCAACAAAAGGGTGCCAGATAAGGAAGGAAGAGTGGTGATATGTAAAACCTGTCAGGGATTGTGGGGGAGAAACAGGGATACAAGGGAAATGTGTGTGTACCAAGGGATGGTAGATGAGCGTGTAGAGGAGTACATACAGGTATACTTGGAAAATCAGGTTGATACTGGACCCCAAGAAAGGGACTTTGTAGAGTGCTTTGTGATGGATTCTTAGAGCAGCTTGTATTGGAACCGACCAGGGAGAAGGCAATTCTGGATTTAGTGTTTTGTAATGAACCGGATTTGATAAAGGACCTCGAGGTTAATGAGCCATTAGGAGGTAGTGACCATAACTTGGTCAGGTTTAATCTACATTTGGAGATGGAGAAGGGTAGATCGAAGGTGTCAGTGTTACAGTTGAATAAAGGGGACTATGGGGCCATGAGGGAGGAGCTGGCCAAAGTTGACTGGAAAGATACACTTGCAGGGATGACAGTGGAACAAAAATGGCAGGTATTTCTTGGTTAAATACAGAAGGTGCAGGATCAGTTCATTCCTAGGAGGAAGAAAGATTACAAGCGGAGTAAGGGGCGACCGTGGCTGACAAGGGACGTCAGGGACAGTATAAAAATACAAGAGAAGAAGTACAACGTAGCAAAGATGAGCGTGCAGCAAGATGATGGGTAATGCTTAAAGAGCAACAGAAGATAACTAAAAAGACAACACAGGGAGAAAAGATGAGGTTCGAAGGTAAGCTAGCCAAGAATATAAAGGAGGATAGTAAAAGCTTCTTTACGCATGTGAAGAGAAAACAAATAGTTAAGACCAAAGTTGGACCCTTGAAGACCGAAAAAGGTGAATTTATTATGGGGAACAAGGAAATGGCAGATGAATTGAACAGGTACTTTGGATCCGTCTTCACTAGGGAGGACACAGAACAATCTTCCTGATATAGTAGTGGCCAGAGGATCTAGGGTGACGGAGGAACTGAAGGAAATCCACATTAGGCAGGAAATGGTGTTGGGTGGACTGATGGGACTGAAGGCTGATAAATCCCCAGGGCCTGATGGTCTGCATCCTTGGGTACTTAAGGAAGTGGCTCTAGAAATAATGTTATCCCACTTTTTAAGAAAGGCAGGAGAGAGTTACCCTAACATCGGTGGTGGGGAAGATGCTGGAGTCAATTATAAAAGATGAAATAGCCGCACATTTGGATAGCAGTAACAAAATCGGTTCGAGTCAGCATGGATTTACGAAAATGGGCAAGGGAGAGCCAAATGGATGTAGTGTACCTGGACATTTGAAAATGTGAAAGCATTTGATAACAGAAAGCATTTGATAACAGAAAGTATTTGATAAGGTCCCACATAGGAGATTAATTGACAAAATTAGGGCACATGGTATTGGGGGTAGAGTGCTGACATGGATAGAAAATTGGTTGGCAGACAGGAAACATAGAGTAGGGATTAACGGGACCCTTTCAGAATGGCTGGCAGTGACTAGTGGGGTACCGCAAGGCTCGGTGCTGGGACCGCAGCTATTTACAATATACATCAATGATTTGGATGAAGGGATTCAAAGTAACACTAGCAAATTTGCAGATGACGCAAAGCTGGGTGGCAGTGTGAACTGTGAGGAGGATGCTATGAGAATGCAGGGTGACTTGGACAGGTTGGGGGAGTGGGCAGTTGCATGACAGATGAAGTTTAATGCGGATAAATGTGAGGTTATCCACTTTGATATCAAATAAAGGAAGGCAGATTACAATCGAAATGGCTTCAAGTTGGGAAAAGGGGAAGCACAACGGGTCTGGGGGTCCTTGTTCATCAGTCTATGAAAGTAAGCATGCAGGTACAGCAGGCAGTGAAGAAAGCGAATGGCATGTTGGCCTTTATAACAAGAGGCGTCGAGTATAGGAGCAAAGAAGTCCTTCTGCAGTTGTACAGAGCCCAGTGAGACCACACCTGGGGTTTTGTGTGCAGTTTTAGTTCCCTAATTTGAGGAAGGACATTCTTGCTATTGAGGAAGTGCAGCGTAGGTTTACAAGGTTATTTCCTGGGATGGCGGGCCTGTCATATGCTGAGAGAATGGAGCGGCTGGGCTTGTATACTCTGGAGTTTAGAAGGATGAGAGGGGATCTTATTGAAACATATAGGATTGTTAAGGGTTTGGACACGGTAGAAGCAGGAAACATGTTCACGATGTTGGGGGAATCCAGAACCAGGGGCCACATTAAGAATAAGGGGTAAGCCATTTAGAATGGAGACGAGGAAACACTTTTTCTCACAGAGAGTTGTGAGTCTGTGGAATTTTCTGCCTCAGGTGGAGGCTGGTTCTCTGGATACTTTCAAGAGAGAGCTAGATAGGGCTCTTAAAAGATAGCGGAGTCAGGGGATATGGGGAGAAGGCAGGAACGGAGTACTGATTGGGGATGATCAGCCATGATCACATTGAATGGCGGTGCTGGCTCGAAGGGCCAAATGGCCTACTCCTGCACCTATTGTCTATTAGCTATAATTTCATGTGCCAGTTGTCTCTTTATTTCAGTAGCTAAATACAGAATATAAATAGTAGAGCCCTAGTTGCCACGATCAGTTTTGTAAATTGATTTGTACAATTAGATCAGTTCAATTAGATCAGTGTTTTCGTGCCTTAATTGTGTTTCTTTACTTTTGTGTAAAGTTATAGCTAAAAGAAAACAATTCATCTTGCCATGGGCAAGTTTTTTCAATAAATAATAATAAAAAAATGTGTTCAATTATTAAAAAACAATATTTACAATACAAGAAAATGAAACAGAACCCACCACCATAATACAAGACAAACAAATATACCAAATAATATGTTACAATCCTGGTCAAAGATGCATTCAATCCCCCGCGGCGCCCAGCGGTCCCGAAAATCCTCCTGGCGCCCGTGGACAGCACGTAGTCCCTCTCTAACACCACCCGGGCACAGACGTAACCCCGGAAAAAGGGCAGGCAGCCGGCTCGGGCAGTTGCCATGAGCAATTTGGGCAGAAGGGCCGGTTTCTACGCTGTATGACTATCGGTTCCAGTCTTAAAAACCTTCTGTTAATCAGAAATCTGTCTGAAGTGATCCATTTTCCCATTGCCTACTATGTCGTTTCTGATATCATTCTGGAATCAAGATTATTTTTGATTTCTTCAGTTGAGAAAATAATTTTTCTCCGTCTACATTATTAAATCAAATACCTCTGTTAAACCTCAGCTTATCTTTTTAAACTCAAGGGTATGCAAGGCATCTTCATGCAATCTGCCACCTTTGAGCCTTGAAGCCCTGTTATTACTCTGCTGAAATTGTGCTATAAATGCCATACCTATCTTGACCATTTAAAAAACTGCTTTGTAGAAACCTAGGAGGGTAGGAAGAGGGTCTCGACCTGAAACATCACCTATTTATGCCCTCCAAATTTATTGCCTAACCTGCTGAGTTACTCCAGCACTTTATGTCCTTTTAAAACACTGCTTTGTTATCTTATGGTTTACATTTACAAGGTTGGGATGCTGTACTAACTATTTGCTTTATTTTAGGTATAATCTGCCAGTAGTGATCATTGTCCTAAACAATAATGGAATTTACAGTGGACTGGATGAGGACTCTTGGAAAACGTTGGCAGAATTCGGGGAACCTTCAATTGTGTGAGTAATGAGTATTTTTCTGGGTTAATACATTTCTTGCCTCATGCAATAAAATGTAAAACCTGAGAGCTTCCTTTTGAAAGCATAAAACTATATCTGGAACTGATTAAATTTCTGCCAATACATACAACTGGCTCCTGTACAAGCCCTTCTCGACACACATGATTTAATTGACTAGTCTGTCAAACTTAATGAAACTGAGGTACATCTGCTTAATTTATGCTGATTGTAACACATTTCTTAAGTTAATTAGAAACTGGTATCATGCGGATTCTTGGCAATGAAATCTGATCAACCTTGTATAGTTTCACCCAAAGCGCAGGGGGTGTTTTAGTCGAGGGGAAGAATTGTTCCCTTCATTTGATTTTTTTCCCTTATTATTGTATTTCAGTTCCACCTAATACAACAGGGTATGAATGTAGTCCATTTGAAATATTAATCAAACAAATTAATGTTCTTGGTGTGGGTTTGTATAGCCCATGCCAGTTGCTTGCATGTTACGATTATACAAACATACTGGCACTGCGGCACAGTTAGCAAAATGCTGCCTCACATCTCCAGTGTTCATCGCTTGACATCCACCATCATGAAGTGCTCTGAGAGACTGGTTATGAAATGTATTAAATGCAGTTTACCAAGCAGCTGTGACGCATTGTAGTTCACCTGGCACCACAACAGGTCCATGGCTGATGCCATCCCAATGGCCCTACATTCATCCCAGGAAGACCTGGATAAGAGAGACCCACTTCCTCCAAATCCAAGGCGTAGCTATGGGCACTCGCATGGGGCCCAGCTATGTCTGCTTCTTTGTAGGGTATGTCAAACAATGCCTGTTCCAGGCGTACACTGGCCCTATCCCCGAACTCTACCTCCGCAACATTGATGGCTGCCTCCTGCAGCCATGCAGAACACACTGATTTCATCAACTTCACGACTAATTTCCATCCTGCATTCAAATTCACTTGGACCATCTCCGACATCATTCTACCGTTTCTGGATCTCATTGTCTCCATCACAGAAGACAGACCATTGTCATCTGGACCACACTTCTTCCCACCCTGAGGAAGTCATCTACTACAAACCTACTGACTCCCACAGCTATCTAGACCACACATCTTCCCACCCTGTTTCCTACTCCCAATTCCTCCGTCTACGCTGCATCTGTGCCCAGGATGAGGTTTTTCGTACAAGATCATTGGAGATGTCCTCATTCTTTAGGAAATGGGGATTCCCCTCTTCCATTATAGATGAGGCTCTCACGAGGGTCTCCTTGATAGCCAGCAGCTCCACTCTTGCTCCCCCTCCCCCTATTTGCAACAAGGACAGAGTCCCCCTTGTCCTCACCTTCCACCCCATCAGCGGTTATATACAGCATATACAGTGACCTCCATAATGTTTCGGACAAAGACCCATCATTTATTTATTTTCCTCTGTACACAATTTGAGATTTGGAATAGAAAAAATCACATGTGGTTAAAGTGCACATTGTCAGATTTTAATAAAGGCCATTTTTATATATTTTGGTTTCACCATGTAGAAATTACAGCAGTGTTTATACATAGTTCCCCAGAGAAAGCTGGATATTTATAGATAGGTTACAACACTGGATTAGTACATTTGTAGGAGATACTAAAGTGGGTGATACAAAGTTAGTGGTTTTGGAGATAGTGAAGATGGTTGTGAACAATTTCAGCAGGATCTGGATCGATTGGCCAGGTTGGCGAAGGAATGGTTGATGGAATTTAATACAGAGAAGTGTGAGGTGTTGTATTTTGCGACGTTGAACAAGGGCAGGATCTACACAGTAAATGGTAGGTCTCTGGGTAGTGTTGTAGAGCAGAGGGATCGAGGAGTACAGGTGCATGCAGGCATGGAAATCGCTATCAAAACATGGGGGGACCGGTGGCGGGGGGGACACAATTTCTTGGTGGCCGCGCGCGCATACACACACACTCACACACTCACACACGCACACTCACTCACACACACACACACACACACACACACATACACACACACATACACACTCACACACGCACACACACACACACACACACACTCACACACACACTCACACACACACACACGAGGCTTCGGAGGCTTCAGCCGTGGGCCATAAGTGACGGGTGCCGGCAGTCGCCGAAAAAATGGCGTAAGGCCCACAGCCAGCGTGGAGAAGCGCTAACTCTGTCTGTCTCCTGGGCCATCGTTGGCAGGCAGATTTGACAGGCAGAGTTGAGCTGAGTTTAAAGCTGCTTCTCTGCACTGGCTGTGGGCCTGGGGGCACCACTCCCGTCTGACTTCCGACGTCTCTGGCCACCCCCGGGCGTGGAGGGAGGCACTCGGGTGGGGGCGGGGATGGTCCAGTGGCAGTTTGGCAGCAATTACGGTGTCGGAGACCCTGGCTGTGCATGAGGCGCAGGTCTGTGTCCAGGGCTGACAAGAGTGTTTTTTGCTTGTGACCCATGAATGTTCCCTCCGCAACTTCCTGCTCAACTCTTCCCTTCCCACCAAAACCACTCCCTCCCCAGGTACTTTCCCTTGCAAAAGCAGGAAACCTGTCCCTTTACCTCCCCCCTCAACTCCATCCAAGGACCTCAACAGTCTTTCCAGGTGAGGCAGAGGTTCACTTGCACCTCCTCCAGCCTCACCTACAGTATTCTCTGTTCCAGGTGTCAACCTCTGTACATCGGCAGGTCCAAGCGCAGACTCGGCGATCGTTTCGCTGAACACCTGCTCAGTCCACCTTAACCTACCTGATCTCCCGTTTGCTCATCACTTCAACTCTCTCTCCCATTCCCAATCTGACCTTTCTGTCCAAATTGGAGGAACAGCACCTCAAATTTCGCTTGGGTAGATTACACCCCAGCGGTATGAACATTGTCTTCTCTAACTTCAAATAGCCCTTGCTTTCCCTCTCTCTCCATCTGCTCCCCCTTGCCAGTTCTGTCACCAATCTTACTGTCTCCGGCTACATTCTATCTTTGTCCCGCTCACTCCCCTGATATGTCTGAATCAGTCTTCCCGTGGATTTTGAAGCAACAGCAACAAAGAGAAGCAGGAGAAAGCACTGATTGGCTCTAGCCCAAGTGGGAGGAGAGTTCTCAGTGAGTCAGAGGGGGAGAGCAGTTAAAAAGGAGAGGCAAAGCACAGGCAGACTTCACTCAGTCTTCCTGTGGATTTTGAAGCAACAGCAACAAAGAGAAGCAGGAGAAAGCACTGATTGGCTCTAGCCCAAGTGGGAGGAGAGTTCTCAGTGAGTCAGAGGGGGAGAGCAGTTAAGAGGGAATTGTGAGGGAAGTGCCCTGTGAGTAAAGTGTGAGTCTTTGGCTCGAGAGTCTTCGGCGAGGAGGCTGCGCAAAATACTGGATAGGGCGAGACCGAGGCAAAAGAAGATGTCAAGCAAGCTGATGCAGTGTGATGCTTGCAGTATGTGGGAGGTCAAGGACACTGCTGGTGCCTCTGGATGCTACAAATGTGAGAAGTGCATCCAGGTACAGCTCCTGAAGGACCGTGTTGGGGAACTGGAGAAACAAGTGGATGACCTCAGGTTCATTCGAGAAACTGAGTCGTTTCTCGACAAGTCCTTCAGTGAGATTGTTACACCCAAGGCACTAGAAGAGAGAAGGTGGGTGACGGTGAGAAAGGGAGGAAAACATGGAATGCAAAGGTCCCCGGGTGTTGTACCTCTTGTGAACAGGTTCACCCACGTGGAAGCTGCCGGGACAGAAGACGGTATCCCACTGAGCGGCGGACTGGCTTGCCAAACAAAAAGGGCTGATGAGCCAAACCCACAGAGGCCAAAGTCGGGCAACGCCATTGTAGTTGGAGACTCCATTGTGAGAGGTACGGACAGGGGTTTTTGCGGCAACAGACGGGATTCCAGGATGGTGTGCTGCCTTCCTGGTGCCAGGATCCAGGATGTTACAGACAGAGTGCAGACAATCCTCAAGGGCGAAGGTGACCAGCCGGAAGTGGTCGTGCATGTTGGCACAAATGATGTTGGAAAGAAGGAGATGAATTTTTTGCAGCGGGACTTCAGAGAGCTCGGAAAAATGCTGAAAAGCAGGACTTCCAGGGTTGTTATCTCCGGTTTGCTTCCAGTTCCTCGTGCTGGCGAGAGCAGGAACAGGGAGATATGGGACCTGAATGTGTGGCTGAGGAACTGGTGCAGGGGGCAGGGATTTAGATTCTTAGATCACTGGGATTTTTTTTATAGTAAGGGGGAACTGTACAAAAGGGACGGATTGCATCTTAACAGGTGGGGGACCAGCATTCTGGCCGGCAGGTTTGCCACTGCTACACGGATGGTTTTAAACTGAATAAGGGGGGTGGGGTATCAAATGGGATAGTCGAGGACGGAGTTAGAGGGAAAGAGAGTAAAGCGATGGTTAATGACCCCAGAATTAACGGGGAAGAAAGCTCACAAAGGGATAGGAGAGTATGGCCAAGTGTAATAGGGATCGATGTGAAAGGGGCCACTTGTCAACATAATTGTATAAGGAGTAAGAGTGTTGTAAAAACAAGCCTGAAGGCTTTGTGTCTCAATGCGAGGAGCATTCGTAATAAGGTGGATGAGTTGAAGGTGCAGATAGCGATTAATGACTATGCTATAGTTGGAATCACGGAGACTTGGCTCCAGGATGACCAAGGCTGGGAGCTGAACATCCAGGGATATTCAATATTCAGGAGGGATAGACAAAAAGGAAAAGGAGGTGGGGTAGCGTTGCTGGTGAGAGAGGAGATTAATGCAATAGAAAGGAAGGACATTAGCGTGGAGGATGTGGAATCGATATGGGTAGAGCTGCGAAACTCTAAGGGGCAGAAAACGCTAGTGGGAACTGTGTACAGGCCACCTAACAGTAGTATTGGAGTTGGGGATGGCATCAAACAGGAAATTAGAAATGCGTGCAACAAGGGTACACGGTTATAATGGGTGACTTCAATCTGCATGTAGATTGGGTGAATCAAATTGGCAGGGGTGCTGAGGAAGAGGATTTCCTGGAATGTATGCGGGATAGTTTTCTCAACCAACATGTGGAGGAACCAACGAGAGAGCAGGCTATTCTAGACTGGGTATTGAGTAATGAGGAAGGGTTAGTTAGCAGTCTTGTTGTGCGTGGCCCCTTGGGCAAGAGTGACCATAATATGGTTGAGTTCTTCATTAGGATGGAGAGTGACAAAATTAAGTCAGAAACAAGGGTTCTGAACTTGAACAAAGGTAACTTTGAAGGTATGAGATGTGAATTGGCCAAGATAGACTGGCAGGTGATTCTTAAAGGGTTGACAGTGGATGTGCAATGGAAGGTATTTAAAGACTGCATGGATGAAGTACAAAAGTTGTTCATACCAGTTTGGCAAAAGAATAAATCGGGGAAGGTGGTGCATCCATGGATAACAAGGGAAATCAGGGATAGTATAAAAACAAAAGATGAGGCATACAAATTTGCCAGAAAAAGCAGCCTACCGGAGGACTGGGAGAAATTCAGAATCCAGCAGAGGAGGACAAAGGGCTTAATTAGGAAAGGGAAAATAGATTATGAAAGGAAACTGGCAGGGAACATAAAAACTGACTGCAAAAGTTTTTATAGATATGTAAAGAGAAAGAGACTAGTTAAAACAAATGTTGGTCCCTTGCAGTCAGAAACAGGTGAATTGATCATGGGGAACAAGGACATGGCAGACCAATTGAATAACTACTTTGGTTCTGTCTTCACTAAGGAAGACATAAATAATCTGCCGGAAATAGCAGTGGAACGGGGGTCAAATAAGATGGAGGAACTGAGTGAAATCCAGGTTAGCCGGGAGGTGGTGTTGGGTAAATTGAACGGATTGAAGGCCGATAAATCCCCAGGGCCAGATAGTCTGCATCCCAGAGTACTCAAGGAGGTAGCCACAGAAATAGTGGATGCATTAGTGATAATTTTTCAAAATTCCTTAGATTCTGGAGTAGTTCCTGAGGATTGGAGGGTAGCTAATGTAACCCCACTTTTTAAAAAAGGAGGGAGAGAGAAAGCGGGGAATTACAGACCAGTTAGTCTAACATCGGTAGTGGGGAAACTGCTAGAGTCAGTTATTAAAGATGGGATAGCAGCGCATTTGGAAAGTGGTGAAATCATTGGACAAAGTCAGCATGGATTTACGAAAGGTAAATCATGTCTGACAAATCTGATAGAATTTTTCGAGGATGTAACTAGTAGAGTGGATAAGGGAGAACCAGTGGATGTGTTATATCTAGACTTTCAGAAGGCTTTCGACAAGGTCCCGCATAAGAGATTAGCATACAAACTTAGAGCACACGGTATTGGGGGTTCAGTACTGATGTGGATAGAGAACTGGCTAGCAGACAGGAGGCAAAGGGTAGGAGTAAACGGGTCCTTTTCAGAATGGCAGGCAGTGACTAGTGGGGTGCCGCAAGGCTCAGTGCTGGGACCCCAGCTATTTACAATATATATTAATGATTTGGACGAGGGAATTCAATGCAACATCTCCAAATTTGCAGATGATACCAAGCTGGGGGGTATAGTTAGGTGTGAGGAGGATGCTTGGAGGCTGCAGGGTGATTTGGATAGGCTGAGTGAATGGGCAGATGCATGGCAGATGCAGTACAATGTGGATAAATGTGAGGTTATCCACTTTGGTGGCAAAAACATGAGGGTAGACTATTATCTGAATGGTGGCAGATTAGGTAAGGGGGAGATGCAACGAGACCTGGGTGTCATGGTACACCAGTCATTGAAAGTAGGCATGCAGGTGCAGCAGGCAGTGAAGAAAGCAAATGGTATGTTAGCATTCATAGCGAAAGGATTTGAGTATAGGAGCAGGGAGGTTCTACTGCAGTTGTACAGGGTTTTGGTGAGGCCACACCTGGAGTACTGCGTACAGTTTTGGTCTCCAAATCTGAGGAAAGACATCCTTGCCATAGAGGGGGTACAGAGAAGATTCACCAGACTGATTCCTGGGATGTCAGGACTTTCATATGAGGAAAGATTGGATAGACTCGGTTTGTACTCGATGGAATTTAGAAGATTGAGGGGGGATCTTATAGAAACCTACAAAATTAAGGGGTTGGACAAGCTAGATGCTGGAAGATTGTTCCCGATGTTGGGGGAGTCCAGAACAAGGGGTCACAGTCTAAGGATAAGGGGGGATTCCTTTAGGACCGAAATGAGGAAAACATTCTTTACACAGAGAGTGGTGAGTCTCTGGAATTCTCTGCCACAGAAGGTAGTTGAGGCCAGTTCATTGGCTATATTTAAGAGGGCGTTAGATGTGGCACTTGTGGCTAAAGGGATCAGGGGGTATGGAGAGAAGGCAGGTACGGGATACTGAGTTGGATGATCAGCCATGATCACATTGAATGGCGGTGCAGGCTCGAAGGGCCGAATGGCCTACTCCTGCACCTATTTTCTATGTTTCTATGTTTCTAAGAAGGGTCTCGACCCGAAACGTCACCCATTCCTTCTCTCCAGAGATGCTGCCTGTCCCGCTGAGGTACTCCAGCATTTTGTGTCTACTAGAGAGATACCTACGTCAGGCTCGTTTATATATAGACGACAGGTTTGCTTTTAATACCATTATCCCATCCAAGCTCTTTGCCAAACTTG
The DNA here is from genome assembly GCA_963514005.1 of Raja brachyura. The sequence continues at coordinate 40,124,465 of OY740782.1, forward strand.
TGGAACTTGTAGTCATTACTCATCTCTGCAACTAGATCCATGACTTCCTGACCAACAGACCACAATCAGTGAGGATAAAGGGCAGATCATCCTCTACTATAATCCTCAACACTGGGGCTCCACAGGGATGCGTTCTCGGCCTCTTTCTTCTCTCATTATACACCCGCGACTGCACAGCCAAGTATAGATCAAACTCAATTTCCAAATTCACTGACTACACCACCATAGTGGGCCGGATATCAAATAATGGCGAGACAGAGTACTGGAAGGAGATTAAGAACCTCATAACTTGGTGTCAAGACAACAACCTTTCTCTCGGTGTCAGCAAGACAAAGGAGAGAGGATCGACTTCAGGAAGAGAAGCAGAACACGTACATTAACAGCGCTGAAAAAGAGATGGTTGAAAGCTTCGTTCCAAGGAGTAAATATCACCAGCAACTTGTCCTGGACCAGCCAAATCAAAGCAATGGCCAAGAAAGCACACCCACGCTTCCACTTCCTTTAAAAGGCTTAGGAAGTTCGGCATGTCCCCAACAATTCTCACTAACCTCTACATATAGAAATAGAAGCATCGGGCCGTGGAAAGCATTTTATCAGGGTGCATCACAGCATGGTTTGGGAACAGCTCTATTCAACACCGCAAGAAATTTGTGAGAATTGTGAACGCAACCCATCACACAAACCAATCTCAATAGAACAATAGACAATGTGTAGTAGGCCATTTGGCCCTTCGAGCCAGCACTGCCATTCACTGTGATCGTCCACAATCAATACCCCGTTCCTGCTTTTTCCCCACATCCCTTCATTCCTCTGTCTTTAAGGGATCTATCTAACTCTCTCTTGAAAGCCTCCAAATAATTGTCCTTCCTTCCATTTACACTTCACAATGCCTCGGCAAGGCTATCAGCATAATCAAGGACAAGTCTCACCCTGGTCATTCCCTCTTCTCTCCTTTCCCATCAGGCAATATGTACAGAAATGTGAAAACGTACACCTCCAGATTCCAAGACAGTTTCTTCTCAGCTGCCATCAGACAACTGAACTATCCTATCAACTAGAGAGCGGTTCTGAGCTACCAGCTATCTCATTGGAGACCCCTGGACTATATTTAATGGGACTTTACTGGACATTAACTTGCACTAATCATTATTCCCTTTATCCTGTAATTGTGCACTGTGAATGGCTCGCGTGTAATCATGTACTGTCTTTTCGCTGACTGGATAGCACACAACAAAAAAGCTTTTAACTATCTCCATATACATGACAATAAACAAAACTTCTAAGCTTATTGTCAAACTTGGGAAACTGCGTCTCTGCTCGTCCTATGCAATTGGATCCTCGTCTTCTGCATCAGCAGATCTCAATCAGTACGACTTGGTAACATTACTTCTTCCTCGATGATCAGCTCACTTGCTCTACTTTCTCTATACCTATGACTATGTAGTCAGACATAGCACCAATGCCTGAACTACTATCTACCTCATTGGTGACCCTCGGTCAATCTTTGATCGAACTTTGCTGGCTTTACCTTCCACGAATCGTTATTCTCTTATCATATATATGTACACTGTGAATGGCTCTATTGTAAGTTCAGACCAGCCTGAAGAGGGGTCTCGACCCGAAACGTCACCCATTCCTTCTCTCCAGAAATGCTGCCTATCCCGCTGAGTTACTCCAGCTTTATGTATCTATCTTTCGCTCTATTGTAATCATGTATTGTCGTTCCGCTGACTGATTAGCACGCAATAATAAAAGCTTTTCACTGTACCTCGGTAAACATGACAATAAACTAAAACTAAAAATGCACTGATGATACCACAATTGTTGGATGTATAACAGGTAACAATGAGTCAGAGACAGGAGGAAGATTTAAACAATGCCAGAACAGCAATCTTGCTCTCAACATTAGAAAGATCAAGGGGCTTGACTTCAGGAAGGAAAAGCCAGGAGCCATGAACCTGTTTTCATTGATGAGACTGCAGTGGAGAGAGTCAACAGCCTCAAGTTCTTGGCATGCATATTTCTGAAGGTCTATCCTGGGCTCCGTATATTGATGCATTCATATAGAAAGCTCATCAATGCTTCTACTTCCTCTGAAGATTGAAAAGATTTGGCACGTAATCAAATAGTTAATCAAACCTACAGGTGTACGCTAAAGAGTATACTGATTGGTTGCATCATGGCCTAATTCAGTAACTCAAAGGCCCAAGAATAAAGGAGGCTGCAAAAAGTGCTGGACATTGCCTAGTCTATCACAGTTATTGACTTATTCGCCATCAAAGGCATATCGATTAGATGAAAAGTTGAAAGGAGAATTGGTGGATGGAATTTAACCCGAACAAGGTAATGCACTTTGAGAAATCAACTAGAGCTAAGAGATACACATTACTTGGTTGAAAGAATGTTGATGAACAAAGCCGACTAGGGGGTTCAAGTCTATGAAAGTCATAGAACAGAGATAGGGTTGCGAAGCAGGCATATGGCATGCTTGCCTTTGTAGTTCGGGCATAGTAGAATATAAAAATTGGGTTGGCATGTTGCAACTTTACTAAACACTGATTAGCCTGTGCTTGTAGTATTGTGTGCAGTTCTGATTGCCACACTATAGGAAGCGTATGGATTTGCTGGAGTCGGTGCAGAAGCGATGCACCATGATTTGCTTAGATTGGGAGACTTTAGTTATAGGGACAGATCAGACTATCCTCAGAGCGAAAGAGGATGAGGGGCGACCTAAAACAGGTGGATTAAATTTGAAGAGACATAGATAAGATAGACAGTCAGGATCTTTTTCCCATGGGAGGGATATCATAAAGTAGAGGCACAGGCTAAGGTGAGAGAAAGGAGATTTAAAGGGAATTTGAGAGGAAAGTTTTTACATACAAAGTGGTTAATCGGGGAACTTTCTGCCATAGGAAGTGGTGGAAACAGATACAGGCACTATAAAAGTCATTTAGTCGGGCAAATGCATTAATGTGGGTGGGCAGTCAGCATGGACGTGGGCTCATTTCTGTGCTGTACAATCAGAGTCTAAATATAAAGCTGGCAAAAAATCGGGAAAATGCATCTTGTTTGTTCTGTTGATACAGTTGTTAAGCAAATCTGTAATTATTCCGCACCACAGCAATTTGGGCAGAGAGATAATTAAATGTGCATGCTAGTGTTTTGTGCCAGAGTAGAAACCTGACTGCCATACTGCAGTTCAAGTGGGAAAACAACATGTTGTGGACACAAGCCACACATTGCTTTGCCATGCTCTTCAAAAGGACCAATGAAGGTTGATTAGAGGCAGCATCTGTTCTTGAGAGATGGGACTGGAGGTGGGGGCTGTTAGTGATGTTAATTAAGAACTTTATTCATTTTCACCCCTCCCTATTTGTAAAATCCTCCACACTGCATTCTAATAATAACTGACTTCCCGTGTGTGGTGCCTTCCTGGGACAAATATTTTCTTCAGCTGAGTCGGACGCCCTATAGTCTTCCCGATTAAACTCCCCTTAAAAATCATATTTAAAGCCCCACACTGTGACTAAACTTCAACTGCTCCTTCAAGTATCTTAATTTGTTATCCCACTTTCACATCCACTTCCTACACCCTGAGGACAATTTATTGTGGTCAATTAACTTTTAATTTGTAAGTCTTTGGGTTGTGGTAGGAAACCGGAACACCCAGGGAAAACTCACAAAGCAACAGCGAGAACATGCAAACTCTACGCAGACAGCACCGATGTCAGAATCGAAGCCGGGTCTATGAAACTGCAACCAGTTTTTCACGAATCTATGCAAAGATGCAATTTTGGTCAATCAAAATGACAGAAGGTAGCAAGGCATGATGTTCCCTCAGTAGAAATGGAGGCTCAGCTGATGTTCCAAACAGAGCGGGTGTTGGAGAAAAGTGAAGGAGTTCACATTGAACATTGAGTGGCAGAGAGAGTTCTGCAAAAAGAATCCATGTAGTCAAAGGGAGAATGTACAATCTCTGTACAGAAAGCACCTGTAGTCAGGATCAAATCCAGGTCACTGGATACTGTAAGGCAGCAACTCCACTGCTGCGCACAGTGCCGCCCAAGATAGAGGATAGAGGAGCAGATACAGTGCCCTCCATAATGTTTGGGACATAGACCCATCATTGATTTATTTGCCTCTGTTCCACAATTTGAGATTTGTAATAGAAAAAAAAATCACATGTGGTTAAAGTGCACATTGTCAGATTTTAATAAAGGCCATTTTTACACATTTTGGTTTCACCATGTAGAAATTACAGCAGTGTATATACAGAGTCCCCCCATTTCAGGGCACCATAATGTTTGGTACACATACATGTTTGTAATTGCTCAGGTGTGCCTCCTTAATGCAGGTATAAGAGAGCTCTCAGCACCTAGTCTTTCCTCCAGCCTTTCCATCACCTTTGGAAACTTTTATTGCTGTTGATCAACACGATAAACTCAAGATGTGCCAATGAAAGTCAAATAAACCATTATGAGACTAAGAAACAATAGTAAAACTGTTAGAGACATCAGCCAAACATTAGGCTTACCAAAATCAACTGTTGGAACATCATTAAGAAGAGAGAGCACTGGTGAGCTTACTAATTGCAAAGGGGACTGGCAGGCCAAGGAAGATCCCCACTGCTGATGATAGAATAATTCTCTCTACAATAAAGAACAATCCCCAAACACCTGTTCAACAGATCAGAAACACTCTTCAGGAGTCAGGTGTAGATTTGTCAATGACCACAGTCCGCAGAAGACATGAACAGAAATACAGAGGCTACACTGCAAGATGAAAACCACTGGTTAGCTGCAAAAATAGGATGGCTAGGTTACAGTTTGCCAAGAAGTACTTAAAAGAGCAATCACAGATCTGGAAAAAGGTCATGAACGTATGAGACAAAGATGAACTTATATCAGAGTGATGGCAAGAACAAAGTATGGAAAAGAGAATAACTGTCCAAGATCCAAAGCGTACCACCACATCTGTGAAACACGGTGGTGGGGGTGTTATGTCCTGGGTATGTATGGCTGCTGAAGGAACTGGCTCACTTATTGTCATTGATGATATAACTGCTGATGGCAGTAACATAATGAATTTTGAAGTGTATGGACACATCTGCTCAAGTTCAAACAAATGCCTAAAAACTCCTTGGGCAGCGGTTCATTTTACAGCAGGACAATGATCCCAAACATACTTCTGAAGCAACAAATGAGTTTTTCAAAGCTAAAAAAGTGCCAATTCTTGAGTGGCCATGTCAATCACCCAATGTGAACCCAATTGAGCATGCCTTTTATATGCTGAAGAGAAAACTGAAGAGGACTAGCCCCCAAAACAAGCATAAACTAAAGATATTTAGTTTATAAAGATAATCAGTCTGAAGAAGGGTTTCGGCCCGAAACATTGCCTGTTTCCTTCGCTCCATAGATGCTGCTGCACCCGCTAAGTTTCTCCAGCACTTTTGTCTACCTTTGATTTTCCAGCATCTGCAGTCCCTTCTTAAACATAAACTAAAGATGGCTGCAATACAGGCCTGGCAGAGCATCACCAGAGAAGACACCCAGCAACTGATGATGTCCATGAATCGCAGACTTCAAGCAGTCATTGCATTGCAAAGGATATGCAACAAAATACTAAACAAGACTACTTTCATTTACATGACATTGCTGTGTCCCAAACATTATGGTGCCCTGAAATGGGGGGACTATGTATAAACACTGCTGTCATTTCTACATGGTGAAAACAACATGTATAAAAATGGCCTTAATTAAAATCTGACAATGTGCATTTTGACCATATTTGATTTTGTCCTATTACAATTCTCAAAAATTGTGGAGTACAGAGGCAAATAAATAAAGATGTGTCTTTGTCCCAAACATTATGGATGGCACTGTATGTAGACCGATCATGGAAAAATGTGAGACGAACAGAGAATTCACTTTGGGATTCTGCATTCCCGAAGGAGGAGGATGTTATAGTTGCTAAATTCAAGGGGGCCGCCAGTGAAATTCTAGAGTATGTTGTTGTTAAAAAGGAGGATGCATTAGGGGATTTAAGGGTGGATAAATCTTCAGGTTTCATGAAATGTATTCCAGGCTATTATGAGAGGAGATTGTTGGTGCTCTCACAGATTTTTTAATCTTGCTGGTCACAGATGACATCCCAGATGTCTGGAAAACAGCACATATGATGGCTTTAATCAAAATGGGCTCCAGGCATAAACCAGGTAATTACAGGCCTGTGAGTCTAACGTCAGTGGAAGTTATTGGAAAAAACCTGAAGTATAGGATTAACGTACACATGGAAAGGCAGAAATTAATCAAAGATAATCACCATGACTCTTAGAGATAGGGCTTGTCTGAACAATTTGATTGATTTTTTTCAGAGGTAACAAAATGTATTGACGAAACAGCATGGTTTATATTGTCTGCATGGACTCAATATGGTTTTTGACATGGACCACATAGGAATTTTCTTCAAAACGTTAGAATCTATGAATCCAAGATAAATTGGTAATTTTTGGATCTAAAGTTGAATAGGAGGCAGAGGGTGATAGTGAAGATTATTCTGTTTTTATTGATCATTAACTGTGATGTACAACAAGGATTGGTACTGGGACCTTTATTGATTGTTATGTGCATTAAGAACTTGGATATGAATGTAGACGGAAAAATATCAAGTTTGCAGATTACGTGAAAATCAGTGGTGTTGTTGATAGGTAGAATAGCCAAAGTCCTTGGCCCACCATGTCCACGTCGATCTGTCTGTACTAATCATATTAACAGTACTTGGTCCATAGTCTTCAGTGCCTTAGGGATTCAAGTGTTTGCCTCCATACTTGTTAAATATTGTGTTTCTCCCACCATCACTTAGTCCAACATTCCATTCCAGATTCGAACCAGCCTTTGGGGTGATAGGTTAAAACTCAGATTCCCTCCTCGAAAGCACCTACTCTTTAGTCTAAGTGCTGGTAAATAACATTATCATTGATGGTCGACATGGATGTGATGGTTAAAAAGGTCTCTTTCAGTGCAGTTTGACTATTATTCTGTGATTATTGATACTTTTTCCCTCCTATTTATGAATTGTGATTAGGCTCAGGTTCTCCCCTCCCCCCCCCCCCCCCCCCCCGTAAAGTGTCATTGTTTTCCAATTTTACAAGAGCTAATATTACAAAGGTGTAATTTGTTATATTTGTTATTCATCTGCCATTCTTGGTCAAAGTTAAACCTAGATAGAAATTCATTTTGGCATAAATAATTTCTTCTTGTGTACAATAAATATAAAGTTTGGTAAACCTTCAAGAAGAAATCTGTAACCCAGATTTAGACCATAGAAAGGTACATAGAACAGGCTCTTCGGCCCACAATGTGTGTTGAACATGATGCTAAGATCTCCTGCCTCCACATGCCTCCATTCCATGGATATCCATGTGCCTACAGTGGCTTGCAAAAGTTTTCATACCCCATGAACTTTTCCACATTTTGTCACGTTACAACCACAAAACATAAATGTATTTTATTGGGATTTTATGTCATAGACCAACACAAAGTGGCGCATAATTGTGAAGTGGAAGGAAAATGATACATGGTTTTCAAATTTTTGGTGTTAGAGTCTGCAAAAGACTTGAGACTGGGGTGGAGGTTCACCTTCCAGCAGGACAACGACCCTAATCATACAGCCAGAGCTACAATGGAATGGTTTAGATCAAAGCATATTCATGTGTTAGAATGGCTGTCAAAGTCCAGACCTGAATCCAATTGAGAATCTGTGGCAAGACTTGAAAATTGCTGTTCACAGATGCTCTCCACCCAATCTGATTGAGCTTGAGCTATTTTGCAAAGAAGAATGGGCAAAAATGTCAGTCTCTAGATGTGCAAAGCTGGTAGAGACATACCCCAAAAGACTTGCAGCTGTAATTGCAGCGAAAGGTGGTTCTACAAAGTATTGACTCAGGGGGGCAGAATACTTTTGCATGCCACATATTTCAGTTCTTTATTTGTAATAAAATTTGGAAACCATGTATCATTTTCCTTCCACTTCACAATTATGCACCACATATTTTATGTTGGTCTATCACATAAAATCCCAATAAAATACATTTACGTTTGTGGTTGTAACGTGACAAAATGTGGAAAAGTTCAAGAGGTATGAAAACTTTTGCAAGCCACTGTATCTAAATGCCATTTTCCTGAGACGTGGTGTCAGTTTCATGTGTAGATACAGCATTTGCCCGCAAAACCATCAGGAAATGCAGGACATCCGTTATAACATGTGCAAACTCTGTTGTCTAAAACTTCCTGAGATCCTTGCCATCTGTAACCACTTGTAACCATCCTTAATAAACCTATACACGCAGCACCTGCACGACTGCAGTGTATGATGATGCAGCTCCAGCGGTTCGACTTCAAAATCGTTTACAAGAAAGATAAAGACATGCTCGTTGCTGACACTCTCTCTTGTGCACCACATGCATCCAGTGAACGACACCCCTATGAACGGGACAAGTTTACGATTCTCATGGTCGACTTCTTTCCCACGGAACGCTTGCTCCGTCTAGCTGAACACACAGCTACTCTCCAGCTACTCTCATCCATAATCAAAAGAGGCTGGCCAGACAGGCAATCCAGCACACCACTGGAGGTGCAGCCGTTCTTCCTTGTCCGCGATGAGCTGGTAATACAGGACAGTGTCATAGTTAAGGGCCACAAGGTCGTGATCCCTTCATTCTTATAAGACGAATACTACAAAGAGGCACACAATGGTTACCCAGGTACCGATGCCACGTTGGCCCACGCACAGAACATGTTCTACTGGCCTGGCATGGCCAAGTACATACGGGACAGGACCGCCTCCTGTCCCATCTGCAACAGTTCGGCCCCACACCAACAGCCTCTGCTATAACAAGCCCCACCAGCACTGCCTTGGACATCGGTGGCGGCAGACATTTTCGAATGGCACGATAAACATTATCTGGTCCTGGTCGACTCCTACTCTAACTGGTTCGAACTTGATTAACTGCCCTCGATCACATCAGAAATGGTCATTCAAAAGCTACAGAGACACTTTTCCACATTTGGCGCACCTGTCCGCCTGCAAACTGACAACGGAAGACAATTTACCAGCCACGCATTCAAACGCTTTGCTAACCGATGGAACTTCCACCATGTCACAAGCAGCCCCGAATACCCTCAAAGTAACGTGCTTGCTGAAGAACTAATGGAACGCAAAACAACTAATGGAACGCCAAGCCAAGTCGGATGTGTATCTAGACCTCTTACACTTCAGAAACATTGCTAGAGATGGGGTCCTGGGCTCACCAGCCCAACGCCTGATGTCCAGAACAACGCGACCTCCGATACCAATTGCCCAGCAGAAGCTGGTGCCACAAGTGCTGAAGCCAGCCGCGGTCCAGAAGCGCATCCAGGAGAAACACAACATCCAGAAACGATCATATGACAAGTCAAGCAAACCGCTGAAACCGCTGCTGCAGGGCCAAGTCGTCCGTTTGCAAACCACTTTGGGACATTCCCGTCTAGGTTGCATTGTCGGCCCGTCCAAGGAATCCCGCTCTTACCTTGTCGACGTCGATGGCGCCCTGTACCGACGGAGCCGCCAACACTTGCTGTCTATAAAGGAACCACGTCCACCACCAGCCGATCCCTTTGCTCCACCTTTGATGTTCCAGCCGTCTGCTGCTGTGCCCATCACTAGTCCCAGCATGTCGCGTTCTCCACCGCGACCGGCGGCTCGGTCTAACAACATCACTACCTCTCCCGCATGCTCTACCTATCGGTCGCCTCAAGTCTCCCCTGCTGCTTTCTCACTTCCGGGTTCACTGCCTCCTTCCCCTACTAACCTTTCTGGCGTGGAGGGAGAGGGGTTGGTCCGTACGCGATCGGGTCGCATTAGTAGACCGCCTGATAGATATGGCGAGTATGTTTAAATTCAAGAGCTGCATATGTGTTTAACTATATTCGTTCTTTACAAGGAAGGATGTAGATTGGTTATTGTACGTGAGCCAATCATAATAGATATAGCATCACTAACCCCACCTTACTGTGTGCTTTATATTAACACCCACTCAGGGCTCTCGCTTAACTTTTTTTCCCTGTTGCCAGCCGGGCAACCTTGGCAGCTTTTTAGGTTGCCAATGACAGTTTAAGTGGTCATTTAAGATGGCTTGCATGATGCATGCGATAATGTGCTCGGACGAAGTGCGTAGTTACCGGTCGGAATTATACTCAATGAGGCATTCACATATTATTTCTGCTTCAAATAAAGTCACAAACTAAACATATTCACCAATCAAGACATGAAATATACCACAATGACATGCAGCAAAATTATAAGACGGTATCTCAACTCTTTTTACACATTGCAATTAATGCAATTTCTATTAGTTCTTTCCACTTCCAAACAAAAATGTGGTTGGATTATTCAGCGTATGATCAACCTGTGTCAATAAATCCTGGACCATGGTAACATATATGCGTACGTATAGTTGTGAATGTTGCTCATTAAATAACTACAGTACTGATACTCCATATTAAGAGCAATGATTTGCCGTTAAAATGAATTCTGTAATAACGTGTCAACGGCAGCAGTGACAATCTAACACTGCGGTTTTAATGTTTCACGTGTTCACAATTTAATTAATCCATCTTTATGCATTTAAAACAAATAACATTGGGAATTAAAACACATTTGATTGCATTCCGTTATCAAATATAGTCAATGTTCGCTCTAAAGACATTTCCAGCACAATAGGGTCAAGAAGGGGGGTGTGTGTGAATCAGTGCGGGGTGGATAGATGGTGGGGGGGGGGGGGGGGGGGTGGGGGGGGGGTTGTTAGAAGGCTGTCAGTGCAGAATGGATGGATTGAGGCAGGTGAATTAGTACGTGTTGGTTGGAGTATGTAAAATTGTGAGAGGAGAGCACTGGGGATGTCAGTGGTGTTGAATGGGGGGGGGGGGTTCAGTACGGGATGGATGGGGGTAACAAAAGTGCTAGAGAAACTCAGCGGGTGAGGCAGCATCTATGGAGCGAAGGAAATAGGCAACGTTTCGGGTCGAGACCTTTCTTCAGACTGTTCCCCCCATTCTTCTTGAATGAGAGGATCAGTACAGGATGGATGGGGGGGGGGGGAGATCAGCGCAGGATGAATGGGGGGGGGGGTCAGTACAGTGTGGAACGGAGAGTCTGTGCAGGATGAATGGAGATCACTACAGGATGAATGAGGGGAAAGGGGGAAGGTGTAGGATAAATGGAGGGTGGGTCAGTACGGGATGAATGCGTGGATTAGTTCAGGATGAATGGGGGGTCGGTACAGGATGGATGGCGGATCAGTACAGGATGGATGGCGGATCAGTACAGGATGGATGGAGGAGAAGTGCAGGATGGATGGGAAATGGGTAAGTACAGGGTGAATTGGGGAACCAGTGTAGGATGGGTGGGTGTGGGGGGGGTGGGGGTGTGGCAGGAGAATCAATGCGAGGTGGATAGGGCGATCAGCGCAGGATGAATAGATACGGGGGGGGGGGGGTAGATGGGGAGGGGAGCACAGGGGTTGTCAGTGAGGCTGAATAGAGGCGGGAATGGGGATCAGTGTGGGATGCAGAGGAGGGGTCCCAGGATAAGGAGGTGGAGGGGGCTTACAAGAGTGAGAGAGAGGGGGTGGCAGTTGGGGAGGAAGGAAGGTCAGCGCTCCTCAGACAACATTGTCCCGCTGCCTTGGCCGTTGGGAACTCCTCGCCACCGCCTCCCTCCTCCGCCAGCCAACAGCAAGGTGTGGGGCCGAGTGGTGCAGCTCATAGATCCTATAGCCACAAGATCTTTGGTGCAGCTGCTTCAAACGAGTCGGTGCGAATGACAGGCCGTGAGAGCGGCTCCATCTTCTCCTCCTCCCGCACCCCGCCCGGCCTGATAACGGCCTCTGCTTGTAAACCCGCTAACCGCGCTTTCAAAACAAACCCTCCCGCACGGCGAGACCTCCACCTCCCTCCCTCCTCCCAGCCTCGGCGTGCGGGAGGGTTTGTTTTGAAAGCGCGGTTAGCGGGTTTACAAGCAGAGGCCGTTATCATAGCGGGGTGCAGGAGGAGATGGAGCCGCTGTCGCGGCCGCTGCTGCCATTGTTAGGGGCCTGTCATTCGCTCCGACCCTTCCTCACCCGGCATCTAGTATCTTTGCCCCGCACAGCCAACACGACACGACACGTCGCGTTCCTTTTCTCCAGAGATGCTGCCTGACCCGCGGAGTTACTCCAGTTTTTTGTGTCTATCTTCGATATAAACCAGTATCTGGTTGCCAAGCCGGGCAAAATGACTCAGTGTTTAGGTTGTCCGGCGGCGCTTTGAGTGGTCATTGGCACCCGGGCAACCGCTAATTTTGAGCCCTGCCACTTCCTACACTAGGCAGTCTTGGAAGTGGTGACGATGAACTAGCAACTAACAACCTGCTGTACCGCCATACTATGTGTATTGATTAAAGATTACTTTGAACTCCAGACTGTGTAATTTGCTTATTTACAAATATCATTTTGACAGCACTCTGGTATTGGTTCCTGCAGGAAGTTGGTTGGTATTCCCTGAGTTTCCCAGCAGTTGCACTGGAAAATCTGCTTGTGGAACACTGTTTCAATGACTCCCTTCAATTTCAGGTTTTTTGCATGTTTTTGATTTAAGTGAGTTAATTTACATTTGTTTCTTACATTTTTAAGTGTTTTGATTTTATTTAATCAAAAGAGCACATGAATATCTGTGACGAACAGATCACAGAGATCTGTGACATTGATGTGTTAAAGAGGGAACTGCAGATGCTGGAGAATCGAGGGTTACACAAAAAGCTGGAGAAACTCAACGGGTGCAGCAGCATCTAAGGAAGGAAGGAGATAGGCGACGTTTTGGGTCGAGACCCAAGAAGGGTCTCGACCCGAAACGTCGCCTATCTCCTTCGCTCCTTAGATGCTACTGCACCCGCTGAGTTTCTCCAGCTTTTTGTGTAACCCTCTGTGACATTGACATTCAACTTCACAATTAAATCTGACAGTCGGATTGTTCAGCTCATGGGCACAGTTATATCGAACACGTGGCTGCAGATGTTGGTATCTGGAGCAAGTATCAAGAGACTGGAAAAACTCAGCTAGTCAGGCAGCATCTGTGGAGAGAAATAAACGGTCGACGTTTTGGGTCAGAACTTTTAACTTGGACAGAAAATGGAGACGGGGGATAGCCTGTAGTAAAGAAGTGGGGTGGTCAGGAGCAGGCAAACAAGAGGTGGATCTAGTCGAGGAGGGGTTGATTAGTAGATTGTCAGATGGGGAGAGAAGGGTGGAGATAGCGACAGGCTGTCAATGCAAAGAGCTGATGGAATCGCATATGAAAGTATTGTGAAGCGTGGAACCAAATAAGGGAGGCAGTGGGAGGAGTGTGTGGGTGATTGACAGATGTTTGAGTGGGGAAGGGAGGATAAAGAAACTGGGTGATAGGAGACTGAGGGAATGTGGAAAAGAGGATGTATGTGAGAGGACCTGGGTAGATCAGATGGAGAGAGAAAGGTGCAGAGGAGGTGCAATTCATTTGAAACTGGAGCATTCAGTGTTCATGAAGTCAGGGTGTGGATCAGTGTTTTTTTATTAACAACAACAACAATCAGTTTTATTCGTCACATTGCGCATAAAGTGCAAGTGAAGTGAATTTGCCAGCAATGATAAAGAACACACATAAAGGTGTGATTGGGATGTCGTAGCTGTTACAGAAACCTGGCTAAGAAAACAACTGGACTGGCAGCTGAATGTTCCTGCGTACAGGTGATAGAGGCGGGCGAAAAAGCGGAGGGTGTGTTGCTTTGTGGATTAAGGAGAATGTTATGGCAGTAGTCCAAGACGATATCATGATCAATCACCCAGTGAAATTCTATAGGTGGCACTAAAGGGAGGATGATCACATTGTTGTTTTGCTTCATAGTGACCATCTCCCCTCTACTCTTTCAGTCCAGATGATGAGTCCCGATGCAGAATAGCAACTATCCATTACCCTCTAAGGATGCTGTCTGACCTGTGTTCCTCAAGTATCTTACTTTTTGGCACAACTGATCACTGTGAAAGTGTTTCTGGGTACTCAACTAGACTATTTGTAGCATGGAACCTGACCAATCAAACAAGGACTGGCTAAGTTCAGGCAGTTCTTGTTGGAAGATAGGCTGAAGTTATGAGTGAGTGATGAAGATAACTTGCTGATTTCATTAATTCTTGGACTGTATTCTTTTACTTGTGCACCCCTTAGGAATAATAGTGTCAGGTCAGCTTTGGACCTTATAGCCTTGAGATAGAACATTTGGAACGATTAGGTATTGGTTGGTTCATGCTAGAGTTAGCACATGGATAAGTGACCATGTTATGCCAAATGGTTATATGGTTCCTACCCTTTTGTTTGACTACTTTAAATATAAAATTGACAGGGCAGAATCTTGTGTTCTGGAAGGGGTGGTGGACCCCCCCCTGATTTTTGTCTGTGGTTTTTTAAAACACATCACATGATAATCTTAAACCATATTATCGAATGATGATGTCAAGCTAAAGGACCAGTTTCTCCTTTTTAACTCCTTTTTAAAAGAAAAATTGAGACAATTATCTCAAAGGTTTCACTCAATTGCTTGAATTTTGAGATTGACTATTTTACTGGATCCCTCGGTTTAAACATTATTAACTGGCTGTGTTTCTTTGTTGGTAAACACACTAAGTGACCTCCTTCTCTGTCTGCTTTAGGGTTCCTCCCACTACCCTCCTGCCTAATGCTCATTATGAGCAAGTCATGACTGCGTTTGGGGGCAAAGGTTACTTTGTACAGACACCAGAAGAGCTAAGAAAGGCACTTATTTCATGTTTGGCTCAGGAGAAAATGCCGTCCCTTATAAATGTGATGATTGATCCATCATCTGGCAGAAAGAAACAAGTAAGTATATCTGGAGGTGAGCATTTTGTGAGCATCCTTGCGAGTGGGAAATGGGGAGCCGATGATGGAAGAGTCTCTGCCTCAGAGTAGATGCATTTCTCGGAACAGATGTTGAGGAAGTTCCACGAGGAAGTTAACAATCCCGTGAATCCTTTGAAGTTGAAGCTGTTGCAAGAGTATTATCATAGTATTGACAGGAACTCAAGAAAGGATTGTCCTTTGTCTGTTACTTTTGTCTCTGATGAAAGTTGAGGGGGAAAAACAAGTGCAGAGTGAAACGCATAACATTTAAAAGACATTTGGACATGGATAGGACAGGTTTAGAAGTACATTGGCCAAACGCAGGCAGGTGAAACTGCTGTAGATGGGGCATTTTGGTTGGCATGTGCAAGTTGGGCCGAAGGGCCTGTTTCCATGCTGTATGACTTGGCCAATGACTCTAAAATTGTTACAAATTAGATCTCCAGAAAGGAATAGGGTGGCACAGCGATAGAGTTGCTTTCTTACAGTTTCCTTAGATCCGGGCTACAGGTTCTGTTTGTATGGCATTTGTATGTTCTCCCTGTGACTGCATGGGTTTTCTCTGAATGCTTCGGTTTGCTTCCATATTCCAAAAACATGCAGGTTGTAGGTTAATTGGCTTCTGTAAATTGCCCCGAATGTGTAGGATAGAAATGGTGTTAATGGGTGATCGCTGGTCAGCACAGACTCAGTGGGCTGAAGAGCCTGTTTCCACTCTCTACCTCCAAATTAAACAAAGCTAATAATTCAGTGTGTGAACGACTGTGCTATTCAAGTTTGGGGATTTAAACAAACATATATGTTCATGAACATGTCTGTGTTTCGTGGTGAGGGAAGTATTGTTCATTTTGTTTAAATGTTATTTCATTTCTTTTATGTGCACAAGTGAATATTGGGAGAAGGTCACATCTATTCCAGTTTGGACAAAGCAATTTATTTAGATTTTTATTCAAATGCTAAGATTTGCATATGAGCAGTAACAATAATGGAATACTGCACTTTCATGAATCATTGACAACAGTTAAATAATATCTGTCATTTTCATCATTCAGTATTTTGTCTCTCTTCTATTTGGTCTTTCAGACTTAATGTTATTGAATCATACAAAATCGAAACGGGCTGTTTGGCCCAGCTTGTACATGTTGACCAACATACCTCGGCTAAGTTAGTCCCATTTGCCCATGTTTGGTTCTATCCCTCTATATACCTTTTGTATCCATGTACCTTTCAAAAGGTACATTTTAAATATTTTTTTAATATTGTTATTTTACCTGCCTCAACTACTTCCTTTGGCAGCTTGTTCCATATACCCACCACCTGAGAATTGTGTCCTGCCATTTCCTATTAAAGTTTTCCCCTCACCTGAAAACTATGCCCTTAACTCCCCTTGATTCTTAATTCCCCTATCCAGGGAAAAATACTCTGTGCATTCTCCTTATCTATTCACTTCATGATCTTGTAAACATTTATAAGATCAGCCATCCTCCTGCGCTCCAAAGAATAAAGTCCACACCTGCCCAACATTTCTGTGTAGTTCTGGCCTCGAGTCCTGGCAATATCTTTGTAAATCTTCTCTGCACTCTCCCCTGCCTAATGACATCCTTCATGACATGCTCCAAGTGCGGTTTCACCAATGCCTTTCATCTTACTTTGAGTATTTCCAGTATTTTATTAATCATGCACTATTTGAACTTTTACTTCAAGAAAAAGGCCAGTTGGAGATGTGGAGAGAAATGTGTATTATTTCATGGTCCTTGGATGTGTTGAAATTAATGGGACAAATACTTTTTTAATCACTGTCAACTCTGTTATTTATTTTCAGGATTTCACCTGGCTGACTCTCTCCAAAATGTGACTGGACTACTTATAAAGGGATGTTGCAAATGTATCACAAGCAAAAACACAGATTAAAACAGGCTAGCAGCCTTTTTGGTGAGGTTCAGCAAATACAAAGAATTTCACAAAATAGTATATATTACGAATTCTGAATATGAAATCTTGAGGATATTGAATGCTAATTTTCTTTATTGTTTTTAGTTTAGAATTAATTTTGTGTTTGGTAATTGGGACTTTATTACTGGGATAAAATTAATTTATTGGTGCTATTTTAAAACTATGTCTAAACCAGTCATGCGAACCAAATTTTGCATTCAGTCGCATTGAATATATGCAGGTATCAATAATCAATATATCAAGAAATAGAGAGAATACAATTATTAAGTTGTATACGTAACTCTAAATGTCACTATCACTAACATGAATTACAAATGTTTTACTTTGTTAATCTCCAATACAGAATGAAACATACATTTGTTTCTACCACTTATGCAATATCCTGGGATAATTCAGTTGAGAAATTGTATTTCATTGTGGTAAATAAAAATAATTGTAAGAATTTTTATTCAGCTTCCTTTGTAATATAATTTTAAATATTTAGAGATAGGTTATCTGATGTCCGCTCAAAATTAAATGTAATAGTTGTGTAAGTAGTGAACTTGTATTAACATATTTTCAGTAGAAAGCTTTTATAATTGTTTAATATTTATTTAATTGTCTAATTTAACTTCGAGTTTTTCCTCAGCTCATAAGAAGAGGAAAGAATCAAGTTTTGGTTTTCTTAGTTATTATAGGTAACAAATCTAAGATAGACACAAAATGCTGGAGTAACTCAGAAGATCAGGCAGCATATTGGAGAAAAGGTGACGTTTCGGGTTGAGACCTCAGACTGAGAGTCAGTGGAAAGGGGAATGTGAGATATAGCCAGTACATAGGAAAAATGAATGGAAGATATGCAAAAAGCAACAATGTTCAAGGAAAGGTGGACCCCACAATGGTCCATTGCTGGCAGTGGGGTAGTTAAGATAACTAGTTATACAGACAGTGAAACTCAACAGGATGACAGTGAAACTAGTACGACAACTACAGTGGGGGAGGGATAAAGAGAGAGGGGATGCAAGGGTTATTTGAAGTTAGAGAAACCAATGTTCTTACAGCTGGGTTGTCAGCTGCCAAGCGAAACATGAGGTGCTGTTCCTCCAATTTGTATTTGGCCTCACTCTGACAATGGAGGAGGCCCAGGACAGAAAGGTTAGTATGGGAATGTGAAGGGGAGTTAAACTGGGAGATCAGGTAGGCCAAGGCGGACTGAGCAAAGGTGTTCAGCGAAATGATCGCCTGTTTGCGCTTGGTCTCGTCGACATATCGTGGTCCACACCTGGAACAGCGGATGTAGTAGATGAGGTTAGAGGAGATACAAGTGAACAAGTTTAGAGCAGGTCTGCTTCTCTTTCTTTTTATTGCCTCTTAAAAAAAAAATCACTTTTTGAATTGTTTCTGGATGTTATGGACATTAATATGGTTCCTTTGATTAAATTTAAAAGTAGGATTCTAGATAATTGGAGTGAGTAAAAAGAGATGTAAATTACCCAAGAGTGGGGGAAGGTGGTTCACATGTCACTTTGACATCTTAAACCTTGGTGATGGTACTAATTAGTGAAATGTGGAGTTAAAATGAGGTTGTGCAATCAGAGTAAAAAGATACTGATGAATCATATGAGGATAAAAATAAATACTTTGATATTCCGAGTATATATAATGTTAGATCTCCAGAAAGGAGTTAAAGGCTGTTGCTTATTTGCATTTCATTTGATCTTTTGTAATTCATACTCATTCAAGTAAAGATTGAAATTGTAACTGGTAGAAATAGCATACGCTAGAGCAGAAGTTCAATTAATTCTATTGATTTTATTCATTTAATGAAGGAGAATATCTGGGCACCTTTGGACTGATTAAGTCCTTGAAAATTACTACAAATTAACTAAGGTAGAGTTAAGTAATGGCTCTGGAAGTTTATTGAAGTAATTTTCACTTTGCTTAAATCCACATATTACTGATATCCCATGAGCACTAAATCACTAAATAAGCAAAAACTATGATTTAAAAAAAAGTTTTTAAAAATAAATTGTCCTGAGAAGCTGATTGCACAGATTAGTGACAGATCTGGTGCATTGTGATGTACAAATAGAACATTAAACTTCGAGCATAGAAAATTACAGCACAGGAACAGGCCTTTCGGCCAACAATGTCTGTGCCGAACACAATGCGAAGCTAAACGTATCTCATCTGCCTGCACGTGATCCATTCCTCTCCATTCCCTGCATATCCATGTGCCTATCCCAAAGCCTCTTAAACGCCACTATCACATCTGTCTCCACCACCATCCCTGGCAGCACTATGTATAAACACTAGCTCTCTATTGTTTTGTGGGCCATCGATTTTATGTTCAATGGTTACCAAATGACTTGAAATATAAATGTAATTAGTAAGTTAACGTGAAATTAAGTTCCAACCTCCATCAAAGGGGAGCTTGCTGAGTGATGTACATTGGAACTCAATACATCTTTGGCAATGCTGCTAGGACATTGGAGCCTATGTATCTGTTGAAGAAATTACCTTGGTGTTAACTACTGAACGACAATAACAGAAGATGAAATCTTGCTTGAGCATAAGATGAAGGGTCAACCAGTATCTGAGGTCCTATCAGCTTGTCTGCCACTGAGGCCAGCAAAACTATTTTACAGCTGCACTGGATGACAGTATGGGCAAGGTAAGATTATTTTCCTGTGCAGAGCACCTGGTCAAAAGTGTTTAATTATCCTTTGCACTGGGGCCGGAACAATTAAATTCTTAATGTTCACTGCTTTACAGTCACATGAACACAAAACAAATAATCATATCTCTATAATTATATAACTATGATCTTGGATGTGGATGTATTTATTTGTGTGTGTGTGTGTCTTGTTTGTCTGTGATTCACATCTCCTCGAAAACACGACGGGCTAACGGTGAAATTATTACATATTTCAATAGAGATTTACCTCATGATCTCAAAAATCACCTCATTTGAAAATTTGATTCATTATTTCTTGAGCTATTCATTGAAATAGTTCACAAAAATGAAATGTTTTTTAAAGCTAACGAGCTGATGACGTCACAATGGCTTTGCACGCCGCGGCCTGCTGCGCAGTGTTTTCAACACGCAGCCTGCTGGGCATTTTTTCCCACATGCTGCGAGATACGTTCCCCTTCACCCCCCCTCTCCCCCCCCCCCCCCCCCAACTCGCAGTCATTTGTTCGCCGCCCACTCACAGTCGACTCGCACTCGGCCGGCTGTCCACCCCACCTATATTGAAGCCACTGAACACACAGTAATTTGGTTGGACTTCCGAGGGCTTCAGAGGTCCCGAGCGCTACCGAGGTCCACCACCCGCTCGCAGTCGGCCCCGCCTGCTCAATGTCCACGTTGCCCGCTCACCGTGTTCAGGTGAGCCCCCTCCCTCCCTCTCTCTCCCCCCCTTCTCCTTCTCCCCCTCCACTCCATCGTCTAACCCCTCCCCCTCCTCTTCCCCCTCCTCCCCTCCTCTCCACCTTCCCCTCCCCCCTCCTCTACCCCCCTTCCCCCCTCTATCCCCTCCCCCTCTCTCCTCCCCTCCCCCATCCTCACTCCCCCTCCCCTCTCTCCCACTCCCTCCCCTCTAGCCCCCTCTCCGCACCTTTCCCCCCTCCCTCTATCCCTCCTCCACTCCTTTCCTCCACCCCCCCTCTCCCCCCCATCTCCTCCTCCCCACCGCGTCTTTAATGGAGCTGAGGGTGGCCAGCGGAGGTTTTCAACCGGACTTTCGTAGGGACCCGAAGCAGCCCACACCAGCCCTGCCCCGTCCCAAGCAGCCCAGCCCCAAGCAGCAGCGCCATCCCAAGCAGGAGCCCAGCCCCAAGGAGCAGCCCCGCCCCAAGCAGCATCCCAGCGTCAGAGCCCCGACCTGACCCAGCCCAGAGTCAGAGATGTCGCCAATGTGGCCAAACGGAAAGTGGAGACTCTGATTCCGGCGAAGGAGAACGACCAGCGACCAGCGCCTGCTCGCTGGCACCTCCCCCGTGATGCACCCCTCTCCCCCATGACTCTTCCCATGTCTTTTCTCCGAGCTCACTCCACCCCACCCACACACCCCTCTCCCCTCACAACACCCCCCGGGTCACACACCCCACTTTATTTCTTGAGTTATAAATCAAAATGAGTTATAAATCAAAATCAAAAAAGAACTTTGAAAATAAAACCGGCTGGCTTTGGCTGATGACGTGATGACGTCACAATGGGTCTGCGTGCTGTGTTTACACGCTGCGAGTGACTCGCTCGCGCTGCCCGGCCGCTTGCTCGAGCTGCCCGGACGCTCGCCCCGCTCCCCTCCCCCCTTGTCCTTTCCCCCTCCTCCTCTCCCTCGCTCCCTCCTCTCCCCCCTCCTCCTCTCCCCCCTCCTCCTCACCCCCTCCTCTCTCCCCTCTCCTCTCCCACCTCCTCTCCCCTACTCCTCTTCCCCTCCTCCTCTTCCCCTCCTCCTCTTCCCCTCCTCCTCTCCCGCCTTTCCCCCCTCCTCTCTCCTGCCTCCCCTTCTCTTCCCCCCTCCTCTCTCCCTCTGCCTCTGTCCCCCTCCCCCTCCCTTCCCCCGCTCTCTCTCCACCTCTCTCTCTTTCTCTGCCCCTCTATCTCTGCCCCTCTCTCTGTCTCTGCCCCTGCCCCTCTCTCTCTGTCTCTGCCCCATCCCACTCTGCCCTCACTCTCTTACCCCCCCCCCACACTCCTCTCAAGATGCATCTGCGAGTTGGGGGCTATGCGTCAGTGGATAGGGCGGGGATGGGGTAAAAGGAGCCAATTAATAATATTAATATATTATCAAGGTGGGTAGTTAGTGTGTGTGGTGGTTAGTGTGTGTGTGACGGCACAGTCCGCCCACCCACAACTGCACTTTGAGGGGACGGGACCCAACGGGTCCCACTTAGTCAACTAATAAAAGTCTGATTGCGTACGAGGATGTGTGTGTGTGTGTTTATTTGTTTGTGTGTTGTCACATCTCGAAAAAACGATGCGGCAAATGTTTACATATTCCGGTAGAGATTCACCCCCTGGAGTCCGAAATCGGCTTATCTGAAAATGTCATCCTTTATTTCTTGTTATAAATCAAAATGAGTTATAAATCAAAATCAAAAAGAACTTTGAAAATAAAACCGGCTGGCTTTGGCTGATGACGTGATGACGTCACAATGGGTCTGCGTGCTGTGTTCACACGCTGCGAGTGACACACTTGCGCTGCCCGGGGGCTTGCTCGAGCTGCCCGGACATTCGCCCCGCTCCCCTCCCCCCTTGTCCTTTCCCCCCTCCTCCTCTCCCTCGATCCCTCCTCTCCCCCTACTCCTCTCCCCCCACTCCTCTCCCCCCTCCTCCTCTCCCCATCCTCTCCCCCTCCTCCTGTCCCCCTACTCTTCCCCCTCCTCCTCTTCCCCCTCCTCCTCTCCCGCCTTTCCCCCTTCTCTTCCCCCTCCTCTCTCCCTCTGCCTCTGTCCCCCTCCCCTCTTCCCCCTCCCCTCTTCCCCCTCCCCTCTTCCCCCTCCCCTCTTCCCCCTCCCCTCTTCCCCCTCCCCTCTTCCCCCTCCCCTCTTCCCCCTCCCCTCTTCCCCCTCCCCTCTTCCCCCTCCCCTCTTCCCTCTCCCCTCTTCCCTCTCCCCTCTTCCCCCTCCCCTCTTCCCCCTCCCCTCTTCCCCCTCCCCTCTTCCCCCCCTCCCCTCTTCCCCCCCTCCCCTCTTCCCCCCCTCCCCTCTTCCCCCCCTCCCCTCTTCCCCCCCTCCCCTCTTCCCCCCCTCCCCTCTTCCCCCCTCCCCTCTTCCCCCCTCCCCTCTTCCCCCCTCCTCTCTTCCCCCCCCCCCTCTTCCCCCCTCCTCTCTCCCCCCCACTCTCTCCTCTCCCCTCCTCATCTCTCCCCTCCACTCCCCCCTCCTCTCTCTTCAACCCTTTCCCCCCTCCCTTCCCTCCCTCCCCATCCCTTCCCTCCCATCACTCCCCCCTCACTTTCCACACCCATCTCCCCTCCACTTTCCACACCCCTCTTCCCCCTCCCCCTCCCCTCCCTTCCCTCCCTGTCTCTGCCCCCTCTCTCTGTCTCTGCCCCTCTCTCTCTGTCTCTGCTCCCTCTCTCTCCACCCTCACTCTCTACCCGCCCCCTCCTCTGCGATTTGGGGGCTATGCGTCAGTGGATAGGGCGGGAATGGGATAAAAGGAGCCAATGAATAATATTAATATAATATCAAGGGGGGGTGGTTGGTGTGTGTGTGCATGTACGTGGTTAGTGTGTGTCATAGCAATCACATGATGAAATATGATTTGATGGTTGAGTCCAATATACAGCTTCATTTTAATAGCATGTCCGCAGGCGATGCTTTATCAACATATTCCCTTTAAAATCAAAACTGCAGATACAATTTCTTGTGGATTTCTGTATCATTAAAAGCCTCACCAGCTGCACTTGTTAGCTGAACCTTTAAATATTTAATTATGATATTTAGACTTGTGAAGTAGTGATGTTAATTAATAATAAAATGAGTAAGTGCTAATAATAAAGTAAATGTTAACTTTAATAGATTAAGTTAAAGCATTATGATGCTTTTCGTTCAAAGCTAGCTTGATGCTGAGGATAGTTTGACTCTTGTTTGACCCACATAAATGATTGTTGGGCGACAAAATGGCACAGCTGGTAAAACTACTTACATACCGCCAAAGACCCGGATTTGATCCTGTCCTCGGTGTCGCCTGTGTAGAGTTTACACATTCTCCTTGTGACTACGTGGGTTTACTCCAGGTGCTATGGTTTCCTCTCACATCCCAAATTACTGTATCTTTCAATCAATCGTGGTGTTCCCCTCATATAATTGTAGGTAATAGACAATAGGTGTAGGAGTAGGCCATTTAGGCCGTCAAACCAGCACTACCTTTCAAGATGATATTGGCTGATCATCCACAATCAGTACTCCGTTTCTGCCTTCTCTCCATATCTCCTGACTCCGCTATCTTCAAGAGCCATATCTAGCTCTCTTGAAAGTATCCAGAGAACCGGGCTCCACCACCCTCTGAGGCAGAGAATTCCACAGACTCACAACTCTGTGTGAAAAAGTGTTTGCTCATCTCCGTTCTAAATGGCTTACTCCGATCTAAATGGCTTAACCCTTATTCTTAAACAGTGGCCCCGGTTCTGGATTCCCCCAACATCGGGAACATGTTTCATCGAAACATAGAAAATAGGTGCAGGAGTGGGCCATTCGGCCCTTCAAGCCTGTACCGCCATTCAATATGATCATGGCTGATCATCCAACTCAGTATCCTGTACCTGCCTCTAGCATGTCCAAACCCTTAATATTCTTATATGTTGCAATAAGATCCCCTCTCATCCTTCTAAACCAGAGTTTACAAGCCCAGCCCCTCCATTCTCTCAGCGTATGACAGTCCCACCATCCTGGGAATCAACCTTGTAAATCTTGCTGCACTCAATAGCAAGAATGTCCTCAAATTTGGAGACTAAAGCTGCACGCAATACTCCCAAGTGTGATCTCACTAGGGCCCTGTACAACTGCAGAAGGACCTCTTTGCTCTTATGCTCAACTCCTCTTGTTGTGAAGGCCAACATGCCGTTCGCTTTTTTTTTGCCTGCTGTATCTGCATGCTTACTTTCATTGACTGACGAACAAGGACCCCCAGATCCCGTTGTACTTTCCCTTCCTCAAATAATCTTCCTTCTTGTTTTTGCTACCAACTTATGCACATTATCTCACACTTATCCACATTAAACTGCATCTGCCCACTCACCCAACTTGTCTAAGTCACCCTGTATCTTCACAGTTCACACTGCCACCCAGCTTTGTGTCATCTGCAAAATTGCTAATGTTACTTGTAATCCATTCATCTAAATCATTAATATATATTGTAATTAGCTGCGGTCCCAGCACAGAGCCTTTTGGTACCCCACTTGTCACTGCCTGCCATTCTGAAAGAGACCTGTTAATCCCTACGCTTTGTTTCCTGTCTGCCAACCAATTTTCTATCCATGTCAGCACTCTACCCCCAATACCATGTTCCATAATTTTGTCCATTAATCTCCTATGTGGGACCTTATCAAATGCTTTCTGAATGTCCAGGTACACTACATCCACTGGCTCTCACTTGTCCATTTTCCTAGTTACATCCTCAAAAAATTCCAGATGATTTGTCAAGCATGATTTCCCCTTCGTAAATCCATGCTGACTCAGACCGATCCTGTTACTGCTATCCAAATGTGCCACTATTTCATCTTTTGTGATTTTGACTCCAGCATCTTCCCCACCACCGATGTCAGGCTAACTGATCTATAATAGAAAGATTAAACGAGAACTTACCGTTTGAAGTTTGATCTTTATTTTATGAGGTTGGAGTGAGAGACTACGTGAAGAACCCACCAGCCCACATGCGCGTCAATTTTCAAAGCAACTGTATGAAACCACAGATCACTTGCACCAAATTAAACTATAGAAAGATTAATAACGTTTGACTTACCGAATGATCTTTATGGGATTCAGGGTTGGGAATGGAGGGCACGTAGTCTCTCACTCCATCTTCTCATAAAATAAAGATCAAACTTCAAACGGTAAGTTCTCGTTTAATCTTTCTATTTTATATCGTGTGTGAAGCCTTCGAAGCTCTATGGTTTCATGCAGTAAACTAATCTATGTGAAAACACTACAGAGATAAACCATAAATGGTAGAAAAGACATGGTCCATTAACAACATGATGCTAACTTTGCATACATGTGCCTTAATTGGACCACAGACCCAATTGCCCTTGGGTTAGACAATAGCTCATGCAGTACTGTTCAGAATTCTATCTGCAAATGTCCAGACATGTTCAATGATATTTTATAACTTCTGAAAGTGTGCTCATCTGAGCCTCCTGCTGTTGCAAGAAAATGATCAAAGGGGAATATCCATTCTATTGGCTAACGAGCCAGCCGCCCTGGTAGAGTGAGACTTGAAATGATTTGTATTCACTCCCGCTTTCAGCTGCTTACACTCTATCCATCTTGAAATAGTCTGCACCAACAATCTCTTGAGAAACTATTATATAACTATGAAGAAACTTTTCCTTCATCTCATAGGTTCTTAGTAACCTCAGTGTACCTTTTCATATAATAAATACCCCAATCTCTGATCTGGTGGTTATGCTGTCAACTCCAACTTGTACCCAACCGTGCCTCTTCTGCTTTATGAGTTAATTCACATAAAATGCTACCCTTTTGTCAGATATGACCGAGAGATCCAGACGGAGATTGTGTAAAGACTGTGCTCTTCGTGCTGAAATCAGTGTCATAAGCATGACTAACTTAAGAGTAACTGCTTCAACGTTAGGGATACAGCTGATGATAATCTGCATAAAAACTTATACTGATTACACATTCCACACTACTTTGTATCTAGGCTTTAGAGTGTTCATATAAAAGACACCTTCCATAACCTTAGTCAACAGAGGGTGAGAACCAATCATTTATTGTCCCACTTATTGTACTAGATACGACGACAAAGCAGTACGAGCAGTGATAATTGGGCTATAACATAGTCGCTTCTCTTAAACCCAAATCTAAAGAAAACCACAAACCTCTGCTACTTTTGTTTAAAAGTAGCTCACATGTGGCTCTTCACAAAACTTTCCATACAACCATGCAGTGATAGTTGCAGGAGAGCTAGGTTGAACTTGCCACCGCTCGTGTCTTTGAGCAAATATAGACGCTTCTTTCAGTGGACTTATTTACAATGGAAGCCATGGTTGAGTAGGCCAATTTGGCACTACTATAATTCATGTTGCCTCGTCTTGAATTATCTTAGGAGGCATCTACTGATAAATACCCTGAGTCTTATCTGTGGGTAGGGTCAGCTCCAGCTCCAGTATGGACTTTCCTGGAAGAACAACAAACCCTAGATATTCTAGGAGTGCCTTTGTTGTTGAAACAGCGAACTCTGTGACGCCTGATCTGTTCCCTACAATAAGCATGTCCTCTATAAACTCCATGACAAAATTCCCTTTAGATCTGAGTAGGGCAGCATTGACTTTAGAATCTTTGCAAATAGCCTAGGTCTGGTCAACCCCTTAGGTAGAGCCTAAAATTTCCACAACTGGCCTTGCCAAATGAACCTTAGATATATCCTGTGACTCTCGTGTATTAATATGGAAAAGTATGCATCTTCGAGATCGATTGAGACCCTAAAGCAATCCTCTGTAATCAGCTATTTTGCTGAATGAAAATTATCCATCTTAAAATGGTTATTCCAAGCACATGTTCAGACTAGCCAAATCCTAGAATGATTTGGCATCCTCCACTTTTCTTCAACCTTGAGAAGATATTAGAAATATACCCCTCTTGTTCATGGCAGATTGCCCATCCTTTTGTGAAATTTCTTTGTTTCAATTCCTCTTTAGACCGTATGTACGGAAATCTTGGCTTATCTTGCCGCGGAGGAAATTTATCAGCCAGAAACTGAATCTTATAATTGTTTATGATTCGTAAAATGGAAAGATCGGAGATTATCTGTCCCCACCTGTTGTTGAACAGTCTCAACCTATCTCCGACTTGAATATCGTCAGCACATCTCATGCGACTGGTGGAATATTATTCACATACCTCAACGGCCTCCACCTCATTGTCACTTTGTTGTCCACGACGAAATAGGCGGTGGCTGTAGATGTGATCAAGGCAGTTTCTAAGAAAGCACTTGCTATAAAAACCACCAATGCTGCCAATAAAATAGTAAGATTAAATTAGAACTTACCAGTTTGAAGTTTGATCTTTATTTTATGAGGAGTTACGATGAGGGACTATGTGAAGAACCCCGTCCAGCCGCACATGCATCAATCTTCAAAGCAGCGGTGTGAAATCACAGGTAATAGTGACTGAAGTATAATATTAAGATAACAGAAGACTAGAACTACCAGATGACATTTATGAGGGTTGGGAGCGGGCACGTAGCCCCTCATCGTAACTCCTCATAAAATAAAGATCAAACTTCAAACTGGTAAGTTCTAATTTAATCTTACTATTTTACATCGGAGTCACATGAGTGACTACATGAAGATTTAAAGCTCTGTGATTTCATGCCGTGAGAAATGAGTCTACGCAACCACAACTGCTTAATTGACAAATGAGGGAAAAACATTCATAATGCATTGTCATGACATAGATTTAAAACATGCTGTTTAAATGAAGTAATAATAATATTCACATCTCTCACCGGGATGGAAACTACAACTAGAATGTCAAATAGAGTTGACAAATACCCCTGGTCTAGCAATGGGTTATTATAAAATGTTTGGAGATTCGTTCGTTGGACCATGCTGCAGCCGTAAGGATGTGGTCCAGCGGAACGTAAATACCCTTGCTGCTGATGTTGTAGCATCCCTGGTGGAATGAGATCTGGAATCAGTATCAACTCCTGCATAAACCAAACTCAGTTTTATCATCTGGAGTGGCCTGAACAGGTACGTTCTTCTAAGTTTTTATGACTAACAAACATTGCTAGTTTAGAGCCTCAAAGGCTCTTGGTGACCTTGATGTTTTGTTGTATTTTCTGTGTACTCACATTACCAAAGGTCCCCTGGCATGCCCTTAACAATTTTGAGACCTGACACCCCTTCTGCTCTGCTTAAGTAATTATAAACATAAAATATTATCTATTATAATATCATCCTGTACCGTCGCAATTATGTAGCGACTGAACCTGCTGCTCTAAACCAGCGCCAGAAGGATAGCTACCTTATGAGCTCCGGCCAAAGTTAAGGATGTAGCTGGCGACCCTTGGTGAAATAGTGTTCACAAAATGTCAACATCCCATACAGCATTGTACTGGTCCTGGGAGACCTTGTGTTAAAGATATCCCTACAAACTTGATATCCGGGGTGAACCTGACAGAGCGTGTCTCATTTGCTGCAGCCAATTCAATGAGAAGGCACGTTTACACAGTTAATGGCCGTACATCTCAATTATTGACAAAAGATCATTTAACATGAACTCCAAACGTCAGTAATCTATACCGTTTTCAATGTAACAGGAGCATTAAACAAACTTTTTTCATCTCCTGGAAAAGAAAAGTCCTGCTTTTTGGTGCTATCCAAGCACTCTGAACACATAGAAGGATAGATGTAACAACCCAAGATGTAGGGCAGTCTATTGAATCTGCAGAACATAATTTGATTTTATCATGCAACGGTTGATTTCCAAAGCCTCAGGCTGAATCAGCAAAGTTACGTTTAAAATAACCATATAAGGCTGTATTATTATTCCCGACAAATCGGGAATCAAAGTTGCATAAGCCAATCACACAATAGGAACCTAAAGCACGCTATTAATGACTTTATTTGAAGCCCTGATTGATAAAGCAAAATGGAAGAAGACATAAAAGACCTTCCTTCTCCTTGTAGCGAGAATGTATCTTTCGCCACTGTTATGCCACATATTTTGCAACTTGTGAATCATGAAAACAAACATATCTATATTTGGTGTCCATTTAACCAGAGTTTCATAAATACGGTGTGATTCAACACCAATTCTGTGTTATCGTTGACCTATACTTGATGATTCTCCTGTGGCAAACGAGATTATGTAACCATTACAGGAGTCTTTAATTGATTGCACCCACATGACTAACGTATGCCACCATCATAATGTATCAACATGAAGTTGAGCCTGCAGATATGCATATTCGCTCAATCACTCTTTAACCCATACACTGCCCATAGGGTCTATAGATATTTGATACCAATAAGTGAAGAATTGGTAAGTCATGCAAACCTGCTCCACCTCCAAACTAGAGATGATATTCACAATTTCCCATCTTAGGGCCATTAGCATCATTTTGCAATATAATGAAATATTTACTGAACAAACTACTGGAGCAATACTGAATACTGTTTGTCCATCATTATGACTTTGGTAGCTTCAGCTGGTAATAACAAAATTATGTTAACAATGACCTATGTGGCACTTTACAGTTTACCATTTAGCAGGATGACAGTTCTCCTGCTTGCACAGTTGAATCACATCTATTATATTGCCAATTAGTCTTAATCAATAGAAGGCTGATTTATAACAACAAGGCTGTTACAGGAGTCTATTGACTGCAATCTGTTGCCCAGACCGGCGTCAACGGCCAATTGAATAGCTAAAGGTAAATCCCAATGTCCAACAAGTCTATTTGATAACAACTTCATCTTAACTGGATAGAGGAGCCCAATTTCTCAAATATAGTTTGAGATTTAAACACTGGATTTTAGCAAAATACAACGTTAAAATATCATCGAGACAATACGTAACCAGTATTTTTGAACTGTAGTCCTCTTTGAATGCTGTCTTGTCATCATTATGTTATATTGCCTTATCATAGCAATGCCTCCTCCAAATATTCCCCATGATCACTGTAAATGGGATACACTATAAAATCAGTTGTTATTCAGCCATCTTTCATAATGAACAGGCCACGCTTGCCATCATTTTGTGTCTGCCGTGAACGGCAACTCTGGCCCGATTTCCGAGCCAGTCTTGCAAGACAATCCTGGCCATTATACTGAGCCTGCCTAATTCCAACCTGCTTGGAATGCTAGTATTGTCCAGTTTTACATGGTTGGACCCCTCGAAGTAGATGATAATGTCTCATCATTTGTATTGTACAACCAAGTGTACATCTTACCAATTTGTAAGTGGTCCCTTAGTTGTAGAGTAGCACAGGTAGAGTGCGTGGAACCTCTGGCCAGCTTTCATGCTGCGACCAGGTTCAGTGAACCGCTTCTGTCGATGAAGACGTGGCGTGCATTGTCGCCGAAATTCTGAAGCCTTATTCGATGTTGGCCTTACTTGGTCCAATAGCTTGTGCTTCGTCCTCCAGGTTTCGCCTACAAAATAAGTCTTACCTGAACAGAAGATTCGGTGGCCAGCTCTAATGTCCCCCTGATAGCGGTGTTCACTGCATATGTGTTGGGATGGCAACCTTGCTGCCAGGCATGGTACCTCTGGTACCACAGAGAGTGGTGAGTCTCTGGAATTCTCTGCCACAGAAGGTAGTTGAGGCCAGTTCATTGGCTATATTTAAGAGGGCATTAGATGTGGCACTTGTGGCTAAAGGGATCAGGGGGTATGGAGAGAAGGCAGGTACGGGATACTGAGTTGGATGATCAGCCATGATCACATTGAATGGCGGTGCAGGCTCGAAGGGCCGAATGGCCTACTCCTGCACCTATTTTCTATGTTTCTATGTTTCTATGGTACGTGCCCATCATCCCTTAGGCATGCTCCACGGCTATACCCATCAGACTCGGCGTTAGATTATACTGACCCGGCATGCTCTCCTCTTACATGAGGGAGACATTAAGCAGCCCTGCTACAAGTAGCAATGTTACAAAATTTTGAGATTTAAAAAATCAAGTCTGCAATTTATCCCATCAGATAAAGCATAAAAAGAAGTTTAATTTGACACCTAATTCACTTTCATATCTTCAGCATTAAGAAAGTTATGGCCATTTTCATACTCAGAAATTAGCATCTTGTTCCCCATTGCCTTTCAATTGACTTAACTCAAAGGCTGTGATCTGGAACAGTTAAAAGCCCATAACTTTCTTAAAAATTAAGAGAACTCAATGAAATTTTCAGTTATTATAGATTGAAGCATTCTGAAACAAATATGAAACAATCTTAATTGGATGACCTGAAATTAAAGCATATAATTAGTTAGTTATCTAATTGTAGCTAATTACAAAATTCAATGAGTAGATCTAAACATCTATTCATTTCTTAAGAAAAGATAAACTTTTTTTAAATTGCCTAAGTGTCCAAATAACATTCACACAATAATCCACAACGTAACATAATTTTTAAATCTCATTTTCATGAATTTCTGCGCCAAATGGAAGGAATTTAGTGTTTGATTCCTGTAAATTAATGGCCATTTAAATCAACTAGCGAATGGGTTTTAGTGGAATGTGGTGGATTGGAACGTTGCGGTTAGCGGTGAAGTCGGGAGGAAAAATACTGTTTGTTCATACATTTTTTTGGACCCCATTTCGCAACATGAAAATGTTATTAAAGCCTCCCGAAAAAACAACTTTTAATATAAAAATAAACTATTTACCTTTTTTTCTCCCCTACGCAAAATCCTTCCGGTTGTCGGTGCTCACGGCTTTTGAAGGTGATTTTTAAATTACTCTAGTTCATAAATAATTTAGAGTAATTTAAAAATACCTTTATTCATGAAATGTTGGAGTGATTTTTCTTCTGCAACGAAATCGCTCGACATGGATCGATTTTCCCTGCCTGTGGAAAAACGGCACTTTAAGCCCGCCCCCCTCTGAAAGGCGCCAAAGTCGCGCACACGGGGAGCGGCAGAACTGCAGTGCTGCTCAAGGTAAGTTTTGTAACATACCTACTACAAGGCACTGCTATCCCATAGGCCACACTGTCATAGACTTGGCATCCCCACTAAGCAGCCCTGTCTAAGGTGCTGCTGGCGCGGCCTCTCCCATAGGCCGGTGAAGCAGCCCTGTGCAAACGTACTGCTGGTGCGAGCTCTCACATTGACCCGCGCTGGCACAACTCCTGCTGTAGGAGTGTATCTAGATGGAGCCTCCTCTCTATTAGGAGCTCCATCCTGGCCAACCTCCAAAATTCTTCACATTCCCGGAGGTGAACCCTCCCGACATCCAGGCCGACCATTTTTGTTGGCTGTCCCCATATCCTGGGGACCACTGTGGTTTGGGAACCGCATATTATTGGATTTCCCCTCCCTGGGAACCCAACGTCTAGAGTACACTGACCGTCTTATCAGTGATCGCAAAACCCTACATTCCGATCGTGAAACCCGACATTCACCAGCTCCCCGCTTCCACGGTCGGACCAGGGTTTCCCCACAGACCTTAGCTGGTTCCCTCATCGGCCGTCGCGAAGTCTCCGGCAAACCTCTGAAACCGAGGTTCCTGCAGGAGATCTAAAACAGGTAAGAAATACTACTTACCTGAAATTTAAACTTACTGCTAGAGGAGCTCTGCTGCTCTAACCGGTCGCCTGCACCAATGCGTCTGACGTAATGACGCATGTGCGGCTGGACGGGGTCCTTCACGTAGTCACTCACGTGACTCCGAAGTAAAATAATAGACAAAAGGTGATTATCACCCCGGCCACCAAGATCCAGCAACCGCTGAGACTTACACCACCAAAAATGGCCTTAGGCGGATGATCAATAGAGTCAACTGACCCTAGACTTTGCTTTGTCCCCGTGGCTCAGGCATTGTGGCCTGCTGGGGAACAATACTGTGTATGTGGAGTGCTCTGCCTCCATGGTGAGCGCTGAAAACCTGCCTTGTGGCTTGGTTTTAATTGTGTAGGCCTGGTGCTCCAACCAGCCTCAGTGTAGTGGTATCTGCCATTAGTTTGGTAGGGATGATATGCATGCAGGTAAATGGGAGTCTTACCCACAAAAGGTGTCTTTACCCCACCCATCACAGTCTTGAATTCCTCTTGCAAGTCTTTTACTTGCTAGCCCAAGTCTTCTCCAAAGAGATACTTGCAGACTGCACATACTAGCCTTGCACAAAATTAGCATATATTGGGTTGATCTCAGGCCTATACCATCCTAACACAATTGAGTTTAAACTGTGCATTACACAAAGTGCTAAGGCGTCTACTGCAATTCACACAGCTGAGTTCCCTCCACCGACCTTGCAAAGGCCGTAATCCTTCTTTGAGAATTCTCTGAACTCGCTGGAGTTTAAAGCCTTTTGACTTTGTTTTACCCTTCAGATAGCCCCAAACGATAGCATCACCCTACGGACCTCCAGTGTCTGGCAGAAATCAGGACTAGCATACTATCCAGCAGTGTCCTGCATGATCTTCTCAATCAACTGATGAAGCCAAGTAACCAATGCTACTTGCTAGTTCTTCCTCTAAAGGTTCTCCTATCCCCGAAGGGATGGCAAATTTAGTCACAAGTGCCAGCAGATCCTTATAAGACTTGAGTTGAAGCATATCATCCATTTGATGTGGGAATTCAAGTTCACTGTCAACTACCTCACAGTCAAAGTCCAGGTATTGCTGCCACAGACCTCCCTGACTGGAACTACCTGTCTCAGTTGCCAGTGTGTGCAACACATCCCCTTCGACCAGCCTCGCAATCAGGTCCCAATATTGTCCTTTTGGACATTTTGCTGTTTGGCCTTGGCCTACCCTGAACTTGGGTCGTCAAACTGCTCCCTTATGGAGCTTTTGCTGTTTAAAATTATTTATTTATTTACTTTTTACAACACAAACCTGCAAGTCAGGTAAAAATGCTACATGCCAGTTCGGCCTTTACTGGTTTACCTATCCCCAAAAGGATGGCAAATGATGTTCCAGCGTGCTGGCCACTCTTTTTAGCCAAGCTGAAAGAATTTAGCATGTGTTGAGGGAATCCTCAAACCCCTTGCCTCTGAGCAGGAGATATCCTCTATCAATGAAATGCACCTTCCTCACTCTTGTGGGCAGCCTGATAACCTCACTCATAGATGTTGAGGCAGTGCATCCTTGGCCAATATGATCCATTTGGACAGCCAGTTTCGAGTTGGTCTACCCTGAACCAGGGTAGACATGCTGCTCCTCCTGGAAGCTTTCCTGGATGTTCCAGCGTGCAGGCCACCCTGCCAGCGGCTCTGAGCCCGGTTCCAACAAGCTGCTCCATTTTGGAACTTTCAGAGGTTGCTGTGCAGGCCACCCTGCCAGTGTCTCTGAGCCCGGGTTGCCAACCTGCTCTTTTTCAGAGCCAGAAGGAGATACTAGACAGACTATGCTGCCATTGTTTCTGAACCCGGGTCGCCAGGCTGTTCCATTTCGGAGCTTTCACGGAGGTTAGTAAGCAGACCTTACCTGCCAGCGTCTCCGAGCCTGGGTCGACCTCCTTATCAGAGCTTCAGCCTAGTTCCTTTTGCAGGCCGTGCCTGTTCACACCTTTAGCCCCACGCTTGCCAAACTGCTCCCTTGCGGAGCTTTAAACAGAGGTTGCTGTGCAGGTCACGCCTGTCAGCGTCTCCGAGCTCAGTGAGACAGGCTGCTCCTTCGGAGCCTTGGTGGAGCTTACTGTGCAGGTCACGCCTGCCAGTTACTCCGAGGCCAGCTGCACTGCTCCCTTCCGGAGCCTCAACGGCGGTAGCTATACAGGTCGACCTGTCAGCCTCTCCGAGCCCACTGCATCTATTTTCAGAGCTAGTGGGACGTTCCTGAAAACAATAACTGCTTACCTGCCGGAGCATTTTCGATTGCCTCCGAATGTCGCGCCATACGGTGACGTGTTGACGCGCATGTGGGTTCTTCACGCAGTCTCATCACGAGACCGATATAAACTTCCCTGTTTTCTCACTCCAGCCTTTCTTAAAAAAGTGGGATAACATTAGCTACCCTCCAATCCACAGGAACTGATCCTGAATCTATAGAACATTGGAAAATTATCACCAATGCGTCCACGATTTCTAGAGTCACTTCCTTAAGTACCCTGGGATGCAGACCATCAGGCCCGTGGGATTTATCAGCCTTCAGTCCCATCAGTCTACCCAACATCATTTCCTGTCTAATGTGGATTTCCTTCAGTTCCTCCGTCACCACAGATCCTCTGGCCACTAGTACGTCAGGAAGATTGTTTGTGTCCTCCTTGGTGAAGATGGATCCAAAGTACCTGTTCAACTCATCTGCCATTTCCTTGTTCACCATAATAAATTCACCTTTTTCAGTTTTCAAGGGTCCAACTTTGGTGTTAACTGATATTTTCCTGTTAACATACCTAAAGAAGCTTTTACTATGCTCCTTTATATTAGATTCATAGAATCATAGAAAATAGGTGCAGGAATAGGCCATT
The DNA here is from genome assembly GCA_963514005.1 of Raja brachyura. Next base: position 40,160,186 of record OY740782.1, read on the forward strand.
CGGCCCTTCGAGCCTGCACCGCCATTCAATATGATCATGGCTGATCATCCAACTCAGTATCCTGTACCTGCCTTCTCTCCACACCCCCTGATCTCTTTAGCCACAAGGGCCACATCTAACTCCCTCTTAAATATAGCCAATGAACTGGCCTCAACTACCTTCTGTGGCAGAGAATTCCACAGACTCACCACTCCTTGTGTGAAAAATGATCTTCTCATCTCGGTCCTAAAAGACTTTCCCCTTATCCTTAAACTGTGACCCCTTGTTCTGGAGTTCCCCAACATCGGGAACAATCTTCCTGCATCGAACCTGTCCAACCCCTTAAGAATTTTATAAGTCTCTATAAGATCCCCCCTCAATCTCCTAAATTCCAGCGAGTACAAGCCAAGTCTATCCGGTCTTTCTTCATATGGAAGTCCTGCCATCCCAGGAATCAGTCTGGTGAACCAATATTCTTGGCTAGCTTACCTTTGTTCCTCATCTATTCTCCCCCGTATTGCCTTTTTAGTTATCTTCTGTTGCTCTTTAAACATAGAAACATATAAATAGGTGCAGGAGGAGGCCATTTGGCCATTCGAGCCAGCACCGTCATTCATTGTGATCATGGCTGATCGTCCCCTATCAATAACCCATGCCTGCCTTCTCCCCATATCCCTTGATTCCACTAGCCCCTAGAGCTCTATCTAACTCTCTCTCAAATCCATCCAGTGACTTGGCCTTCACTGCCCTCTTTGGCAGGGAATTCCATAAATTCACAACTCTCTGGGTGAAAACGTTTTTTCTCTTAAATTACCTCCCCTTTATTCTAAGACTGTGGCCCCTGGTTCTGGACTCGCCCAACATTGGGAACATTTTTCCTACATCTAGCTTGTCCAGTCCATTTACAATTTTATTTGTTTCTATAAGATCCCCCTCATCCTTCTAAACTCCAGTGAATCCAAGCTTAGTCTTTTCAATCTTTCCTCATATGACAGTCCCGCCATCCCAGGGATCAATCTCGTGAACCTACGCTGCACTGCCTCAATCACAAGGATGTCCTTCCTCAAATTAGGAGACCAAAACTGTACACAATACTCCAGATGTGGTCTCACCAGAGCCCTATACAACGGCAGAAGAACCTCTTTACTCCTATACTGAAATCCTCTTGTTATGAAGAGGATAACAATTTCCCATCCTCTTGCTTCCCACTCATCTTTTTTACATTGTACTTCTCTTTTATTTTTATACTGTCACTGACGTCTCTTGTCAGCCACGGTCGCCCCTTACTCCCCTTGGAATCTTTCTTCCTCTTTGGAATGAACGTATCCTGCACCTTGTGTATTATTCTAAGAAATACCTCACATTGTTGTTCCACTGCCATCCCTGTCGGGTATCATTCCAGTCAACTTTGGCCAGCTCCTCCCTCATGGCTCCATAGTCCTCTTTGTTCAACTGTAATACTGACACCTCCGATTTACCCTTCTCCCTCTCAAATTGTAGATTAAAACTTATCATATTATGGTCACTAACGGCTCCTTAACCTGAAGTTCCCTTTATCAAATCCGGTTCATTACCCAACACTAAATCCAGAATTGCCTTCTGCCTGGTAGGCTCCAATACAAGCTGCTCTAAAAATCCATCACGAAGGTACTCCACAAACTCCCTTTCTTGGGGTCCAGTACCAACCTGATTTTCCCAATCTACCTGCAAGTTGAAATCTCCCATAACAACCATAGCATTACCTTTACGACATGCCAATTTTAACTCTTGATTCAACTTGCACCCTATATCCAGGCTACTGTTTGGAGGCCTGTAGGTAAGTCCCATTAGGGTCTTTTTACCTTTACACTCCCTTAGTTCTACCCATACTGACTCCACATCTCCTGTTTCAACGTCACCCCATGCAAGGGACTGAATTTAATTCCTCACCAACAGATCTACCTCACCCCCTCTGCCCACCTGTCTGTCTTTTCGTAGGATGATTACCCTTGAATATTCAGTTCCCAGCCCCAACCCTCTTGCAGCCATGTCTCTGTAATTCCCACAACATCATACTTGCCAATTTCTAACTGAGCCTCAAACTCGTCCACTTTATTTGTTATACTTTGCGCATTCACATACAACACTTTGACTTCGGTATTCACCTACCCTCTCACTCCGGTCCCTTTTGGCCCTGATCTTACTCTCTTATCCCTTCTCGAACTTTCCTTCCCATTAATTTTTGGAGTCTTTTGTAACTTTTCCTGTACTCACTTTCCCTTTAACTCCATCTTTGTACTCCCAATTTGTCAATTCCCCCCCCCCCCCCCACTATTTAGTTTAAACCCACACGTGTAGCCCTAGCAAACCTGCCTGCCGGAACGTTGGTCTCCCTCCAGTTAAGGTGTAACCCGTCCCTTTTGTTCAGGTCACCCCTCCCCCAGTGGTCTAGAAAGCTAAATGCTTGCTCCCTGCACCAGCCCCCCAGCCACACATTCAAATCCCCTATCTCCTGTTCTTGCCCTCACTAACACGAGCTACTCGAAGCAATCCAGAGATAATCACCCTGCTTTTCAGTCTTCCTAACTCTCTAAACTCACATTGCAGAACCTCCTTCCTTTTCTTCCCGATGTAGTTTGTGCCTTTATGCACAAATACTGCCGGCTGTTCACCTTCCCAGGTCGTGAATTAATGGTGAACTGTTGTGATTTACAACAGTTCACCATTAAAGATACAGAATTATTTTGTATTCTGCAGAGGCCATTAAAATAAGATGGTTTTATATCTTGGAAACACTCTGATTGACAATGCACATAAATGGAAAATAATTTCCAGTTGTAAATGACAATCAGAATGAGCATTAAAATGGCTCATTAGTTGTGGATCAGGTTCTGTTGAGATTCCCATTATGAGACCTAACAATCGACCAGTTGTAGACAGAATGGTCTTTAACAGACTTGCTACTGGTTCTTGCATTTGCAACTTGCTGCTGATTAATTTTTTAAAACATTTTTATACATTTTGATAAAATCAAATGAAAAAAATCACAAATGCAATTTAAATCAGTTTGATGCATGTAAATGAAACATACGGCTATCCTGCTCATAATGTGGAGCAATGATCCTGTTTACAGTGGAGAAATGCGGAGAAGATTTGGCAGGTTTGATTTATGAGTTACATTGCAACACTAAACATGCTTGTATTAAATTAGCAGAACCACAGTAAAGGCTAAGAATTGTCATCAGTTGTTGGTGAGGCCAAGACTGGGAAGATTGATGCCAAGTCACTGAAAATAGTTTGATATACTCTTGTATCAGAGAGAAATTTAGAGCTTAATAAAATACAAGTCTCTCTATGGAAAATGAATATGGCTGGTTTGGTAGTTCAAAGAGTCATTACGCTTTCATAAGGAAATAATTGGAACTCAAAACTGAAGACCAATATCATAGAAACACAGAAAATAAGTGCTGGAGTAGGCCATTCGGCCCTTCGAGCCAGCACCGCCATTCAATATGATCATGGCTGATCATCCAAAATCAGTACCTCATTCCTGCTTTCTCCCCATATCCCTTGATTCCGTTAGCCCTGAGAACTATATCTAACTGTCTCTTGAAAACATCTAGTGAATTTATCTCTATAAGAATTCCACAATTCTCTGGGTGAAAACGTTTTTCCTCATTTCAATCCTAAATGCCTACCCCATATTCTTAAACTATGACCCCTGGTTCTGGATTCCCCATCCATTTTTCCTGCATCTAGGCGGTGCAATCCCTTCAGAATTTTATATGTTTCTACAATATCCTCTCTCATCCTTCTAAATTCCAGTGAATATAAGCCCAGTCGATCCATTCTTTCATCATATGTCAGTCCCGCCATCCCGGGAATTAACCTGGTGAACCTACGCTGCACTTTCTCAATAGCAAGAATGTCCTTCCTCAAATTAGGAGACCAAAACTGCACACAATACTCCAGGTGTGGTCTCACCAGACCTTGTACAACTGCAGTAGAACCTCCTTGATCCTATCCTCCAATTGTCTCACTATGAAGACCAACATGCCATTTGCTTTCTTCACTGCCTGCCGAACATGCATTGTTACTTTCAGTGACTGATGTATATGGACACCCACGTCTCATTGCATCTCCCCCCTTTTCCTAATTTGACACCATTCAGATAATAATCTGCCTTCTTGTTCTTGCCTGATTATTGAATATTCACAGTTTGTTGAAAGACAGAATGGGACAAATTGCATTTAGTCTTCACACACTCTTTATCTTCACTTTTTCCTGAAGGTTTTGATTCCTTGCACTGATTCCTCGGGCACTATTTCATTTCATTTGTCAAGCAATTCAACTGCCGGAGCACCACAGCCAAATATAACTTTGTTTCCCCTTCTATTCCGATGGAGTCATATAGCACAGAAACAAGCCCTTTGGCCCATTTTGCAAATGCTGGCCATCAAGTACCCATCTATATTAACCCCATATATCAGCACTTGGTCCGTGGCCTTCACCACCTTTGCAGTTTAAGTGTTCATGTCGATACTTTGTCAGTGTCTTTAATCCATCACTCAAGCAGTGCATTCCAAACTCTGGGTGAAAATAAATCCTCCTTATGCCCCTGTAAACCTCCTACTCCATACCTTAAACCCACGACTTCAGGTTAAAGGTAGTAATGGGGAAAAGTTTAATATTGTCTACCTAATTAAAAAACATTTGAACTGGTACATGGATAGGATAGGTTTAGAGGGATATATGGGCCAAACGCAGGCAGGTGGAACTAGTGTAGATGGGGCATGGGCAAGTTGGGCAGAAGAGCCTGTTTCCACGCTGTCTGACTGATTCTATAACTATGACTCATCTGTGCATCTCATAATTTTGTATATCTCTTATCAGATCTCCTCGCTAATTTAGCATTCTTGACATTTTCCAGTAATTTGCCTAGTTTCCTGTAACTTTTTGATGCCAATTGCAGTCTATTAATGAGTTAACAGTATAGCGAAAGGATAAGACACAGGTTCATATGTCTGTGTGGACCAGCTGCTTGTTATATTAATGAATTGAGTTCACTGAATACACAAATGTATTTTTAAATTGCAATTTCAGTCACAGCAAAGCAGCACCTTTGTGATAGCAGTACATGGCGTGAAGACCAAAAGACTGACAAGCTTGGCTGCAATTAATTGGAAGAGTTTAATTATGTAGGGTATTGCAGAAATATGCAGATGATACGGTATGGGTGTACATTTGACCTGATAAGATAATCTAATTATAAAGTCATTAGAAGAGTCCTGGATTGGAGCTCTGGTGGGCTGATATAGTGTACAAATCTGATGAGCAAGTTTTTAACTAAAATCAGGAACAGGAGTTTGAAGTTTGCTGGTTTCTATTCTGGCAAACTCAAAATTGGTGGAGTTGCAATTATAATTGACCTATTGTCTCTGAGTTTTATATGAAAAAAACAACTAGTTTTCCCAACCTTGTGGATATGTGACCGGGCCAGGTTGTTGCTGTGGGATCACACACCCTGCAGAACTAGCTCCTTTCACACTCTATTTTATTATTTCAAGAATAAACGTTATTCAGAATCAAAATTATATACAAAACAAATACCCAGCAAAACTTGATACATTCTTCATGTCCATACATTCAATATTGGTGTTATATGCAGTCGTGTTAGCACCTCCCTTTTTCACACATAATAATTGCCACGTATGGCTTCCTGGGGTGATATCCTTTCCCTTATTTTGAGGGGTGTTCTTACCAGACAGCCCTACGCTCACTAGCCTTTTCTTTATTGTCTCCATTCTTGTTACATTCGGGAGAAGTTCCTCTAAAGGTTGCATTTGACAAACATGTTAGATTTGTGTAAAATCTACCTGCATGCTACTTGAAAATCATTAGCCTACTTGCAATAATTAATCTTTGTTGAAGTAATGAGCTGATGACTTCCACCGAAGCGCAGTGATCACTTTGTTAGTTAAATCTCACAAAAGAAGTTCAATGCGCTGGTGTCTGGGTGCTCCACATGGTTCATTAGAGCTACATTTACTTCCGTAGAACACACAGTGCTGGAGTAAATCAGCATGTCAGGCAGCATCTTGAGGACGTGGAAAGGTGTTGTTTTGGGTCAGGACCCTTCTTTAAACTGATTGTAGTGGGGAAAAGAAAACTGGAAAAGACATTGGGGTATTAAAGGGCCTGTCCCACTTAGGCGATTTTTTCGGCAACTACAGGCGACTAGGCTGTCGCCACATGGTTGCGGGGTGACGCCTGTATGGTTGTGAGTTGTCTCCTCAAGTCGACTAAAGTGTCGTCATTTTTTTCTTGTCGCCGTTGGATTTTGAAATGTTCAAAATTGATCGGCGACTGTGGCTTGACGTAGCTTGCCATCTCCTGTCATAGGTGCTGTCATAGGTTGTTGCCAGGATGACGCAGGTTGTCGCCAGGTGACGTAGGTTGTCGCCAGGTGATGACTTCGGTGAATTCCATTGGCGACTACCGACATCAACCGGTGACAGGTACCGGGGACTGAATTGTCTTCAGTTGTCTTCATGTTTTTGCTGACAGGGTCGTAGCTTGTCGCGGGTGGACGTAGGTTGACTTTGGTTGTCGTAGGTTGTCGCCTGTGTGGTCGTAGGTGGACGTCCTAATGGGTTGCCGGTTGTCAGTAGCAGGCCCTTTACTTCCTTCACAAACGTTAGATGTCTCACTTCAGCATGAACTTAGGTTTCTGTCATTGCTTTTCAACTGAAGCACTATCTTAATGTTGCATTGCAAATTGAGTGCAGCTGAAATAATTCCACAAGAGGCTTCACTTCAGACATGTAGGTGTGTACATTCTTTTGTCATGCCAAACTACATAATGTGATCTTCTTCCGTACCACCAGAAATAAGATTCATAACATATCTCTCGGTATAAATAGTTACTTAAATTTAATAGGACCAGAATTTCTCATCTGGCTCGGTGATGTTCAGTAAGGTTTGCAAATGGCCATGAAAGTGGGTGCACAAAACTCTGCAATTTGAAGTTTAGTTTATTGTCACGTGTACCGAGGTATACTGAAAAGCTTTTGTTGTGTTCTAACAAATTTGTGAGCCATCCACAGTGTACAGATACATGATAAAGGGAAGAACGTTTTGCAAGACTGCAAGAGAAAGTCCAGTAAAGGCAGATTATAGTCCCAGGGTCTCTACTGAGGTAGCTCAGTACTCTGATGCAAAGTGCACGTGATGCCACATAGATCAAGGGTTTCCACATACCCTCCGAATGGCTGACAGAAGTATACGGCTGACAGACATAAATGCCGGCACTGGCATTGTGGGGTCCTGTTCTACACCTGCATTGTCTCTTAATGTTGGACAATTCAATGTGCCAAAACGTCAATTGTTATGTAAAATGGATTTGGAACTGCTTGCAGGCTGCTTGCTATAATACTTCTTTTGTCTATTTTCTTGGCTTATGTTCAATGTGCTTTTCTATATGTTAATATCTTCAGCACTCTACATGAAGTACCCTTGTTAGCACTGAAGCACGTATGTGACGATTCAAAGCTTGTGAAACTAAAGGGCCTGTCCCACCAGCATGCAAGTCTATGCGATTAGCGCGACCTAACGTGGTCGCTTGAGCCATCCAGCATCGCGGGGCCGGTCCCACTTCGATCGCCGGAGCCGTGCGGAATTGTGCGGAGTTCGTCCCGACACCGCGCGGGGCTCCGAAAAACTGACTATGTCCAAAAATTCCGCGCGGCAACGGCTTGTCGGCTCGCAGTCGCCTCGACATTTACACACCACCCCGACATCGTGCCTCCGTGAACCTATTTGTAAGTGCCTCTGTGACCCTCTATGTGTGTGGCTCCCTGGCCCTGTGTGTGTGTGTGCCTCGGTGCCCCTCTCTGTGTGCCCCTCTCTGTCCTAGCGAACTTACCTTAGACTTCGCTCCAAGTTCGCCTCACTTTGCGCCGCGTTGCGCCACTCACCCGACCTCCGCGCGGCCCCGACTGCCGGTTTGGTTGCGCTTGCCGCATGCAGGCGCATGCTGGTGGGAACGGCCCTGTACAGGGGATCACCCGACCTCCGCGCGGCCCCCGCTTCTAGTTTGATCGCGTTCATCGCATAGAGATGCATGCTGGTGGGACAGGCCCTTAATTGCTTACAAACCCGGCTGGCTTGGTAGGGCTTCTGCGGGGCATTTAGAAAGGCAGAGAGAAAGAATAAAGTCTGTGCCAAGCTAGATATTCATAGATAGGTTACAACACTGGATTAGTAAATTTGTAGATGACACTAAAGTGAGTGATGCAACAATTAGTGGTTTTGCAGATAATGAAGTTGGCTGTGAACAATTGCAGCAGGATCTGGATCGATTGGCCAGGTGGGCAGAGGAATGGTTGATGGAATTTAATACAGTGAAGTGTGAGGTGTTGCATTTTGGGACGTCAAACAAGAGCAGGACCTACACACTAAATGGTAGGCTTCTGGGTAGTTTTGTACAGCAGAGGGATCTAGGACTCCAGGTGCATGGTTCCTTGAAGGTCGCAGGTAGATAAGGTGGTCAAAAAGGCTTTTGGCACTTTGGCCTTCATCAGTCTGAGTATTGAGTTTAGAAGTTGCGAGGTCATGTTGCAGTTGCATAAGACGTTGGTGAGACCGCATTTAGAAAATTGTGTTCAGTTCTGGGCACCATGATATAGGAAAGATATTGTCAAGTTTGAAAGGGTTCAGAAAAGATTTACGAGAATGTTGCCAGGACTAGAAGGTGCGAGCTATAGGAGTAGTTCAGTAGGCTGGGTCTCTATTCCATGGAGCGCAGGAGGATGAGGGGAGATCGTATATACAAAATCATGATAGGAATAGATCGGGTAGATGCACAGAGTACTTTGCCCAGAGTTCGGGAATCGAGGACCAGAGGGCATAGGTTTCAGGTGAAGGGTAAAAGAATTAATAGGAATCCGAGGGGTAACTTTTTCACACACAGGGTGGTGGGTGTATGGAACAAGCTGCCAGAGGAGGTAGTTGAGGCTGGGACTATCCCATTGTTTAAGAAACAGTTAGACAGGTACATGGATAGAACATGTTTGGAGGGATATGGACCAAGCTCAGGCAAATGGGACTAGTGTAGCTGGGACATTATTGGGCGGGTTGGGCCGAAGGGCCTGTTTCCACACTGTATCACTCTATGAATATATTAAAAATTACAGCGGAATCCTGATCAGCTGGGCAAGAGGTGGTTAATGAAGTTTAATGCAGATAAGTGCAAGGTGTTAGAAACAGAAACATATTATTTATAGTTTTATTTGGGATTATAAAAATCATAGAATAAGTAAAAAACATTTATGTAAATCTAAGATAAATGGAGGATTAGCACTTCCAAATTTTTTATATTATTTTTGGGCAGTCCAGATTAAGAATATGAATTTTTGGTGGGTAAATATGGATTATGAACCAATGTGGTTAAAGATGGAAAAGGAAGATTGTTCACCCTATAATGTAGGATCGGTTCTCTTTGCCCCAAAGGAAGTACAAAAAAAAAATTATAGGGATAACCCTATAATTTATAATAATAGATGTATTTGGAAACAAATAGTTAAGACTTTACAGCTAGATAATCTTTCACTTAGACTACCAATAATGAATAACCCATTATTTAAGCCCTCTATATTGGATGGAGGGTTTAGACATTGGGATGATTTAGGAATTAAAAGGATAGAGCACCTTTATAGAAAAGGAAAATTTCTTTTATTCCAAGAGTTACAAGATATCTATGGATTGTCTCCGCAACACTTGTTTAGGTACTTACAAATTAGAGATTATATAAAATCAAACACACTAGATTATAAAAATAAAGTACCAGGATTATTAGATGATTTGTTTAATTTACACCCAAATACAGAAAAATTAATAGCCCATATATATAACATAATTTTGGATAAGGAGAATCCAACAACGGAAACATATCGGCAAGCATGGGAAAAGGAAATTGGTTTATCCATAACAAAAGAAAATTGGGAAGAAAGTTTACAGCAAATACATTGGTGTTCGTTAAATGCCAGACATACATCGATACAATTCAAAGTATTATACAGATTACACTATTCAAAAACTAAATTAAAGAGTATCTTTCACAATCTCTCTTCAATTTGTGATAAATGTAAGAACTTAGAAGCAAATTTAATACATAGTTTTGCTACATGTCCCAAACTGAGTTACTACTGGACAGAAATTTTTAAGGTTATTTCTGAGGTTCTAAAAATTAGATTGGATCCAGACCCAAAGTTAATAATACTTGGGATTTTGGATTCAAATTCGGTACTTACAGGAAATCAAAGAAATTTCTTTGATTACTGTTTGATAATAGGGAAAAAAATCATATTGAAATTTTGGAAGGGAACATTATCCCCCACAATTAAAATGTGGGCAGCAGAGATGTTGGAGACGTTACATTTGGAAAGAATCAGATTTGTCCTATTGGACAAATATAATATCTTCGAACAAATATGGTCTCCATATATACAGTATCTAGAGAAGTAGCTGTTCTTGACGTCACAGCCTGACGGGTACCCAGCGGGATTTGATGAGAATAATTGATTCTTATACTAGGATTAATAGGCATGTCTTCATTGATATTACTATTTGTAATAGTTTTAGATACAATATATTTTGTTGATTTTCATTGATATATATATATATATATATAATATTTTTTCACTTTTTGTTAATCTATAATCTTTTTTCCTTGCTCTATTTTCTTCTTCTTTTCTATATAATCAAATTATTATTTAATCACTTTCTTATTGATTTAAAACTATTCTATTCTTTTCTTTATTTCCAAAAAAATAGAAGATGATAACTGTTAATGGGTTATTTAAAAAATGTGTAATTAAGTTGAGGTTTGTAAAGCTGTTTACATTATTGTAAATAGATTACTTCTAATAAAACAAAGTATAAAAAAAAAAGAAACAGAAACATAGAAAGCAGCTGCAGGAGTAGACCATTCCATCCTTCGAGCCAGCACCGCCATTCAATATGATCATGGCTGATCATCCAGAATCAGTACCCTGTTCCTGCTTTTTCCCATATCCCTTGATTCCGTTAGCCCTAAAAGTTATATCTAACTCTTGAATACATCCAGTAAATTGGCCTCCATGACCTTCTGTGGCAGAAAAGTGTTGTATTTTGGGCACAGACACATAGATGTTCTTTAAACTCACTCTTGGCTGCAGCCTCAACAGTGGACTTCCTTAATTTTTTTTAAATTTCAATATATTTTTTAATTTCAATATGGCTTGGATAGAGTGGATGTAGAGAGAATGTTTCCACTAGTGGGATAGTCTAGGACTAGTCGTAGCTTCAGAATTAAAGGACGTACTTTTAGGAAGGATATGAGGAAGAATAGTAAGATTGAACGAGAACTTACCAGTTCGAAGGTTGATCTTTATTTCATGAGGAGTCGAAGTGAGGGATTTCGTGAAGAGCCCGCCGGCGCGCATGCTCGACATACTTCAAAGTAGCGGCGTGGAATCACAGAACCAACAATAGAAATGACTTCGCATAGTATGATTGAATTGACTAAGATTACCAGATGAAGGTGATTGAGGGTTGGGCGAGGAGGGCACGAAATCCCTCACTTCGACTCCTCATGAAATAAAGATCAACCTTCGAACTGGTAAGTTCTCGTTCAATCTTACTATTTCATTTCGGAGTCACGTGAGTGACTTCGTGAAGACTTCAAAGCTTCTGTGATTACACGCCCTGGACCACGTCCATGCTGACACACCACTACCAGGGATGGATGGGAGGAACAAACTGGCTCAATAGCTCATACTGCAAAACAAAAGCATATTTATTAATAACAAATCAAAAACCCCTCATGCGGGGACATCTCCACGTTCTTGACCTGCATTCAGCACGGCTTCTGCGAACTGTAGAGGAGCAGCAACAGGCTTGTTATAAAAACGCTGGAACACAGCTTCATTCGCCCATCCTGCTGTGGCGAGAATTTGGTCCATGGGCACCTCCATGACCCTCGCCGCTGACGTCGATGCAGCCCTGGTGGAATGAGACTTGAACACATTAGTGTCGATACCTGACTTACCCAAGACGACTCGAAGCCACCTGGATATCGTCTGGACTGTCACTCGATGATGAGGTCTCTTATGAGTGACAAGCAGGTATCTCTCCATTCCTCTGATGCGTGCCGTCACCTTGACATAGTGGCGGATATGTGAGGCTAAACATAGCCTAGCATCTGCGGGGTATGCCGGGAACTTCAGCTGCAGCCCTGTGCACCCAGGTCTATGCTGCTTTAGTAGCTCGTCAACGAAAAAGACTACTTCTGTAGGGGTAGATGTCATTCTGTCGACACGCAGTTTGTGTAGTGTCTGTACCCTCTGAGCTGAAGTCAGCGCTAGTAACATCACCAGCTTCATGGTGAGTTGGTCCAGTTGGAGCCCTTCCATGGGAGACCACGTCCTGAGCAGGGTTAATACGTCCCTGACATCCCAGGTGATATTATAGTGTGGTGTAGGCGGATTCATATTGAATATACCCCGCATGAGTCTGGACACTAGCCTGTTGGATCCTACCCCAATCTTGAGGTAGAATGATAGCGCACTTCTGGCGCTGTTGATGGCACTGTAACTTAAGTGTTCATCATGGTGCAACCCCGCGAGGAATTCCAGGACGTCGGTTATTGTTACGTCATCGTACGTGATGCGAGAGCGGCTGCAGTAGGCTTCCCACTTCTTAATATGCGAGCGGTATCTTCGCCTTGTGGACTCTCGACACGACGCCCCGATGGTATCCATGGTCCGAGCCGAGAGGCCGTATTGGACTAACGGCCTGTTCAGAACCTGCAAGCCAACAAATTTAAATAGCCATGGCAGGGATGTGGCTCCCCTGACACAGGGTGAGTAACCAATTGTGGGCAACCCTTCAAAAGGACCCAAGGTTCGTTGAGCATGTCAAAGACCACCGGATACCAAGGCTGTGTGGGCCAGTCGGGTATAATAAGGATGCCCTTGGCAGCATCTGCCTGAATCTTTCGCAATACCCGACTGATGAGGCAAAACGGAGGGAAGGCATAGAAAACCCAATTCCCCCAGTCCAGCGAGAATGCATCTAGCGCTATTGCCCCAGGATCTGGTTCCCATGAAACGTAGGCTGGTACCTGATGGTTCAACCGTGACGCAAAAAGGTCAATGTCCGGTTTACCAAATTTGGCTGTGACTTTAGCAAAAATCTCAGGATGCAACATCCATTCAATGTTGTCATTAAATTTGCGTGACCTGGTGTCCGCCACAGTATTAAGCTCACCTGGCAAATAGGTAGCTGAAATCCAAATGTCTCTTTGAATACACCAGAGCCAAATTGAGTTAGCCAATTTGTCACACGAAACTGACCTGGTACCACCCATATGGTTTAAATATGCCACAGCTGTGGTGTTGTCTATTTGGAGACGGACGTGTGCTCCAACAAGCTTGGAACAATATGCACGAAGTCCGTGGAATGCTGCCAGCAACTCCAAATAGTTAATCCCTTGAGTCAACAACATCGATGCCTCAAGGGTGTCCCATCTACCCCCACAACTAGAGCAATTATCAGTAGCTCCCCAGCCATTGGAGCTTGCATCAGTCTGTAAATATACCACCGGATTAGCCTCCCTGACAGGCTTAAATGAGTTGCTAATGTGACACACCCACCATTGCAACTCAGTTATCGCTTCGGACGGCAGCTGCATAGATCGATCGTAATGACCAGCGTTCCATTTTAACGCAGTAATTTTAGCTCTTTGCAAATTCTGATAATGCAAAGGTCCATTTCGTGCTGCCGGAAACAAAGCCACTAACTTGCCAATTACTGTGGCTGTATGCCGAATCGATGGTATATTGGTGCCAATTAAATCTCTGCACACCTTAGTGACTTCCTCAATTTTGTTAATTGGTATAGTTATCCTCATGCTCATTGAGTTCACCGTGAACCCTAGGTAATTAATTACCTGGGCAGGGCAGAACTTTGATTTCTCTGGATGGACAATGAATCCTAATTGTTGAAATATATTGACAGCAGCTGCAACACCCTGTTCAGCCAATTGCAGGGTGTGGCCCACAATAAAGACATCATCTAAATAGGCCATAACTATATGATGTCGTTGTCTCAAATAAGCCATGATTGGCTTCACCAATTTAGTGAACAATCTAGGGGCTGTAGTAAGCCCATTAGGCAAAGCCTTATACTGCCAAAGTTGCCCCATCCAGATAAATTTCAAAAACCTACTATCATCTTTCTGGATGGATACTGAATAATATGCATCCCTCAAATCAATGCATGCCATAAAGCAGCCATGAGAAATCAATGATTTGGCTGTTTCAAACGTATCCATTTTAAAATGAGTATAAGTTACAAACGTATTCAAACGGGTTAGATCAATAATGACACGACAGCCTCCATCCTTCTTAGGTCTAGTAAATATGTTCGAAACAAATTCAATTGGCTCATGCACTGTTTTCTCAATCACACCCTTCTGTTCCAAACTTAAAATTTCCTTGTAACCTGCTGCCTGTTCTGCAGCAGACAATTTGAACGTACGACCAGGCATGTGCTGGGATGGAGGAATGTCGCCATTAATAAACTCAATTTTATGCCCCTGAATATTCCGCAACACATACTCATCACCAGTAAAATTACCCCATGCATCCAAAAACAACCGTAAACGACCACCAACATGGGAAGTTAAACAGAGAGAAAAGAGAGAACCAGACCCCCTCACCTCCGTGGTTACCGGCGGTCCTTGACACGTGTGGGTGGCCGTGGAGGTGCTGGGTTGGCTTGAGGGCGCGGCGTCTTCGATTTCCAAAAAGGTCTCTGCCGACCCTGTCCTAAAAAAGACCCTTGGTGCTGGTTCTGGTGTTGTTGTCGTTGTGGAGCTAGAGGGTGAGTCCTCGTCGAGGCACTGGCCGACCCTCGTGAGCGAATGTATGGAGCTTTTGAGCCGGACGGTGTGGGGGCACTCTTAGAGCGCATGATCCCCACCGTTTTGGCTTGTTCGTCAAGCTCTTTGACTCTCTTCGAGAGGTCCTCACCAAAGAGCTGACGGGGCGGCGGCGGCGGCGGTGGTTTGCACAATCCTGCAAACTTCGGGTTGAGTGCTGGGCGGATGCTGTTTTTGCGAAACCCGTTGATTTCGTGCTGGGTCGCGCACAATAAGGCCAGAGCATTTTCCTGGTCCAAATTCAGCTCGTCCTCGTCCACCGACCGCGCAAAGGCGGTAATACCGGCCGTGAGGAGTTTCAGGATCCGCTGCAATTGTAGCTCTTGTTGACGGATAGCCGCACTGATGTTGCCCCATATTGGCGTATTGACCACAGGCACGTTGAGGGAGTTGCAGTTTGATGGAGCCTTGTGACGGCTCATAGCCTGGATGAGGACTTCTTCCTGCAGCACCTGATTATTAAGAAAGTCCACTGTGGCTGCCAGCTTTGAATTGAGAGGAAGACCAGCCGTATGTGGGGCCGCGAATTTGGTCGCCACATCCAAAAGTTCCTCCGCTGGCACCTCCACCGGAGGTGGTACGGGATCCACCAGAACCTCCTCCTCGTGCTGCTCCAGGCTGATAGTAGATGTTGGTGAAGACGCCCTGTGCCTGTTGCTGCCCTGCTGTTGTTGACGTTGAAGCAGGAGCTCCAGCAGCCGCTCCATACGGTCAATACGCCCTTCACCCTGAACACTCAGGTGGTCGGAGTCCTCCGGCTCTGAAAAGAAAACCGGGCTCCTGTCATCGGCCCGCACCTCGTCGAGGCCCTGCCGGTGCCGGTAGTTGTCGCTAACAGCCGCCGAGGCGAAACTGCGCGATTCCTGCGCGGGCGTGTTCAATCGCCTCCGTTTAGCGAGAGCTGAAGCCGCTGCCACTAAGGGCACATGCGGCGAAGTGTCGGCCCCAGCCGAAGCATGGCTGCCTGGGGCCCGCGCAGTCTTGCCGGCTGCCCACATCGTGGACGTTGCCGACGCATGGTGCCGCCCACCCATCCATGGGGGGCTCGGCGACCGCGACGAGACCCGACTCAACCGACCCGTCCCGGCGTCGAGAGTCGGGGTGTGCCGGCTGGACCTCACAGCCGCCCCGGGTCTCGCCCTGGAACCTGACCGCTCCTCCGCGACAGGCAATGCCTTAGCCCTAACAGGGTTAGGCTTCTGGGCTCCTCCCCTCCCCCTTCTCGGAGGGCTGAGTGGAACAGACCGTGCAACGGCACGCGCCCTGCTCGAGGTCGCCAGCGAGCCCGCTGACAACCTGACTGCCATGGCAGGGTCCCCCTGCTCTGGCGGCACACCACACTCCTCCTCGTCGAACTCCTCCGAGCTGTGGTGTGCTGGCGGATCTGGACCTGTGAACACAGGGCTTACCCACATCTCCGCCTGAGTCCCGGCCTGCGCTGCAGGTACTGCCGATGGTAAAGGCCCCGGAACTGTTGACCGGCGAACTCGTCCTGACGTCCTCCGGCCCTTCGAACTCCCATCCATGTCCTTGCTGCAAGACATAATCAGACAACAAGGACCACCAACTAAAGGTGGAATACTCACCTCCGTGGCCCCTTATGAAGGGCTGGCGAGGAGCGCGCTCCACCGCCAGCCGTCGCAGCAACGCGTTACGACGATATGTCGAGCATGCGCGCCGGCGGGCTCTTCACGAAGTCACTCACGTGACTCCGAAATGAAATTTCTTTAGTCAGTGGGTGGTGAATCTGCGGAATTCTTTGCCACAGAAGGGTGTGGAGGCCAATTCAGTGGATATATTTAAGGCAGAGATAAATAGGTTCTTGATTAGTGCGGGGGTCAGAGGTTATGAGGAGAAGGCAGGAGAATGGGGTTAGGAGGGGGAGATAGATAAGTCATGATTGAATGGTGGAGTAGACTTGCTGGGCCGAATGACCTAATTCTGCTCCTATCACTTATGATCTTACGTTAGTAAAGAGTTTTTTGTAAGCTAAATATCTACAGGTTGAACACTGATTTTCTGCCAACTGATTGTGGACTGTTCTGCCCACCCCTGTAATCCAGACAAAATTATGAGAGGGGGCGGCGACCTGAAGAAAGCAATGTTCCCAGGGGCTACAATGTGAGCCACAACACAGCCATGCAGGGTGAAGAAGGGCTCGCTGGTGCACTTTGCGAGTCGGGAGTGGGGTCAGAGGCCAAGGCTCTAAATGGCCGGGGAGACCGTGGGAGCTGGGGATGGGTTGGCAGATCATTCCATTCACATTCAGTTTACATTTTATATTTGTTTTATTTAAGTATCTGGCATCCATGGTGCTTTAGAGACATGAGAGGGCCAGGTATGTATTAGTTTAGTTTAGTTTGGAGGTACAGTGCGGATACAGGCCCTTTGGCCCTCCGAGTCCGCACCGACCAGTGATCCCCGCACATTAACGCTACCCTGCACACACTTTGGACAATTTACATTCATACCGAGTCAATTAACCTGCACACCTGTATGTCTTTGGAGTAACATAGAAAATAGGTGCAGGTGCAGGTGCAGGAGGAGGCCATTCGGCCCTTTGAGCAAGCACGGCCATTTATTTTGATCATGGCTGATCATCCACAATCATTAACCCGTGCCTGCCTGCTCCCCATACCCCTTGATTCCGCTAGCCCCAAGAGCTCTATCTAACTCTCTTTTAAATTCATCCAGTGAATTGGCCTCCACTGTCTTCTGTGGCAGAGAATTCCACATATTCACGACTCTGGGTGAATTTTTTTTTTCTCATCTCAGTTTTAAATGGCTGCCCCTTTATTCTTAGACGGTGACCCCTGGTTCTGGACTCCCCCAACATTGGGAACATTTCTCCTGCATCTAGCTTGTCCAGTCCTTTTATATTCTTATATGTTTCTATAAGATACACTCTCATCCCTCTAAATTCCAATGAATACAATGAATACAAGTCTTTCCAATCTTTCCTCATATGAGAGTCCCGCCATTCCGAGGATTAATATCATGAACCTACGCTGCACTCCCTCAATAGCAAGGATGTCCTTCCTCAAATTAGGAGACCAAAATTCTCCAGGTGTGGTCTCACCAGGGCCCTGTACAACTGCAGAAGAACCTCTTTACTCCTATACTCAAATGCTCTCGTTATGAAAGCCAACATGTCATTAGCTTTCTTCACTGCCTGCTGTACCTGCATGTTTACTTTATGGAAGAAAACCAAAGATCTTGGAGAAAACCCACGCGGTCATTGAGAAAACGTACAAACTCCATACAGACAGCACCCGTAGTTGGGATCGAACCCACGTCTCTGGCGCTGAAAGCGCTGTAAAGCACCGTGCCGCCCCCATTTTATTGTTTCATTATCATATAACGTCTGTTGATAAAACGGATAAACCACAAAGGCTTTGTAGCCGAGGGTGCTGGAAAATCGGTGTTCGATCTGTACACAGAATAAAAACCTGTTAAAACTATTTCTACATTCATAGTGTGTCCCTATGTTCAATACTGTTGGTATAACACTATCACCAGTAGTGTTAGCACTCTTTTTATCCTTGCACATAGCACTAGTGCCACTCATGTGGCTCCGCAAACTTCCTTCATATCTACCACCAGTTCTTCTTTGAAAGCTGAAAAATGCAGGTGTGTTGTGCCCTTTTTGGTTTGATCCAACTGCTATTAGTTGTGCACCACTTCGTCCTGAAGGAGAGAGAGAGTATCAGAGAACATAGAATCGTACAGCGCAGGAACAGGCCCTTTCGCCCACAATGTCTGCGTCTATATGATGCCAAGACCATCTCTTATCTGGCTGCACGTAAACCATATCCCTCCATTCCCTGCATATCCATGCCCTTTTCCAAAAATCTGTTAAATACCACTCGTAACTAATCAACCTTCACCACTATCACCGGCAGTGTGTTCCAGGCACTACACTCACTACCCTCTGTGTAGGAATAAACTTGCACATTTAGTTTACATTTAATATATATTTTATTTAAGTGTCTGGAATCCATGGTGCTTTAGGGCCGTAGGAGGAGAGTCATCATCTCCTTTAAACTTTGCTCCTCTCACCTTAAAGCTATATCCTCTGATATTTGATATTTCCACCTTGGGAAATAAGTTCTAACTGTCTATGAGTGAATTTGCTGCAGTTTATTTTGATGATGTGGTTGAATAGTTGCAGTGCATGCAGCCTGTGCGTGATGCATGCAACAGATGTAAAGAGATATGCATTCCCATAAAAGTCCCATCTGATTGGGTCCATTTTTAAGTGAGTGTTGGGAGTGTCGAATTGAGCACTGGCTAAGTTTGTTGTTGGCTGGTGGTTGAGATATGGCATTTGAAGATACATCCATTACTTTTCACATGGGTTTATTAAATAAAGACACTGGATCCAGCTGAAGGCATTGCAACCAGATCTCCAATATTAAGTTACCTCTGTTATTCATAAACTGGCTGGAGGGTTGTCTGACCCAAATTTGTCTTCACTACCAAGACATCTTGTGAAGCATCTGGAAATTGAGGGCTGGAGTTCTTTCACACTCATCCATGGCTGCTTCCTTCCCAGGTCAGATTTGGGTTCAGCATTATATCTTCTCTTATTTCCAATTGACATAAAAGGCAGCCATTCAGCCTACCCAGTCCATACTAACTGTCAGAGCAATGGTTCTCGGCATCTGCTGCAGCTCCAATGCACCTCCCCTTTATAAAGTGCAGACTCTCTTTCATGATAAAAACACTCGCCCTGATTAATCCATACAGACATTGGGCAGTCTAGGTAGAATTGGCTGCTCACAGCAATCATTATAATTAACTGGCAGAAAGAAATTAGCGCGTTGTCTGCTTCCAGCCCGTGGGGTTAGTTATGCATTGCAATCCCTCATCTGTTTGAGATCTAATGACGTTATAGCTTGCTCTTCATTTGTTGCTACAGTTATATGGATTTTAACAGCAGACATATCACTGCTATTTAATAATTTAATAGGTAATATCCTTCACGTTTTGTACTGATTTTTCAGATACTTCATAAAGTTCACCTCCACCTTACCGCTTGGATTATGTATATTAAAGAATGGTTATTTCTTTCAAAATTCCAATCACAGAATTTTTCATACAGAGGCAGGTGCACATATGGAGCAAACTACAAGAGGAACTGACAGAGGTGGTTATAATATATCACTTAAAAGACACTTGGACAGGCAAACGAATAGGAATAGTTTGGAGAGATATGGGGCACACACTGATAATTAGGTCTAGTTTGGATAGATTGCTTGGTTGACGTGGATGAGTTGGGCCAAAGGGCCTCTGCCTCTGCTGTTTAGCTCTGGCTCTTTGACAATCCTATTAAGAAAATTATATCTTTTTCTACATCTATTAATTAAAAACATTTTTTTTCTGAACAATTGAGTCATTTAAGTTTTCTACTGATGTTTATGATGCTCTTTGTATTGAAATAGGTACTTCTGTACTTTTTCCAACCCGTTCTGATGGTATGGCTGAATGTAGCATAAATATTGGTGTGGCTGTAACAAAAGATCTTTTAAAGATAGGGAATATACAGATGATATTTTGGGTCAGGACCCTTCTTCAATCTGTCTGTCCTTTCCCTTCACAGATGCAGTTTCTTGTGTCTCGGTCTTTTGAAATTGGTTCTAATTCAAAAAATCTTCTGTAAAATTGTTCCAGATTCTCCTCAGTGTTTGTTGAGCTGCCTAAAATGAGCCATGTATTACGGCACGTACACAGGTATCAGTGGTTCCTACCTGGATTAAGGTGGAATCTACACGTTTAATTGTGAGATTATCAAGAGCGGTATCTGCTGATCCCTACCTTTGCTGCACAGTTGTAGGTGATGAGTGGTGATGGGATTGATCATGACTGAATCTCACTTGATTAATAACTTGCGAGAAAGGTTTGGTGACATGTGGAGGGAAAACCTTATTAGGTAAGTTTCAACACAGATAGAAATGTGTTCACACCTTTCTCATAATTTAATTGCTTTCTGATTTTCATTGTTGAGATGTATTTTTTTTTACTGATTATGATTTATATCTGAAATGTGTCATCTTTTCCTTTATGGTCAATTTTGGACACTGATGTAAATATGTGTTTGAAGGTACATTAGAGCAGTGCTTCTTAAACTGGTGAATGGTTCACCCAAGGATGAATAAAATTATTTTGGGGTGAATGTTAAGTTATGTTTTTTGCTGATGTGACAAAATAAATTATTTATAAAATAATACACAAGGGAGAATAAGACGACAATTACCAATAAACATAAGAAAATTTAGTCGAGGGTGAATATGATTTTGTGATAAAGACTCAAGGGTGAATGACACTGAAATAGTTTAAGAAGCACTGCATTAGAGTAAAACGCTTGAGGGGGGAAATGGTATGTAAATATATGTAAATCAGGAAGAATAGTTGCAAATTATAAAATATCTGCGCCATAAACAGCAATTTGCCTAGCTAGTGTTGATTAAGCAACGACAGAAAGATTAGTGGTGAAAATTATTAAAGTATTCATTAAAGTTCTGTTTTCATACGGTTCTTTACAAATTATAAGGTATATCATGGTATTCTTTGATTTAAATGTGAATCATGATGACGGCAGTGATAGGAACCAAGATCCAAGTCAACATGTATCTATAAGCCGAGAACCACGTAAAATGGCAGTGTGACTTCACAACTTTAATTTAGCTAATGCTTTTAGCATTGTAAAATGTCAAAGGAGCTCAATCAGTCAAAAAGACAGCAAATTAAATACAATTACATCAACTAAATAAAATAACAAAAGCTTGGTCAGATACATAATCAAATTAGTCCTAGTCCTCCTCTTTCAACCCGGTGAATTTTTTCCCTTCATATACATATCCACTTCAATTTTGGAAGTTGGTACACTTTCTTTACTGATTCAAGCAGTGCATTCCAGATCCTGCAGATAACAATCCTTTCCTTGTATTCTCTCTGCTTCTGCTAACAATTACCTGACATTCATGTTCTCTTGCTACTAGTGTTGCTAACTGCCCCCTATTAGCCGGGACATCCCGTATATTGGTCTAAATTGGTTTGTCCCATACAGAACTGCCCTTGTCCTGTATTTGACTG
This sequence comes from Raja brachyura, assembly GCA_963514005.1. The sequence continues at coordinate 40,182,222 of OY740782.1, forward strand.
CTGCTACTCACCAGAGGGCTCGCTTACAGACAAATCCTGGATCTGATAGAACAGCCTGCGTGCGAGTTGCATGTGCTATTGATGCCACGGACGAGTGATTCACCCATCATCCAATCACAGGCCCCCCTTATGCGCATCAGATGTACGCTATATTTTGCCCGTGTCTGTAACATTCTTCCCCCCCTTCAATGTCCCCTTTAATGTCCTCTCCTCTCCCGCCCCCCTCTCCCCCGTCTCTGTAAGCCCTCCCCCTCCTGTCCACTCCACCTCTCCCTCAATATCCTCCCTCGTGGCCCTGTCCCATCTACCTCACCCTCTCCTCCCCTCTCCCTCCCCTCCCGTCCCCACTCCCTCTCCCTCCCCTCCCCTCTCCATCCCCTCTCCTTCTTCCTCCCCTCCACTCCCCCTCTCCCTCCCTCCCCCTCCACGCCCCCTCTCCCCCACCCCTCGCATTCCCTCCTGTCCCACGGAATCAGTCCTGGGATACAGAGTCACACAGCATGGAAAGATGCCCTTTGGCCCAATGTGCCCACATCGACCATCATGCCCCATCTACACCAGTCCCTTATCGTCCCTTATATGCCTCGTCACCACCCACCTTTTTGTCCATAATTTGGGAGTGAGAAAGTTGGCAACCATACTTGCTGCTACCCTGCTGCTACTGATATTTAGCACTTCCTGAAGCACTCATAAAGGCCCGAGCATGCTGTGCGACAGAAGGTTGCCCCGGCATGCTGTGACCATGCCCGACTCTCTCAGCGTGCGGCCGGGAGCCCGCTCGGAGAGGGATGCCGCCGAGCCTGGTCCCTGCTAGCCTCGTGGGAGGGAAAGGAGTTGCACAGAGGACCAGTCGACGGACTGATTAGGGGAGGCTGTATAGAGTCTCAATGCTGGAGGGAGCCATTGTAGGCCCTACAACAGCCTTGGGCTTGACTGAACCAAGCGCTTCTTCTTCTTTCGTGGGCGTGCACAGCCTAAAGTTGTAGGACAACTTGTTCTATTTGATCTTCCGTTAGTGCACGTCGAGTTGATTGCATTAGTCGAAACAGGGCGGACCACATGAAGGTTGCAATCTTCCACCCCAACCAAGCGCTACTCCAAGAGGACTAACACGTTGACCGGAGGTGGCTTGCAGCGGCACAGAACGTTGGAGCAACGGTGGAGGACATAAACGGCCATGCTGGAAAAGGCCGACCCTAGAAAGCTGGCAGGGCAAAGGGCCTTCATTAAGATTTGTTGAGATTTATCCTGCACATAGTTATCTGGTGCGTCCCCGATCCATCCGGATCAACCAGCGAACCCTCATCCCTCTCTTTGCTTGGCCACCTTCAGCCATTGTGCCCGAGCGGTGCTTCCTGCAGCTGATCTTGGGGGCAGAAATGGTAAGCGCTGGTTCACTCGTTGGACGTCCCATGTACCCTCCATCCTCCTCTCTGATTCCCCAGTCCTCGCGGGACGGGCAGGGGCCGGCACACCGGCTTCCTTCTACAGGCCGTGACCCACGGGTCTTTTCTGGCTGTGCGAAGTACCCAGAAAAGAATGTTGAAAAGCATATGAATGATCAGTTTATTCAATTAGCACTTTAAAATGGATATTACCTGAACAAATTTCCAGGCATTGGTCTTGGCCTACATTCCACAGGCTTTCTGATGTGGCTTTATAAGGCGCTGGACAGACAGCATTTGGAGTATGGTGAGCAACAGAAACAAGCCCTCGGGCATACCGTGTCCATGCTGATCATCTGTTCGCTTCAATAGAAACATAGAAAATAGGTGCAGGAGTAGGCCATTCGGGCCTTCAAGCCAGCACCGCCATTCAATATGATCAGGTTGATCATCCAGAATCAGTACCCTGTTCCTGCTTTCTCCCCATATCCCTTGATTTCATTAGCCCTAAGAGCTACATCGAATATACGTTCTATATTGTCCCACTTTTGCATCTGCTCCTTGCACACTAGGGACAATTTACAGAGGTCAATTAATCTACAAATCTGCGCATCTTTCGGATGTGGGAAGAAACCGGAGGACCCGGATGAAACCCACGTGGTCACAGGGAGAACATGCAAATTCCACACCGACAGTACTAGAAGTCCGGATCAAACCTGTGCCTCTGGCTCTGTCAGGCAGCAGCTCTAACAGCTATGTTACTGTCCTGCCTGGTTAACTGCAGGGATCCAGTCATCAAGATAGGAAAGCTGTTTATTACTTCTACGTGTTTTTTATGTTGGTTCATGGTCAAATCATGCAGATTCTTTTCATTTGAACGTTTCCTGTCTAACCCAATTATTGCATATCCTAGTTAGCTGATTAGCATGACAGTCAAAAGACAGCTCCACAACTAAGGCAAATGATTGTGGCACACTGATCTGTATATTGCTAATGGCACATTGTCATTGCCTCTAATGTCAAGAGACAAGAGACATTTATTGTCACATGCACCAATTGGTACAGTGAAATTTGTGGTCACCATACAGCCATACGAACAAATAAAGAACACAGAACACGAACACATAAACATCCCCACACAACGGTATCAAAGTTTTCCACTGTGAGGGAAGGCACCAAAGTTCAGTCCTCCTCCTCTGTTGTCCTCTGCTGTTCACCCGTGGCCGGGGCCTCCCGAGCCCTCCGTAGTCGCCGCTACGGGCGGCCCGATGTTCATGCCTGCTCGCCGGGATGATGGAACTCCGACGTCGGAATGGGAGAACATCCTCAGTGGCTTGGACCTCCGAATCGGCCACTTCTTACCGGAGTCCGTGGCTCCCGAAGTCCACAGGCCGAGCTGGGCGGAGACTCACGCTGGCGGCCTCGGCAAAGGGATCCCAGGGCTCCGCGATGTTGAAGCAGCAGGCCCAACACTCTGGAGCTTCAAACGGCGATCCAGGTAAGGCATCGCCCGCCCCACGATGTATCCGGTGCTGCACCGCTGCTGAAGCTGTGGTCCGGTCTCCGGTCTCCGGCAGGAAAGGCCGCGCCAATCCAATTGGTAGGCCGCGAGAGGGGGGCGAGGACGCGACTCAGAGAATAGTCGCGTCCTCGCTAGGAAGTGACTGGGAAACGGTTTCCCCCTTATCCTACCCACCTCCCCCAGATAGAAATACTAAAAAAATCCTCCAGAACATACTTTTAACAAACTAAAAATTAAAAAAAGATAGAAAAACTGACAGACTGTAGGCAGAGGCTGCCAATTTGTAGCGCCCCTAGTGGCATTTCATGCTCTGATGCATTTAAATGTCTGGTTTTCTAATAATCACGTACATTTTTAACATTTGGCTTGATGGTAGTAATCTGAATGATTGCTAGGAATACTGATCAGAAGCATAGAACCTACTTTCAACTGAGACAACATCTGGGGAACTAATGAGTTAGTGAAAATGGTAATCTTTGCAAGTTTGCTGCCTATATTTTCAAATAGATCAAGTTATATCACGATGTCTAACAAGCACCTCTTGTGATTTGTATGCAAAATGACCAAGTCACTCACAAGGAAGGATTATATCAGAATGATGTTGGGATTCATTAATTTTGAATATATTATATTCCAGTTTTTAAATCATCTTGATTGAATTTAATGAGACACTCTAAAACTGATATATATGGGATAAAGGAAGGAATTTGTGCTGTTTGTCAAGAGATGTAGGTGAGGTACAAAATAGTGATGTTCATAAGTGATAGGAGCAGAATTAGGCCATTTGATCCATCAAGTCTACTCCACCATTCAATCATGGCTGATCTATCCCACCTCACCCCATTCTCCTGCGTTCTCGCCAGAACCCCTGACACCCATACTAATCAAGAATCTAACAGTCTCTGCCTTAAAAATATCCATTGACGGCCACCAGAGCCTTCTGTGGAAATGAATGCCTTGACTAAAGAAATTCTTCCTCATCTCCTTCCTAAAGGAAATTCCTTTTATTCTGAGGCTATGGCCTCCAGTCCTAAACTCTCCCACTCATGGACTTGTCCAACACCAGCACATCCTTCCTCAGATATGGGGCTCAATATTGCTCACAATACTCCAAATGAGGTCTGACCAGCACCTTATAAAGATTCAGCTTAAATCCCAGTTTTATATTCTCTCCAAATTGCCTTCCTTATGTCACTGTCCCACGGTACGAGTTCATTCTAAGAGCTCTCCTGAGTTAAAAAAAAATCAGACTCGTGGTAAGCACGGGGAATGAACGTAGCGGGTATGCCGGAGCTCGGGGACGTCTCATAGTGGTTCGTTAAGTTAACGGCAGGTAAGCTCAGGAAGACTCGTGAAGATTTTGCAACGTTGAGAAATGTCCACGAGAGCCCCAAGTACCGATGAGCGGCTATTACCGTAGATTTCCGAGTTTGTATCAGGGCAAACTCGGGAGAGAGAGCTCTTGGAATGAACTCGCACCATGGAACAGGGCCATTAATACCGATTTGACTTGCAAATAACTTTTTGGGAATCCTTGTACCAGTGTAGGATCTACTGAATCCCACGACAGAAAGCAAAGAACAAACGACATTTAGCTGAGCCAGACACCTTGCATCACGTTTGTGGCACGTTTATTCCAGAAACCTCTTTTGACCTACATTCTCACCAATCACAACGCATGTGCAGATAAGGCCAATTAGTGCGTCTGACCTTGGAGTTGTCATAGAGCTCTCTTGGCTGGACCTTCTCGTGGGCATGAAGCTGCCACACTAGCACTCCCAAGTCCCTTTGCAACTCTGATTTCAGAATTTTTTCCCCATTTAGAAAATAATCTATGCCTTTATTCCTACTAGCAAAATGCATGACTCCACACTTTGCTACTCTGTATTCCATCTGCCACTTCTTGGCCCACTCTTCCAACCTGTCCAAGTCCTTCTGCAGAGTTTCTGCTTTCTCCAAATTACCTGCTCCTCCACCTATCTTTGTATCATGTCCAAACTTGGCCACAAAACCTTCAATCCCCTCATCCAAATCATTGTGAAGAGTGGCGGCCCCAGCACCGACCCCTGCGGAACTCTGCTAGTCACTGGCAGCCAACCAGAACCCCCACCCCCCCTCCATTTTGACACCCTTTGCATCTGTTTTCACCAAGGAAAATATATGGATGACAGTGAGATCAGTGTGGGGAATACTAATCTGCAAGGGCAGTTCGAGATTAAGAAGGAGAAGGTATGGGGCTCTTGAAGAGCATTAAGATGGATAAACCCTCAGGACATGTTGGGATCCATCCCAGGTTATTGAGCGAGGCAAGAGAAGAGATTGCAGCAGCCTTGGCAAAGATCTTTGTGTCTTCTCTAGCCGTGGCTGAAGTTCCAGAGGACAGGAGAGTATCTAATGTTATTATTTTCATTAAGGGAATTAGAGAGAATCAAGGGAATTAATCAAGGGAATTGTTGGCCATTTAGCCTCACATTAGTGGTAGGGAAATTATTGGAGAAGATTTCTCAGGATAGTATTTACTTCCATTTGGTGGAGAATGGGTTAATGAAGGACAGTCAGCATGGCTTTATACATGGCAAGTCGTGTCTTAGTAACTTGATCAAGTTTTTTGAGGAGTTCATAAAGTTGATCGATATGTGGGGGTGGTGGAAGTTTCTTCGTGGATTTAGTAAGGCATTTGATAAAGTCTCCCATGATGCAGAAGATTAAGATGCACTGTAGTATGGATTCGGACCTGGCTTACTGATAGAAGATGTAGTATTGTGATGATAGGATAATATTCAAGCTGGAGGTCTATGACCAGTGGAGTTCCGCAGGGATCTGTGCTGTGAATGTTGATGTATGTGTATGTATATTTGCATGTAAGTATGTATGTATGTAAGTATATATACAACCTGCCATGTACAAAACCATGCTGACTGTTTCTAATCAACCAATTCTCAGTCAAATGGAAGTAAATCCTATCCTGAGAAATCCTCTCCGATAGTTTGCCTACCACTAACATAGACATAGAAACATAGACAATAGGTGCAGGAGAAGGTCATTTGGCCCTTCGAGCTTGCACCACCATTCAATGTGATCATGGCTGATCATCCAACTCAGTATCCCGTACCTGCCTTCTCTCCATACCCCCTGATCCCCTGAGCCACAAGGGCCACATCTAACTCCCTCTTAAATATAGCCAATGAACTGGCCTCAACTACCTTCTGTGGCAGAGAATTCCAGAGATTCACCACTCTGTGTAAAAAATGTTTTTGTCATCTCGGTCCTAAAAGACTTCCCCTAACGGGAGGCTCAAGTCAAGTCAACTTTATTTATCACATACACATACAAGATGTGCAGTGAAATGAAAGTGGCAATGCCTGTGGATTGTACAAAACAACAGAACACCCTATAATTCCCTGGATGCTCTCAACTTCCCTTCTTAAACAAAGAAACAACATTGGCTACTCTTCTGTCCTCCAGGACCTCCGCTATGGCTTTATTTATTTATATACATATGACTTGGACATAAACACAGATAAGTTGGTTAATAAGTTTGCAGATGACACCAAGATTACTGGGATCAGGGACTGTGAGGAAGGCAGCCAAAAGATACAGTGGGATATGACTTTAGAATTAAGGAACAGAAGTTTAGGAGTAACATGAGGGGGAATGGAGAGAGTGGTAGCGGTGTGGAATGAGCTTCCAGTGGAAGTGGTGGCGGCAGGTTCGTTGGTATCATTTAAAAATAAATTGGATGGGCATATGGATGAGAAGGGTATGGAGGGTTATGGTATGAGTGCAGGCAGGTGGGACTAAGGGAAAAAAGTTGTTCGGCACGAACTTGAAGGGCCGAGATGGCCTGTTTCCGTGCTGTAATTGTTATATGGTTATATCAATCAGCTGCACAACTGGGTGTAGAAATGGTAGATGGGGTTTAATCCAAGCAAGTGTGAGATGTTGTACTATGGGAGGTCAGATGTAAGAGGAAAATATACAATTTAGGCATGACCCGTAACATCATTGATATCCAGAAGGATCTTGGGCTTCAAGTGCATTATTCCCTGAAAGTGGCAACACTGGTAGATACAATGGTAAAGAAGGTATATGGTTTGCTTGATTTCATAGGTCGGGGCATTGAGTATAAGAGTCAAGAAGTCATGTTGCAGCTTTGTAAGATTTTGGATAGGCTGCATTTGGAGTATTGTGTGCAGTTCTGAATATCCCATTACAGGAAGGATGTGGAGACTTTGGAAAGGGTGTAGTGGAGGTTTACCAGAATGATGCCTGGAATTGGAGGTATTAACTACAGGGAGAGTTTAGACAGACTTAGATTGTTGCCTTTAGAATGGCGGAGGTTGCGGGAGATCCAATTGAAGTGCATAGAATAATGAGAAATATACATTGGGTAGACACTCAGAATCTTTTTCCTATGATGCAAAAATCAAAAACTGCAGAACATAGCATTAAGATGGGAGGGGCAAATGAGAAGGAGTGTGAAGTGCAGTGCAATTTTTTGCACAGAGGGTGGTGAGTGCCTGGAATGTGTTGCTGGTGATGGTGGCTGAAGCAGATACATTAGAGACATTTAAAATACTTTTGGATAGGCTTATGGCTATGCAGGGAATGGAGGGATATGGGTTATTTGCAATGGGTAAATGTTCAAAAGTTGATAAGTGGCAGCATGTTTGACACAGACATTGTGGTGCATTATTCTATGTTTTCCCACATAGATAGATTTACAACTTAAGACTGATCTATAACTCCGTGGCCCAATATAGAAACCAACTGGAAGCCACCTGCAAGTTGACAGCAAATTTAGTAAAGAGAAACATCTGGCAATAGTTGTTAATACTGCAAATACTTAGCCAAATACACCTCAGAAATTTTGAACTGGAGTCATTGTCAGCACATGTTGTTATATAAAACACATTATCCTTAAATAACACTGAAATCAGGCAATAATTAGAGACCATGTATTAGGGTTATGGGTGAATGATAATTGTTATGTTGGATACGGAAAGAATTCTACTACTTCATAAATTATATCTGGTATTAGACACAGAAAGATTGGGCAGGCTAGGCTTAAATCTGATGATGTTTAGAGGGATTAAAGACGACTTGATTGGTACACAAAATACAAAAGACCCTAAGGGGTCTTAACAGTGTGGATGTGGAGAGGATCTTTCCTCTTGTGGGAGAGTCGAGAAATAAGGGTCAATACGATATGATACAATACCACTTTATTTATCCCAGAGTGAAATTGGTCTGCTACGAACATAAATTTAGTTACATACAAGGCATTGAAACTGTCATGTGCATTATAATAATAATGAAATTTAAGTGACAGTTTATTGCACAGCACATATGTAATATTGCACAAACATGAAATTAAATTATCGAATTTGGGCAAGAGTGACCATAATATGGTTGAGTTCTTCATTAGGATGGAGGGTGACATTGGTAATTCAGAAACAAGGGTTCTGAACTTAAAGAAAGGTAACTTTGAGGGTATGAAACGTGAATTGGCCAAGATAGACTGGCAAGTGATTCTTAAAGGGTTGACGGTGGATATGCAATGGATGGCATTTAAAGACTGCATGGATGAACTACAACAATTGTTCATCCCAGTTTGGCAAAAGAATAAATCAGGGAAGGTAGTGCATCCGTGGATAACAAGGGAAATCAGGGATAGTATCAAAACTAAAGATGAAGCATATAAATTAGCCAGAAAAAGCAGCCTACCAGAGGACTGGGATAAATTCAGAGTTCAGCAGACGAGGACAAAGTGCTTAATTAGGAAAGGGAAAATAGATTATGAAAGAAAACTGGCACGGAACATAAAAACTGATTGCAAAAGTTTTTATAAATATGTGAAGAGAAGAAGGTTAGTTAAAACAAATGTAGGTCCCTTGCAATCAGACACTGGTGAATTGATCATGGGGAACAAGGACATGGCAGACCAATTGAATAACTACTTTGGTTCTGTCTTCACCAAGGAAGACATAAATAATCTGCTGGAAATAGCAGGGGACTGGGGGTCAAATGAGATGGAGGAACTGAGTGAAATCCAGGTTAGCCGGGAAGTGGTGTTAGGTAAATTGAATGGATTAAAAGCCAATAGATCCCCTGGGCCAGATAGGCTGCATCCCAGAGTACTTAAGGAAGTAGCCCCAGAAAGAGTGGATGCATTAGTGATAATTTTTCAAAACTCTTTAGATTCTCGAGTAGTTCCTGAGGATTGGAGGGTAGCTAATGTAACCCCACTTTTTAAAAAGGGAGGGAGAGAGAAAACAGGGAATTACAGACCAATTAGTCTAACATCAGTAGTGGGGAAAATGCTAGAGTCAGTTATTAAAGATGGGATAGCAGCACATTTGGAAAGCGGTGAAATCATTGGACAAAGTCAGCATGGATTTATGAAAGGTAAATCATGTCTGATGAATCTTATAGAATTTTTTTGAGGATGTAACTAGTAGAGTGGATAAGGGAGAACCTGTGGATGTGTTATATCTGGACTTTCAGAAGGCTTTCGACAAGGTCCCACATAAGAGATTAGCATACGAACTTAAAGCACACGTATTGGGGGTTCAGTATTGATGTGGATAGAGAACTGGCTGGCAGACAGGAAGCAAAGAGTAGGAGTAAACGTGTCATTTTCAGAATGGCAGGCAGTGACTAGTGGGGTACTGCAAGGCTCAGTGCTGGGACCCCAGATATTTACAATATATATTAATGATCTGGATGAGGGAATTGAATGCAACATCTCCACGTTTGCAGATGACATTAAAGCTGGGGGCAGTGTTAGCTGTGAGGAGGATGCTAGGAGGCTGCAAGGTGACTTGGATAGGTTGGGTGAGTGGGCAAATGCATGGCAGTGGACTATGCATGGACAATGCATAGTATAATGTGGATAAATGTGAGGTTATCCACTTTGGCGGCAAAAACAGGAGGGTAGATTATTATCTGAATGGTGGCCGATTAGGAAAAGGGGAGATGCAACGAGACCTGGGTGTCATGGTACACCAGTCATTGAAAGTAGGCATGCAGGTGCAGCAGGCTGTGAAGAAAGCGAATGGCATTCATAGCAAAAGGATTTGAGTACAAGGGCAGGGAGGTTCTACTGCAGTTGTACAGGGTCTTGGTGAGGCAACACCTGGAGTATTGCGTACAGTTTTGGTCTCCTAATCTGAGGAAAGACATTCTTGCCATAGAGGGAGTACAGAGAAGGTTCACCAGACTGATTCCTGGGATGGCAGGACTTCCATATGAAGAAAGACTGGATAGACTCGGCTTTTACTCGCTGGAATTTAGGAGATTGAGGGGGGATCTTATGGAGGCTTACAAAATTCTTAAGGGGTTGGACAGGCTAGATGCAGGAAGATTGTTCCCGATGTTGGGGAACTCCAGAACAAGGGGTCACAGTTTAAGGATAAGGGGGAAGTCTTTTAGGACCGAGATGAGAAGATCTTTTTCCACACAGAGAGTGGTGAGCCTGTGGAATTCTCTGCCACAGAAGGTAGTTGAGGCCAGCTCATTGGCTATATTTAATAGGGAGGTAGATGTGGCCCTTGTGGCTAAAGGGATCAGCGTGTATGGAGAGAAGGCTGGTACAGGTTACTGAGATGATCAGCCATGATGACATTGAATGGCGGTGCAGGCTCGAAGGGCCGAATGGCCTACTCCTGCACCTATTTTCTATGATTCTATGATTCTATGAATGGAAAAGTCCAGGATGAGGGATGTGCAAGGATGGGCGGGGCGGGACGGAGGGGTATTCGGCTTTGGGAAGTGGGAAGAATTGTACAGTCTAATAGCCACAGGGAAAAAGGATCTCCTGTGGCGTTCTGAGCCGCACCTTGGTGGGACCAGTCTTTTGCTGAAGGTGCTCCTCATGTGTCATGGAGGGGGTAAAATGTATGGTCCAAGATGCTCTGCTGTTTGAGGAGCATCCTCCTTTCTGAGACCACCTCCAATAAATCCAACTCCACTACCGGGACGGAGCCAGCCTTTCTGATGAATTTGTTGATTTTGTTGGCATCCATGACCTTCGCCCTGCAACCCCAGCACATGACTGTGTAGAAAATGGCAGTGGCCACCATCAGTGATAAAACATCTGCAGCATCTTACAGCAGATGTTGAACGAGCGGAGCTTTCCCAGAAAGTACAGATGCCTATGTCTCTTCTTATACAGTGCCTCAGTGTTCCTGGACCAGTCCAGTTTACTGTCCAGATAAAATCCAAGGTACTTATACTCCTGGGTAACATGCACATCCACACCTTTGATGGAGTCATGGGACAGGGGTGTTCTTCTCCTTTTAAAGTCCACCACTAAATCCTTGGTCTTGTCAATTTTGAGCTGCAGGTGATTCAGCCCACACCAGTCAACAAAGTTGTTGACTACATCCCTGTATTCAGTTTCCCTCCCCTTGCTGATGCAGCCCACAATTGCAGTCATCCGAAAACTTCTGCAGGTGGCAGTAGTCCGAGTTATAGATGGTTGTGAAGTCCGAGGTGTAGATGGTGAACAGGAAGGGAGAGAGGACATCTCCTGTGGCGCCCCTTTGTTGCTCACTACCATTCCGAGGCACAGTTCTGTAGCCTGACACACTGTGGTCATCCAGTCAGGTGGTGACCCAGGACACCAGTGGAGCATCTATCAACATCTTTGTTAGTTTGATCCTTAGCAGTGCAGGCCGGATCGTGTTAAAAGCAAATCTGGCCTGCAGGAGAAGCCAAAAAACATGCTTCCCAGCTTATCCAGGTGAACATAAAAACGATGGAGCAGGTGGATGATGGCATCCTACACCCCCACCTCTATTTGGTCAGTGACCTGCAGGGGGTACAGGTATAGTTTAACCAGGGGTCGCAGGTGAGTGAGCACCAGCCTCACTAGGGACTTCATGAGTTCATGATGTGGGAGATTAGCGCCTCCGGTCTGTAGTCATTGGAGGAGCTGGGATGCGTCCTTTCTGGTACAGGAACAAGGCAGGATGTCTTCCATAATCACAGGAAGCCTCTCCAGGCTCAGGCTCAAGTTGAAGATATGCTGCAGCACTCCACACAACTGGCTGGCACAGGCCTTGAGTACCCTAGGGCTGACATAATTGGAACCCGCGACTTTGCCTGGGCGGAGTCTGCTCAGCTCCTTCCTCAACCGCTCAGCCTTGGTGGTCAGGTGTGACAAAGAAAGGGCAGAGGAAGTGGACCAGGGGGCGAGTCGGTCGGGGAGCAGGGGGAAGGGTGGGCAGAGGTCCCTCCAACAAATCTATTAAAACAACGGATTAATTTGTTAGCCCATTCCTGATTGCTTTCCTTCCCCCGGACACTGGTCTTCTTGTAGCCGATAAAGGGCCTGTCCCACTTGGGCATAATTTGCGCGTATTTTAAGTAACATCATTTACGCATCACGATGCACAACGTGCGCATGGTGTGCATTCCGTGTGCACGGTGCGTGGTGACGTAGGCAGTGACGCGTGGATGCATGTGGCGCCCCAGGACTTTGGGATGTACAAAATCTTCGCATGCCATCTGCGTGATGCGCAAATGGCGCCCAGTTGGGACAGGCCCTTAATGCTCTTCAACCAATCCACACATCCCTCATGTTGTGCTGCTGAAGTTTAAGCGCCAGCTTTCTTCTGCAGTTGTCCTTGCTCTGTCTTAGTTTCACCTTCAGATCTTTCTGTACCTTTTTCACCTCCTCCTGTCAGCATTACTAAAGCCCTTCTACTGGTTGAGGCCCTTTATGTCACTGGTGACCCAGGGCTTGTTGTTGGAGAAAACTGTGTATAGTCTCCTCAGGGACAACGTTATCCACGCAGAAGTTTATGTAGTTAGTAATGCAGTCCTTGATTCCATCAAGGTCCTCACTGGTGCCGTTAGCTCATTCATCTTGTTCTCCAGCGATCTCACATTCCTCATTGTGATGGAAGGCAAGTATGTCTGAAGAAGGATTTCGGCCCGAATCGTTACCTATCTCCTTCGCTCCATAGATGCTGCTGCACCCGCTGAGTTTCACCAGCATTTTGTGTACCCATGGCTTGCACCTCCTTTTCTCTGCACGTCATTTTACCCCCCACACCGGCGTCCCCTATATTTTCTCCTCAGTTCCTTGGGGATTTCTGATGTTACCCTGGTGGAGCTCCAGCAATTGATCTCTGGTGGAGACAACAAAGATTACTGCCAGCTCATTGTTGTTGCAGCCACAGTGCAGAGAAAGAGATACAGTGAGAAATTATCCTAACGACGAGGAAAAATATAACAAGTTTCCCCCACCACAACATGGTACAAAAACTAACTAACTAACTTACCTAAAAATAGACAAAAATAGATAAAATAAAAAGGAATTAAATAAAAAAATAAACAAATAAATAAATAAGGAGAAAGACCAGGAGTGACTGTTAGCTGGCTGCCGTGTGCCAGAACCGGAAACTTTGTGTGTTTACACATAAAAGGTCATCCCAAAGGTCAGGGATGCAAAGTCTTTCAATATTTTTGTGCACTTGGATTCTTAATAAGCAAGGAGATGTCATATCATGAAGGGTGGGGGACGGAATGCGGAGTTGTTTAAGGTCATACCAGTCATGTTCTTATTGATAGGCGTGACAGCACTGCTTCACTCGGATGCCGCTCTGATGCCCATCACTGGCTGACGGGCCAGGAGAGGCCAATCAGCAGCATCACTGGCCACAGCTGCGTCTAATTAGCTGACATTGGTTTAGCCACCTGAACAGCGTCAGAGTACTCCCGATAAAACCCATGCATTCCAGCCAGGTGGGGGAGAAGGGAGAGACTGAGAGAAGAGGCAGGTGAGAAAAAGGAAAGGAAAGGGAGGAGGAAGGAAGGCAAGGAGAGAAAGTGGTGAGCCTCCCTGCTAGCTGTTCCACTGTTGACAGGTTTGAGCATTACTGAGCCGCTGGGACAGACACGAGATTACTGCCGCCACTGTGTGGTCAAGATTGGGCTGCTGGGAAGAAGCCTTAGTCAGCCAGTGATTCTACTGAGACTAAGATTGAGTGGCTGGGGCAAACCTGTCAGTGCCTCTTCTTGCCGACGGAAAATGAGAGTGTGCCTACACAGAGAGGCAAAGACTGAGCCGCCTGGAAAATCCAGAGACAGCTGGCGCAGCCTCTTCAAGCCCCAAAGCTGAGCTGCCAGGATAAGCCAGCGCCTCCTCGAGACAAGGGTGAACTGCAGGGAAAAAGCTGAAATCACCACACCTCTTGCGAGACCACGACTGAGCTGCGGGGCACATGTTCGGTAATGCTGGCAATCACGAACTGCTGCCCGTGATTGCCAGCATTACCAAACTTGTGCCCTAATGACAAGGGGCAGCTTCCTAATGCAATCCTGGACTTTCTTGTCGCTGTAAATAAAAGGTATCACATGAGTTCACCTTGCTGCGAGTGTCAGTATGGTCACTGCTGAACCCGGTATCGAAAAGATATTGCCCATGTGCAGGCAGATATGCTTGCTAAAAATGGCGTAATTATCGGCATAGACATTGTGGGCTGAGGATTTATTCTTCAGCTGCACTTTTCTATGTTTACATATGTTCAAGGCATTTGGAATAATTGGAGAATGATGGGCCTGGCATAAGTCTTGATCAAGCATGATCTTATTAATGGTGGAAGAAGCACCATTTAATAATATATTATATTTTTATATATTTACAAAATTCAACTACTATTTGCTAATGGAATTGTATGCAGTTTCATCCAATATGCTATTATTAGCAAAATATTAAAAATGGTATTTCTTAAAGTTAACAAATCTGAACTGATAAATCAAAGAAGTACAGATACTATGAAAGATAAGGTTGATCAATATGAGTTTTGTAGAATTACATTTCATTTTATAATGGAGCAGTAATTGACTGAAGATAGACGCAAAATGCTGGAGTATCTCAACAGGTCAGGCAGGATCTCTAGAGAAAAGAAATAGGTAAGGTTTCAGGTTGAGACCCTTCCTCAAGCTGAGAGTCCGTGAAGGGAAACCCGAGGTACAAAAAAACCCGGAACAAATCAGAAAATTGTTGGCTACGGAAGAGGTGATAACAAGGGAATACGAACAGTAAAACAGTGCATCGGGTGGCGCCGCGAGCCGGCAGCCTCGCCAGCAGCTGTTCGTCTTTTCGACTTATTTTTAGTATGTCTAAAAGTGTGTGGGGGTGAGAGGTTGATGGCGTGGAATAGGGGCAAACAGTTTTTAAGTTACTTACCTCGGTGGAATGCAACTTTTCTCCTAGTTGCATTTTCGCCCTCCCTTGTGGCCTAATAGCTTGGATTGGAGCGGCCTTGGATCGGAGTCTGGCCCAGAGCTTCAGCAGCGGGCGCAGCGCGGACTTTCCATCACGGAGCCGGGCACTCCCTTGCCAGCTATCGCCAGAAGAAATGCTCCAATCACTGGCCCGCGGACTATAACATGGCCTGCGGGGCTTCTAGCCACGGGCATGGCATGGACTTTCCATCGACCGGTCTGGGATCCCTCGCCGGTGATCACTGGAGAAGAGCTCCAACGGCCCGCCTGCGGTCCACAACATCATGAAGCCGTGGTCTCCAGTAGGCCAGTAAAGTCCAATCAGAGATAATCCAAGGGTCCCTGATGAGGTAGATAGTAGTTCAGAACTGCTCTCTAGTTGTGCGAGGATGGTTCATTGCCTGATAACAGCTGTGAAGAAACAGTCCCTGAATCTGGAGGTGTGCTCTTTCACACCTATACCTTTTGCCTGATGGGAGAGGGGAGAAGAGGATTGGCAAGGGTGTGACTCATCCGAGATGATTGCTGTTTGCCTGGCCAAGACAGCGTGAGGTATAAATGGAGTCAATGGAAGGGAGGTTGGTTTGTGTGACGGTCTGGGCTGCGTCCACAATTCACTGCAATTTCTTGCAGTCTTGGAGGGAGCTGTACCAAGCCAAGCTGTGATGCATCCCGATAAAATGCTTTCTACGGTGCAATGATGTAGAAATGAAGCCCGTAACCTGAAATAATACAGCCTGCAGGCATATTTTATTCCCCGTAATCATCCAGCCCGCCGCGCGCCCCGAGCAGTGGCCGGACGCGTTTAAGAAAGAAACATAGAAACATAGAAATTAGGTGCAGGAGTAGACCATTCGGCCCTTCGAGCCTGCACCGCCATTCAATATGATCATGGCTGATCATCCAACTCAGTATCCTGTACCTGCCTTCTCTCCATACCCTCTGATCCCCTTAGCCACAAGGGCCACATCTAACTCCCTCTTAAATATAGCCAATGAACTGGCCTCAACTACCCTCTGTGGCAGAGAGTTCCAGAGACCCATCACTCTCTGTGTGAAAAAAGTCCTTCTCATCTCGGTCCTAAAGGATTTCCCCCTTATCCTTAAGCTGTGACCCCTTGTCCTGGACCTCCCCAACATCGGGAACAATCTTCCTGCATCTAGCCTGTCCAACCCCTTAAGAATTTTGTAAGTTTCTATAAGATCCCCTCTCAATCTCCTAAATTCTAGAGAGTATAAACTGAGTCTATGCTGTCTTTGTTCATAAGACAGTCCTGACATCCCAGGAATCAGATACTGCAGATACTGGAAAAATCGACGGTAGAAAAAAAATGCTGGAGGTGTGGGCAGGAAGGGATTGTGTGGGCAGAGGGGGATTATGGGGATGTGGGGGTGGGGGGGTTGTGGGGGGAAGGTGTGGGGACGGCGGTGAGTTTGTTGGGGGAGGGGTGTGTGGGTGGGGAGGTTGTGCGGGTGTTTGGGTGGGGGGGTTGTGGCGAGAGGGGTGTGTGGGCGTGGGGAGGGGGAGAGAGCTCAGAGAAAACACAGAGGAAGAGCCATGGGGGAGAAGGGGTATCACGGGGAGGGGGCAGGAGCCAGCTAGGGGGACCAGGGGGGAAGGGCTGGAGCTGGCAGTGCGATGGGGACTCTCAACGGGTGCAGGTCGTTCTCCCCCGGGATCAGAGTCTCCGCTTTCCGTTTGGCGACATCTCCGACTCCGTGCCCCACCGGGCCCTCAGAAAATTGTATCCAGTTGTTGACCTCTGCTCCCCCAACGCACCTGTTCCTGACCCCTAGCCGCCACAGGAGGCATGGCCTTCCAACTCAAGCCGTTCCCGAACGTAAGTGAAACTGATCACTGTTAGCCGAGCCATCGTGGCGTCATCAGTTGAAGCTGGTCATTTTAAATTCAGAGTATTTTTTGATTTTTTTAAACTTTAATCAGTAATAAGTCAAATAAAACATAAAATGTTCAGTGAGGGTGGTTTCTGCCTAGAGGGGGGAAATGTGAATCAGAATATGTAAAAATCTTGTAAAAGTTGTCATTTTTAAATCTTTAATCGCGAATAACGTGAAATATAGGCAGAAATCTTCAGTGAAGCTGAACACTGCTAGCCGAGCCATTGTGACGTCATCAGTGAAAGCTGGTTGTTTTAAATTAAAAGGTTTTTGATGTTTTTAAACTTCTTACTTTTAATCAGTAATAAGTCGAGAAATAAAGCATAAAATGTTCAGTGCTCTCGGCCTTGAGGGGAAAAATTTCAATCAGAATATGTAAAAATGTAATCGTTACCGCTACGTGTTTATGTGACGATGTAAAGACAACCACATATACACACACATATACACACGTAAAAGATCAGACTTATAATGGGTATATATGATATGATAGTACTGATCCTGAAAACATGTTTATGTTTGGCTAACATATCCCAATTTTAGTGTAATTATAAAATTTCAGAAACAGTAAATTATTGAATTCATTGCTTGCAACAGGACACACTGTAGATGCTCTGAAACACAATATATTGTTTATGTGGGAAGATTAATGTGAAAACTGCCGAGAATTGGATTCCTTGGGAAGTATTGCTGCAAGTTAAAATCGAATGTCCATTAAGTGTATTCCTATGAGGAAGAAACTATTTTGTAAACTAGGAATGATGTCAAGTTTTCAGTTCTTCACTGCAATATCAAATGTAAATTTGATTTGGACGCTGGGATTGTAGATCCCTTCGATGGTGTTTGTTCTACATGACCTGATGAAGAGACTTCAGATCCTCCATTCCAAGTGACCATGGGCCAGGCACTCTCATTAATTGATCAGACTGTTTTTGAAGTGTTTCTAATGTCATTCTGATAGTCTTTTGCCATAATGTACCCTGGAGAAAGTAGTAATTTCCAGAGCCTGTTGTCAGGAATGTGTATAGTGTAATACAGTCATAGAGCTACACAGCACGGAAACAGGCCCTTTGGCCAAACTCGTCAATGCCAACCAATTTGCTGAACCTAGCTAATCTTACTTGCCTGCACTTGCCCCATATCTCTCCAAATCATTCCTATACATATATCTATCCAAATGTTGCTTAAACGTATTTGTACCTGCATCTACTGAATGAGTTTGCATTCCCTGGTGCGCAGGAGGCTGAGGGGTAACTTGAAAGAGGTGTGTAAAATTATGAGGGGGTAAAATCATGAGATGTTAAGAATCTGCTTTGCTTTGTGGAGATAAAACAAGGTGCACAGGTATAAGATGGTTATCTGACAGTCTGCATCCCAGGCCGATGCTAAGCTTGGACTAGAGGAATTGTTACCAATTATCTTAAAATGAATTAACCAGAGGCTTTGTTCACAAGAGGTTTGGAACTTCAATCTGGTAAATCTCAAGAGGGTGCTGCCAAAATACTATTAGCACATCTCCTGCCCAATCAGAGGCTCAAACACCCTCAAGCACTGGTACACAACTATCAAAACCGTACATCATTCCATTCCCAGACCATATGTTGGTTGATACGACCAGCTGGGTGTGCTTCTGATCCCTGCTTACAGGCAGTGACTGAAGCAGGAGCATCCAGCACAGAAAGTCATGCAGAACTGGTTATGAACTTCAGGAAGTGTAGTGGAGTATTGTACATGCCCCAATCAGCATCAGTGGTGTCGGTGGAAATAATTGAGAGCTTCAAGTTCCTTGGTATTAATATTATCGTGTCGTGGATAAACTGCATTGATACGACAGCTATTAAGGCACAGCAACATCTCTAATCCTGAGGAGACTATCTTACAAACTTCTATTGATGCACCATACAAAGCATACTGCTAATTTGTATCACAACTTTTGTTTGAGAATAGTCCTGCCAACGACTGCAAGAAATTACAGAATTGTAGATGTAGCCAAGTCCATCACAGAGATCAGGCCTCACTCCCATCGAACACGTACTCAGTCCACCAAAGCCGGCAGGATCTCCTGGTTGCTATCCATTTTAAGTCCGTTTGCCATTCCCACATTGACCTTTCTGTCATGTATACAGCGGCTTTCAAAAGTTTTCATACCCCTTGAACTTTTCCACATTTTGTCACGTTACAACAAGAAACGTAAATGTATTTTATTGGGATTTTATGTGATAGACCAACACAAAGTGGCGCATAATTGTGAAGTGGAAGGAAAATGATACATGGTTTTCAAATTGTTTTACAAATAAAAAACTGAAAAGTGTGGCGTGCAAAAGTATTCAGCCCCCTTTACTCTGATACCCCTAAATAAAATCCAGTGCAACTAATTGCCTTCAGAAGTCACCTAATTAGTAAATAGAGTCAACTTGTGTGCAATCTAATCGCAGTATAAATACAGCTATTCTGTGAAGGCCTCAGAGGTTTATTTGAGAACATTAGTGAACAAACAGCATCATGAAGCCCAAGGAACACACCAGACAGGTCAGGGATAAAGTTGTGGAGAAGTTTAAAGCAGGGTTAGGTTATAAAAAAATATCCAAAGCTTTGAACATCTCACGGAGCACTGTTCAATCCATCATCCGAAAATGGAAAGAATATGGCACAACTGCAAACCTACCAAGACATGGCCGTCCACCTAAACTGACAGGCTGGGCAAGGAGAGCATTGATCAGAGAAGCAGCCAAGAGGCCCATGGTAACTCTGGAGGAGCTGCAGAGATCCACAGCTCAGGTGGGAGAATCTGTCAACAGGACAACTATTAGTCGTGCACTCCACAAATCGGGCCTTTATGGAAGAGTGGCAAGAAGAAAGCCATTGTTGAAACAAAGCCATAAGAAGTCCCGTTTGCAGTTTGCCACGAGCCATGTGGGGGACACAGCAAACATGTGGAGGAAGGTGCTCTGGTCTGATGAGACCAAAATTGAAGTTCTTGCCTAAATGCAAAACGCTATGTGTGGCGGAAAACTATCACTGCACATCACCCTGAACACACCATCCCCACTGTGAAACATGGTGGTGGCAGCATCATGCTGTGGGGATGCTTTTCGTCAGCAGGGACAGGGAAGCTGGTCAGAGCTGATGGGAAGATGGATGGAGCCAAATACAGGGCAATCTTGGAAGAAAACCTGTTAAAGTCTGCAAAAGACTTGAGACTGGGCGGAGGTTCACCTTCCAGCAGGACAACGACCCTAAACGTACAGCCAGAGCTGCAATGGAATGGTTTAGATCAAAGCATATTCATGTGTTAGTATGGCCCAGTCAAAGTCCAGACCGAATTCCAATTGAGAATCTCTGGCAAGACTTGAAAATTGCTGTTGACAGTTGCTCTCTGTCCAATCTGACTGAGCTTGAGCTATTTTGCAAAGAAGAATGGGCAAAAATGTCAATCTCTAGATGTGCAAAGTTGGTAGAGACATACCCCAAAAGACTTTCAGCTGTAATTGCAGCGAAAGGTGGTTCTACGAAGTATTGACTCGGGGGGCTGAATACTTTTGCACGCCACACTTTTCAGTTTTTTATTTGTAATAAAATTTGGAAACCATGTATCATTTTCCTTCCACTTCACAATTATGCACCACTTTGTGTTGGTCTATCACATAAAATCCCAATAAAATACATTTACGTTTGTGGTTGTAACGTGACAAAATGTGGAAAAGTTCAAGGGGTATGAAAACTTTTGCAAGACACTGTATCTGTTCTAGTGAATAGCATACAAAGCACTTTTCACTCTACCTCTACAAAAACCTTTCACAGTAGCTCGGTACACTTAACTGAAACCCCCCTGTTCCCCCCCCCCCCCCCCCCCCGTGTTTTGAGAGGTGGGGGACAATGTTTTGTGACCTGGGCTCCACAGCCAATCCCAGGTCGGCTCGCTTGCCCCAGGTCTGGCTGTAGCATCCAGGTTGGCTCGCCTGCCCCACACTGCAAAGACGTGCAGGTTTGTAGGTTAAGTGTTTCAATAAATTTTAAATGGTCCCTGGTGTGCCGGAAGGTACTGGTGTATGTGGTGATTGCTGGCCGGCGCTGAAACGATGGGCCAAAGGACCTGCCGTTCCCAGGTCGCCTGCGCACCCAGGTCAGCTCACCTGCGCCGGGACTGGCTATAGCGCCTAGGTCGGATGGCTGGTCTGGCTGTAGCACTCCGATCGGCTCGCTTGCCCCATGCCTGGCTTTAGCATCCAGGCCGCCTGTGTGCCCGGGATTGGCTGCAGTGCCCAGGCTACGATTTTTGGCCAGGTTACTCACCGTTCCCCTGTGCTGCGAGTGCAACGTAAATTGTATACGTTGGTGGTATATTGTAAAAGATATCGAGGTTTAAAAATCTTTAAAACTGCACATGAGCAGATTGCTGTCAGTCGTCGCCATGCAGAATGATCTCCTCTCCTGTCACTCAGGAAGGGGCATCGCCGGGACAGCGGACACGGCCGCACTGATTGGCCGCATTCGCTGTCCTTCACCAGCAGCGCCCGCCTTGCCCGGTGTGCACGGCCAAAGCTAGTTGGCCGGAAGTGGCCGGAGGAGACAGCCCCAGCTGCCGCGGCTTGCGGACCGGCTTCCACGGCTTCCCCACGGCCCAGCATCCCCGCGGCCCGGCATCCCCGCAGCACAGTCGCCATGACCTTGGCCCCGCAGCCACAGTCACCGTGACCCAGGCCCCGTAGCCACAGTCACCGTGACCTTGGCCCCGCAGCCACAGTCACCGTGACCTTGGCCCCACAGCCACAGTCGCCGTGACCTTGGCCCCGCAGCCAGAGTCGCCGTGACCTTGGCCCCGCAGCCACAGTCGCCGTGACCTTGGCCCCGCAGCCACAGTCACCGTGACCTTGGCCCCGCAGCCACAGTCACCGTGACCTTGGCCCCGCAGCCACAGTCACCGTGACCATGGCCCCGTTGCCACAGTCACCGTGGCCCACAGCTGCAGCCACTGCTTCAGCACGCAAGGAGGGAAAGGAGTGGCAACCTCGAGATCCTGGGGAGGTGAGGAGGGAGAGTGCTGGGGATGAGGGGAAATGAGCCATGCCTGCGCAGTTGGGGGCTATGGGTGTCTGGTGGAATATTGCGTTGGGGAACGGGTTATGTTGGGGGACCAGGCCTCCCGTGTGACAGGGACCCAACGGGTCCCACTCAGTCTAGTGCGTTAACTGCTATGTTTCCTATATTGCATGAGTGGCTGCACTTTAGAAGCTATGAAGTATTATGGAATGTCCCAAATAGAACATGAAAATCATCATATTAAATTATAGTTTTTCTTTGCCATCAAACAGAGACCATATCCCTGTGAAGCAGTCAACAAATTGTCAGTAGTCATATTGGTTTGCATCTGTGTGCTGCATCATAAGCTAAAAGAAGAGCACATGCGTAAGTACTGGGTAATAATTTTGCGACCAGTTGACACTGAATGCAACATTCCATTATATCAGTCCATGACTCCAAAATAAATGCATAACCTCATAATCCAGGAGTGATTTTCAACCCTAGAAACAAATGATAGCGATAAACATTTAATTCACGATAATGCATGCTTCCTCACTCCCACAGCTTTGTATTTTTAAATGTTGTGGTTACGGTCTGTAATAAGATGTTAGAATTGCTGTTTTTCTAAGTCCACATTGCGTTTATTGCAAGATTTGATTATGGAACGGAAACCTGAAATACGATTCCTTTTTAAAAAATAAATAAATTAAACATAATTTTGCAAGGGAATTACTACCAAAATCTAAGATGGCTTAACATAATGGGATGTGGGAACTCAGTTTATATATGCAGTCTGATATTTGGAAGGGCTAACCGAATCAGAATAAATGACTCCAGTATCATGCATTTGCTCAATTGCTTCTGCTTCCTCTGCAGTTTCTGTGAAAGTGTTGCATTCTGGCAGCCACCACACGGAATGCAGAGAACTGTCTTACTGAATGGATTTAACGTTCTACTCTGACAAGACGAGATAATACAAAACTAATATGCTGCTAAGTGATGCTCCCTCATCAAATTTGAGTATATTAAAAACAGGTAGGAAATTATCTTTATTTATGAAATATAGAATACTTAATCTCAAGTGTATATTTGGATATTTCTAGTCATGTTTTCATTATTTCTACTTGGATACCTAAAATTCTTACTAATTTATTGTTGTCATTTGGAAAGGCTAATGCAGGATAAATTTCTGAAGCGATGCAGAGAATTGCATCCACTGCTTATATTTTAAATATCACATAACATCAGCATCACGTATATAAATGTCAAATGATGCTGTTTTCCAGCCTTGAGGAGATTCAGAGCTGCAGCAATAAGTGCGGAAATCATCAGGCTTGTATAGGGACAGCCCCCTGGGACAGGGAGGTACAGCTGCAGAATTGACAACGCTTTGCTGAGCACTTTGCTTGATATGTGTGGTAGTAGTGTGTTTTGTGTGTACGTGGGGAGGATGGGGAAAGAAAGAGGTTGGGTTAATAGCCCAAGTAGCAGGGAGACTGAAGCTGGTTGGCTGCAGCTGTCTGGTGCCCAGAGAGAGGCAGAGGGTGGAACGGAAATGAAGTGTGCAGTATCTCACTGTAGCAACTGTTGTTTGTGCTGGGATATGGTGAATCAGTGATTGGCTTACGGACTGTTACTACAAACCTAATCATGAGGGGTTTGCACTCGATTTAGTCAGCTTGTGAAGTATGATTCCTGCTCAGACCATTATTGTACAGGTAACGTACTGAGATGCTCTTTCTGTTACTAAGCAAATAGTGTGTCCTTGGTATGATTTATGTTTAAAATTACAATGAAAAACGGATTTTACTGCCTTCTAGTACAGCTCCAGGCAATGCATCAGTGTTGATGTTGTGCATTGACAAGCAATAGCTCTTAAACAATGATTTAACAGTGTGAGATTGGGATATGTTTGGATCTAGGATAGCCAGGACTACTTTGCAGGTGAAAAGCTAGCTGAGCACTTTTGTTCCAGCAGTTCCGTGAATGATATGGTAAAAACACTAGAAAACCATTGCACCACTAACAAGAAATTGACACTCGAGTGTAATCTAAGTGAAACATGTGTAATGTGGCGATGAAAAGCATTTGTACAAGGAGATGATTACAATATTTTAAAGATGGAAATAATAACAGAAGAGCTGTGTTTCCTCTTGCCAGAGAGGTATGATCTGCATAAATAACACAACCACTGAACAGAACACTGCCAGGTTATGTTGCGGCAGGTCTATTTTTCCAGACTTGATGGCTTATTGAAAAGGCAAACAATGCTCCTTACAGGCTTTTACGTTGTAAATCCTGACAGCATAAGAAAGTAACGGTAGTGTGTAATTAGAAGAGACGGGAGTCGCATTTACTACGAGCATTATGTGTGCTACAGATCAGGGTTGATTTAATATGTTTTCTGTAGTACTCAGCAGACGTAAGGACTGACAGCAGTATCATTCAGTGACAGGGACTACCAATCCTTCAGTGCAGGGTGGAAACCTCTTTTGTTGTCAACTGCTGTGCTTAATTGGCAAGGTTAGGACACCACAAATACAACCTTAGCTTGAATAGGGTTTTGATCAGTCCCAAAAAAGTCAAAAAGATGTGCATCTATGTTTCTATGATTAAAATTGACTATAGTTAATATAATGGCACATTAAATAAGATTTTGTTTGTGCCCAATGTTAATTAAATTTCATTTACTTATTTTTCTAAGCAATATATGAATCTTATATGAAAATTTCATTTTGCTCAGATATGACATTTGAAAGAACAAATGTTGATGCATTTTATGCTGGAAAATGTATGCATTCACAAACATTGGAAATTATTACTACAGGATTATGTGAAATACACATTGGCTGTAATTCAAGAGCCCATGTTGTTAAACCAGTGCCCAACTCTTCCATATCCTCCGAGTGTCAATCATTGGATTGTCTTGGAGTCAGATTAGTCGTCCAAATCTTCTACATGACCGCAATATAAAGATGATGATCAATGATTTCATGTCACTTGGTCCAAAACAGAATTTTTAATAAAGTAATTGATATTTTTACAGTGGTGATACTTTGTCATTTCTAAGAATTACGATGACAGCCTGGAAAAATATGTATGTTTGAGAACAATTTAAAATTATTTAAAAGATTTTAGATTACTGTTTTTGTACAAGAAACCAGCATTCATTTTTAGAAATGGCTCCTGTTAACTTTTAATATTCTGTTTCTCTTTGACATAATTATTTAATAATCTTCAAAAAACTAAGCACATACTAAAAGTTTTACGTTTAAAAATGTGACAGGCAGAGCTTTACACTTCTTGTGATACTTTTGAAATGGCCGCGGTTTTCATGTAAGGAAATGGAAAATAATTACAGCTTCTAACTTTTATAAGATTAATTTTATAAGATTGATTTTACATTTATTCACAACGTTCCTGCGTTGTATCCAACATTAATAGTGTAAAATGGGTATAGGATGCTGCCGGTTTTTCCTGTTAACTGCAGTATTTTGTGGCCCTGTGGAAATAATAGCTTTGGTTTTACTATTTGGAAAGAAGCATGCTGCCTGTGGCAAAGAACAGCTATAACCTCATTATGCAAAGGAAGCTCAGGCAAGCACATTCCCAAATATTCCACATTAGAATATTAGATTATATGAAATGGCTGCTTATAAAAGCTTTACTTCGAATGGATTAAATGATTGCAATAGTGACCAATTTTTACTCTTTTACAATGCATGTAATGCGCATTATTATATGTAAAGTGTGGTAACATCTGTTGTCAAAATGAGAATTGCAATATATGCTTATTATTTGGACTGGTAAATTCCTGTTTGTTAGATTAATAATTCTGTGTGCTGGTTTTCCTTTTTGTTGTAATGGTGCACAAGATGCAATCTAATTTAGTATTCAGACCATGGAGTCTCTCAAATTAAGAATGTAACCTGTGCATATTTATTCATTGCCATTCAATAGAAGCACTGGGTCCGTTATTACCAAGATGTAAATAGGCCAGTTGTTGGCTAGTTATCTGATTTTACTTATTCCACATTTCTTGAAACAAAATGGAGTAAAAAATAAAATTAGATTCAACATTTCTCTCTCTTCACTCTTCCCCAATGAAGGTAGGGTTTAAAAATATTTTATTCCATCTCTTTCCCCCCACTCCCCACTTTTCTCTTCCTCGGTCTGTCTAAGACGGAGGCAATTTATAGATATTTCCTACACCGAACACACATCTGCCCATTTGGACATTCTTCGGCAGGTTGGCAGTTACTTGCTGGCCGCTGGGCTGCTTTTGTTCCACATGCCAAATCAGAACACCATGGCAAAGTTGTTCTGTTGGAAAATGTTCCTCTTGCCCGAAATTTAACTCTGGAATTAATAGCTGAACATGCAACATCTTATTCTAGTATAAAAATTGTCTCTTTGGCCATGCAATACAGAATGCAATTAAATGTGCAAGACATCCTTCAGTGCACATCATGTAATGATTGAATGAATGAGGGAGAAATGGTGCCTGTTATGTGCAATTTAGTAGAGTAGCCTGATAGAAACTCGTATAAATTTGAGTATAAACTCGTTTCAGCAAATAATGAGTGGATCTCCTGTGTTATCTGAAATCTAGACTACATTTAACAGCTAGCTTGATTTTTCACTTTGAGAGGAGTGCTTTAAATCTGTACTGTCTAGTCGATTAGCTACTAGCCATTGGCAAACGCTAAATAGAGCAAACAAAATCAGCCTCTCTGAAAACTTCAAAGATAATGGGAAGGAATTACTTTCTTGTGAGAGGTATTTTGATACAGAACACTGAAGTTTTATCTGCATTACGATAAACATGCAATAGAAACAAAATAAAATTATCTGAACATTCAGTGCATCATCCTCCATACATAAAGTTGATGCTGCAATCTGGCACATCTTCCCCTTCCCTTCCCTATTCAGTATTACAAAGAGATCGTTCCCTTCACGGCTCGCTAGTTTACTTTTCCATTGCTACCAACATTCATACCCTTTCTAACCATATAACATATAACAGTTACAGCACGGAAACAGGCCTTCTCGGCCCTTCCAGTCCGTGCCGACCATTTATTTTCCCCTAGTCCCATCTACCTGCACTCAGACCATACCCCTCCATTCCCTTCCCGTCCATATACCTATCCACTTTACTTTTAAATGTTAAAATCAATCCTGCCTCCACCACTTCTGCTGGAAGATCATTCCACACAGCCACCACTCTCTGAGTAAAGAAGTTCCCCCTCATGTTACCCCTAAACTTCTGTCCCTTAATTCTCATGTCTTGCCCTCTTGTTTGAATCTTCCCTCCCCTCAATGGGAAAAGCTTATCCATGTCAACTCTGTCTATCCCTTTCATCATTTTAAAGACATCAATCAAGTCCCCCCTTAACCTTCTGCGCTCCAAAGAATAAAGACCTAACTTGTTCAACCTTTCTCTGTAACTTAGTTGCTGGAACCCAGGCAACATTCTAATAAATCTCCTCTGCACTCTCTCTATTTTGTTGACATCCTTCCTATAATTAGGCGACCAAAATTGTACACCATACTCCAGAATTGGTCTTACCAATGCCTTGTACAATTTTAACATTACTTCCCTACTCCTATATTCAATGCTCTGATTTATAAAGGCCAGCACACCAAAAGCTTTCTTTTTCACCCTATCTACATGCGATTCCACCTTCAGGGAACTATGCACAGTTATTCCTAGATCCCTCTGTTCCACAGCATTCCTCAATTCCCTACCATTTACCATGTATGTCCTATTTTGATTTGTCCTGCCAAGATGTAGCACCTCACACTTATCAGCATTAAACTCCATCTGCCATCTTTCAGACCACTCTTCCAAATGGCCCAAATCTCTCTGTAAACTTTGAAAATCGACTTCCTTATCCACAGCACCCCCTATCTTAGTATCATCTGCTTACTTACTTATCCAATTTTCCACCCCATCATCTAGATCATTGATGTACATGACAAACAACAGTGGACCCAACACAGATCCCTGAGGCACCCCACTGGTCACCGGCTTCCAACCTGACAAACAGCCATCCACCATTACTCTCAGGCATCTCCCATTCAGCCACTGTTGAATCCATCTTGCTACTCTGCCATTTACACCCAAAGATTGAACCTTCTTAACCTTTCTCATGATACCATCCCAATAACTGCAAAAGATGCCACTCCTACTTTTTACCTCTTCCCTTCCCATAGGCACAAACTTGGACAACACGCAAAAACATAAATCCACTAAATTCTACACGGCAGTAAAAAGAAAAAGATTACAAAAAGACATGACGTTAATGCAAAACACAGGTAGAAAACAAGTCCATGTGGTGTAAGAGGTGGTTCAAAGTGTTCTGTTGTTGAGGTGGGATTACAGTTGTGCAAATTGGTTATCAGAATCAGATAGTTATAGGGACATAGCTATTCCTAAACCTGGTAGTGTGCAGTCTCTGGTTACTGTAACTCTCATCCTAAGGTAGCAGCGAGAAAAAAGCAACAGGTGGGGATCCTTGATGATAGATGCTGCTTTCTTGAGGCAACGTCTTAAATAGATGGCTTTGATGGTGGGGAGCGCTGTCTCCATGATGGACTGGGCTGCATCTGTCCCTCTGTACAGCCACTTGCATTCCTGTGTCATACCAGACCATGATGCCAATAGTCAGAATACTGTCTACAATGGATCTCTGAATATTGTCAGTGACGTACAAATCTCATTAAATGTCCAAGAAAGAAAAGATATTAGCACATCTTCTTCATGATAAAATCTATGTGCTTGGCCCAGGACAGGTCATCGAGATGTCAATGCCTAGGAATTTGAATCTGCTAACTCTCTTCACCACTGACCCACTGATTTGAAAACTGACACGTAGTCTCTTGAATTCCCCTTTCTGAAGTCAACAATTAGTTGCTTGGTTTTCTTGACTTTGATGGAGTGGTTATTGTTGCGACACCACTCAGTCAGGTCTTCTATCTCTCTCCTGTACTCCTTCCAGGTGAAGCAGCAATTCATTTTCCATGATAGAACTTGGTTTACTGCATTCATTGATCACGATGTGGTCTTCTCTATAGAAGAAGAACCAAATGCAGATACAGTGACCCTTTTGCAGAACTCTACTCAGTCAGCAAGAATAGACTGAAGCTTCCATTATTGACATGTTAATTCCCCAGTCCAATCTAATTCTGGACTCTTATTCTGGGTTGGGTCTCGACCCGAAACATCACCCATTCCTTCTCTCCGGAGATACTGCCTTTCCCGCTCAGTTACTCCAGCATTTTGTGTCTACCTTCGATTTAAACTGGCATTTGCAATTCTTCCCTACACACTTATTCTGAACTCTGTATGTTTGGCCTCTGACAAATACCTAACACCAGCCAATGTAGGCTTGATTTACAGTATCTTGTGTTATCACTGGACAGGTCAAAATTGAACTCATCATTTTCAGAGAACAAGCCTTTCCAGTGTTTATCATATTTGATGAAATGTGATTAACTT
Organism: Raja brachyura; assembly: GCA_963514005.1. The sequence goes on from OY740782.1 coordinate 40,211,790, forward strand.
GTGACATTAAGTTAGTTCCATACATACTGCCTGACCTGCTGGCATCTCTGGCAATCGTGCTTATCTTAGATTTTCAACAGCTCTAGTGTTCAATGTATCACCTTAACCTTAAATTCTCTGTGTCTTTCTTGTTCTCTTTCTCTTCTCCCCACTCTTATTCCCCCCCACCTGCTCTCATTTCTCCCCCATCCTGCTCTCATTCCTCCCCCAACCCCACTCTCATTCCTCCCCCAACCCCACTCTCATTCCTCCCCCCACCCTGCTCTCATTCCTCCCCCATTCTCATCCACCACCATACCACCACTTTCATTTAACTCATTAGATCTCCTCCTGAGAGATTATCTGTAATTCACAAACACCTCAATCTTTGCTTCACAGTCTTTCTTGATCTCCAACCTATCAAATCTCCCTTTACCCTCTCCACCACCTCCACCTGCTCCATCTCTGCAACATAAAATATGGTCTTACCTTTGCCTGATTCTGGAGAAAGGTCATCAAAGTGAAAGAATAGCTCTTGCTTCTTTAAATGCAGATGTCTCTCTGTCTCTCAGGTTTCCAGTTTCTATTTTTTAGTTAGATTGTTAGCCTGCTAATGTGGGCAGTAAATAGGACCTGAAAACACAAATAGAGACATTATTATGACTTCTAGTGGAATAGTTCATTGACAATGTGGCAAAGCTCCAGCTGAAATTTTATTTTTCAGTTTGTTTATCCTCCTCACTGCAGTAATAGCTTGCTACTCTTAATATTTCTAATAGCTATTTGTAATTTTTATTTTACTTATGTAAATGTGACCTGCTTCACCAATCAGAGGCTGTTATGTAAGGAAGTCCACACTGACATTCTTCATCTTAGAAGTATGTCCTCTTCACTTTCAACAGTCTTTGTTACTTAATAATCTCATTTTAAAAGTAAGGATGAAAATAGATACTCCAGATCTGTAATTGAATGTCTGATGATTCTCACATGCACAGTCTCTCAAAGAAAGGTAAGCTGATACCTTTGGTACATGACATTGGTTTTCTTGAACTTTTCATTAACCCTCGGTATTTGGGGAGCTGTATTTCCCAGAGGAAGGATAGAGTTGGGTCCGATGCGACACCAGTTCTTGCCTTTTCTGTGATTTGCAACAATCTACAGACGGATTTGTGCTTGTCAGCTGAAAATGCAACAGAATATAGAGGGGAAAACTGCAGGCTATTTTGGTTGTTTAATCTTGAGTATGATGTTTCAACATTAATAGTGACAGCTATCTTTCATTCTACTGAGGATATAGTGCCCTGCAGCAATAGGTATTGGCATTGCATTTCCATTCCTGTGTTGTGGCAGTGGGAGAGCAACATTTCATGTATAGATATGTCAACAGAGGGAGGTCATTTAAAATGTGTTGGGGATATTTAGAAGGGTGTGTTTGCTTGAAAACAAGAGAGACTCAAAGATTATTTTCCCACTGTGAAAATGCAACTACCTGGAAAGTAAATGCCAGTTAGTAGCACTGCAATGTACCACTAGTACTGTACATTGCCGTCTTTTCAAAATTCTATACATCTTTTGTTGTTTCCCAAGTTACAGTTTAGCAACTGCACTGCACTTGTATTTTCCCAGGAATGCAAATATTTCCAACACAAATATGGTTGATTACTGATACCTAGGATGCCCGTTCACTAAACATATGACAATCAATGTTCCCTTGTACTTTTGGAGAAGCATCTGGATGATTATTATTTTATTCAATCCCTAATTGCTCTTGAGAAGGTGGTGGTGAGGCTCTTCTTTAATTGCTGCAGCTCTTGTGCTGAAGGTATTCCCACAGTAGTGTTTCAGTAGGGAGATCCATGACTTTGAGGCAGCGATACTGAAAGATGGGCAAGAAATTTCCAATTCAGCATGGCGTGTGTCTCGGAGAAGTAATATGCTATAGCATTCCTATTTCTCTGTTGTTTTTGTCCTAGATGTTAGAAGGATCAGGTTTGAGAGATGCTAAAGAATACGTGTGATATAAGTACAGTGCACTTTTTAGAGTGAGCATCAGTGAGAAGGTTAACAGTAAGGAAACATTTGGAAAGTGGTGAAATCATTGGACAAAGTCAGCATGGATTTACGAAAGGTAAATCATGTCTGACGAATCTTGTGGAATTTTTCGAGGATGTAACTAGTAGCGTGGATGGGGGAGAACCAGTGGATGTGGTGTATCTGGACTTCCAGAAGGCTTTCGACAAGGTCTCACATAAGCGATTAGTATATAAACTTAAAGCATATGGCATTGGGGGTTCAGTATTGATGTGGATAGAGAACTGGCTGGCAAACAGGAAGCAAAGAATAGGAGTAAACGGGTCGTTTTCACAATGGCAGGCAGTGACTAGTGGGGTACCGCAAGGCTCAGTGCTGGGACCCCAGCTATTTACAATATACATAAATGATCTGGATGAGGGAATTGAAGGCAATATCTCCAAGTTTGCGGATGACACTAAGCTGGGGGGCAGTGTTAGCTGTGAGGAGGATGTTAGGAGAATGCAAGATGCCTTGGATAGGCTGGGTGAGCGGGCAAATGATTGACAGATGCAGTATAATGTGGATAAATGTGAGGTTATCCACTTTGGTGGCAAAAATAGGAAAACCGACCACTATCTAAATGGTGGCCGATTAGGAAAAGAGGAGATGCAGCGTGACCTGGGTCTCATGGTACACCAGTCATTGAAAGTAGGCATTCAGGTACAGCAGGCAGTGAAGAAAGCCAATGGTATGTTAGCTTTCATAGCAAAAGGATTTGAGTATAGGAGCAGGGAGGTTCTACTTCAGTTGTATAGGGTCTTGGTGAGGCCACACCTGGAGTATTGCGTACAGTTCTGGTCTCCAAATCTGAGGAAGGACATTATTGCCATAGAGGGAGTGCAGCGAAGGTTCACCAGACTGATTCCTGGGATGTCAGGACTGTCTTATGAACAAAGACTGCATAGACTCGGTTTATACTCTCTAGAATTTAGGAGATTGAGAGGGGATCTTATAGAAACTTACAAGATTCTTAAGGGGTTGGACAGGCTAGATGCAGGAAGATTGTTCCCGATGTTGGGGAGGTCCAGGACAAGGGGTCACAGCTTAAGGATAAGGGGGAAATCCTTTAGGACCGAGATGAGAAGGAATTTTTTCACACAGAGAGTGGTGGGTCTCTGGAACTCTCTGCCACAGAGGGTAGTTGAGGCCAGTTCATTGGCTATATTTAAGAGGGAGTTAGATGTGGCCCTTGTGGCTAAGGGGATCAGAGGGTATGGAGAGAAGGCAGGTACGGGATACTGAGTTGGATGATCAGCCATGATCATATTGAATGGCGGTGCAGGCTCGAAGGGCCGAATGGCCTACTCCTGCACCTAATTTCTATGTTTCTATGTAAGTTCTAGTTTATAGCATTATGACTAACAACTTTGGTAACAACATTGGTGATTCATAGGATGCTGTTGGTACAGCGGTTGGTGCAATTGGGTTTGCCCAGATTTTTATGGTGTTTGTAACAAATAGTTTATATCATGTGTACTGACTTTCATAAAAAGTCAGTTCTTCATGTGTACATATCTGTCAACTTGGAGCACTAATGAATGTCATCACTGTCCAGTTGTAATCCTTGATGTGAGCACTAATGAATGTCATCACTGTCCAGTTGTAATCCTTGATGTACAGCTATATAGTTGTAGCGGTATGACTAACACTTAAACCTTTGTCAAGTCAGGTTAAGTTGAGTTGATTGTCATATACACAAACAGTGAGGTATAGGAACAGTGAAAATCTTCCTTGCATCATCATCATAGGCACACAGGCTCAGACAACACACAAATGTATATTGCACATCAATTATGCATAAATACAAGGCAGTAAAAAGGATTGTGCTAAAACAGAACATTAGTTCAAAACACAATTAGAAAATAAGTCCCATGAATGTAAGTGGTGGTGCACAGTATTCTGTTGCCGAGATAGAATATGAATTAGAGTTATGCAGGTTGGTTAAATACCTTGATAGTTGTAGGAAAGCAGTTGTTTCTGAACCTGGTGGTGCGGCACTTTAGCTTGCTGTACCTCTTGCCCAATGTTAGCAGCAGGGCAAAGACCTTATACGGATAGTGGGGATCCTTGATGATAGATCTAATTATTAGTTGTTAGTTTAGTTTATTGTCATGTGTACCGAGTGAAAAACGTTTTTGTTGCGTGCTATCCAGCCAACAGAAAGACTATAGATGATTACAATCAAGATGTCTTCAGTATCTAGGATAGAACTGTGGATGCTGGTATATACCAAAGATAGACACAAATGCTGGATAACTACTATCTTGAACCTCGGACTATCTTTGATCAGACTTTCTGGCTTTATCTTGTATTACACGTTTTCACGTTATTCCCTTTATCATGTATCTGTACACTGTGGATGGCTTGATTGTAATCATGTATTGTCTTTCCACTGATTAGTTAGCATGCAACAAAAGCTCTTCACTGTACCTTGATACATGTGACAATAAACTAAACTCAACTGAACTCAACTCAGTGGATCAGGCAGCATCTCTAGAGATAAAGATGTAACGTTTTGGGTCAGTGTCCGAAGAAGTTGTTCCATGCCAAAACATCACCTATTCTTTTTCTCCAGAGATGCTGCCTGACCCGCTGATTGACTTCAACATTTTTCAGCTAAGCTGTCCACAGTGGTGCATTCTTGAAGAATGTATTCTGCATGAAGAATGTTGCATACATGCATTCTTGATGCAGCACCTCACGTGGATGTGCCTGTAATGAACCAGACTGAGTATGATGGGAAAATAAGTTCACTTTGTGAATTCTTTGTGAAGTATACAAACTGTTGGAATAAACCTGGCCTGTTTCACATGTGCAGCATTTAAGTTCAAACCGTGAGTCTTATGATTTAGTATAAGAAATGACAAATTGGGACAGTAAATCAAATATGAAATTGTTGGAAGTCAGTGTTACATATTCATGTTAAAGTAGCTTCTTTGCTAATAAAGATTAAGTTGTACTAAAGCTTGATTTAGTGTCTCTTTGTTCAGCATGTTAGTTGATATCCTGATGGGCCTATCCCACTTAGGTGACTTTTTAGGCGAGTGCAGGAGACTCTGCGCTCGCCACATGGTCGCCACATGTTCGCTGATGGTCTCTGGTGAGTCCCCTTCATGGTCGCGAGGACTTCCTGCATTCTGGGAACTAGTCGCAGCCTCAGTATGGTTGCCGCATATTTTTCAACATGTTGAAAATTTTTCAGCAACCAATAATTGGACGCCATGGAGAAAATCGATAATCCTCTAGTTGTAGGTGCACTGTAGTGGGGTCGCCATGTCGTTATGAGTAGTCAAGGTAGTCGTAGGTAGTTTTAGTTAATCGCCTTTGCTGACCGGTCATTTTCATTGGCTCATTGGGGAAAAAAAACGTAAGCAGGTGTTTTTAGAACAAAGGATAACCGGCCGGTAATGTTAAATGTCCGCCAAACTTCACAGCTGTGTATCTCTGGCTTATTAAAAGTTGTCTGGCTTCTTAAATGTTTTCTCCCCCATTCTCCCCACTTCTCCCCTCTTACTTTACACCAGGGACGTGTGATCAGGGGAGGCAGAGCCTCACCTGTCATACTTCCAATGAAAATAGCTGTTAAGAAAAGTAAAGGAAAATAATAATAAAATAAAATAAATATAACGAGTTTTCCACTGATCTGTTATAAATGTAATTTCTATATACATCTAATCATTTTTTATAGTCAAAATTGCCAAATTTGCGCAGCTCCGCTGCAAATACAGGGAGAGATGAGAGGTGAGGCAGCGACGAGCTGAGCCTCCCCTCTGATTGAGCAACCCCTCAGAAAGTGCATGGAGCGTAGGCAATAAGCCTGTGCCTGATACTATCTCTATGTATGCCACCAATGTAATGTGTGTAAACCCCTTCATTACATGTCCTCACCTTCCATAGTCCAGGTAACGTATTTCACATAGAAATATATTAAATTTGTGCTCGCTGGTCTCATCATAAAACTGCAATGAAAAAGCACCAGGGAAGGCAGCAATCACATCTGCCTCACAAGGGGTCGTGTCTTGAGCCCATTGGAGGAAGAGCGAGCATCAATTACGTAGGCTCAGCCCACGTAATTGACGCTACCTAACTCTCCCTCCACATTAGCAGCAGCAGCGCAATACTGCATTGGGAAGCATTGGGAAGGTAGACTTTGTCGGTACATTAGAAAGTTATTAAATGTTTTTAAAATAGATCTACAATTATCACAATAATCAATTTTTGTACTTCTGTACATTTTTGTTTTTGTTCTTGTAAGGCAGGAGTCTCCAAAATATGGCCCGCGGAAAACATAGAAAATAGGTGCAGGAGGAGGCCATTCGGCCCTTCGAGCCAACACCGCCATTCATTGTGATCATGGCTGATCGTTCGCTATCAATAACCCGTGCCTGCCTTCTCCCCAAATCGCTTGATTCCACTAGTCCCTAGAGCTCTATCCAACTCTCTCTTAAATCCATTCAGTGATTTGGCCTCCACTGCCCTCTGTGGCAGGGAATTCCATACATTCACAACTCTCTGGGTGAAAACATTTTTTTCTCACCTCAGTCTTAAATGACCTCCCCTTTATTCTAAGACTGTGGCCCTTGGTTCTGGACTCGCCCAACATTGGGAACAAAAAACATTGGGCACATCACTCAACATTGGGCACATCAACCCTTCACAAGATTTTTCAAGCTCACATTCGAATCGGGGAAAGCGGTGGCCTGGGGCTGCTCTTAGTGTTGTTACCGGTTAGATCCCTCGAATTGTCAGAGCTAAGACATCACAGGGCCGCCGTGAAGAAGGGTGCAATGGTGCGGTGGGGAGTTCGGTGACAGTCAGAATGGGACGGCTATGGGTTATAACGTGTCATCGTTCCTCTCTCACTTCTCACTCTCTATCCCTTCTCTCTCTCCCCCTTCTCTCGCTCCACTTTCTCTCTCTCTCCCCCCTTTCTCTCTCTCTCTCTCCTTCTCTCTCTCCCCCCTTTCTCTCTCTCTCCCCTTTCTCTCTCTCTCCCTTCATTCCCTCTCTCCCCTTCTTTCTCTCTCCCCCCCTTCTCCCTCTCTTCCCTTCTCTCTCTCCCCATTCTCTCTCTCCCCATTCTCTCTCTCTCTCCTTTCTCCCTCTCTCTTCTCTCTCTCCCTTCCCTCTCTCCCTTATCTCCTCTCTCTCTCTCTCTCCCTTCTCTCTCCCTCTCCCTTCTCTCTTTCTTGGATAGGTTGGGTGAGTGGGCAAATGTTTGGCAAATGCAGTATAATGTGGATAAATGTGAGGTTATCCACTTTGGCGGCAAAAACAGGGGGGTAGATTATTATCTGAATGGCGGCCGATTAGGAAAAGGGGAGATGCAACGAGACCTGGGTGGCATGCATGGTACACCAATCATTGAAAGTAGGCATACAGGTGCAGCAGGCTGTGAAAAAAGCGAATGGTATGTTGGCATTCATAGCAAAAGGATTTGAGTACAAGAGCAGGGAGGTTCTACTGCAGTTGTACATGGTCTTGGTGAGGCCACACCTGGAGTATTGCGTACAGTTTTGGTCTCCTAATCTGAGGAAAGACATTCTTGCCATAGAGGGAGTACAGAGAAGGTTCACCAGACTGATTCCTGGGATGGCAGGACTTCTATATGAAGAAAAACTGGATAGACTCGGCTTTTACTCGCTGGAATTTAGGAGATTGAGGGGGGATCTTATAGAGGCTTACAAAATTCTTAAGGGGTTGGACAGGCTAGATGCAGGAAGATTGTTCCCAATGTTGGGGAAGTCCAGAACAAGGGGTCACAGTTTAAGGATAAGGGGGAAGTATTTTAGGACCGAGATGAGAAGATCTTTTTTCACACAGAGAGTGGTGAGTCTGTGGAATTCTCTGCCACAGACGGTAGTTGAGGCCAGTTCATTGGCTATATTTAAGAGGGAGCTAGATGTGGCCCTTGTGGCTAAAGGGATCCGGGGGTATGGAGAGAAGGCAGGTACAGGATACTGAGTTGGATGATCAGCCATGATCATATTGAATGGCGGTACAGGCTCGAAGGGCTGAATGGCCTACTCCTGCACCTATTTTCTATGATTCTATGATTCTCTCTCTCCCTTCTCTCTCTCCCCCTTCTCTCTCTCTCTTTCTCTTCTCTCTCTCTCCCTTCTCTCTCTCTCTCCCCTTCTCTCTCTCCTCTCTCTCTCCCCTCTCTCGCTCCCTTCTTTCTCTCTCTCCCTTCCCTCTCTCTCTCCCTTCCCTCTCTCCCTCCCTTCCCTTCTCGCTCTCTCCCTTCCCTCTCTCCCTCCCTTCCCTTCTCGCTCTCTCCCTCCCTTCTCACTCTCTCCCTCCCTACTCACCCTCCCTCCCTTCTCGCTCTCTCCCTCCCTTCTCGCTCTCTCTCCCTTCTCTCTCTCTCTCCCTCCCTCCCAGCCATGGCTCCACCCTTCTCTCTCCTCGGGGACATGGGGAGATCAATGCATGGAGAGAGAGCAGGGAGGGCATGGCTACTGATACCAGCCTGTGCCTCCCCAGCGATTGACCTCACCGCACGTCACTGCCTTACACTGTGCTAACTGTCTTAATTACAGCGCCAATGTTCCTGTTCATCGCGGTGTGTGTCTGTATCACATTGGCTTTGTACCGTGTGAATTTCAGACAGCACTCCCCCGCTTGCCCTGGTCCCTGCCTTCGCGATGTTTGTGTGTGTGTGTGTTCCACTCTGACAGTCACCGTTCCAATTCCTGGTTTTTCAGGTGAGTACCGGCAACTTGACAGTCACCGGCAGTCCGCTGAAAAATCATCTAAGTGGGACAAGCCCATTACAGGTTCGGGCTCAACATAGCAAAAATTTACCCAATCTATAAAAATTGTACTAAAGCAAAATCAAGTATTGAATTAGAACCTGTCTGTCATTATTCGGTCTCAGTTTTAAAAAAAATTTGTATGGGCTAGTCTACTGAGCATGTTGTTAACAACTTGTTATTTTATAAAAACATTACAAGGGCAGAGAAGCATATTGTGTTAGTAACTTCCTCCATTAACCCATTTGGAATCCCCTTTCAAGGATAGTTTATTTTGTTCTACCCAGTATTCCAGCTTTTCTCTCGTTCTCAAAACTAACTTGGTTTTCTTTCTTGAACAGTTTTGACAAGTGGTCCCAGACCTGAAACAATAACTTTTTCGCTTTCCACAGATAGTCTCTAGCCTACTGAGTGTTTCCAGTATTCTCTGTTTTTATTTCAGATTTCCAGCTTTTTCAATTTTTCAATTTTCTTTTACTGTTGCGTCATTGAGGTATGAATAGAAATCAGTTCCATTTTCAAGAAAAAGCATAATAAAAGAAACAGAAACAAACTTTGCCAAAAGAACAAAGGAAGTTTTAAGAAGGAGATATATGATGTCTTTGCATTAAACATGAATACAGGTGAAAATGAAAGTAAAGAAATTATGTTATTTGAAGATTGCTAAAATAACCTTGTACATGTTTTCAATAAGATTGTTCAGCCTTTTTAAAGCAGGTTAAAAGCCGGGTAAATAGCAACACTATGGGAATTGTGTTCACCATAGGAAAAGAGGATGCTGCTTGCATGGAAGTAGTGGATTCTCTGGTTGAGGACTACTTTTGTTTTCCAAATACATCCTTCACTTGGGTTTGAGCATAATAAGGACACAACTCAATCTTTGCTTAGGACACAACAGGATGTGTTTTGATAATCACAGTGATGGTGCAGTGAAAGAGTTGCTGCCTTCCATCCATCGATGGTCACTCGCAACGAGTATGACTGTCCTCTCCTCTCCATAGGGTCGTCTACTTGTGGGTCTGCAGATGTCTGTAGAGGCCTGTCCAGTGCAATCTGCTTCCAGTTGCTCGATGTGATGTGGAATTTCTTCAGACTGTTCTTGATATTGTCCTTAAAGTGTTTCTTTGGCCCGCCGGGGCTTGCCAACCTTCCTTCAGTTGAGAGGACAGGATCTGTTTCGGGAGACATGCATGGACATGCAGATTACATGGCCAGTTCATCAAGGTTGGTGCTGCATTATTGTGGTGGTGATGCTGGTCATGTTGGCTCCCTCCAAAATGCTGATGTTGGTGTGTTTGTCCTCCCAGCTGTTCCTCCCAGACACTAAAAGATGTGGATGAGTAAAGACCTCACAATGGAAGTATATAATTCCTTTAATGTATGAGTACAGACAGTTTAAATCAGTAATTTGCAGAGAATAAGGAGATGTGTTTATGTTATTCAAAACATCGATTTGACCATTTAAATTAATGGTGTGTGCAGATTGGCAGAACCCAGTTTAAAACTGAGGTAAGTGTTCATTATAGATTTCCCGGCATGCGTACCCCATTATGAGGAGTAACTTGAAATGCTCAGATTGTTATTGGAACAGAGGAGGTTAATAGCAGTTTTCAAATTACGAATAGCTCTGACAGAATAAATAAGTAAGGATAATTATCTCTGGCTGTGGAAATAATAGTGAGGCTTCCATGCAGGGGATAGCAGAAATTTCTTTGCATTGAAAAATCACTGAAATGGTTATAGAAGTATGCTAATTTTATCATTGAAATCAGAGAACTAGATTAAAATTAAGAAAAGCTGAGTTCAAATATTAAAATGGGAGTTTGAGAATTTTTGATTTTTTAAGTAAACTATTAAACTGAAAGACGATACTTTTAAATAAAGACCTTGAGGATATCAAACTGTCACAGGTTTGTTCCATGTTTCCATCCTGCCTGCCCTGAATGTGACTGCGATCTCGCATCTCCAACATACTCCATTTTTAACTTCCCTCTGTGGTAAACCAATATTTCACCCAGTCCTCTTGAAACCACTAAAAGGCACTACACACACTGCAGTGGTGTAACACGTCCCATCATCATATCCCAAACCATGTTCACCTTCGAAGAATAGAAGTAGAGAAGCTATGTCCAGCATTAATCCAGTTTAGTTTAGGGGTACAACACAAAAACAGACCCACCAAGACCATGCCGACCAGCAATCCTTGTACACTGGCACTCACCTACAACCCTGTAAGTCTTAGGAATGTGGGAGGAAACCGGAGCACCCAGAGAAAAACCCAGGCAGCTCACAGGGAGAACGTACAAACTCTGTCAGACAGCACCCATCGTCAGGATCGAACCCGGGTCTCTGGTGTTATAAGGTCATGCGATAGGAGTAGAATTAGGCCATTCGGCCCATCAAGTCTACTCCACCATTCAATCATGGCAGATCTATCTCTCCCTCCTAACACCATTCTGCTGCCTTCTCCCCATAACCTCTGACACCTTACTACTCAAGAATCTATATATCTCTGCTTTAAAATATTCACTGACTTGGCCTCCACTGTCTTTTGTGGCAAAGAATTCCACAGATTTACCACCCTCTGATTAAAGAAGGCAACACCTCTCGCATTGTGACACCGTGTTGGCCATGTCTGATGCGGACAAAAAAGGCTAGCACCAAGGTATTGCATCGGTGCCATTGTCAGCGTAGGTAGGAAATTAGTTTGCACTAAAGAAATAAAAAATCTGATTTTACAAAAATAAGCATCTGCAAATTCACTTACTCCTCGGAATTTACAAACTTAATGTGGAGCACTTTGAAAACCATGTAAACATGACAGAGAATATGTAAAATAATTGCATGATTAGATTCAGCAATGAGAAACTATGAAGTGTGATTTTAGATCAATTAACTAATTAGTGAGAGTCACTTTGGCCCACTACGTCCATATGGCCCATTGTACCCACCAAGATTAATCTCATTTGCCCACATTAGGTTTGTATCCTTCAATGTCTGTGTGATTCAAGTATTCGTGGAGATGCTTCTTCAATTTTATGAGAATATCTGTCTTCACCACTTCTTCAGACAGGACATTCTAGACTCCAACCATCCTTTGAATGAAAGGAATGACTACCCCAGATCCCCTCTAAGCCTTAAACCTCTCACCTTAATCCTATGCCCTCTCATCTTTGACTCCACCACTATGAGAAAAGATTTTACTATCTATCCCCTTCATAATTTTATAAATGTTTCTCAGATAACTCCTCAATCTCCTGAACACCAGGAAAAACAAACAGCCTATCCAGCCTCTCATTATAGGAATACGCCAATCCAGACAGTGAATTGTTGCATAGGAAGGAACTGCAGATACTGGTTTACACTGAGATAGAAGCAAAATGCAGGGGTAACTCAGCGGGACAGGCAGCATCTCTGGATAGAATGAATGGGTGATGTTTCGGGTCGAGAACCTTCTTCAGACTGAGAGTCAGGGGAGAGAGACACAGAGATATGGAAGGGTAAGGTGTGAAAATGAAAATTCAAAGGGGACAAAGTTCAAGGAAAATGTAGAATAGATCATTGTTAGCTAGGGGAAGGTGACAATGAAGCATACAGAGATAAAAGTGTAATCAGGAGGACAGTCAGCCTGGTCGGAGAACTAGAAAGGGAGACGGATGGAGAGAGAGGGAAAGCAGTGGTTACTTGAAGTTAGAGAAGTAAATATTCATACTGATGGGTTGTGGGCTGCCCAAGCGAAATATGAGATGCTGTTCCTCCAATTTGCGGTGGGCCTCACTCTGACAGTAGAGGATGCCCAAGACAGAAATGGCAGTATCAGAATGGGAGTGGGAGTTAAAGTGTTTAGCAACTGGGAGATCATGTGGGTTTAGGCAGACTGAGTTGAGGTGTTCAGCGAAATAATCGCCGAGCCTGCTCTTGATCTAGGTCCAATCTTTGCTGCACCTTCAGCAGCACAATCACAACCTTCCTGCAGTATGATGACCAGAATGGAATAAAACACTCCAAATGATGCCCAACTAATATTTTACAAATTTGTCATTATGTCCCAGCTCCTGTATTCTATGGCACCACTGATGGAGTCAAGCACCCCATTATGCTCCTCCATTACTTAATTCTGTAGAGCTGCTACTTTCAGCGATCTATGGGTTTGTACTCTTTGTTAATCAGCAGTCCAGAGGTCCCTGTGTACAGTGTACATCCTATCCTTGTTTGTTCTCTCAAACTGCATCACCACACACTGGAAGGGATTGAATTCCATTTGCCATTGCTCCTCCCAAAGAAAAATCTATAAATAATGAGTTGAGAAAACAAAAGATAAGAGGAGAAAATTTACTCAGCAGATTACTTTGCTTTGTCAGGTCTTTGTCATTACTTTAGACTTCCACTTATGTCTGTTTAAAATATTTGAGTTCACAAAGTTCCAACAGTGGAAGCTGATAAAAGTGCAGCAAAGGATTGCGCAAATTGAATGTCGTAGCCAACAGGATATCACCTTAACTACAGGGATTTAAAAAGTAGGGACTGAACAGTGGAAAGATTGAGAGGGAGAGTGAAACAATATAATTATATTCAAAGTTAAGTCAGATACTGACAAAGAAACAGACAAAAGGATATTTGGGAATGAAAAGAAAAGTGAAATTTTGTTTCCCCCAAAACTGAAAACCTCAAGTGTGAACTCCATACATCCCAGACCGATGGTAGGCAGCAAAGAATAATTATTAAGTTGTTCAAATAGTACTTATGTCATCAAATTCCAGGCTTAAAGATCAGTGCTGGCTTCAAATCACATGCAAATACATCAATGCCATGCCATGTGCATCAATATTAAAGAAATCTTCAAAAAGCTAATGGATAAATGTTCGGAGAGCAAATTTGGGATATTTGCAATTTTCAGCTGAAGCTGTAATAGAAATTACACATTAATACCAATAAATAACATTAACCTCATAATTAGTTTGACTGGAAAGTCTGGGCCAACAGTAATTTATCCAGTGGTCCAACAGCAAGAGGGCAATATGAATAGAAAATGATGTATCTATCTGTATGAAATGAAGATAAATATAAAGCACGTTTTTTTTTCCTGAGTCCATTAAATAATGGAAATGAAGTGGGAATTCTAATAAATGATGTTGGTTAAATTATATTGCAGCTTTAGATGGAAATTGGGCCATTCTTTATCATGCACAGACAAACGTTGCTTGTCAGGTTCATACCTCCCCTAGCTTTAACATAGAGACATTTTGCTGATTTATTAGCTTTAAGTTTTATTGGGACTTGCAAATAAACTTAGAAATGTGGCACAGCTGGAAGAGCTGCTACCTGACAGCACCAGAACCCCGGGTTCAACCCTGATCTTGGGTGCTGTCTGTGTGGAGTTTGCGTGTTCTCCCTGTGACCGTGTGGATTGCCTGCGGGTTGTTAGGGTTCCATCCACATCCCAAAGACCTGCAAATTTGTAGGTTAATTGGCCTCTGTAAAATTGCCCCAAATGTGTAGGGAGTGAGTGAGAAATAAAATCATATTGAACATGTGAACTCAGTGGGCCGAAGGGCCTATTTCATTTTGTATCAGTCAATGATGAAAAATGTGCCCATTTGAATTGTAGTATGCAATTTTTAGAAACTGCAATCATGTCAATAGATCGTATAATAGAAACCCATTGCTAGTTTGGGTGCGGCACATTGTTTGCAGTCTCTGATATCTACCTGTTGGAGTTCAAAATTATGTTGTAATTGTTGGAGCATACATTTTGTTTTGAAGGGTTAATAGAACATAGAACAGTACAAGGACAGGCACTTCGGCCCACAATGTTTGTGCTATGCATGATACCAAAGCTAACTCTTACCTGCCTGCATAAAATTCATATCCCTCTATTCCCTCCATTTGCCAATCCAAAAGTTTATTTAATTCCACTATCATATCTGCCTTAGCCACCACACATGGCAGCTCATTCCAGACACTCACCACTGTGTAAAAAAAAAATGTCCCGCATATCTCCTTTAAACTTTGCTCCTCTCACCAAAAAGTTATGCCCTCTAGTATTTGATAGTTCCACCTAGGGAAAAAAGGTTCTGGCTCTCATAATTTTAGAAAATTCTACGAGGACTTCCTGAAACCTCCGGCTTTCCAGAGTAAATAGTCAAAGTCTGCCCAATTGCTCCCACATAAGTAATACCCCCAAATCTAAGCATCATTCTGATAAACCTCCTCTGCACCCTTTCCAAAGCCTCTACATCCTTTCTGTAATGGGGTGACCGGAACTACACATAATAACCCAAAGGTGGCCTAACCAAAGTCTTATAAAGCTTCTCATGACCTCCTGACTCTTATACTCAATGCTCCAACCTATGAAAGCAGGCATGTCATATGCCGTCTTTACCACTCTTTCTACGTGTGGCGGTTATGGACATGAAACCTAAGATCCCTCTGTACATCATTGCTGTTAAGGGTCATGATTATATATTTTCCTCTTGCATTTAACATCCCAAAGTGCAAAACCTCACATTTGCTCAGATTAAACTCCCATTTCGGTAGCTGATCTATATCCTCCTGCATATTTTTCAACCTTTCTCATAGTTCACGACCCCAGCAATCTTAGTGTCATCTGCAAACTTACTAACCAACCCGTCTACATTTACATCCAAGTAATTTATATATAATGTTATTTGGAAATGGTGCAGAGGCAGGTAAATAAAGTCTAAAGTACAGGTGAACCATAATCCAATTAAATTCTGTATAGGTAACAGGAGCTGAACGGTCTATCTTTGTTTTACTTAATGTTTGGTGTGAGGATTTCATGAGCAAGGCAGCATTTGTGGCCAATATTTATCACACTTGAGGAGGTGGTGGGGATCCAACTTCTTGAACTACCGGAGGTTTTCTGGTTAAGGTAATTGTGCAATGTGTTGTGCAGGGAGTTCCAGGATTTAGGTCCTGTGATGATAAGGGAGCTTTGGTATTTTGCCATGTTGGGATGGTATGCAAATATCTCTTCATTATCATCTCATCCGTAGCAAACAATGGATCTTTGATTTGCCCTGAACCTTTTTATACTTCTAGTTTCCCTCCCTCCGATTCTCAGTCTGATGAAGGATTTAGACCCGAAATGTCACCCATTCCTTTTCTCCTGAGATGCTGCATGACCCACTGAGTTACTCCAGGATTTGTATTAGATTTTCTTATAACTATTAGATTCTTGAACCAACTGACACAATCATAATTCTAGCACGACAATGGAACACTACAGCCCACCTTTTGCACCTGTATGGACTTGATTTTTTTTTAAAAATTAAGTTTTGGCACTAATGCAGGGGTCGGCAACCTATGGCCCCGGGGCCGAATGCGGCCCGTAACCCGAAATCATCCGCCACGCAGGCGGATTTTTCCCCCCGTAATCATCCGGCCTGCTGAGCGCCCCGAGCAGCGGCCGAGCACCCTGAGCAGCAGCCGGGCACTGGCTGTACCGCATCCTGCGCAAAGCCGCCGGCATCGCCGCGCATCTGCTGTGAACACGGTAAGAAAGAACTGCAGATGGAAAAATCGAAGGTAAACAAAAATGCTGGAGTAACGCAGAGGGTGAGACATGCAAGGATTGCATAAAGCTGCCTCACCCGCTGAGTTTCTCCAGCATTTTTGTCTACCTTCTGTGAGCACGTGATTTGATGCCTGCCGGCGGGATCCATGTGTACATGTGATAGATGTGGCCCGCTATCCGTTCACAGACAAGCGACCCGGCCCCTATGCAGAACAAGGTTGCCGACCCCTGCACTAATGCCTTGTGCTTTGCCTAATTATTTATTTTAGTTTTAGGTGTAGTTTATGTATAACTTGTTTTTCTGTGTTTCTCTGAGTCTTGATGCCTGAGATACCACTGCAAACAAGACTTTTCATTCTACCTGCAACTCACTGTACTTGTGCATATGATAAAAAAACGTGAATGTGAAGATTATGGGAAAGTTCAGTGGGGCCAGGAGATGGGTGACACATTACACAATACCTCTCTCTCTCTGGTCTGCTGTTGCAGGCAGAATAATTATTGGACACGTTAAGTTGAATATCTGGTCAACGTTTATACCAGGATCTGGAGATCTGCCATTGAAGCTCAAAGTTAGTTGTTTGGATTCCCTCTTATTTGGGATGATCATTATCTGGCACTATTACGTTTAAGTTCTACATGCTCCTATTGGTCCATGCCTGAATGTGGCCTGAGTCTTGCTGCTGACATGTTTGTACTTATTAGAGTCTCTGTGATACAGTGTGGATACAGGCCCTCCGGCCCAACTTGCCCACAATGGCTAACAATGTCCCGGCACTAGTCCCACTTGCCTGTGCTTGGTCCATATCCCTCCAAACCTGTCCCATCCATGTACCCGTTTAACTGTCTCTAAAACAATGGGATAGTCCCAGCCTCAACTACTTTCCCTGGCAGCTTGTTCCATATACCCAACATCCTTTGTGTGAAAAAGTTACCCCTCGGATTCCTATAAAATATTTTCCCCTTCACCTTGAACCTATGTCCTCTGGTCCTCGATTTCCCTTCTCTGGGCAAGAGACTGTGCATCTACCCAATCTATTCCTCTTATGATTTTGTACACCTCTATAAGATTCCTCATCCTCCTGCGCTCCATGGAATAGAGACCCAACCTCCTCAACCTCTCCCTATAGCTCACACCCTGCTCTTATCAACATCCTCGTAAATCTTTTCTGAACCCTTTCAAGCTTGACAATATCTTTCCTATATCATGGTGCCCAGAACTGAACACAATATTCTAAATGCGGTCTTACCAACGTCTTATACAACTGCACCATGAGCTCCCAACTTAATACTCTGACTGATGAAGGCCAATATGCCAAATGCCTTTTTGACCACCTTATCCACCTGCGACTCGACCTCTCAAATGCACCTGTACTCCTAGATCCCTCTGCTGTACAACACTACCCAGAGGCCTATGATTTACTGTGTAGGTCCTGCCCTTGTTCCACGTCCCAAAATGCAACACCTCACTCTTCTCTGTATTAAATTCCATCAACCATTTCTCCGCCCACCTGGCCAGTCGATCCATATCCTGCTGCAATCTTTCACAACCATCACAACTATCTGCAAAACCACTCACTTTTGTGTCATCAGCAAACTTGCTAATCTTGCCCTGTGTGTTTTCATCCAAATCATTGATGTAGATGACAAACAGTAATGGGCCCAGCACTGAACCCTGAGGCACACCACTAGTCACAGGCCTCCAGTCCGAGAAGCAACCTTTCACCGTCATCTTCTGCTTCCTTCCATGGATCCAATTTGCTATCCATTCAGCTATCTCTCCTTGGATCACATGCGATCTAACCTTCCAGTGCAGCCAAGCATGCGGAACCTTGTAGAATGCTTTACTGAAGCCAATGTACACAACATCTACAGCTCTGCCCTCATTGATCTTTTTGGTCATGTCTTCAAAATAATCAATCCGATTTGTGAAACATGACCTCCCACGTACAAAACCATGCTGACTATCCCAATTCAGCCCTTGCCCATCCAAATGCCTGTTTAACCTATCCCTCAGAATATTCTCTAGTAACTTTCCAACTACAGATGTTACACTCACAGGCCTATAGTTTCCAGCATTTTCCCTGCAGCCTTTCTTGAAAAGAGGCACAACTTTTTCCACTCTCCAATCTTCCAGCACCACTCCTGGATTTAAGGACGACTCGTAAATTTCAACCAGGGCTCCCGCAATTTCCTCTCTAGTATCCCATAATGTCCTCGGATATATCTGATCAGGCACTGGTCATTTGCTTACCTTCATACATGAGAGTACCTTTAGTACTTCTTTGATGGTAACACTGATTGCTCTCAAGCCACTTCCATTGACTGCCCCAAGTTCCTCCGGCCTACTGTCTTTCTCCTCGGTAAATACGAGGAGAAATACTCATTGAGAACCTTGCCCATCTCCTGTGGCTCCACACAGAGATGACCACTTTGATTCCTGAAAGGTCCCACTTTCTCTCTTGTTACCCTTTCCCCCCTTATGTTTTTATAAAATCTTTTGGGATTGTCCTTAATGCTACCCGCCAGAGCTATCACTTGCTGAGGTGATATGAATGGAATTGAACAATGTCCATACATTAGCAATGACTCAGGATGGAAAGAAGGTCTTTGATGAAGTAGCTGAAGATGGTCGGGACATGGACTCTACCTCGTCTGTGTTAATCTGAAGCTGGGATGTCTGACCTGCAGCAATTGCATCCATCTTTATTTTTGCAAGCTGTAACATCAACTATTGGAGTGTTTCCTCTTTGATGCCCATTGGCTTCATAGATCCTTGATACCACAGTGGATAATCTCAAGGGCAGGTCCTTTCACCTCATCTTTTGCATTTAGCTCTTTGGTTCCTGTTAGGTCCAAGAATATAATGTGGGCTGCATGCTCCTGGTGAAACTGAAACTGACTGGATATTGGTGAGTGAGTGCTGCTTCGTACCACTGTTGATTACATCTGCCATCACTTTTCTTATTATTGAGAGTAGACTGATTGAGTGGTAATTAGCTAGATAGAAATCAATGTTTTATTTTAACAATATCACAATGAAATGTGAAAACATTTTTGGAGACTTGCCAAAGTTGCTGTGCAATACATATTCCCTCAACTGTGTAAAGAAAAAAAAGATCAGATTATTATAATTATTTTAAAACCTTCTTAGCGAGGCTTTCTATGGACTGATACCTTCCTGTTGATTGTATTTTAGAGAAATAAATGTCTTTACAATTATTTCACAAGCGTCAAATCAGGCACTGATTTGGCTCACGTTTTATAGATTTTATCTTTTCTGTGTTGTGAATTACTGGTCAGGCTTACAGAAAATATGCCTTTCCTTTCTCACATGATTGAATTTTCTTCACAGGTATTGTTTTTCACCACAGAGTAAATTCTGGTACAGCTCAAACATTTAAGTGTAATCATTGAAGTAACCAAGCCTCAGTATCCGTGGTGTACTTGGGGCTTAGATTTTCGTTTTGTCTAGAACTTGGTAGTAGAGTGTCTTGGCTTCATCATGTTTCCGTAATCTTGCAGAGCAAATCTTGCAACCATTGCAGCAGCTGTATGTCTTCTAATTTAGTTTGGGGGTTATTGAATTGAGGTATTTGAAAAGGATGGGAAATTTTGCTGAGATGAAGCAGTCAAATTGTTCCTGAGTCAGTGCAAGAGTACATCATCTTACTGGTTCTTAAAATTGGAGCCAGGCCTTTTAGAAATTAAGAAACATTTCTCCACAGAAGGGTTAGTGACAACTTGCAAATCCTGCCTCAAAAGGTTTATTTATCTTTTTATGACTTAGATGAATACATTTTTAATAAGCAAGGATAGTTATGATTGTTAATTTTAATCAAAGCACAATTTCTCTGCATTCTGAAATCATTTGATGGTGGAAGTATTTTTATACATTATTTACATTATATTCGTTTCTGCTGTGAATTTCTCTTTTTTGTGACAATTTTACAATTCTCTTTCCCTTTTTTTGTACTTGAGCTGCAATATTAATTCTGAGCCACAGCCTTGGGCACTGCAGGCAGGGATATAATGACGCATACTGCTAGGCAAGGCAGTCTATAACATTTCAGGCACGGTGCCAACTGCAGATGCATTTTATTTCTAAGCTAGGTAATGGATTTTTTGTTTCTCGAGGTATAACATTCATGCTTCCTGTATCAGAAAATCAAAAGTCATATGCAATGGGAAGCGAATTCTCCTTCAAATGTTTTGAGTTGTAAGCCTAAGATATTCACTGATTACTGAATTCACCTAGAATTAGGCAAGATTAAATTAATTAATTGAATATACAAATTAATTTCAATATATATATAATTTGCATTGACCTAATTTTTAAAAATAAATTATATGCCGTCACTCAAATTCTTTGGCACTCTGGGGTGTTGTATCGTATTAAAAGTAAATTGTTTTTGATTGGGAACAGGTTGAGAAGATGACAATTGGACTTGAGAGAATGGCAATTTTCCACTATGTAAGGCAGATGCGAATTTGACAGCTGCTGTGGACTATGATTTGGCACGAGAGGTGATATTACATTAGAAAGGTGTATGTCCTCTTAGCAATCACTCTCCCTAATCAGTCTGCCAGGAATTTACAGGCCATCTTGAAATTCCCAGCACTGTAGTCATCCACTATTACTGTATAAAATATATTTAATACCAGCACTACAATCTACAGCTTTTAAACATCATTCCTCTGGGTCAGACATTTAGTGAATCCACAATGCAGGGTGCTTATCAGCTGCCTCTCTTTACTTGAATATATGTGCCAGTGTTCAAAGCCTTATGGAAGCCAGTAATAAAATCAATATTTTGAAAAACAATATAGTCTTAATCCAATTGTCCTTCTTTGCCCTTCATCAGTGTGGATGAAATAAGTAGAGATATTGGAAGCCATCAATGTTCTTGAATGAGTATGAAAACTCTAAATCTAGTCCAGCAATGGAACACTAAGGGGAACCTCTGGCATTATGGGCTTGGACTTGTTTTGTAATTGAGTTTTGTACTAATGCCTTGATTTTGCAGTCTTCTAATGTTCAGTATCTTGTACAATTTATGTGAAATTTATGTTTTTGGTGTTGTCTAAGTCTGTGTCCGGCACCTCCTTTAATCTGGACAAAAATACTAGAACGCATTTGAAACCCCCCCCCCCCTGAAGTCCCACGGAAAATGTGGCCAGGTGAGGCTGCCAATCTCGACCTCACTGGGAGTTCCGCAGCCAATCGGCGGGTCGAATTTACCCCTGTGGCCAGGGCTCTGGAACTCCTGCTCAGCTGGAGATGGCAGATCGGTTCCCATGGCCAACTTCCACGGCCGATTGGCGAGTTGAATTTGCCCCCCTGCGGCCAGGGCTCTGGAACTCCTGCCCTGCCGGAGTCAGTCAGATCCGTTCCCATAGCCAACTTCTGAGGGCAATTTTTGCGGGACAATTTTGCGGACGGTTTTGGTACCGTTCAACGCCTTCGGAGACTATGACCTTTGTTGATCCAGCAAAAAGGATAACCCAGCAGGGCTCTTGAAGCAAGGTTGCCAGAAAATTGATGGTGGACCTGTACTTCAGAAATATTCTTAAGAGTTGCTGATAAAGATCTGCAATCCCAGCATCAGTAGAAAGTAAAGTAATTTGAATTAGCAGCAGATTAGATTGTGACGTTGAAGGTGGCCTCAACAGCAGAAATCAATAAATGACAATGTGGACATGGCTCTAGCATTGTACCATTGGGTAGGGAAATACCAATGGACCTGTTCCATTGCACCTTATACCATTTATAAACAGCAGGATGGAAGGTTCCTTTGACATAATTTAAAGTTCTGTATATGAAAGGCAATCAAATGGGCTAGGAATCAATGGGCCAGATCTGTGGCAGTTAAGGGGATTTGAACAAATTATGATGGTGAGCTCAGGGAGAATCTTGCTCTGAACTTAGTCTTCACATAACAATTCCAAACTACTGGATGCACTCTACACAACTCCTCTGGTAACAACAAGCATTGCAATTAACTACAACGATGGAAAGCATTGAAGAAACCTGCATACAATAAGCAATACATTCCAGAATGCTCTAGACTTTGGACATGAATAAATTTAAGAATAAGGAGATTGATGTGGAAATGTTCATTTGCAATAGAAACATTGGAAAGACGCAAAAGGACTGAATTTACTTGATGATTTCAGAATATTTCTATCGTACAGTTTTGGTCTCCAAATCTGAGGAAAGACATCCTTGCCATAGAGGGGGTACAGAGAAGATTCACCAGACTGATTCCTGGGATGTCAGGACTTTCATATGAGGAAAGATTGGATAGACTCGGTTTGTACTCGATGGAATTTAGAAGATTGAGGGGGGATCTTATAGAAACCTACAAAATTCTTAAGGGGTTGGACAAGCTAGATGCTGGAAGATTGTTCCCGATGTTGGGGGAGTCCAGAACAAGGGGTCACAGTCTAAGGATAAGGGGGAATTCCTTTAGGACCGAAATGAGGAAAACATTCTTTACACAGAGAGTGGTGAGTCTCTGGAATTCTCTGCCACAGAAGGTAGTTGAGGCCAGTTCATTGGCTATATTTAAGAGGGCGTTAGATGTGGCACTTGTGGCTAAAGGGATCAGGGGGTATGGAGAGAAGGCAGGTACGGGATACTGAGTTGGATGATCAGCCATGATCACATTGAATGGCGGTGCAGGCTCGAAGGGCCGAATGGCCTACTCCTGCACCTATTTTCTATGTTTCTATGTTTCTATGTTGATAAACACATTTGTGAAACAGAAAATCGGCTGATTCGGGTGAGTCCACATCAGCTGTTTTCAACAAGTTTCTTTGTTCTCTTTGTCCCTTTGGCAATCAATCCTCTACCAGGTCCTGGGCCCTTTAATTTGAATAGTATATATGTTAAGTGGTGGTGGCCGTGTGGCTTCAAATCTATGACTTTCACATTTTCACTGCACTAAGTGATTCAATTTGAGGTTTGTAAGTGTGGCATATGTAGGTTTCTTTAGAGTAGCTGCAAGTACTATAACTCAGATGAATAATGTACATTGAAGGCACCTATTTCAAATTGAACAATAATGTCTAATATACCAATGTATGGGGGTCAAGCCTCATTGTATTTCATTTTTTAAAGGTACACACTGATATTGTTACATTGTCCCCTTTTAATAAACAAGCAATATCCCGCAAGCAAATAACTATTTCCTCCACATGCAATCCTGCAGTGTTGGGGCTGCACCACTCTGAGAGAACCCACGAGTCTTCTGTAGTGCTGCCATTGCTGGAGGTGCTGCCTCTATTCCTTTAGACTACACATTATTTTCCTGACTATGTACATTCATATCAAACATCCATTTTAATCAGAAATTGCCACCTTGTGCAATAAGTATCTTTTAATTTTTGTAACATCCACTTAAGGTATGTTGCCATCGAAAACCATGGACCAGTCCTTTATTTCTGCATCTTAGCTTTATTCCAGTGCTCGTGCAGCAGTCACTTCATTGTCAAAAACACAATAATCAGGTTTTTAGCACAACAAGAGTCAGCAAATCTAATATCTGCAAGCATCCTTGAAGGTTTCTTTGAAATCAGCCAGCCAGCATCATTTTTTATGGAAGATAAACAAACAATGTTCTGCAGCTTATCTCTGTTCCGTCATCCCTGCTCCAGCTTTTTTTCACTCCCAATCGTGGTAGCTTTTTATCTCCCTGCTATGAAGCACTGCTTGCTCTTGTGTAAAGGGCCTGTCCTACAAGCATGCAACTCTATGCGATTAGTGCGACCTAACGTGGTCGCTTGAGCCGTCCGGCGCCGCGGGGCTGGTTCCACTTCGATCGCCGGAGCCGTGCGGAATTGTGCGGAGTTCGTCCTGACATTGCACGGGGCTCCGAAAAACTGACTGTTCAAAACTTCCGCGCGGCAACGGCTTGTCGGCTCGCAGTCGCCTCGACGCATTACACACCGCCCCGACATCGTGCCTCTGTAGGTGCCTCCGTGACCCTCTATGTGTGTGGCTCCATGGCCCTCGGTGTGTGTGTGCCTCGGTGCCCCTCTCTGTGTGCCCCTCTCTGTCTAACTTACCTTAGACTTCGTTCCAAGCTCGCCTCACTTTGCGCCGCGTTGCGCCACTCACCCGACCTCCGCGCGGCCCCTGCTGCCGGTTTGGTCGCGCTTGCCGCATGCAGGCGCATGCTGGTGGGAACGGCCTTGTACAGGGGATCACCCGACCTCCGCGCGGCCCCCGCTTCTAGTTTGATCACGACAGGCCCTTTACCTGACCGTGTTGGAAATTCTCTCCTGAAATGTTGGTCAGATGACGACTGCTCTGGCTTTTCCTGACAATTAGCCACCTACCTTTGTGAACCCTGCAACTTCACATGATGACTTGGTTTAATTTTCCAGATTGGTTCACAGCAGAAAGGCTCTTCTTTTTCCAAAGACATTAAGTTGTCTGTCAGATTTCATGTAGTTTCTGAAATTTTTCTTCCATTAATTTTCAATTCATTTTTGAAATCTTCACTCTTTTCTCAGTTAATTTGACAGTAGTCATTGGCTCCCTGGTTCAACCTACATCTCGGTTGTGCAGACTGCTGCCTGTAATCCTTGACAGCAAATAACTGCTGGCTGAAGTTGATTGGAATGCGGTGACAATAAAACAGGATGGGATAGGACTGATGTAAACCCAGTTGCTTGATGATTAGCACAGACTTGTCGGCAGAAGGACTTGTTTTGATGCTGTTTCCCTTTATGGCTCTGCAACTCTGACTAATATCTCCCAGTTGTACCATGTAGCACACTCTGTTCTCAAAGGTACATTTGAAACTATATATGACGCCATTACAAAGGCACCAACATTAGGAAACTCAGGAGTAATTGGTGAGGACTGTTTTTTCCCTTTCTTCCTGCACATGTGATATACACTTATCACTCCTGAAATGTCAGATCACCAACTACTTTAGAATTGGGTATGTTAGCTTGCATCCATTGTCACACAGGAGGGTGGATTTTGGAGGTCATGCTGCAGGAGACTGTCAACAAAGACCTGGAGCAATGGACTGTGATGTTTACTTTAGTAGTATAAAGTTTCCTTTATTGTCATTCAAACTTTTAGTTTGAACGAAATTGCGTGCCTTGCAGTCATGACAGAAAATAAAATAAAAAAACATACAATGAACACAGTTTAACATCCACTACAGTGAGTTCACCAGGCACCTCCTCACTGTGATGGAAGGCAAAAGACTTAAAGTCTTCTCTCTTCCCTCCTTGTTCTCCCTCTGCGTTGAGGCGATCCAGGCTTTCGATGTTGGGCCCCCCGCCGGGTGATTGTAAGTCCCGCGGCCGAACCTGAGCTCCGCGAACGGGCTGGTTCAAACTCCGCGACCCAGGGCGGACGAAGCTGCCACCCTCCAGTCCAGCGGACGAAGCTGTTGTTGCGGGATCTCCGGAGAATCGGTCACCAACCAGGGACCTGCGAGCTCCCGATGTTGTCGTCCACTGGACCCGCGGCCGACGCCTCAGAGGCTCCAAAGTAGGGCCGCTGCCGCAGCACCACCACAGCTTTGCGATGGTGAGTCCTGACTCTGCCTCCGGAGCCTCAAGGTCGATCCCAGTTGGAGACCACCAGCTCAGCGATTAGGCCTCACCGCAGACAGAGACGGAGACGGGGATATGACAAAGAAAACGTTGCATCCCCCTGAAGGAAGAGACTAAAACAAGTCCCTCCCCCCCACACACATACACAACTAAAAATAAACTAAAACATATGTCCAACAAGACGAAAGAAAACAAAAAAAAAGAAAAGACTGACGGACTGCAGGCAAGCCGCAGCTGCATGGCAGCGCCACCACTTCCGGAAGTTAGTAGCTGCCAGAAGGTTTGGAAAGGCCTTGTAGTTGCTGCTGTAGAGATGATGGGACATAAAAAGCCTGGACAGGAGTTATCATCCAAGCCTCCAGTGTCGAACTGCCTTTGCCTTTTTGAGTCTTTTCTGATGCTGGCTCCTTTTCCCCACTGGTCTGACCTCTTGGGAAGGCCTCCATGCTACGGTCTAAATCATGATTTGAGTAATTGGAAACAGACACTGATATTTAAAGAAGAACCAGGTTTTTCTTGAGTAAATTTAGGGACATAAAGACAGAATTACCAAGATAAGTGAGTGAAATAAGTGATCATTATGCGATGTTGGCAATATAGCTCTTTTGTAATTCAGCTCGTGTCTGAACAATGGGGTTAGTGATTCCTAGTTTGGATTTGAATGATGGGTCAAATGACAGCTGGATATCAGCTGCTCAGGCCACTGCATGACTAGACATGAGTGTATGTCAGTCAAGTGCAGAAGGCCCACAAGCTGGAAATCAAATACTGGAGCATCTGACCATCTGCTGCTGGACATTATCCATCAGTCCTTCAATGTGCTTTATTATTATTTTCAGAATTTTCAATAACTTGAATAGTTTCTGAATGCTTCTGATTGTCAGAAGCATCCTCATTGTCAGACAGGTGCCAATATGCTAAAAATGGCCAAGATGTTCCAGGGCATGCCAGAAAGGGTGGCTAACTTTGTGCTTTTATGTAAGGACTGCAAGGAAAAATCTGGGAACTGCAGACCCATGAGCCTAACAACTGTGGCATGAAAGGCAAGGATAGATAGCATGGCCTTATGTGTGGAAAATCATGTTGCACTTATTTGATAACGATTTTGAAGAGGTGGTCAAGAAGATGTATTGCAATAGACATTATCTACATGGACTTTAGCAAGGCCTTTGACAAGGTACCACATGGTAGCCTGGGGAATGTTAGATCACATTGGATCAAAGATGATCAGTACTGGGTCCACTGCTGTTTATTTTTTATATTATCAATTTAGATGCAAATGCAGTTGGTATAGTTAGTGTATTTGTGGATACCACTACAATTGGTGGGATCGTGGGCAGAGAAGAAGGTTATGTAAGATTACAATGGGATCTTGATCAACTGGGCCAATGGACTGAGGAATGGTAGATAAAGTGTGTCAAATAAATGTGAGGTGGTTTATTTTATTAAGACAAACCAAGGCAGGACTTCCACAGTAAATGGTAGATACCTGGGGAGTGTTTTTAAACAGAGAGATCTAGGGGTCTGTAAACATGTTAAGAACATGTAAACATGTAAAGAACTGTACAGACACAGTCCGGTGTTCAAAGTCAGCTTTAATCATCAGTCATGGTAGTGCAGTACAATACGTTGTTAAGTTCATTCTACCACCAGTGCAACTACGTAATATGAGAAATGAGTGTTAATATAAAGTGGAGTTAATGTTAATACATTACTCTGATTGGTTCACATGCAATAACCAATCTACATCCTTCCCCGTAGAGAAAAGAGTTATTCAGCAGTTGTTAAAACATGCAGTTAATATACTCTGCTAACCCGGCCCGAACCCTTCCCCATCCGTTCCGGAAAAGTTAGTAGGCCTGGGTTAGAATAGCTGGAAATTACCCATTCCATCTGTCTATTGGGGGTTTTATTTGTATTTTATTAGTTTTGATTTTTTACCACGATGGCTCACTCGTGCTGCAAGCCAACCCAGCTCATCTTTGATGCAGACATAGGCGAGGATGGAGGCTTTTTCAAATTGACTATGAACACTACATCAATATAGTCCATCGCAACGATCCTGATGAAGTCAAGGCATCGCTCCTACTTAACCTGGCTAGACCTGAGGCTATGATCCATGCGCAAATCTTCGACTTTGCGCCACCTGTGCTCGACGGGAACGGCTAGGTAGTGACCCCAGCTGAGACGATGTGCAACCCTAAAGTACTGCTTTGTAAATTCCGTGAGTTATGTGACCTGCCATCTAACCGCATGCTGGAGAGAGCAAAGTTCTACGCACGATAACAGCATCCTGATGAACCTGTGGAATGTTTCATTTGTGATTTCAAGTACATGGCCCCGAGATATCGCTTTGGTGAGTTAACTAATGAGTTAGTACGCGACAAAATCGTTAGCGGCATGTGCGATCGGAAGCTCAGAACAGAGCTACTCCGAAATGCTGACCTGACTCTTGAACAGGCTGTGCATGCCTGCCAAATGTCGGAAGTTGTAGCCCCACTGGGTGATCAGCTTGACACTCAGAAACATGATGTTAATCTGACCGGTTTCAGTAACCGAACCGCGTCAGCTGCCACTAAAAGATTTGTGAATGAGCCACTGCAGAGGTGCGCTAACTGCAACTATATCCATAATAGTGGTCGCCAGTCTTGTCCAGCAAAAGGCAAATCATGCAATTACTGTAAGAAAATAAATCATTTTGCCGCATGTTGTCTTTCTCGTGGGGACACTAGTGCAAATTCAAAGTCTAATCTACACCTGCTACAGCAAGACCCAACAGTCTCCGACTCCCTTGAACAGTTCAAAGCCGCCCACGATAATTAATCAATTATCTCATGCGATAGTTCTGCTGTTCACACTCTCCTCCGCACATCTGGTAAGCCATTGGACCCTGCTGTTACTGTGCACATCAATAGCAAGTCTGTTATTGCTAAAGTGGACACGGGAGCGCGCGTGAATGTAATGTCCCTTAAGTTCTATAACAAGATAAGAAATAATGAGACCTTGACTAAGGATGCCTCTACCCTGCATGCCTACGGGGGGGGGGGGGGGGGGGGGCGGTTCTGCACCCTCGGTAAAGCTGATTTCAAGTGTGTTGTGGACAACGTCACAACAAACCTGATTTTCTACTTTGGAAATCGAACTCCGAGACTTTGTTGGGAATCCATGCGTGCCACGACCTGGTTTTAGTGTCCTTCGGAAGCACTGTTCACAAGCTATGCCTATCTGACGAACCGACACAACAACTCCTGTTCCTCTATCAGAAAATTGCCTATGACTTACAAGATCACTATTGACCTCACTGTTGTCCCAGCAGTCGTGCCCCTCACCGCATACCCCATGCCATGTGCGACAGAATTCAAGTCAAACTGAGACACATGGTGTCCATGGGGGTACTGGTTGAAATAAGTGAACTCACAGACTGGGTCTCCACCATGGTTGTTACAAAAAGAAAGACAAAGACGAGCTCTGTGTGCATTACCCAAAGTGACCTGAACACAACTATTAAACAACCCACTTCTGACACCATGTATACATGTTTAGAACATGTAAACATGTAAAGAACTGTACAGACACAGTCTGGTGTTCAAAGTCAGCTTTAATCATCAGTCATGGTGGTGCAGTACAATACGTTGTTAGTTCATCTCTACCACCGGTGCAACTACGTAATATGGCAAAGTGAGTTTTAATATAAAGTGTACAGCAAGGTGGAGTTAATGTTAATACATTACTCTGATTGGTTCACATGCAATAACCAATCTACAGGGTCAGTGTACATAGTTCCTTGAAAATGGCAATACAGTAGACTGGGATGAAGAAGGCTTTTGGCTTTCCTGCCTTCATTGGACAGGGCATTCAGTATAGGAATTGTAATGTCATGTTACTGCTGTACAAGATGTTGGTAAGATTGAAGTACGATGGAGTTCTGGTGGCGCTGCTGTAGGAAAAATGTCATTAAACTGGAAAGAGTGCAAAGGAGATTTATGGCGATAAGTCACCTATCCATGTTCTGTCCCGACCTGAATCGTCACGTGTCCATGTTCTCCAGAGGTGCTGCCTGACAGCACTGTCTTTTTTTGCAAACCAGCATCTGCAGTGCCTTGTTTCTCCATTTTACTGCTCCTCGTTATCAAAGGAGGCACTTTCTCAAAATGTAGGGCAGAACGGAAGGAGCTGCCAGAGGTAGTGGTAGAGACAGGTACAATCACGTCATATAGAAGGTACTTGGACAGGTACAAATAGGAAAGATTTGGAAGGATATAGGCCAGGCACAGACAAGTGGGACTAGCTCAGATAGGCTACTTGATCCACATGAACAAACTGGGCTGAATTACCCATTTCTGTGCTGCATAGCTCTATGACTCTTATGATCTGAGTCTCACTTACCTCTTTGACCCCATTCTGCCTCTCAAGAGGTGCCATGGGTTCAAGGTTAGAGGAGTAAGTTCATTCATTCTTTGCATCCAGAGAGAGTGTGTCCAGGATGTTGGGACCTGAGGGTATTGGTTGTGGACAATGGATGGTCACTGGGATGTCCACTGTGATCTTGACCAGTATGCTGATATCCTGTCCTGGAGTATTTCTTCAGTGACTTTCTGAAATCAGGAGAGGCTGCCTGGAAATTACCAACATTCATGTTCTCTTTTTTTAAAATAATAATTCTGTATTAGTAATTACAGATAATCTGATAGTGTTATCACAATACAAATTGTAGGTGGTTTGATCGGAGAAACCTGCTCCATCGACTCCTTTGTTTCAGATTGCAGATGACACTAACATAGTGTATAGACAATTAGATGTTGTAGACAGTGAAGAACTGTGGAAGGTTACAACAGGATATAGATCAACTGGAATAGTGGGCAAGGGAATAGCACACATAGTTCAACTTCGGCAAGTGGAAAGTGATGTATTTTGGGAAGTTAAACCATGGCAGGAGCAAAGTTAGACCACAGTTGGAAATAGTGTGCAGTAACAGGAAAGATGCGATTAAGCTGGAGAGGATGCAGAAAAGATTTGCAAGGATATTGCCTGCATTGAAAGTCTTGATTTAGGAGAGATTGACAGGTTGGGTATTTCCCTGGAGTAAAGTTCAGTTCAGTTTAGTTTATTGTCATATGTACCGAGGTACAATGAACGGTTTTTGTTGTGTGCTAACAAGTCAACGGAAAGACAACACATGATTACAATCGAGCCATTTCAAGTGCAGAGATACATAAGGGAATAACGTTTAATGCAAGGTAGAACCAGTAAAGTCCGATCAAAGATAGTCTGAGGGTCACCAATAAGATAGATAGAATAGTAAGATTAAATGAGAACTTACCTGTTCGAAGTTTGATCTTTATTTTATGAGGAGTTACGATGAGGGATTACGTGAAGAAGCCCCGCCTGGCCCTGGATCGGCATACTTCAAAGCAGCGGCATGAAAAACACAGAACCAATAGCCGAAGTAAAAATAGTAAGGCTCAAAAATAGACTAGAACTACCAGATGATCATTTATATTATGAGGGTTGGGAGTGGAGGGCACGTAATCCCTCATCGTAACTCCTCATAAAATAAAGATCAAACTTCGAACAGGTAAGTTCTCGTTTAATCTTACTATTTTACTTCGGAGTCACGTGAGTGACTACGTGAAGATTTTAAAGCTCTGTGTTTTTTATGTCGTAAATTCATTCCATACGACTCTCTGTTTAGTCAAGACAGTAGTGAGTAAATAGTATTTTAAGACATTGTTACAATTTATGTAATAAGTCTTTTAGCCATAAAAAAGAACAACTTTTTTAAAATAATAACCCCTCTATCCCAGGGGAAAATTACAAAAAGAAAATTGACAAATGATGTCAATGATAACATAAATCGATAATATAAATTGATAATATAAAACAAAGCAAGCATTTAAAGAGAACCCAGTACTGTGTGTCCAAATCTTGGCACCGTGACGACAGGTTTATTGTAGAACTTTGAAAATGTTTCTACTCTACACCACCCTGCGGCCTCTAAAATTTTATCGAGTGGTACATCCTGTACCTTCGCTGCGGACGTAGCTGCCGCCCTAGTGGAGTGAGATTTAAACACATCAGTGTCTATTCCTGCTAGACCAAAACCTGTTTTAACCATCTAGAAATGGTTTGAACTGAAACTTTATATGTGGCTTTTTGTGTGTTATCAATAACGCTTTCTCAGAACCTCTGAGATTTTTGGTTACCTCAATGTATTGAGTTAAATGCTTAACTACACACAATGTTTCATCAATAGGATACGCTTTAAACATTACCTTAATTCCAGTTCTCCCTGGTCTGCTTTGTTTGATCAGGTCATAAACATAAAACACAATGTTATCTGTAGTCACATGCATGCAATCCAACTGTAACAATTGCAAAGTTTGTACTCTTTGAGCTGATACCAATGTCATTAACATAACCACCTTAAATGTTAATTTCTGCAAAGACATTGAAGTAATTGGAGCCCATTGTTTCAGCAAAATGAGAACAATGCTAACATCCCAAATTTCTGTATATCTGGGCTTGGGAGGATTTTATTAAAAATACCTTTCATGAATAGGGATACTAATGGGTGAGACCCTACTGAATCCCGATCAGAAATATGTCCTAAATAGGATGACAATGCACTACAAGCACAATTAATGACACTATAACTCAAATGCTCATCAAGTGTAGCCCAGCAAGGAACTCCAAAACATTTGAAATGTTTGCAGTATGATAAGATATCTTTGACTGTGTACAAAACTTCCCATTTTGTTATATGCGACAAAAATTGTTTTTTTAGTGCTATTCCTCTAAGCTACATCTATAACAACCATGGTCCTGTCCAACAGTTCAAACTCTTGCAATGGTCTGGTCAAAACCTGCAGATAAACAAATTCATATGATCATGCAATGGACGAATTTCTTTTGTTACTGGTTGTGTCAACAGATTGTCGCAACTGGGAATTGTCATACATGGTTCAACAATCATTTTAAGCATCAATGGGAACCATGACTGCGTAGGCCCATTTTGGCACCACCAATAATGCCTTTGGCAGCGTCTTGCGCTATTTCCTTGGGACATTGCCCAATCAGACAGAATGGGGAAAAGCATAAAAGACGTATTCCCCCAGTGTAGCGAGAAAGCATCCACCGCTACTGCCCCTGGATCGTGTTCCCAAGACACGTATTTGGGCAATTGGTGATTCAATCTAGATGCAAACAGATCAATGTACAGTACTCCATACCGACTGACAATATTTTTGAAATTTTGTGGATTTAACATCCATTCTGTATTGTCTTTAAATATTCATGATCTTTTGTCTGCCACAAGATTGTCTCTTCCTGGGAGATAAATAGCTGAAACCAAATATTTTTTCCAATACACCATTGCCACATCTGGTTTTGGTAATGTAGAGGACCAAATTCCACTGCTGGAGATGCTGCTACCAACTTCCCAATAGCCTTGGCAACTACTTGCATGGAGGGATAAGGTTTGTTAATCAGGTTCTGACACACATTTGTCAATCTATCACCTTATCCATTGGTAAAGTTACCAACATGGTAACCGAATTAATCACAAACCCCAGATATTCCATGGTTTGGGATGGCTGTAACTTAGATTTTGTTGGATAAATCAGGAAACCCAACTTCTCAAACAAGCTTGTAGTTGCTGAGACTGATTTTCAGCTGACTCCTGATTTGCATTAACAATTAATGTCATCTAGATAAGCCATAACAATGTGTTTTTATGCCCTTAGCAGTGCAAGTGCTGGCTTCAACAATTAAGTGAACAATCTAGGTGCTGAATTAGCATCTAGTTGCCCAATTGACCCATTAGGTAATGCTTGTATTGCCACAGCTGTCCCATCCATTAAACTTTAAATACCTGCGAAAACTATGGTGAATTGGGACTGAAAAATATGCATCCTTCAAATCTATTGTAGCCATATAACAACCTGTTGATACCAGCTGCATTGCAGTGTAAAATGTGTCCATAAAAATGTTTATACTGGACAAATGTATTCAATTGTGTGAGATCTAAAATGATTCTACAACCCCCATCTTCTTTGGTCTAGGGAAAATATTTGATACAAATTGTTGTGGATCCTCTCCTGTTTCTCAATAACTCCTTTTTCACACAAATTCTTACCCTCTTTGTCAATTTGATTTTTACCCAAAAGCTGAAAACATCAAAGAATGATAAGGCTTATTCTGTCCCAATGGATCCATACCTTCTACAAAATCAATGGTAGATCCTAACACAGTATCTAATACAACATGGTCAGCTGTTATACTGTCCCATTCATTAAAACATTCGGAGTGTACCACCAATGTGAGGTTCATCCAACTTCCTCCTTTAATAGGATAATTTTATGTACCTCTCCAACTGGATGAAATGATCTCCTTTTCCCAATAAATGGGTGAACATTTGGCTGTGCAAATTCTTTCTAATCATACTCCTGCCTCGGCTTGTCCCAGCTCCAAAATCAAATCACCTTTTAATATGGCCAGCCCTTCTCTGGCTAAAAGTGAAGGGTTTCATAAGGCCAATAGTTTTTGCCTCTTCATTCATTTCTTAATTTGTTTAAACAAATTCTCTTTGAAATAAACCAGGAGTTTTAACATTGCTTGGCTTGCACAACCCTGCTTCCTCATACAGTTTATCTCAAATGAGTTGCAAAATGAAGCCAACATATGCTTCTAAACTTTGGTCATTCCACAACCTTCCAAAGGTAGTAATGCCAGCTGAAAACAGCTTGAGGACTCTTTGAAATCAAACTTCCTGCGCCCGCATCATCGATGACATTGGCGCCCAAACACCCGGATTCACCGTAGGTACCTTCAAAGAGGCACAATAATAGGTGTTTTATACAATTCTGCTGTCTCAACCATAACAGCTTTTTTGAGGCGCGTGAGAGACCAAATAATTAATATTGACCGCCAGGTTTTCTTCCATGGCCTCACCGCCTCCTCTAGGTATAGCAAAACTTTGTGCCACATCAGGCACACCTGGATCAATATATTTGTATTGTGGTGTGTACTCCGGACCTCAATCACCACTTTCAGGGTCTGTCTCATACAGCCCTGGTACTCCTGAAACTTGTTCAAGGAGACTTCCTCCAGTCCAATCCCAGGCACTGGAGTTCCAATTCCCAATTCAAACTGGCACCATATTCATGATATGGAACCCCCTCAGGGGCTGCCTGGGAATATTCTGGGTACTTAGACCCTTGGTTGATTATAGTTTGGAGCATTTCTCCATTTGATCCATTCTGAGCCATAAGGCTTTTCTTTCTGGACCTTTAGAATCAGAGTCCTCAGAAACCTCAGGCCTTTCAGCTTTCTTTACATTTTTTAGGCACTGGGTTTTCCTCCACAGTTTCTGTTTGTGGAGCAATCAAAGCCTCACTAACGGGTATTTCAACGGCAACCGGTATCGGAACCAGCTCCGCAATAATCTCCTGTCCCGACACTTCTCCCCGGGACGCACGTTTTACCCGCTGTTTTTTGTCTATTTTCTTCCTAACTCCTCCTGGTTTACCCACCAGGCTATGGAGTTCTGAAACCCGCCCTAGAAACGAAAATCTCTCTTACCTGCGGGCCGGTTCCGTGCGCTCTGCAGCTCTTTCCTCTGCCGACAGCGACGACGTAATGCCGATCCAGCGCCAGGTGGGGCTTCTTCACGTAGTCACTCACGTGACTCCGAAGTGAAATAGTTAGATAGATCAGGGACTGCCCTCTGATTGTGGCAGGATCATTCTGTTGCCTGATAGCAGCTGGGAAGAAACTGTCCCTGAGTGAAAGGTTGTTGTCTCGACACCAAGACACGAGATTCTGATCTCCTTTCTGTACTCTCTCATCATTTTTTGACATCAGGCCCACAATGGTGGTGTCGCCTGCGAATTTGAAAATTGATTTAGATTTGCACATGGCTGCACAGTCGTGGGTGTCCAAGGAGTAAAGAAGGGGGCTGAGAACGCAGCCTTGCAGAGCACCAATGTGGAGTATTATCGTAGGGGAAGACTTGTCCCCTATCCTCACTGATTGGGGTGTGTTGGTCAGGAAGTGGAGGATCCAGTTGCAGAGATGAGTGCTGACTCCACGTCCCGTGAGTTTGGTGATCAACGTGGATGGTATAACAGTGTTAAAGGCAGAGCTCTCGTCTATGAATAGAAGACTGACAAAGGTGCCTCTCTGATCCAGGTGTTGCAGGGATGAGTTTCATGATCCCTGGAATGACTGATCCCTGAGTGCCAGGGACAAGGGGGGTTGAGAGGTGATATGATAGTGGAATATAACATTACGGGAGATATAGGCAGGCTAAATAGCCCGAGTCTGTTTCCCATGGTAGGCATATCAAAAACTAGGGTGCAAAGGTTTAAGGTGGGTGCAAGGAGATATAAAAAGGATCTGTGAGTAATCTTTTCACACAAAGAATAGGTGGTATCTGGAACAACTCACAAAGGTGATGGTAGAGGCAAGAACACATAACTTTTTAGATGCATCTGGCTAGACACTTGTATGAGCAAGGCTGGAAGGATATGGAATTAATAAAGACAGGTTGGATTGATGTTAATTGATGTGATGGTTGATTTGGACATATTGGGCTGAAGAACCTGTTTCTTTGTTGTGCAATTCTCTGACCATATTTATTACATACAAGTAATGTTCAGTTAAACATTTAAAAATATATATATTTTCTTATTGTGGCATCATCACGATAAACCCACCCACCCAAACCCACAGAGCTGACTGCTGTGCTCACGGACCTGTTTAACACCTTCCTGAGGCAGGCCTCCGTCCCCACATACCTCAAGACAGCCACAATCATCCCTGTGCCAAAACAATCAACCATCAGATCCCTCAACGACTATCGGCCAGTGGCGCTGACACCGGTGGTGAAGAAGTGCTTCAAGCGTCTGGTACTGGGACACTTGAAGAACAGCATCCCCCCCCTCCTTAGACCACCACCAATTTGCCTATAGGGCAAACAGGTCGACGGAGGACGCAGTGTCACTGGCCCTCCACTCCACCCTGACACATCTTGACCAGCAGGACAGTTATGTGCGGATGCTATTCATAGATTATAGCTCCGCCTTTAACACCATAAATTAATCACCAAGCTGGACCACCTGGGCCTCAACAAACACCTGAGCAGCTGGGTCCTGGACTTTCTCACCGGCCGACCACAGATTGTGCACATGGGGAGGCAGGTCTCCTCCAGCATCACCCTGAACATCGGTGCATCACAGGGCTGTGTATTGAGCCCCTTCCTCTTCTCCCTCTACACTCTCGACTGCCAGCCCACCCACGAGGCCAACACCATACTAAAGTTTGCAGATTACACCATCGTGGTAGGCAGGATCACGAGCAACAACGAGGCCGCCTACAGGACAGAGGTAGAGAACCTGGTGAGCTGGAGCCGTGAGAACAACCTGATCCTCAACTCAGCAAAAATGAAGGAGATGATCCTGGACTTCAGGAGGAGACCAAGGACCCTCATCCATCAGCCCATCACCATTAATGGCGAGACAGTGGAGGCTGTGCAGAACATCAGGTACCTCGGGGTCAACATCAGTCATGACCTGACCTGGACTGTCAATATCATGGCGACGGCCAGGAAAGGACTCCAAAAGCTTCACTTCCTGAGGTGCTTGAAGAGGGCACGTCTCCCACAACAGCTGCTGGTGAGCTTCTACAGGTCAACCATCGAGTCAGTTCTCACATACTGCATCACAGTATGGTACTCTGGCTGCACCGCAGAGAACAGGAAAGCTCTCCAACGCGTCATTAAGACTGCTGAGGGGATCACTGGTACCCAGCTCCCCAGACTTGAGGACATATACCGGACCCGCTGCACCCGGAGGGTCACGGGCATCATTAGAGACAGCACACACCCTGGACACTGCCTCTTTACCCCCCTGCCCTCAGGAAGACGATACAGGACACTGAGTGCCAGCACGACAAGACTAAAAAACAGCTTCTACCATAGAGCTGCGACACTACTGAACTTTACCCCCCTCCCACACTGATTTCCCCCCCCCTTCTCTCTCACACACCCACCCATACTCCTATATGTTTATAGTCTTTTTAACGTATTTTTATACTCATATTCCTGTGCAGCTGGACGACTGCTCCAACAAAATTTTGTTGTCTTGTACAATGACAATAAAGATTATTATTATTATTATTATTATTATTATTATTATAGAAAAGTGTGGTATTATCTGTGAGGAGGGTAGTTGGAAAGAGCTGTA
Organism: Raja brachyura; assembly: GCA_963514005.1. Next base: position 40,249,958 of record OY740782.1, read on the forward strand.
GTGGGTACAGTGAAGGGTAATTAAATGCAAGGTGTTCATTGCTCCAAATAAATGATGCACTTCTTATTCGGCACCTTCTGACGTATACTGTGCAGTGTATGCTGAGGAAATAGGGCATGCCGAAGGAATCCCCTTGGAGTGAACAAAATAGCAGAAGAATGAGCACATTGACTCCAGTGACAATCACAGGATTCCCTTGACTGGTGTCACGTTGCCTTTGCTTTTAACATAGTTAAATCTTTGTGGGTAAGTCTCCACAAAGTATTGCCTGAGGTGAAAATTTAAAATATATTTTATTAATAGATTTTATTAAAAGTATTTGATACCAATGGTCCCTAGGTACATCACCCTGGTTATCACATGGTCTGTAAGGGAAACTGGCATACTGGCCTTCATCATCAGGGAATTAAGTACAGAAGTTGGGACATTTTATTGTAGGTATACAGGGTGTTGGTGAGGCCACACCTGGAGTAGTGTGTTCAGTGTGAGACAGATGCTATTGAACTGGAAAGAGAAAAGAGAAGTTTTACAAGGAATTGTGGACCGAAGCTATAGGGATAGGTGGAGCAGGCTTGGAATTTATTCCTTGGAGTGAAGGAGGCTGAGGGGTCATCTTATAGAAACATAGAAACATAGAAAATAGGTGCAGGAGGAGGCTATTCGGCCCTTCAAGCCAGCACAACCATTCCTTGTGATCATGGCTGATCGTCCCCTATCAATAACCCGTGCCTGCCTTCTCCTCATATCCCTTGACTCCTCTAGCCCCTAGAGCTCTATCTAACTCTCTCTTAAATCCATCCAGTGACTTGGCCTTCACTGCTCCCTGTGGCAGTGAATTCCATACATTCACAACTCTCTGGGTAAAAAAGTTTTTTCTCACCTCAGTCTTACATGACCTCCTCTTTATTCTAAGACTGTGGCCCCTGGTTCTGGACTCGCCCAACATTGGGACCATTTTTCCCGCATCTAGCTTGTCCAGTCCTTTTATAATTTTATATGTTTCTATAAAATCCCCCTCATCCTTCTAAACTCCAGTGAATACAAGCCTAGTCTTTTCAATCTCTCCTCATATGACAGTCCCGCCATCCCAGGGATCAATCTCGTGAACCTACACTGCACTGCCTCAAATACAAGGATGTCCTTCCTCAAATTAGAAGACCAAAACTGTACACAATACTACAGATATGGTCTCACCAGAGCCCTATACAACTGCAGAAGAACCTCTTTACTCCTATACTGAAATGCTCTTGTTATGAAGGCCAACATTCCATTAGCTTTCTTCACTACCTGCTGTACCTGTAAGGCAACCTTCAGTGACCGGTGTACAAGGACGCCCAGGTCTCGCTGCACCTCCCCCTTACCTAACCTAACACCATTGAGATAATAATCTGCCCCCTTGTTTTTGCTGCCAAAGTGGATAACCTCACATTTATCTCTATTATACTGCATCTGCCACGCATCTGCCTACTCACTCAACCTGTCCGGGTCCCTCTGCAACCTCCTAACATCCTGTTCACAGTTCACACCGCCACCCAGCTTTGTGTCATACGCAAACTTGCTAGTGTTGCTCCTAATTCCCTCTTCCAAATCATAATATATATGGTAAACAGTTGCGGCCCCAACACCGAGCTTTGCGGCACTCCACTCGCCACTGCCTGCCATTTTGGACCCGTTCACTCCTACTCTTTGCTTCCGGTCTGCCAACCAATTTTCTATCCATGTCAACACCCTACCCCCAATACCATGTGCTCCAATTTTAGTCACCAGTCTCCCGTGCGTGACCTTATCAAAGGCTTTCTGAAAGACTAGATACACTGCATCCACTGGCAACCCTTCATCCATTTCACTTGTCACATCCTCAAAAAATTCCAGAAGATTAGTCAAGCATGATTTCTCTTTCATAAATCCATGCTGACTTGGACTAATCCTTTTACTGCTATCCAAATGCCACATTATTACCTCTTTAATCATTGACTCCAGCATCTTTCCCACCACCGAAGTCAGGCTAACTGGTCTGTAATCCCCCGTTTTCTCTCTCGATCCTTTCTTGAAAAGTGCGATAACATTAGCTATCCTCCAATCCACAGGAACTGATCCTGAATCTATTGAACATTGGAAAATGATCAACAATGCGTCCACTATTTCTAGAGCCACCTCCCAGAGGACCCTGGGATGCAGACCATCAGGCCCAGGGAATTTATCATCCCTCAGTCCCATTAGCCTTCCCAATACTATTTCTCGCCTAATGAAAATGTATTTCAGTTCCTCTACCCGCTTAGATCCTCTGTCCTCCAGTACATCTGGGAGATTGTTTGTGTCTTACTTAGTGAAGACAGATCCGAAGTACCTATTCAACTCTTATGCCATTTCCTTGTTGCCCATAATAATTTCACCCATGTCTGCCTTCAAGGAACCCACATTTCACTTTGCTACTCTTTTTCCCTTAATATATCTAAAGAAGCTTTTACTGTCTTTCTTTATATTCCTGGCCAGCTTCCTTTTCATACTTCATCTTTTCAGCCCGTATTGCCCGTTTTGTTTTCTTCTGTTGTCCTTTGAAAGTTTCCCAATCCTCTGGCTTCTGGCTTCTCTTTCTTTGCTGTGTTATATATATATAGTTTTTTAGTTTTATTCTATCCCTAACTTCTCTTGTCAGCCACGGTTGCCTCCTACTCCCCTTAGAATCTTACTTCCTTTTTGGAACAAAATGATCCTGCGTCTTCCAGATTATGCCCAGAAATTCCTGCCATTGCTGTTCCAACGTCATTCCTGCTAGGATCCGTTTCCAGTCTACCTTGGCCAGCTCCCCTCTCATGCCTTCATGGTCCCCTTTGTCCAACTGCGTCACTGACACTTCCGATTTATCCTTTCCCTTCTCAAATTGCAGATTAAAACTAATCATATTATGATCACTACCTCCAAGCAGTTCCTTTACCTCGAGTTCTCTTATCACATCTTGTTCATTAGACAACACTAAATCCAGAATTGCCTTTTTTCTGGTCGGCTCCATTACAAGCTGCTCTAAGAATCCATCTCGGAGGCATTCTACAAACTCCAGTTCTTGGGGTCCTGAACCAACCTGATTTTCCCAGTCTACCTGCATATTGAAATCCCCAATCACCACAGTGGCATTACCCTTGTTACATGCCAGTTTTAACTCGTGCTGCAACTTACATCTTACATCCAGGCTACTATTTGGGGGTTTGTAGATAACACCAATTCTTGCCTTTACAATTCCTCAACTCAATCCACAGTGACTCTACCTTGTCAGTCCCTATGTCTTCCCTCGCAAGGGACTGAATTCCATCCCTCACCAGCAGAGCTACCCCCCCTCCTCTGCCCACCTGCCTGTCCTTTCTATAGGATGTATAACCCTGAATGTTAAGTTCCCAGGCCGGATCCTCCTGCAGCCACGTCTCAGTAAACCCCACAATGTCATATCTACCAACCTCTAACTGAGCCTCAAGCTCATCTACTTTACTTCTTATACTTTGCGCATTCATATACCATACTTTTAATTCCTTACGCATCTCACCTTTCACATCGATCCCTATCACACTTGGCCATACTCTTCTATCCCTTTGTGAGCCTCCTTTTCTGTTAATTCTGGGGTTATTAACTATCCCTTTACTCTCTTTCCCTTTAGCTGCATCATCGACTATCCCATTTGACACCCCACCCCCCTTAAGGGCCTGTCCTACCAGCATCCGACTCCATGCGATGAGCGCGATCAAACTAGAAGCTGGGGCCGCGCGGAGGTCAGGTGATCCCTGTACAGGGCCGTTCCCAACAGCATGCGCCTGCATGCGGCAAGCGCGACCAAACCGGCAGCGAGGGCCGCGCGGAGGTCGGGTGAGTGGAGCAACGCGATGCAAAGTGAGGCGAACTTGGAGCGAAGTCTTAAAGGTAAGTTCGCCAGGGCACAAAGGCACACACAGAGAGGGCCACAGAGCCACACAAAGAGAGGGTCAAGGAGGCACCTACAGAGAGGGTCACGGAGGCATGACGTCGAGACGGTGTGTAATGCGTCGAGGTGACTGCGAGCCGACAAGCCGTTGCCGCGTGGAATTTTTGAACATGGTCAGTTTTTCGGAGCCCCGCGTGATTTCGGGACGAACTCCGCACAATTCTACACGGCACGGCGATCGAAGTGGGACCGGCCCCGCGACGCTGGATGGCTCAAGCGAGCACGTTAGGTTGCGCTCATCGCATAGAGTTGCATGCTGGTGGGACAGGCCCTTTACTCAGTTTAAAACCACCTGTGTAGCAGTGGCAAACCTGCCTGCCAGAATGCTGGTCCCCCACCTGTTAAGATGCAATCTGTCCCTTTTGTACAGTTCCCCCTTAGTCCAAAACAGATCCCAGTGATCTAAGAATCTAAATCCGTGCCCCCTGCACCTGAGAATCGAAATCCCTGCCCCCTGCATAGAGGTGTATAAAATAATGTGAGGAATAACTAGGGTGAATGCACAGTCTTTTTAGGGGAAATCAAGAGCAACAGGGTATAGGTTGAAGGTGAAAGGTAAAAGATATCATAGGAACCTGAAGGATAGCATTTTCACACAGAGGTACAATAATAGTGCGATTAAACGAGAACTTACCTGTTCGAAGTTTGATCTTTATTTTATGAGGAGTTACGATGAGGGATTACGTGAAGAAGCCCCGCCTGGCGCTGGATCGGCATACTTCAAAGCAGCGGCATGAAAAACACAGAACCAATAGCCAAAGTAAAAATAGTAAGGCTCAAAAATAGACTAGAACTACCAGATGATCATTTATATTATGAGGGTTGGGAGTGGAGGGCACGTAATCCCTCATCATAACCCCTCATAAAATAAAGATCAAACTTCGAACAGGTAAGTTCTCATTTAATCTTACTATTTTACTTCGGAGTCACGTGAGTGACTACGTGAAGATTTTAAAGCTCTGTGTTTTTTATGTCGTAAATTCATTTCATACGACTCTCTGTTTAGTCAAAACAGTAGTGAGTAAATAGTATTTTAAGACATTGTTACAATTTATGTAATAAGTCCTTTAATCATAAAAAGAACAACTTTTTAATAATAACCCCTCTATCGCAGGGGAAAATTACAAAATAAATTGATAATGATGTCAATGGTAACATAAATCGATAATATAAATCGATAATATAAAACAAAGCAACCATTTAAAGAGAACCCAGTACTGCGTGTCCAAATCCTGGCACCGTGACAACAGGTTTATTGTAGAACTTTGAAAAAATCTCTTCTCTAGACCACCCTGCGGCCTTTAAAATTTGATCGAGTAGTACGTCCTGTACCTTTGCCACGGACGTAGCTGCCGCCCTAGTGAAGTGAGATTTAAACACATCAGTGTCTATTCCTGCTAGACCCAAAACCTGTTTTAACCATCTACAAATGGTTTGAACTGAAACTTTTGTATGTGGCTTTTTGTGCGTTATCAATAACGCTTTCTCAGAACCTCTGAGATTTTTGGTTACCTCAATGTATTGAGTTAAATGCTTAACTACACACAATGTTTCATCAATAGGATATGCTTTAAACATTACCTTCATTCCAGTTCTTCCTGGTCTGCTTTGTTTGATCAAGTCATAAACATAAAACACAATGTTATCTGTAGTCACATGCATGTAATTCAACCATAACAATTGCAAAGTTTGTACTCTTTGAGCTGATACCAATGCCATTAACATTACCACCTTGAATGTTAATTTCTGCAAGACATTGAATTAATTGGAGTCCATTGTTTAAGCAAAGTGAGAACAATGCTAACATCCCAAATTTCTGTATATCTGGGCTTGGGAGGATTTTTATTGAAAATTCCTTTCATGAATCGGGATACTAATGGGTGAGACCCAACTGAATCCCGATCCGAAATTTGTCCTAAATAGGATGACAATGCACTCCGAGCACAATTAATGGCACTATAACTCAAATGCTCATCAAAGTGTAACCCAGCAAGGAACTCCAATACATTTGAAATGTTTGCAGTATGATAAGATATCTTTGACTGTGTACAAACTTCCCATTTCCTTATATGCGACATATTGTTTTTTAGTGCTATTCCTCCAAGATGCATCTATAACATCCATGGTGCTGTCCGACAGTTCAAACTCTTGCAACGGTCTGGTCAGAAACTGCAGATTTACAATTCATATGATCATGCAATGGATGAATTTCTTTTGTTACTGGTTGTGTCACCAGATTGTCGCAACTGGGAATTGTCATACATGGTTCAATAATCATTTTAGCATCAATGGGAACCATGACTGCGTGGGCCAATTTGGCACCACCAAAATGCCTTTGGCAGCGTCTTGCGCTATTTTCTTGAGACATTGCCCAATGAGACAGAATGGGGAAAAGCATAAAAGAACGTATTCCCCCAGTGTAGCGAGAAAGCATCCACCACTACTGCCCCTGGATCGTGTTCCCAAGACACGTATTTGGGCAATTGGTGATTCAATCTAGATGCAAACAGATCAATGTCCGGCACTCCATACCGACTGACAATATTTTTGAAATTTGTGGATTTAACATCCATTCTGTATTGTCTTTAAATATTTGTGATCTTTTGTCTGCCACAACATTGTCTCTCTCCGAGAGATAAATAGCTGAAAGCCAATATTTTTTGCCATACACCATTGCCACATCTGGTTTACCAGATGATCACATGATATTGATCTGACACCACCCATGTGATTGATATATACCACAGCTGTGGTATTATTTATTTGTACTTGGACATGCAAATCTTTTAATGAAGAGCAATAAGCTTTAATCCATAAATGCTCCCAGTAGCTCCACATATTTAATACCATATGTATGGAGCGAAAAATCCTCTTGAACAGCCCATCTGCCTCCACAGCTGGTCTCATTATCTGTAGTCCCCCATCCGGGAGAACTTGCGTCTTTTTTAGTTTGCAAAAACACTGCTGGCTGATGAACTAATGTTCTTAGCAGCTTGTGGAACATACGCAATCCACCAATGTAATTCTGATAAGCTTCCTTAGGCAATTGCATTGGCCTATCAAAATGGCCTGCTCGCTGAATAAGCGCTTGAATTTTTGCCCTTTGAAGATTTTGGTAATGTAGACAACCAACTCTACTGCTGGAAATGCTGCTACCAATTTACCAATAACCTTGGCAACCTCTCGGATGGAGGGATAAGGTTTGTTAATCAGGTCCTGACACACATTTGTCAAATCCAACACCTTATCCATTGGTAAAGTTACCAACATGGTAACTGAGTTAATCACAAACCCACAGATATTCAATGGTTTGGGATGGCTGTAACTTAGATTTGTTGGATGGATCAGGAACCCAACTTCTCAAACAAACTTGTAGTTGCTGAGACTGATTCTCCAGCTGACTCCTGATTAGCATTGACAATTAAATGTCATCTAGATAAGCCATAATGGTGTGTTTATTTTTTGTGCCCTTAGCAGTGCAAGTGCTGGCTTAATCCATTAGGCAAAGCTTTGTATTGCCACAGCTGTCCCATCCATAGACTTTAATTACCTGCGAAACTATGGTGAATTGGGACCGAAAATATGCATCCTTCAATCTATTGTAGCCATATAACAACCTGTTGATACCAGCTGCATTGCAGTGTTGAATGTGTCCATTTTTAAATGTTTATACTGGACAAATGTATTCAATTGTGTGAGATCTAAATTGATTCTACAACCCCCATCTTTCTTCGGTCTGGGGAAAATATTTGATACAATTGTTGTGGATTCTCTCCTTTTTGTTTTCTCAATAACTCCTTTCTCACACAAATACTTAACCTCTTTTGTCAATTTGAATACTTTCAAGACTGAACATCAAAGAATGATTAGGCTTATTGTGTCCCAATGGATCCATACCTCCCTTTCATTATAACATTCGGAGTCTACCACCAATCTGAGGTTCATCCAAACATCCTTCTTTAATAGGATAAAGTTTTTGTACCTCTCCAACTGGACAATGATCTCCTTTCCCAATAATGGGTGTACATTCGGCTGTGTTGGCTGGTATTCTTCCTTATCATATTCTCCTCGGCTCGTTCCAGCTCCAAAATCAAATCCCCTTCTCATATGACCAGCCTTCCTGGCCAAACTGAAGGGTTTCACAAGGCCAACAGTTTTTGCCTCTTCATCCATTTCTTTAATTTGTTTAGACTTCCTCTGAACAAATAACCAAGAGCTTGAACATTGCTTGCCCTGCACAACCCTGAAAATCTTACATTTTATATATTTTATCTCAAAATGAGTTGCAGAATAAGCCCAACATATGTTTTTTATTCTGAACTTTGTCCATTCCACAACCTTCCAGCTTGTCTTCCAAAAGACAGTGATGCCAAAATTAGCTTGAGGATTCTTTGAATCGTAATTCCTGCGCCCGCATTATTGCTGACATTGGCGCCCAAAAAAGCTGGATTCATCATAGGTACCTTCTTTGGGGTACAATAATAGGTGTTTTAATCCGATATGCTGTCTCAATCATAACAGCTTTTTTGAGGCAGGTGAGAGACCATATAATTAACATTGGCCGCCAGGTTTCATTCCATGGCCTCACCGCCTCCTCCAGGTATAGTAACTTTGTGCCCCATCAGACACACCTGGATTTGTATTGTGGTGGGTACTTCTGACCACAATAAATAGGTGTTTAAATCCAAATTTGCTGTCTCAACCATAACAGCTTTTTTGAGGCAGGTGAGAGGCCATATAATTAACATTGGCCGCCAGGTTTCCTTCCATGGCCTCACCGCCTCTTCCAGGTATAGTACTTTGTGCCCCATCAGACACACCTGGATTTGTATTGTGGTGGGTACTTCTGACCACAAACACCACTTTCAGGGTCAGTCTCATACAGCCCTGGTACTCCTGAAACTTGTTCAAGGAGACTTCCTCCAGCCCAATCCCAGGCACTGGAGTTTCAATTCCCAATTCAAACTGGCACCATATTCATGTATATGGAACCCCCTCAGGGGCTGCCTGGGAATATTCTGGGTACTTAGACCCTTGGTTGATATTGTTTGGAGTATTTTCTCCATTAGATCCATACTTAGCCAAAAGGCTTTCCTTACAGGATCTTTCAGAAACCTCAGGCCTTTCAAGCTTCTTTCTTTTACATTTTAGGCACTGGGTTTTCAAAGTTTTTGTTTGTGGAGCAACCAAAGGCTCACTAACGGGTATTTCAACAGCCACCGGTATCGGAACCTACTCTGCAATAATCTGCTGTCCCGACTTTTCTACACCCCGGGACGCACATTTTACCCGCGATTTTTTAAAACATTTTTATTTTTATTTTAACTCCTCCTGGTTTACCTACCAGCCTACGGAGTTTTTAGAAAACGCCCTGGAAGTAAAATAATTTTACTTACCTGCGGGCCGTTTCCTTACCGCTGTGTTGGAGCTGCGCTCTGCAGCTCTTCCTCTGCCGATAGCGTCGACGTAATGCCGATCCAGCGCCAGGCGGGGCTTCTTCACGTAGTCACTCACGTGACTCCGAAGTAAAACAACATTTAAAAGGCATTTCCACAGGGACATGGATAGGAAGGTTTTGATGGATATTGGTCTGTTGCAGGCAAATGAGACAAGCTTTAATGGGATACATTAGGTGGCATAGACAAGATGGGCCAAATAACCTGTTTCTGCGCTGAATGACTCTTCGAAAGTTTTCATTGAAAACTTTGCTTCCCAAATTGACACAGTGATGCTGATTATGGTCTAACAATATAAACGAATAGTCTCCGTTACGCTGGATTTCAGAATATAGAAAAGTTTCTGCTTACTGTGTATTCTGGTTCATCTGCCTTAGATCCTCATTGATTTCTCTCCTTTCCAAAACTATTACAAACTCCCATTTTGCATTGTTGCTTGTTTATTCTTGGAACTTATCTTGATAGTTTTAGTTTATGTGACCTATAGTTTGAACTATTTCTGATTCCTGATGGCACACTCATGCAAATTTAGAGTAGCAATTCCCCATAGCTGGTTTTATGGCAAATTTGCATATATTCTTCAATCTCACCAACCTCAGGACATTTTCCATGGTCTGCAAATTTTACTCCATCATATAGTTATTCCCTTCTGCAGGCAACGAGAACATGCCCCAGCATATCTGTAAGATGATTCTAACCACAGACTGTGTAAGAATAGTCTTTTCTCATGTTACTCGCAATCCATTCTCTTCAATATACCTAGCCCTCAACACATTCCCCCAATGGTGACAGATTCCCTACAATCCTTTTTCTCCAGACCTTTTACTTCCATTAAATCTCCCTTCAGCATCTTTACTACAAAGAAAACTGTCCAATTTTAATTTGTCTGTGCAACTGTGGTCCCTCATCACTGGAAACATTTGGGTAAATATTTTCTGGATCACTCTAATGCTCTTTTATCATGGCCCCTTTTACCCTCCTCATAGTTTTCTTATGTTGTCTCCTACATCCTCTGTAAAGGTCAAGTGACCCCTTGGATAACAATCTCCTATACCTGCCATATACTTTCTTCTGTACCCTGATCAAACCTTCAATATTCTTTGGTAGCCAGTGTTCTCTAAACATCAATTCTTACTTGCAGCAGCAGATTCATAGGCCTTTAAATGCAATACACACAGATAAATATAATAATCAAAATGCCAATAAATTAATAACTGTAATACTAGTGCCAACTAGTGCAACCTATAGTGCAACCAAAGACACAATCCATAGGGGTTCATAGTAACCATTTGTATTATGTATGTTCAAGACCCTGATGGTTGCTGGGCAGAAGTTATTCTTGAACCCGGTAGCCACAGTTTTCAGACTCCTGTACCTTCTCACCAATGGAAGGAGTAAATGAGAATGTGGCCAGAATGGTGTGGGTCACTGGGGTTTTTTTTGAGGCAACACATTCTTTGGATCCCTTTGATGGTGGGGAGGTCAGGACCTGTGATGGAATAGGCAGTATCTATCACTCCCTATATTCTCCTTCGTTCATGAACGTTCAATTTGCCAAGCCATGCCATGATGCAACCAATCAGTGTGCTCTTTACTGTAGATGTTCGATAGAGTGTCCACAGTCATGGGCAATTCAATCATTTGCCCGTCCATATTCCCTAGACCCCTAACATTGCTATTAACCTCTCTCTCAATAATCTTATTAATGTAATCTTTCCCATATTTACAAATCAATGAGAAAGTATATCTCATTTCTACTATGCAAATGAATATATATTCCAAGGACTGGTAAAAATGTAACCTGACTATTTGCAGATATAGGACATGCAAAAAATCAATGTTAAACAAGAAAAAGTGTACTAATCGATAAGTAATTTTAAAGAGAACAAAGCCCAGAACAGCCCAGATTTATGCTGCCTGGGAAATAAAAAGAAATGTTAAGAGCTTGAAAGTATATATTTGGCCTTTCACGAAGCTGTATGCTTTTAGTTTTAGCAGAGGTGCATGAGTGTCTCTTTGCATACAGACCTACAAATAATCAATGACGGATAGAGGAGCAGATATGATGGCAAGCCTCTGAAAGTGTAAAAATAACACTACATTGTTAGTGTTTAAGAAGGAACTGCAGATGCTGGAAAATCGAAGGTAGACAAAAGTGCTGGAGAAACTCAGCGGGTGCAGCAGCATCTATGGAGCAAAGGAAATAGGCAATGTTTCGGGCCGAAACCCTTCTTCAGACATTGTTAGTGTTCGCTGATCTGACATTAAAAAGTGGAGAGAAGGGCTGCAAGCCTTCCAACTCAATTGCCTTCTGTGGGAACCCAGAGGAAAATATTTTTTATCCCTTAAACTTGTAACTTAACATTTCACAAGGAAGAGTACACTGATCATATACTTCTCACCCACACTTTAGATGCTTGAACCAACTTGGGAACTGTACTTTCCCTTGGAATTCCTGTACGATTTCTCAAGTAAATATTATTAAATATTTAAATAATTATTTTAGACATTAAACCTGGTTCAAGACACTCAATGATGTAGGCAAAAATATGCAGTGCTTCAAAGGTTAATGTGCACGTAACAAATATAGGAAAGAAATGTGACCAACTGTAATCAATTACTTTATCCGAATATCTGGATGTATAGCTGGTATACCACATACCAAACGGGTAATGGCTGTGTTGGGATTAAATGGGTTCCAAATTCAATGGAATGAAAACACAATGGGCTAGCTATTCAATGAGGCAGGTTGTATATGAATGCGTGAAGTATAAGAAATAAAGTGGACGAGCTTGAGGCTCAGATAGAAATTGGCAAGTATGATGTTGTGGGAATTATGGCAACATGGCTGCAAGAGGGCCAGGGCTGGGAACTGAATATTCAAGGGTATACCTCCTATTGAAAAGACAGACAGGTGGGCAGAGGTGGTGGGGTTGCCCTGTTGGTGAGGAATGAAATTCAGTACCTTGCAAGGAGTGACATTGAAACAGGAAATGTGGAGTCAGTATGGATGGAACTAAGGAATTGTAAGGGTAAAAAGAGCCTAATGGGATTTATCTACAGGCCCCCAAACAGTAGCCTGGACATAGTTGAATCAGGAGTTAAAATTGGCATGTAGCAAAGCTAATGCTGTGGTTGTTTTGGGAGATTTCAACATGCAGGTAGACTGGGAAAATCAGGTTGGTATTGGACCCCAAGAAAGGGACTTTGTAGAGTGCCTTCGTGATGGATTCTTAGAGCAGCTTGTATTGGAGCCTACCAGGGAAAAGGCAATTCTGGATTTAGTGTTATGTAATGAACCGGATTTGATAAAGGACTTCTAAAGCCATTAGAGGGTAGTGACCATTATATGGTCAGGTTTAATCTTTATTTGGAGATGGAGAAGGGTAGATCGGAGGTGTCAGTGTTACAGTTGAATAAAGGGGACTATGGGGCCATGAGGGAGGAGCTGGCCAAAGTTGACTGGAAAGATACCCTAGCAGGGATGACAGTGGAACAACAATGGCAGGTATTTCTAGGAATAATACAGAAGGTGCAGGATCAGTTGATTCCTTGGAGGAAGATTCCAAGGGGAGTAAGGGGCGACCGTGGCTGACAAGGGACGTCAGGGACAGTATAAAAATAAAAGATAAGAAGTACAACGTGGCAAAGATGAGTGGGAAGTAAGAGGATTGGGTAATGTTTAAAGAGCAACAGAAGAAAACAAAAAAGACAACACGGGGAGAAAAGATGAGAAGGTGGGTAGTCTGATGGGACTGAAGGCTGATAAATCCCCAGGGCCTGATGGTCTGCATCCCAGGGTGCTTAAGAAAATCCCAGGGTACTTAAGGAAATGGCTCTAGAAATTGTGGTTGCATTGGTGACAATTTTCCAATGTTCTATAGACTCAAGATCAGTTCCTGTGGATTGGAGGGTAGCTAATGTTATCCCACTTTTTAAGAAAGGCGGGTGATTTCTTTATTTTATGAAAAGTTGATGTGAGGCACTACGTGAAGAGCCCGCCCAGCCCGCATGCGCATCAATCTTCAGGGCAACTGTATGAAACCACAGACCACTTGCACGAACTTAAACTATAGAAAGATTAATAACCCTTGACTTACCGATTGATCTTTATGAGAATCAGGGTTGGAGTGGAGGGCACGTTGTCCCTCACTTCAACTTCTCATAAAATAAAGATCAAACTTCAAACGGTAAGTTCTCGTTTAATCTTTTTATTTTATATCAAAGTCACATGAGTGACTATGTGAAGCCTTTGAAGCTCTGAGGTTTCATGCAGTAAACCAATCCGTATGTGAAACACTTAAACAGATCAACCATAAATGGTAGAAAAGACATGAGCTATCAACAACATGATGCTAACTTACATACATGTCCATTGCCCTTAATCGGACCACAGTCCCAATGGGATTTGAGAGACAATAACTCATGGAACACTGTTCAAAATTCTATCTGAATCTAATTTATGAAAGTGCAGTATGATAGCCTCCTACTGTTGCAAGATGATCAAAGGGGAATATCCATTCTATTAGCTGCTAATGAACCAGCCACCCCCCCCCCCCCACCCCGCCCCGGTAGAGTGAGACTTGAAATTATTTGAATTCATTCCTGCTATTAGCTGCTTACACGCTATTCATGTTGAGATAGTCTGCACCAGTAATTTCTTGTGAAACTATTGAATAACAATGAAGAACACTATCCTTCATCTCATAGGTACTAGTAAGCTCAGTGTACCTGTATAAATAATAAATACCCCCAATCTCCGATCTGGCAGGTATGCTGTCAACTCCAAATTGTACCCAGCTGTGCCCGTTTAACTTTATGAGATAATTCCCATAACACACTACCCTCATGTCATATATGACCCAGAGATGCAGCCGGAGATTGAGTAAAGTCTGTGTTCTTTGTGCTGAAATCAGTTGCTAACAGCATAATTAACTTAAAAGATTCTATGATACTGCTCCACTTTAGGAATACAGTAGATAAATATCTGCATACTAATTTTTACTGATACACATTCCACACTATTATGAGTTTAGGCTTTAGAGTGTTCATATAAAAGACACCTTGCATAACGTTAGTCAACAGTGGGTGAATAACCAATCATTTATTGTCCCACTTATAGTAGTAGAGAGAATGACAAAGCAGCACGAGCAGTGTCAATTGTGCGATAACATAATCGCTTCTCTAAGCCCAAACTGAAAGAACCACAAACCTCTGCTACTTCTGTTTAAAAAGCTCACATGTGTTTCTTCACAAACTTCCCATACAACCGTGCAGAGCTAGCTGCACAAGAAATAGGCTGAACTAGCCACCACTCGTGAATTCGAGCAAGTAGGAGCTTCTTTCAGCCGCCTTTTACAATGGACGCCCTGAATGAGTAGGCCAAATTGCCGCTGTTAAAATTCATGTTGCCTCATCTTTAATATCGTAAGAGGCATCTACTGATAAAACCCCTGAGTCTTAACAGCTACAAAAGCATGTTGTCTATAAACTCCATGAGCCATTGCCCTTTTGATCTGAGTAGGGCCGCATTAACTTTAGAATGTTTATAAATAGGCTAGGCCAGAATCCCTAGGTAGAGCCTAAAATTTCCACCACTGGCTTTGGCATCAAAAGCACCAGATATATCTGTGCCTTTCGTGTATAGATATAGAAAAGTTTGCATCTTCAAGATCGATTGAGGCCTATTCATCTGGATCAGCTAAATTGCTGAATGACCATCTTAAACTGGTTAACCAAACACATGATCAGACTAGCCAAATACTAACCTGATTTGGCATGTTCCACTTTTTGTCAACCTTGAGAAAATATTAGAAATATATCCCTCGTGTTCTTGGGCAGATTACTCATCCTTTGTGAGATGTCTCTGTTTCCACTTGGATAGCCACAGTTTCCTCTATTGCCCATAAGAACGGAAATTTTGGTTTCTCTTGCCGTGGAGGAATAATCACCCAGAACTGAATCTTATAATCGGTTGTGATTTGTAAACTGGAAAAATTCCAGAAGTTATCTGTCCCCACCTGTTTGTCGAACCCCGACTTGAATATCGACAGCAGCTCTCATAATGTAATAACATTCACATACTCAAGCCACCTCCAGCTCATAGTAGCTTTGCTGTCCATGACAATAACTGAAGATGAGATCAAGGCAGTGTCTGAGAAAGCACTTGCTATAAATTCCACCAAGAAGATCCTTGGTCTCAGACCGAAGACTAACTGATCCTAGACTTTGCTCTGTCTCTTTGCACAGACACCATGACCCGCTGGGGACAGTACTGAGTATGAAGAGAGCACAGCAACCTTGGTGAGCGCTGACCCTGCAGATAAAAGCCCTCGTGCTTTGAAAGAAGTGTAGGCCTGGTGCTCCAACCAGCCTCCGTGGAGCGGTATCTGCCGATCACTAGGTAAAGGTGAAAGGTATGCAGGTAAACGGAAGTTTACCCTCAAAAGGTGTATTACCACACCCATCGCAGCCTCTTTCTCTTGATAAATTTTAGCATAAATTAGATAGGCCTCAGGCCTATACCATCCTACCAGAATTGAGTTTAGACTGCGTATAACACAGAAGACCCTCTACTGACCTTGTACAAGGCGAATCCTTCCCTGAGAAATCTCAAAACTTTCTGGGGTTAAAGCCTTTCGACTTTGATTTTGTCACAACTGATGGCATTAACCTACAACCTCCAGTGTCCGATTTCGACTTAGATTTTGCCTCAACTGATGGCATTACCCTACAACCTCCAGTGTTTGACTGCATCTGTACATACATCAGCTTCTTATGCGACTAGAATTGAAGCGTAGCATCCGCTTGGTGTGGGAATATGAGTTCCCTGTCAACTCCTCACAGTCAGAGTCACCCTCAAAGTGGAAAATATCATAATGCAACCTTGAACCAGGAATTGCTGCCACAGTCCTCTGCCTATCTCAGTCGCCAGAGGGCACAACACATTCTCTTCACCAAGGTGAGCGCGATGGCCCTGGGCCTAACAAAGGCCTCTGTCTAGGTCTGAATTGAGTAGGCCTGTTGTTCCAACCAATGTCAGAGCAACGATTTCAGCTGTTAGTTTATATATTCCTGGGATGTCGGGACTTTTATATGAAGAAAGACTGGATAGACTCGGTTTGTACTCACTGGAATTTAGAAGATTGAGGAGGGATCTTATAGAAACATACAAAATTCTTAAGGGGTTGGACAAGCTAGATGCAGGAAGATTGTTCCCGTTGTTGGGGGAGTCCAGAACAAGGGGTCACAGTCTAAGGATAAGGGGGAATTCCTTTAGGACCGAGATGAGGAAAACATTCTTTACACAGAGAGTGGCGAGTCTCTGGAATTCTCTGCCACAGAAGGTTGTTGAGGCCAGTTCATTGGCTATATTCAAGAGGGAGTTGGATGTGGCTCTTGTGGCTAAAGGGATCAGGGGGTATGGAGAGAAGGCAGGTACGGGATACTGAGTTGGATGATCAGCCATGATCACATTGAATGGCGGTGCAGGCTCGAAGGGTCGAATGGCTTACTCCTGCACCTATTTTTCTATATATATATATATTTAGGTGATATGGCTGCCGGGATACTGGAGCCCAACCTACATAGGATGGTTCTACCACCCCCGCAGCCACCTAAATTTCTCCCTGCAAGTCTTAAACGTGCTAACATAAGTCCTCTCCGAAGAGATACATTGCAGGCTGCATGTTACTGGCCCTGCATAATTTGTTTTTTTGGAATTACCTTAGGCCTTATTACATTTTGCGAAGGCAATATAGCTCCAACTGTGTATTACATAGAAGTGCTAAAGCATCTTCTGCACTATTAAAACCTGAACCCATCTACTGCCCTTGCAAAAGGTCGAAATGACATCAATTAAGTCTTTGGATACGCTGAAATTTTAATTCTTGCCCACGTATCACCACGGAGATATCCCAATTGCTGAGATTGACTTTTGGAGCATCCAAAGTCTGGCAGTTCATCTGGACTGGTATATTTCCCAGCCATATCAAAAACATACCCCTCCTTAGCTGATGAGAAGTTGCTCTTAGCCAGATCTCTTCCAGTGGATCTCCTATCCCCGAAAGGATGCAAATTATGTGACAAGAGACAGAACTCCTTCATATGATTAAACTGAAGCATATCCCCCATAAGTTCAGGAGATTCAAATTCCTTGTCGATATCCCCATAGTCGGAGTTACTTATGTAATAATCTCCAGTACTCCCCTCTACTGAGCGGGAGATAAAATAACGCAATCCTGAACCAGATGTTGCTTCCCCTCTTTTGAGCGGGAGATATATAACGCAACCCTGAGCCGGTGTTGCTTCCCCAGGCATCTGACTGGAGCTTCCTGTAAGTGTCTCCTGAGCCAGAGCACAATTCTATTATCTACTCACTGGACAGGTCGCTCCTGCTAATGACTCCGACTCCAGGCTTGCTCCCTTCTGGAGCCTCAACGGAGTCTAGAGGGGAGGAATATAATGCAACCCTGAGCCAGGTGTTGCTTCCTTCAGGCATCTGGCTGGCTCCCTTTTGTGCCTCAACCAGTCGCCTGCTCCCTTGGAACCCCAAAATTGCTCCCTCTCCGAGCCTCAATGGCGGTAGCCACCCGCCATGTCGTCAGCCTACTGAATCGGCCCGCCTGCCTTAATGGTGGTAGCTGCACTGGCCAAGCCGTTAGCCGGAAAATTCAAGCCGCCAGCTCCTTACGGAGCCTCCACGGGGGCAGCTGCACAGTCTGTGCCAGCTTCCCTGGGCCCGCTGCAGCTATTTTTGGAACAGCGGCCCATTCCTGAAATGAAAATCCTTACCTGCCGGAGTGTTTCGAACTGCTCCGATTCTAGCGCCATGCTATGCAATATTGACGCGCATGCGGGATGGCGGGCGTATCCCCGCTCACGCTCAGTAGAGGGGAGTACTTGAGATTATTACATGTAACTTTGATATAAAACAGGGAATCATAGACCAGTTAGCCTGACCGGTGGTGGGGAAGATGCTGGAGTCAATTATAAAAGATGAAATGGCGGCACATTTGGATAGCAGTAACAGGATCAGTCCGAGTCCCCTTTATGAAGGGGAAATCATGCTTGACTAATCTTCTGGAATTTTTTCAGGATGTAGCTAGGAAAATGGACAATGGAGAGCCAGTGGATGTCGTGTACCTGGACTTTTAGAAAGCATTTGATAAGGTCCCACATAGAAGATTAGTGGGTAGAATTAGGGCACTTGGTATTGCGGGTAGAGTGCTGACATGGATAGAAAATTGGTTGGCAGACAGGAAACAAAGACTAGGGATTAACGGGTCCCTTTCAGAATGGCAGGCAGTGAGTAGTTGGGTACCACAAGGCTTGGTCCTGGGACCATAGCTGTTTACAATATACATGAATGATTTGGATGAAGGGATTCAAAGTAACATTAGCAAATTTGCAGATGACACAAAGCTGGGTGGCATTGTGAACTGTGAGGAAGATACTATGAGAATGCAGGGTGACTTGGACAGGTTGGGGGTGTGGGCAGATGCATGGCAGATGAAGTTAATGTGGATAAATGTGGTGTTATCCACTTTGGTATAAAAAACAGGAAGGCAGATAACTATCTAAATTGCGTAAAGTTGGGAAAAGGGGAAGTACAAAGGGGTCCGGGGGTCCTTGTTCATCAGTCTATGAAAGTTAGCATGCAGGTACAGCAGGCAGTGAAGTAAGCGAATGGTATGCTGGCCTTTATAACAAGAGGAGTCGAGTATTGGAGCAAAGAGGTCCTTCTGCAGTTGTACAGGGCCCTAGTGAGACCACACCTGGAGTATTGTGTTCAATTTTGGTCCCCTAATTTGAGGAAGGGCATTCTTGCTATTAAGGGAGTGCAGCGTAGGTTTACAAGGTTAATTCCCAGGATGGCGGGACTGTCATATGCTGAGAGAATGGAATGGTTGGGCTTGTACACTCTGGAGTTTAGAAGGATGAGAGGGATCTTATTGAAACATATAAGATTGTTAAGGGTTTAGACATGCTAGAGGTAGGAAACATGTTCCCGAGTCCAGAACAAGGGGCCACAGATTAAGAATAAGGGGTAAGCCATTTAGAATGGAGACGAGGAAACACTTTTTCTCACAGATAGTTTTTTCAAGTCATTCAGTTGAACGGATTTGTCAGGATTAATGAAAGCCAGATATAAATTCCCACAGAAGAATCAGAGTTTATTAAGAGAAAATAATTCTTTCAGCAGCTTGCTTATCAAGAGATAGAAGACCTTTTTCTCAATGTCTTGATCTTGAACAGGTCACGGAGAATGTGACACTAAAGTAGTCTCTAAAGTTCTTCCAGCTCATTAGTCTTTCTATTCTGTGTTGCAGAAGAACTTTGCTAGCACTACATTGTTTAGTCCATGATTGGAAGTCTTGAAACAACCAAGAACTCCTAAGGTTGAGCTTTATATTCATGGTACAACACCATTCTAGACACAGCAATGAAAGTAAGTATTCCCCATGTGTGATAGAGATACCATTTTATCTTTCTTGTCTATGATTTATTGATGTCAGACAGGAAGATCTTAAAACATAAGGAGGACATGCAGGAAGAAACAAATTGACCCACCACCCCCCGCACGTACTCGATCATTCTACAAGATCATAGTTGATTTTTTTCCACTTACCTGATTTAATTCTGTATTCCTTGATTTAATTAATATTTAAAAATTCTATCAACCTTCACCTTGATTATACTCTGCAAAGGAACCTCTTCTTTTGAATATAATATCCAAAGATACCACTCTCGAGGTGAAGATATTTAATCTCCTCCGTCTTCTGACTGGACAATGCCATATTTTGAGACTGCTTTTGGGCACCCCCAATCAAGTCAAGTATCAACCTTGCATTCACTCTGTCAAGCCCAGTAAGTATCTATGGTACATCTCCATTCTAGACAATGTGAATCAGTGATTGGCATGGGCCAAAGAGCCTGTTTCCATGCTGTATCTGCAAAGTAAACTAATTTGTACATTTCAGTGAGATTTCCTCTCATAAGATAATTGTCCAGCTTGTTAATTCTATTTAGTATACATTTGCTGCACACCCTTTTGCGAGTGCATTGTTCCTTTGGTTCCCTTGTACTCAAATCCTCTTGCAATAAAGGCCATTACGTTATGACATCCTAATTGCTTGCTCTACCTCCTTGTTACTTTTCTATAATCCATGTCAAGAACAATTTACCAGGATGTTGTGCCTGAGCTAAAGGGAGAGGTTGAGCAGGCTAAGACACTATTCTTTGGAGTGCAGGAAGATGAGGGGTGATCTTTCAGAGGTGTATAAGATCATGAGAGGTATCAATAGAGTATACGCACAGAGTATTTTCCCTAAGAGTAGGGGAATTCAATAGGAACCCAAAGGGCAACCTTTTAATACTAAGGGTGGTAGGTGTATGGTGACAGAGGAGGTAGTTGAGGCCGTTGCCAACTCAACATTTAAACACATGTGGGTAAGTACATGATGGATAGGATAGATTTCGGGAGCTAGATAGGGCTTTCAAAGATAGCGGAGTCAGGGGATATTGGGAGAAGGCAAGAACGGGGTACTGTTTGGGGATGATCAACCATTATCACATTGAATGGCGGTGCTGGCTTGAAGGGCCGAATGGCCTACTCCTGCACCTATTGTCTATTGTGTATATGGCGCTGGTCAGGCCGCATTTGGAGTACTGTGAGCAAATTTGAGGAATGATGTGCTGGCTCTGGAGAGGGTCCAGAAGAGGTTAACACGAATGATTCCAGGAATGAGTGGGTTAGCATATGATCAGTATTTGACAGCACTGGGCCTCTACTTTTTGGAGCTTAGAAGGTTGAGGGGAGCCCTCATTGAAACTTGTAGAATAATGAAAGGCATAGATGGAGTGGATGTGGAAAGGATGCTTCCACTGGTGGGAGAATCTCGGACTAGAGATCCTAGCCTCAGAATTAAAGGGTGCTCTTTTAGAAAGGAGGTGAGGAGGAACTTCTTTAGAAACATAGAAACATAGAAAATAGGTGCAGGAGGAGGCCATTCGACCCTTTATGCCAGCACCGCCATTCCTTGTGATCATGGCTGATCGTCCGCTATTAATAACCCGTGCTTGCCTTCTCCCCATATCCCCTAGAGCTCTATCCAACTCTCTCTTGAATCCATCCAGTGATTTGGCCTCCACTGCCCTCTGTGGTAGGGAATTCCATAAATTCACAACTCTCTGGGTAAAATTTTTTTTTATCACCTCAGTCTTGAGTTCCCCTTTATTCTAAGACTGTGGCCCCTGGTTCTGGACTCACCCAACATTGGAAACATTTTTCCTGCATCTAGCCTGCCCAGTCCTTTTATAATTTTATATGTTTCTATAAGATTCCCCCTCATCCTTCTAAACTCCAGCGAATACAAGCCTAGTCTTTTCAATCTTTCCTCATATGACAGTCCCGCCATCCCAGGGATCAATCTCGGGAACCTATGCTGCACAGCCTCAATCACAAGGATGTCCTTCCTCAAATTAGGAGACCAAAACTGTACACAATACTCCAGATGTGGTGTCACCAGAGCCCTATACAACTGCAGAAGAACCCATTTACTCCTGTACTGAAATCCTCTTGTTATGAAGGCCAATATTCCATTAGCTTTCTTCGCTGCCTGCACGCCAACAAGGACACTCAGGTCTCGCTGTACCTCCCCCTTACCTAAGTTAACCCCATTGAGATAATAATCTGCCCCCTTGTTTTTGCCGCCAAAGTGGATAACCTCACATTTATCTATATTATACTGCATCTGTCACGCATCTGCCCACCCACTCAACCTGTCCAGGTCCCTCTGCAACTGGTCGGCTCCATTACAAGCTGCTCTAAGAATCCATCTCGGAGGCATTCTACAAACTCTCTTTCTTGGGGTCTGAGGGTAATTAATCTGTGGAATTTCTTGCAACAGAGGGCGGTGGAGGCCAAGTCAGTGGATATTTTTAAGACAGAGATAGATACATTCTTGATTAGAACGGGTGTCAATGGTTATGGTGAGAAGGGAGGAAAATGGGATTAGGAGGCAGAGATCAGCCATGATTGAATGGAGGAGTAGACTTGGGGCAAATGGCCTAATTCTACTCCTATAACTTGTGAACTTGAAGTATCACAATATAACTTGGAAATTATAGAATATACCAGTGATTCGCCTGTGGCATTGTGTTAATTGAGGATGAGCAGTTGAATCAGACCGATCAGATTGATGGTGCTCTTATCCAAGATTGGCCTTGTGCTCGCCTGATCCCCTACGGTAAAGCTCTGCCCATCCCTTCAGTCTTCAGTGACATAGTGGGAAATGTGGAGGGGAAAGGGGGTTGGGCTGCAGAACAAGTTCCATGTACATGAAAGCCAGAAGAAAACTCTTGACAATTGATTGTCAACACTATTAAATTCATTGAAGGATTCTGAATATTTCTGACATTCAGTAATATTCAAAAGATATTAAAAGCTGTGAGAGCAAATTCTAAGCAAATTCAATTTAAAAAACAAATGAAATTTAAATACACCACAACAATTTTAAGTAACATTCAAATGAGGTCATACTTACCCATGCACATTTCAGCCCTGTATTAAAGTGAATGGGAAGGCTGATTGTGCTCCAAGATCTCTGTGCAGATTCCCCACTGGTGCAGAGCATGTTCAGGAATACCATCCTGAGGATTGCACCGTGGTAGTGGCACCGTGGTAATACAGTGATTGTATTAGTGGACCAACAGTCCCAAAACCAAAATACCCTCCAGAGAGGACAAATCTCACGGAAACTGTGGAATTTAAATTTGGCTAATGATTTTTCAAAATAGTTATTGGTGACCACAAAAAGACCAGGTTGTCATAATTAAAAATATGATTCACTCGTGCACTGATAGTGTTAAAGGGGCAGAGCCACTAAAAGCATTTGGGACCAAGTGCAAGAAGATGGGATTGATATGTATGGATCTTCAATGGTCAGCGTGGAAGTGGTGGGCCAAATGCCTGTTCCCATGCTGCATGAATCTTTCACTTTATGACTGTAAATTCTTATTGAGGAGAACATTTGCTAACTTTACTTGGTCTGGCATTTTTGTGACTCCAAACTCACAACAATTCTCAGGAGCAATTGGACATAGGAATAAATGCTGACCTTGCCAGTATGCCCACATCCTTAAAGGGAAAAAAGAAAAAGGCTGATTGCAGTTTTGGGATGTGCACGGTGTTTCCACACCTCAAAAAAAACTTCCTGAAATAGAATCCCAAATTTCCTGGAATTTGAAGGATTTCCCAAAATTTTCAAAAATGCTTCCCGCGTGCTATTTTGCGGGCACACGTTAACAACACAAAGAACAAGGCTAAACAGATCTATGTAACAACACCGTATCTGCCTGCTTCTGTTACTCATTGTACAGTATTATGCAAGGCATTATGCACTGTGCACATATATGATGTAGCCTAGCCTGCATGGTATGCATATAGTGTGTTCAGTGCAGTGTGTGCCTGGAACACAGTGTAACAAATAACTCAATAAAACAATCAAGTTATTTATTTGTCACATGCACCAATTAAGGTGCAGTGAAATGTGAGTTACCATACAGCCTCTAATTAGTCTCAAACTAAACTACTGGGTTGTGACAGCTCCCTGCCTCTCCCCTTTCCCCCCCCCCCTCCACCTCCACCTGTCTCTCCCTCCCAATCTCTTTCTCCCCCTCCCTCCCTCCCTCCCCTCTTCTTCTCTCCTTCCCCTCCCTCCCCCTCTCTCTCTCTCCCCCTTCCCCCCTCTTTCCTCCACCCCCTCTCTTTCCCCCTCCCCTCCCCCCTTTCTTTCCCTCTTCCCCCTTCCCCACTTTCACATTCCTCCCTTTCCCCCTCTCTCTCTCCCTCCGCCCTCTCATCTCCCTCTCTCACCCTCCCTCCCTCACAGCATTGGAGGGCCCGCGGCGGGGGGGGGGGGAGGCGGGGGCCCGGC
The DNA here is from genome assembly GCA_963514005.1 of Raja brachyura. Next base: position 40,274,320 of record OY740782.1, read on the forward strand.
CAGAGCAGCGCCTGGTGTCGGGTCACGGCCGCTGCCATGACTGGGTTCAGAGTCAGTCGTTCCCGCTCGACGACGGGAGAGAGGTCTCCTCAGACCGTCGGCAGCTAACCTGCTCCCTGGACGCCAGGCTGACCGGCAGCAAGGCTCCACTGTGGATGGAGGCGATGAACCGGGCGGGCATACACCGCAGCCCCGGGCCCGGAGAAGCGGGCACTCCTTTTATTTTTCCAAATCATACCAGGCCGGATTGTAGGTATGTTACAAAACTTACCTTGAGCAGCGCTGCAGTTCTGCCGCTCCCCGTGTGCGCAACTTTGGCGCCTTTCAGAGCGGGGCGGGCTTAAAGTGCCGTTTTTCCACAGGCAGGGAAAATCGATCAAAGTCGGGCGATTTCGTTGCGGAAGAAAAATCGCTCCGACATTTCATGAATGAAGGTATTTTTTAAATTACTCTAAATTATTTATTAACTAGAGTAATTTAAAAATCACCTTCAAAAGCCGTGAGCACCAACAACCGGAAGGATTTTGCGTAGCGAAGAAAAAAAGGTAAATAGTTTATTTTTATATTAAAAGTTAGTTTTTCGGGAGGCTTTAATAATATTTTTATGTTGCGAAATAGGGTCCAAAAAAATGTATGAACGAACAATATTTTTCCTCCCGACTTCACCGCTAACCGCAACGTTCTAATCCACCGCATTCCACTAAAACCCACTCGCAAGTTGATTTAAATGGCCATTAATTTCCAGGCATAAAACACTAAATTCCTTCCATTTGGCCCAGAAATTCATGAAAATTAGATTTAAAAATTATGTTACATTGCGGATTATTGTGTGAATGTTATTTGGACACTTAGGTAATTTTAAAAAAGTTTATATTTTCTTAAGAAATGGATAGATGTTTAGATCTACTCATTGAATTTTGTAATTAGCTACAATTAGATAACTAGCTAATTATATGCTTTAATTTCAGGTCATCCAAGTAAGATTGTTTCATATTTGTTTCAGAATGCTTCAATCTATAATAACTGAAAATGTCATTGAGTTCTCTTAATTTTTAAGAAAGATGGGCTTTTAACTGTTCCAGATCACAGGTTTTGAGTTAAGTCAATTGAAAGGCAATGGGGAACAAGATGCTAATTTCCGAGTATGAAAATGGCCATAACTTTCTTAATACTGACGATATGAAAGTGAATTAGGTGTCAAATTAAACTTCTTTTTATGCTTTATCTGATGGGATAAATTGCAGACTTGATTTTTAAAATCTCAAAATTTTGTAACATTGCTACGGATTGCACCCCTTCGCAGGTAGTTTGACACCCCTGATATAAAATAAGCGTGAACTCGTTGGGTCTGACTCCCCCTCCCCCAACATAATATTCCACGGCCCCACTCACCCAGACTAAGCACGAGGCATCGAATCGATGTATGATTATGTGTAGTGAGAATGGTGGTGATCTGATAACACCCGGGCCCACTCTGCACACGTGGGGAGACAGCATAATTTTGCATCCCTACCGCATCACCAGCTGCGCAGGCGCGGATGGTTGCAAATATTTGTTTTTCGTCAAACTATCCCCCAGGCAGGTTGCGGAAATTTCCCGAAATTATTTAATTTCCCTAAAATTACCTGAAGACAGCCAGAATTTCCCGAATTTCGGGTAATTTCCTTCATAGTGGAAACATTGCTTGTGCATTTGCTTGGAAATTGCAAACTTACGGAGCACTGAATGGAGAAATACATGAAAGGAGAAATATCCTCAAAATTTGAGCCTCTGTCTTCAACAGATGAATGCACAGATTGGTGTTGTACCAAGTTATTTTTAAGACAGTTGGCATTAAACAGATAAGATATACAAGAATCATTTTTAGTGAGTGAATGATCCTTATTAAAAAAGTGTGTCTATGTAGGTGCTACATTTTATTTATCAATGTACTTTAAAATCAAATAATCCACTGAGACTTGATGTTTTGGTTGCTTGTATAGAATCAGTGAAATACATGAAAGCTGTAGGTTTCCATAGAATAAATTATAGGTACACAATCAGATTTTGCATGTTGCTAATAAAAGGTATGGGGTGTTAAAGAACATTTGCCAATTGTTGTACAGTATAAGCTTTCCAGGTTTATTTTTAGGTATAAGAATTTCTCAATCATTTGCTGCTGCATATATGGCGTGTTAAAAATATAATTTAGTACTTCAGGATTAAGTTTTAAAATATAACTGATCCCCAGCCATAGAGACTAATGTTAATATGAATATTGCAATGCAAAATTTACAGAGGCATTGGAGTTTTGATTGATGGATGAGAAGTAACACAAAACAGCTGTCAAGGAAAAGATAAATTCTTGACTCTTTTTCCATCAAAATCATGACACCTCAGTACATTTTTCATTCTGGTGTTGATATAATTGGAATTGCACTCATGTATTTCGATATTTATCCAGTTCACTACGTGATCCAAAACCTTTGAGTTGCTTCTTCTGTTATTCCTTCATTGTGACAGAAAATCTCCAAAGAATTAAAAAAATCTTTTGCAGCTACAATTCTTGATTTCAAATGAAAGAAATCAGATTTAAAATTTGGTGCATGCACAAACACGTAACCCAACATGCTCACAAGAGATATATATATATATATATATATAAGCAGGACAGGTAATGATAAACTGTAACCAGTGAACACCTGTCCACCAAGGTGAGCCACTGATGCACATTTATAACCAATGTTGTCCCCTTTAGTATTCAGAAAACCAAAGACAGGTTGCATGGAACACAGAGCTCAAGGCTTCAGAGCTCGTCATAAAGATTTGCCTGAACATTTGCCTGAACAGTAT